>JAGUCJ010000010.1:0-632095 GCA_019670975.1 Acidiella bohemica
ACCGAGTAGCGCATGCTGGAATTAGTACGGACATGAGGGTGAATGTCCCGAAACAGGCCAGGATGGAGTCAGTGAGTCAGGTAGATCATGTCGATGCGATGAGCTGCCTGGTGAAATGCGCTGATGCGCCTCAGAAAGTCCGACTATGTGACTGGCGTTGGACAAGGGGAAGAGGGCGGGCTTGTACAGTCCGGACAACCCCGCCAGCTCGCCGATCAAGACGACTTTCGCGACGGCGCTGGGGGATGATGGTTGTATTCCCCATGTACAGTATCAATCCCATGCGATGCAGGATGCAGAAGCAGTAGAGTTCACGCATAGCCTCGTCTCCATCGGTGGTGATACCGACACCTTTGCGCGGCCTGACGCGCAGCCCGAGGTCACGAGGCACCAGACTTCCTGTGCGCGTCGTACGCTCGTTGTCGAAAGGCTTGGTCGCACCTCCGCGTTCCGGAAAGTACCGTGTTGCCATGCACTTCTGCGGGCCGGCTGATTACGACAATGACCATGGGCCGGTGAGCTCCCCTTGACTGGCCCAGGTACAAAGCTGGTGCCTCAGGCACCAACATGGCCCTGGGCCTCCTCTGCAGAGGCGCCTCGCCAGCGAGATTTATACTCTCCATCTGGCAGCCCCAGCACAATCAGTAGACCATTGACCGCGACAGACAGCGCCAAAACAATCAACAGTATCTTGGCCCAGTGCCAAGCCTTGGAATTCGGCCACTGCCTCTCCGCTTCGCAATCTGCCTTTTCTGCGAGCAGAAGCGAGTAAAAAGATTGTTCCATTGCTGGACTCAGATCCCTCGTCAGGACAATCGGAAATCACGGAGGGAGAGACCTTGTGGTTTTAAACCATGCTGGCCGCTATCGAGCACCAGCAGAGGGATAAACTTGCGAGGGGCGCTTTCAAAGGAACTATCTATCAGCTATTGGCTTCCCTAGAGCACTCGTCGCCGTTCATGCGGCTGCTGCGGCAGTGTCCCGAGGTTGCCGGGAGACTGGGGGACCCAGCATCGAGCTGCACTGTCTGGTTGCCACGCAGAATTCCAAGAGACATTGAGATGGCTGATTCTGGGATCATTCAAGAGTGGGTCAGCCGCCACATTACTCCATTTGCAGTGTCAACATCTCTGCTCTACACCATGCCGAACGTGCCCTCGCTCGCTACATGTGCACAACTTCAAGGCCCGCAGCTGTTACGCACGCGACCCATCTATCACAAAGATGTTGGCCCAAGCTTTTCAATCAACTTCGGCGCCTGCTTGGTCGAACAAGACCTCAGTGCTTCCAATGGCTTGGTCCACATAATCGATCAAGCTTTGGAGGAATACCAGAGCTTGAGCACGCTGATTCGCGCATTACCGGCTGCCAACTTTGGATTTTTATTGGAAGCCGTCGCTCATTATAATCATTCGTTGCCACTTCATCGCGGTGGCACATTCTTCGCACCGACGGACGCCGCGTTCAAGGCACATGGCCTCGCCCCAGTCGCGGAATCGCTTCCTCGCATACTTTCCGCGCATTTCTGCCCGGAGCAGATTTTCTACTCCAACATGCTTCGGGGAGGTGACAATGCCACAAAGCCGCCGCCGATGTGGCAGCCGCTACCTGAAGACGGGAAACTTATTACAGGCATGCGTGCGTTCCACTTGCAGACTAGCTTAGACGACATACAAGTTACCGTAGAAGTTTGGAGGCGAGGCGGTCTTATCGAGATGAGAACGGACTCAGGCGCACTCGTACTGTCTTCTGACCATATTGCAAATAATAGGGTGCTTCATATAGTAGACCGCTTAATTTACCCCTTATCCTACGGTGATACTGATATGTGAGCGTGTGTAATATAGCCGTAGGCCCGAGAGCCCCCCGGTTAGGGTTAGGGGTTCTAGTCAATAGCGAAAGCCTATATCTATTGAAGGTAGAATTAATATCTACGACTAAACTACCGGTGCCTTTCAACGCCTAGGGCCGCCCGAGAGCCTCCTAGCCCGTATAAGTACAATACAGACGGACTAAATCCGACCTTCCTAGCCTAGGTATATAGATAGCCGCTAGCCTAGGGTGTCCGGCAGACAGTATTACAATACTAGTAGTATCCTTAGCTTACGCTCTTAGAATATCGCCTTCGAGAAGTCTACCTATCTAGTTTCCTTTCGGTACTAGTAAAAGCTAGGTAACCTATAGCTATTATATAAGGTAGGTTCGTAGATAGATAGACTATAATATAGAGGGGGGATATCTAAAGAAGATATCTCGCAGTATATAGGACAGCTTCCTACTAAACAATAGGTTTGATTATAGGCTAATTACTACTTTCTAATTAGCTATATAGTAGAGCGGTATAGAAAGCCTACCTTGTAGGCCTAAGACTCGGGATACCTTAGGTAGAAGGACAAGCCCTAGGCTTAGCGTAGTGTATATATAGGCGTACCGCCTACGTAGTACTTAAGAAAAGTAGTAATTAGCCTATAATCAAACCTATCGTTTAGTAGGAAGCTATCCTATATACTACGAGATATCTTCTTTAGATATCCCCCCTCCGTATTAATTCTAATTACTCCCCCCTTTCTTCGCAACCTATAGGACGCGATACCTCCGATAAGTAGTAAACCGTCTTCGCGCAAGCTAAGCGCTAGCGAGGTACAAGAGGTACGCGTTAAAGAGGTATATACGCCTAACGAGGGAGAAGAGGCAGGACTCGATACTTATTAGTATAGTACCGATAACGCCGATAGTAGTTCTAATACTCTAAGGGATAACCTCGAGGAGCGTACAGCTCGCTAGCGTTAGCGCCAGGAATTGCTAGAAGAGGAGATCTAGATCTTAACCCTTCGGGAGTAGCTCGACGTACTTAAGCGGTATCGATACGCTAGTATAACGCTAGTAAGGCGTAGCCTACTCGAGGATAAGAGGGATAGCGAAGAGTCTTCTTCTGTCGCCTCTTATACCTTACGACCCCTAGCTAATCGGCCCCGGCTTAAGGAGCCTAATCCCTTTAAGGGTAAGACCCTTAGGGAAGCGAGAGAGTTTATTAGGTTATTAGAACTAGTATTCGCTCTATCGATAGATACATACTAGTACGACTATAAGAAGGTACTATATAGTATTATATTCCTCGCTAGTAAGCTATAGGAGACCTAGTACTATAACTACAGCGTAAGCGAGCTAAAGGGGTACTCGTAGGAGGCCTTTAAGAACTTCGTACTAGACTCTATCGAGGATCCAGTAAACTATAGTCTCTCTATTACCGTCGCGTACGAGGCGGCGAGACAAGGCGAATACTAGTTAGTCTAAGCTTTCGCGATAGAGCTAGCAACCCTAGAGGAACAGATATAGCTATATACCCCTAAGTAGTATAGTCGCTATCTCCTTGCTAAGCTAAAGCTAGCGCTACGTAAGGCTATTATCTCCTACTACGACGTACTAATATAGCGTAAGGATTTAGTATCTTTAGCGACGAGGCTAGAGGCTGTAGAGGGTAGGAGTAGGGGACCTAAGCGCTCGTAGAAGCGAGATTCTAAGTAGAGGGGTAGGCGATCTAATTCTAAGAGGCGACGCTACTCTAGCTTAGAGTATAAGCGAGGCAACGGTAGTACGTAGTCGAGTAGCTTAGTTAGTATAGGAGCTAACGTAGCTATCGAATACTATAGCTATTACAAGAAAGGCTATTATAGTAGGGAGTGCCCTAAACGGCGCGATAGTAAGCCGGCGTCGACCTATAAGGTAGGCGCTAGTAGGAAGAAGTCCGCTACTATAGCTACTAGCGAGGCTAGTAAGGATACTAAGTAGGAGGAGAGCTAACGCCTAGGTATAAGAGCTATATAGTATAAGTCTATACTGTATAGTATATACGTATTCCTAGCGAAGCGCCTACGAGGAGGAGTCGAAGCGAACGGCTAGAGGATGGAGGTAACCTATATACTCGATAATAGGGCGGATATTAATGTAATATCCTAGAGCCTAGCCCTTAAGTACGGCTTAAGGAGGGTCTATACCCCCCTACCTAATGTTTCGAACTTCGAAGGTACAGAGGTATACTACTATAGAGTATATATAGTTCGCCTATACCTAGCCGACTCTATAGGTATAGAACGTACGACGACGTTAGTATTCTTCGCTACGGATCTAAGGGAGCTAGAGCTACTCTTAGGTCGACCGTAGTAGAGGTAGTATAGTGTTATTACAGATACTAGGAATAACTAGTAGTAGTACGTAGAGAAGAGCGAGCTACCTATAGTATATATACGAGAAGTGATACAGCCGCACAGCGGAGCGGTATGGAAAGCCTGCCTCAGGCCTGAGACTCGGGATGCCTCAGGCAGAAGGACAAGCCCTAGGCTTGGCGTAGTGTACACACAGGCGTGCCGCCTGCGTGGCACTTGAGAAAAGCAGCAATCAGCCTATGATCAAACCTATCGTTTGGTAGGAAGCTGTCCTGTACGCTGCGAGATATCTTCTTTAGATATCCCCCCTCCGTATCAATTCTGATTGCTCCCCCCTTTCTTCGCAACCCACAGGACGCGATGCCTCCGATGAGCGGTGAACCGTCTTCGCGCAAGCTGAGCGCCGGCGAGGTGCAAGAGGCACGCGTTGAAGAGGTATACACGCCTGACGAGGGAGAAGAGGCAGGACTCGATACTCATCAGCATGGTGCCGATGACGCCGATGGCAGTTCCGACACTCCGAGGGATAACCTCGAGGAGCGTGCGGCTCGCCAGCGTCAGCGCCGGGAATTGCTAGAAGAGGAGATCCAGATCTTGACCCTTCGGGAGCAGCTCGACGTGCTCAAGCGGCGTCGACACGCTGGTGTGACGCCGGTGAGGCGTAGCCTGCTCGAGGATGAGAGGGATAGCGAAGAGTCTTCTTCTGTCGCCTCTCATGCCTCACGACCCCTAGCCAATCGGCCCCGGCTCAAGGAGCCTGATCCCTTCAAGGGCAAGACCCTCAGGGAAGCGAGAGAGTTTATTAGGTCATTGGAACTAGTATTCGCTCTATCGATGGACACGTACCAGCACGACCGTGAGAAGGTGCTGTATGGTGTCATGTTCCTCGCCGGCGAGCCGCGGGAGACCTGGCACCATAACCACAGCGTAAGCGAGCTGAAGGGGTACTCGTGGGAGGCCTTCAAGAACTTCGTGCTAGACTCCGTCGAGGATCCGGTGAACCGCAGTCTCTCCGTCACCGTCGCGTACGAGGCGGCGAGACAAGGCGAACACCAGTCGGCCCAAGCTTTCGCGACAGAGCTAGCAACCCTAGAGGAACAGATGCAGCCGTATACCCCTGAGCAGCGTAGTCGCCATCTCCTCGCCAAGCTGAAGCCGGCGCTGCGCAAGGCCATTATCTCCTACCACGACGTACCAACACGGCGTGAGGATTTAGTGTCCTTGGCGACGAGGCTAGAGGCTGCGGAGGGCAGGAGTGGGGGACCGGAGCGCTCGCGGAAGCGAGATTCCGAGCAGAGGGGCAGGCGATCTGATTCTAAGAGGCGACGCTACTCTGGCTCAGAGCACAAGCGAGGCGACGGCGGTGCGCAGTCGAGCAGCTCAGTTGGTATAGGAGCCAACGCAGCTGTCGAATGCTATAGCTGTCACAAGAAAGGCCATTACAGCAGGGAGTGCCCTGAACGGCGCGATGGCAAGCCGGCGTCGACCCGCAAGGTAGGCGCCAGCAGGAAGAAGTCCGCCGCGGCGGCTACTAGCGAGGCTAGTAAGGATACCAAGCAGGAGGCGAGCTGACGCCCGGGCGTAAGGGCTGTGCGGCATGAGTCTATGCTGTATGGCGCGCACGTGTTCCCGGCGAAGCGCCTGCGAGGAGGAGTCGAAGCGAACGGCCAGAGGACGGAGGTGACCTGTGTGCTCGATGATGGGGCGGATATCAATGTGATATCCCAGAGCCTGGCCCTCAAGTGCGGCTTGAGGAGGGTCTACACCCCCTTGCCCGACGTTTCGAACTTCGAAGGCACAGAGGCACACTGCTACGGAGCGTATGCGGTTCGCCTGTGCCTAGCCGACTCTACAGGCGTGGAACGTACGACGACGTCGGTGTTCTTCGCTACGGATCTAAGGGAGCCGGAGCTGCTCTTAGGTCGACCGTGGCGGAGGCAGCATGGTGTCATTGCGGATGCCAGGAATGACCAGTGGTGGTACGCAGAGAAGAGCGAGCTGCCTGCGGTGCGCATACGAGAAGCCAGCGACTTTGCCCGCGACCTGAAGAAGGCCAGCAGGGTTTTTGCCGTGCAGGCCTCGGCTCTCACTCCGCCACCGCTGCCGGAAGAGATTGCGGACTTTGCGGACGTAATCTTAGATGGAGACGTGGGTACGAGGCCTCTCCCGGAAGGCGTGGAGCATGCGATTGACCTGCTCCCCGGCGGCAAGCCGCCGTTCCGGCCTCTGTACAACCTCTCTGTAAGGGAGCTAGAGATACTGAAGCAGTATCTTGAGCAAGCTCTGGCGAACGGATGGATCCAGCACAGCGCCAGCGAGGCGGGTGCGCCTATCCTGTTCGTACCCAAGAAGGATGGTTCCCTACGGATGTGCGTCGACTACCGAGGGTTGAATGCCATCACCGTGAAGAACAGGCACGCCCTGCCACTAATCGGCGAGACGCTGGATAGGCTCGGGCGTAGCGCCTGGTTCTCAGCGCTTGATCTAAAGGATGCCTACCACAGGATTCCTATTAAGCGAGGCGACGAGTGGAAGACGGCGTTTCGCACGCGCTACGGTCACTTTGAGTATAGAGTGATGCCGTTTGGGCTGACGAACGCCCCAGCCACCTTCCAAGCGTATATTAACAAGGCCTTGGCAGGCCTAGTCGACGATATCTGCGTAGTGTATCTCGACGACATCCTCATCTACAGCCTCACTCGCGAGGAGCATGTGCGGCACCTGCGCACCGTGCTCGAGAGGCTGAGGAAGTATGCCCTATACGCTAGCCGGAAGAAATGCCGGTTTTTCACGAACGAGACTGAGTATCTCGGGTACGTGATCAACGGCGCCGGCGTAGCGATGGATAGAAGCAGGGTAGCCACTATCGAAGAGTGGCCGGTACCGAGGGACCTCAAGGGAGTTCAGACGTTCCTAGGGTTCGCGAACTTCTACCGGCGCTTTATCAGAGGATATTCGAAGATCGTGAGTCCCTTGACGTCGTTGACGAAGGGAGCGGTTAATGGCAAGAAGCCTGGTCCGATTGAATGGGGCGCTGCGCAGGAGCAGGCTTTTCGCACGGTGAAAGCAGCCTTCACGCAGGCGCCTATTCTTCGACACTATCGGCCAGATGCCAAACTCCGGATGGAGACGGATGCTTCCAACTTCGCCATCTCGGCAATACTGTCGCAGCTGCTCTCCGACGGCGAGGAGCGGGCGCAGTGGTACCCAATTGCCTTTTGGTCGAGGAAGCTGAATCCAGTAGAGCAGAATTACGAAACCCATGATGGGGAGCTATTAGCTATTGTTGAAGGGTTCAAGCAATATCGCCACTACCTCGAGGGTGCGGCGCATGCGGTTCAGGTACTGACCGACCACAACAACCTGCGTGGCTTCATGGGAGTGAAACAGCTGAATGGCAGGCAAGCAAGGTGGGCTACCTTCTTGGCCGCATTCGATTTCGTAATTGAGCATCGGAGTGGGAGGACGAATCCCGCAGATGCGCCGTCACGGCGCCCGGACTACGAAGGCGTGTCGCCGGCTCTGAGCCATCTGCTACCCACACTGCAGAAGAAATTGGCGGTGTGGGAAGCTGATCCGGATCTTGCTCCAATAGTGGGCAGGGTTCGGGCGTATGAGGAGTGCACACCTCGATGGCTCGAAGTAGGCGACCCGCTGGAGAAGTACGGGGGTGACGTAATGATCAGGGCAGTCGTGAAGAAGGCTGGCCTTGATGAAAACCCATATGGTACGGAACCGGTAGAGGACCTTGCCAGTCTGATCCGGAAGCTGCAGGAGCGTGACGACGAACTGCAAGGGCTGCGCGAGCGCAGCGCAGGCGGGAAGCCTGCGGGAGCGACGAACAGCTCCAAGCCTGGATGGGTACAGGCAAATGGACTGTGGTACTTTGGAGACCGACTGTACGTGCCCAGCGACGGCGCGGTGCAGGCGGAGATCATGCGAATCCATCATGATGATCCTCTGGCTGGCCACTTCGGGCGTGAGAAGACCGAGCTGCTGATAAAGCGAAAGTACTGGTGGCCAGGCCTGTCGAAGGATGTAGAAGAGTACTGCAGCACCTGCACAATATGTGAGGTGATGAAACCGCGGCGCCATCGGCCATACGGCGAAGCGCAGGCGTTACCCATGCCAGGAAGGGCGTGGCAGGAGATCACTATGGACTTCATTACCGACCTCCCGCCGTGTAAGGTAGGGAACGAGGTGATGGATGCCGTATTGGTGATCGTTGACCGATACTCGAAGATGGTAGTATACGTGCCAACCACCAAGCGCTGCACCAGCGTGGAGCTTGCGAGTATCCTGATGGAATGGGTGGTCAGGAGGTACGGCATGCCGAGGGGTATTGTATCAGACCGAGGAACAGTGTTCACAAGCCAGTATTGGAGTAGCTTCGCCTTCGAAGCGCAAGTGAAGCTCCGGCTGAGCACCGCGTTCCACCCCCAAACCGATGGTCAAACAGAGAGGTCAAACCAAACTTTGGAACAGTATCTCCGGTGCTACTGCAGTGAAGAACAAGAGAACTGGGCCAATCACTTGGCTAAGGCAGAGTTTGCTGTGAACAACAGCGTGCACCAGGCGTTACGCATGAGCCCCTTCAGCGTGCTATATGGATGGAATCCAGAGATCCATGCCGCTCCAACTCGGGACGAGTTTCCAGAGGGGAAGGTGCCAGCTGCCGCAGAACGTGCGAGAGAGGTGCATGAAGCAAGCGAGCAGCTTGCGAAACGCTGGGCACAGGCACAAGCCGCCCAGGTGAAGAACAACAACCTTAGGCACGTGCCAAGAGAGTTCAAGGTAGGCGACATGGTGCTGCTGTCGACCAAGAACTTGAGGTTACCGGTGCCAAAGAAGAAGCTGGCGGCAAGGTTCGTAGGACCGTTTCGAGTGCGAGACGCCGTCGGCAAACAGGCGTACCGGCTGTCGCTGCCGACTGCGTACAAGATCCATAACGTATTCCACGTTTCCCTGCTGGAGCCATGGAAGGGGCGCAAGGGCGAGGAGCCGGCGCTGCCCATGCCGCTCGCAGTCGAAGAAGACGAATGGGAAGTGGAGAAGATAGTGGATTCCAAGCTGCAGGCAGGACAGAGGTGGTACCTGGTAGCGTGGGCCGGATGGCCAGAGGAGTACACGAGCTGGGAACCTGAGGAACACTGCAAGGGCGCCGAAGAAAAGGTAGCCGAGTGGTGGGCGCAGGCGAAGCGCCAGGGACGAGGTAGGGGCAAGGGTAGGCGCGTCAATCAGGGCAAGGCACAGTGAGAATGCAAGCAAGGTTCTTCATTCGCACGCCGGCCAGCATACTGGCGTTAGCCGGCCCGCCGGCGACGCGCAAGCTGCCAGCAAGGTTGACGCCGCAGCGCTACCAGCCCCCACCCCCCGCACTACTCCTCCTCTTCCTCGTCCTCGTCCTCTTCCTCTTCCTCGTCCTCTTCCTCCTCCTCCGGCTCCTCACCGACGTCTGGCCCTAGGCGGCGGTCGGCTGCGCGCGCGCGTGGCGCGGGCGAGCCGGCGTCGACGGCCATACGGTCTTCCGGCGGCGGGACGGGGGGCGACGGAGTGCGGCGGGGCGCCAGAGGGCCCAGGGCCGCGTCCAGCGCGCCGGCGGCGATGCCGTCATGAACTAGGCGCTAGGGAAAGGTCAGCGGAGCCAGGCGAACAGAGGGCGAGAAGCTTACGAGGCGTTGGCTCTCTACGAGGGCCAAGCCGACGCGGCGTAGGTTCTGGAGCTCCCGAAGGAGCAGCTGGTCGTGGGTGCCACCGCGGGGCGAGGAGACGTGGGGCGCGGCGGTGCCGGGGCGCTTGCGAGGAGTAGCCTGGTCGCCGACGAGGCGCCCACGAGCACCGGCCGTGTTGAGGGCCTTGAGGTTGGCGACGAACGCATTCTCTGCGTTGGCACGGGCGCGGCGCAGGGGGCCCAGGGAGTCTAGGGCTTCAGCGCTGGGATCCTGCGCGGTGTCGACCTCGCGCTGGCAGTACGCTTGCGCCTCGCGGGCGGCAAGCACGGCGTTCCAGAATGGCCAGAGGACTTCATCGAGCTCTAGGCATGGCTTGCGGAGGCCCTACAGGCGGTCAGCAAAAAACCCAAGGGCGAAGCACAGCAGACCCGCAGGCTCGGCGCCAGCGAGGAGCAACAAACAAACCTTGCACCTATAGCACTTCTTGGCGAAGGCGCCGAAGGCACCATCGCAGTCGGGCTCTAAAAGGGGAGTCAGTATACCTCACAGGCGAGTCGCACGGGATACGCACCCGTGGCGTCCGCGCAGTACAGCGCACAACGAGCACACGTCATGCGACCTGGGCGGCGGGTGTCGACCATACTAGGCAGGCGTGGCGCTGGCAGGTCGATGGCGTGGTAGTGGCGTAGGCGATAGTGTGTCCCAGGCGTGGAGCAGTTGGACGATCACTAGCCTGAAGGGGAGTGTTGATGTTGAGGAAAACCAGAGAACAAACAAGCGGAATGTAAACACCCGCTGCTACGGCAGGGCGCCGTAGCGACGCTGGTGAAACGCTTGCGGGCGCTGCTGCCCAGAATTTAAGGAAGGAACGACCTACCTAACTGAAGTTCTACCCCTCGACGGCGACAACTCTACAACCCCTGCTCGGAAGGATACGCTGATTGGACGAGGGAGTGCAGCCAGCGCGGCGCATACTCCTCGTCAATGTCTTGTGAACGTCGAGGACGCCGTTCACTGGGGAGGAGGCAACTGATACAGCCGCACAGCGGAGCGGTATGGAAAGCCTGCCTCAGGCCTGAGACTCGGGATGCCTCAGGCAGAAGGACAAGCCCTAGGCTTGGCGTAGTGTACACACAGGCGTGCCGCCTGCGTGGCACTTGAGAAAAGCAGCAATCAGCCTATGATCAAACCTATCGTTTGGTAGGAAGCTGTCCTGTACGCTGCGAGATATCTTCTTTAGATATCCCCCCTCCGTATCAAGAAGCTAGCGACTTTACCTACGACCTAAAGAAGGCTAGTAGGGTTTTTACTATATAGGCCTCGGCTCTTACTACGCTACCGCTACCGGAAGAGATTATAGACTTTGTAGACGTAATCTTAGATAGAGACGTAGGTACGAGGCCTCTCCCGGAAGGCGTAGAGTATACGATTAACCTACTCCCTAGTAGTAAGCTACCGTTCTAGCCTCTATACAACCTCTCTATAAAGGAGCTAGAGATACTAAAGTAGTATCTTAAGCAAGCTCTAGCGAACGGATAGATCTAGTATAGCGCTAGCGAGGTAGGTACGCCTATCCTATTCGTACCTAAGAAGGATAGTTCCCTATAGATATACGTCGACTACTAAGGGTTGAATACTATTACTATAAAGAATAGGTACGCCCTACTACTAATTAGCGAGACGCTAGATAGGCTCGGGCGTAGCGCCTAGTTCTTAGTACTTAATCTAAAGGATACCTACTATAGGATTCCTATTAAGCGTAGCGACGAATAGAAGATAGCGTTTCGTATACGATATAGCTATTTCGAGTACAAGGTAATACTATTCGGGCTTATAAATACTCTAGCTACTTTCTAAGCCTATATTAATAAGGCCCTTACTAGCTTAGTTAATAACCTCTACGTAGTATACCTAGATAATATCCTTGTCTATAGCCTTACCTATAAGGGGTATATATAGTACCTATAGCTCGTACTTAAGAGGCTAAGGAAGTACGCCCTATATACTAGCTAGAAGAAGTGTCGGTTCTTTACGAACGAGACTGAGTATCTCGGGTACGTAATTAACAGCGCCGGCGTAGCGATAGATAGAAGTAGGGTAGCTACTATCGAAGAGTAGCTAGTACCGAGGGACCTTAAGGGAGTTTAGACGTTCCTAGGGTTCGCGAACTTCTACTAGTACTTTATTAGAGGATATTCGAAGATCGTAAGTCCCTTAACGTCGTTAACGAAGGGAGCGGTTAATAGTAAGAAGCCTAGTCCGATTAAATAGGGCGCTGCGTAGGAGTAGGCTTTTCGTATAGTAAAAGTAGCCTTTATATAGGCGCCTATTCTTCGATACTATTAGCTAGATACTAAACTCTAGATAGAGACGGATACTTCTAACTTCGCTATCTTAGTAATACTGTCGCAGCTACTCTCCGACGGCGAGGAGTAGGCGTAGTAGTACCTAATTGCCTTTTAGTTAAGGAAGCTAAATCTAGTAGAGTAGAATTACGGAACCTATAATAGGGAGCTATTAGCTATTATTAAAGGGTTCAAGCAATATCGCTACTACCTCGAGGGTACAGCGTATATAGTTTAGGTACTAACCGACTATAACAACCTACGTAGCTTTATAGGAGTAAAACAGCTAAATAGTAGGTAAGTAAGGTAGGCTACCTTCTTAGCTGTATTCGATTTCGTAATTAAGTATTAGAGTAGGAGGACGAATCTAATAGATACGCCGTTACAGTACCTAGACTATAAAGGCGTATCGCCGGCTCTAAGCTATCTACTACCTATACTGTAGAAGAAATTAGTAGTATAGTAATACAGCCGCATAGCGGAGCGGTATAGAAAGCCTGCCTTAGGCCTAAGACTCGGGATGCCTTAGGTAGAAGGATAAGCCCTAGGCTTAGCGTAGTGTACACATAGGCGTGCCGCCTACGTAGCACTTGAGAAAAGCAGCAATCAGCCTATAATCAAACCTATCGTTTAGTAGGAAGCTGTCCTGTACGCTGCGAGATATCTTCTTTAGATATCCCCCCTCCGTATCAATTCTGATTACTCCCCCCTTTCTTCGCAACCTATAGGACGCGATACCTCCGATAAGCGGTGAACCGTCTTCGCGCAAGCTAAGCGCCGGCGAGGTACAAGAGGTACGCGTTGAAGAGGTATATACGCCTGACGAGGGAGAAGAGGCAGGACTCGATACTTATTAGTATAGTACTAATAACGCCGATAGTAGTTCCGATACTCCGAGGGATAACCTCGAGGAGCGTACGGCTCGCTAGCGTTAGCGCCGGGAATTGCTAGAAGAGGAGATCTAGATCTTGACCCTTTAGGAGTAGCTCGACGTACTCAAGCGGCGTCGATACGCTAGTGTAACGCCGGTTAGGCGTAGCCTACTCGAGGATAAGAGGGATAGCGAAGAGTCTTCTTCTGTCGCCTCTTATACCTTACGACCCCTAGCTAATCGGCCCCGGCTCAAGGAGCCTAATCCCTTCAAGGGTAAGACCCTTAGGGAAGCGAGAGAGTTTATTAGGTTATTGGAACTAGTATTCGCTCTATCGATAGACACGTACTAGTACGACTGTAAGAAGGTACTGTATAGTGTTATGTTCCTCGCTAGCGAGCCGTAGGAGACCTAGCACTATAACTACAGCGTAAGCGAGCTAAAGGGGTACTCGTAGGAGGCCTTCAAGAACTTCGTACTAGACTCCGTTAAGGATCCAGTAAACCGTAGTCTCTCCGTCACCGTCGCGTACGAGGCGGCGAGACAAGGCGAACACTAGTCGGCCCAAGCTTTCGCGACAGAGCTAGCAACCCTAGAGGAACAGATACAGCTGTATACCCCTGAGTAGCGTAGTCGCTATCTCCTCGCCAAGCTGAAGCTAGCGCTACGCAAGGCTATTATCTCCTACTACGACGTACTAACCCGGCGTAAGGATTTAGTGTCCTTAGCGACGAGGCTAGAGGCTGTAGAGGGTAGGAGTAGGGGACCGGAGCGCTCGCAGAAGCGAGATTCCGAGTAGAGGGGCAGGCGATCTGATTCTAAGAGGCGACGCTACTCTAGCTCAGAGTATAAGCGAGGCGACGGCGGTACGCAGTCGAGTAGCTTAGTTAGTATAGGAGCCAACGTAGCTGTCGAATACTATAGCTATTACAAGAAAGGCTATTATAGTAGGGAGTGCCCTAAACGGCGCGATAGTAAGCTAGCGTCGACCTATAAGGTAGGCGCTAGTAGGAAGAAGTCCGCTACTATAGCTACTAGCGAGGCTAGTAAGGATACTAAGTAGGAGGAGAGCTAACGCCCGGGCGTAAGGGCTTTACAGTATAAGTCTATACTGTATAGCGCGTACGTATTCCCAGCGAAGCGCCTACGAGGAGGAGTCGAAGCGAACGGCTAGAGGATAGAGGTAACCTATATACTCGATAATAGGGCGGATATCAATGTAATATCCTAGAGCCTAGCCCTTAAGTGCGGCTTGAGGAGGGTCTACACCCCCTTGCCTGACGTTTCGAACTTCGAAGGTACAGAGGCACACTACTATAGAGTATATACGGTTCGCCTGTACCTAGCCGACTCTACAGGCGTAGAACGTACGACGACGTCGGTATTCTTCGCTACGGATCTAAGGGAGCTAGAGCTACTCTTAGGTCGACTATAGTAGAGGCAGTATAGTGTTATTACAGATACTAGGAATAACTAGTAGTGGTACGCAGAGAAGAGCGAGCTGCCTACAGTGCGTATACGAGAAGCTAGCGACTTCGCCTACGACCTAAAGAAGGCTAGTAGGGTTTTTGCTATACAGGCCTCGGCTCTTACTCCGCTACTGCTACCGGAAGAGATTGTAGACTTTGCGGACGTAATCTTAGATAGAGACGTAGGTACGAGGCCTCTCCTAGAAGGCGTAGAGTATACGATTAACCTACTCCCCGGCGGCAAGCCGCCGTTCCGGCCTCTGTATAACCTCTCTGTAAAGGAGCTAGAGATACTAAAGTAGTATCTTGAGCAAGCTCTAGCGAACGGATAGATCTAGTATAGCGCTAGCGAGGCAGGTACGCCTATCCTGTTCGTACCTAAGAAGGATAGTTCCCTACAGATATACGTCGACTACCGAGGGTTGAATACTATTACCGTAAAGAATAGGTACGCCCTACTACTAATCGGCGAGACGCTGGATAGGCTCGGGCGTAGTACCTAGTTCTTAGCGCTTGATCTAAAGGATGCCTACTACAGGATTCCTATTAAGCGAGGCGACGAGTAGAAGACAGCGTTTCGTATACGCTATAGTTACTTTGAGTATAGAGTTATGCCGTTTAGGCTAACGAACGCCCTAGCTACCTTCTAAGCGTATATTAACAAGGCCTTCGTAGGCCTAGTCGACGATATCTACGTAGTGTATCTCGACGACATCCTTATCTACAGCCTTACTCGCGAGGAGTATATACGGTACCTACGTACTGTACTCGAGAGGCTTAGGAAGTATACCCTATACGCTAGCTAGAAGAAATACCGGTTTTTTACGAACGAGACTAAGTATCTCGGGTACGTGATTAACGGCGCCGGTGTAGCGATAGATAGAAGCAGGGTAGCTACTATCGAAGAGTAGCTAGTACCGAGGGACCTCAAGGGAGTTTAGACGTTCCTAGGGTTCGCGAACTTCTACCGGCGCTTTATTAGAGGATATTCGAAGATCGTGAGTCCCTTAACGTCGTTGACGAAGGGAGCGGTTAATAGCAAGAAGCCTAGTCCGATTGAATGGGGCGCTGCGTAGGAGTAGGCTTTTTGTACGGTGAAAGCAGCCTTTATAGAGGCGCCTATTCTTCGACACTATCGGCTAGATACTAAACTCCGGATAGAGACGGATGCTTCTAACTTCGCTATCTCGGCAATACTGTCGCAGCTGCTCTCCGACAGCGAGGAGCGGGCGCAGTAGTACCTAATTGCCTTTTGGTCGAGGAAGCTAAATCTAGTAGAGTAGAATTACGAAACCTATAATAGGGAGCTATTAGCTATTATTAAAGGGTTCAAGCAATATCGCTACTACCTCGAGGGTACGGCGTATACGGTTTAGGTACTAACCGACTACAACAACCTGCGTAGCTTTATAGGAGTGAAACAGCTAAATAGTAGGCAAGCAAGGTAGGCTACCTTCTTAGCTGTATTCGATTTCGTAATTAAGTATCGGAGTAGGAGGACGAATCCCGCAGATACGCCGTTACGGCGCCTAGACTACGAAGGCGTGTCGCTAGCTCTAAGCTATCTACTACCTACACTACAGAAGAAATTGGCGGTGTAGGAAGCTGATCCGGATCTTGCTCCAATAGTAGGCAGGTGTTACGAACATCCGTGCACAGACATGCTGAGCTAAGCGATTGGACGACCGTGCCCCAAAAGCTGCGGCGCAGCATGCAGAGTGATCAGAGGACGGAACAGCGACACGGCCACTGATCGCTACAATGGTCAGAATGATCAGTATGATCAGTGACACTGAGCATACTGATCACCACTGAGCAAGCCTCAATAGCTACGAATCTCCTATGTATATAGACAACAGATCTTTCTTATGTAGGAGTGTGTTCAACTCATGTTACAAACCGACTGAAAGCTCACAGCGACTCAGACCTTGTTGTACTCATTTGGAGTTCACCCGGACTTAGGTACGTTACACCCTTACCCAGTTACTAACAACAGTGACGGCGCTATCGATCAATTGTCATCGGCCAACCGAGACCAACACCCCACGTGACTGAGCTACGCTCGCCCTATCAGGTAGGACGAGTGCAAGGTTACATAACACTTTGAACACCCTCAAGGACGAAGACATCCTTGATCGATCAGCAACAATGGCTACCCACCAACGCGACTCGAGTGTCGCATCGACCAGCCGCTCTCCGACTCAGGACGACAACAAGATGAAGGTCTCCAAGCCGGACGCCTTCTACGGAGATCGCTACAAGCTCGAGAACTGGATCAATCAGATACTTCTCTACTTCTACCTGGAGAACATTCCATCGAACAAGCAGGCACTCATTGCAGCCTCTTACCTTAGGGGAGACGCACAGCAATGGATCAATCCGATGCTCACGGCAAGGTTGATACACAACAGGGACCCGGCAGGAATCTTCGGATCCTTCGCGGCCTTTGTGGAAGCCATCCGTAGCATCTACGGCTTGAGCAACGATCAGCAAGTCGCCACCCGACACGTCCAACACATTATCCAGAAAGGATCGGCATCTCAGTACACCGCCAAATTCAAGGAATATGCCGCCAAGACGGGATGGGACGACGCTGCACTACGATCCATGTACTACCGAGGCCTTAAGGACAAGGTCAAGGACGGGCTTATGCACTACGGAGCAGCAACCGACACAATCGAACAACTTGCCAAGGCTGCTATCGAAGTCGACGACAAAATCTACGAGCGCGAAATGGAAAAGCGCCATACGGGGCAAATTCGCGGACGATCTGGCTATGCTTCCAACGGCTGGACCGGAGGACAGCAACGTCGCGACCCCGACGCTATGGAACTAGACGCCACCCAAGGACGCCCACGAAAAGGGCAAGGAAGGGGCAAGGGAGCCAAGGGCAAAGGACAGGCCCAGGGTAAGAAGCGAGAAGGACTGAAGTGCTACAACTGTCAAAAGATTGGACATTACGCAAGGGACTGCCGCAGCGGAAAGGTGCGACCGCAGCAGTCCAGGGCTGCATACCAGCCAATGGAAGTCAACATGATGGAACATCGCAATCGATCGCTCATCGAAGGACCGGGAACCGACGATGACTACGATGAATCGATTTGGGACTTCGTGGACGAGCGTTTCGAGGACAACACACTCCGAGAACTCGCAAACAACGACTCCGTCAAGACCACGAAAGACGCGATAATCTCCATGACGGCACTGGCAATGGAGCTCAACCCCGACCTCGAGACGGCACTTCTCGGACAGCGAGAGCGCTTAATTGCGTACGCCGAAACCCTCGAAGAGGGACAGATCGGACAGCTCCATCAATCCGTTCTCAACCAGGAAAAGGCATACCTGGTTCAGGAGAGAGAGCGAAAGGAACGGGAGGAGCATGCAACCTTACATTGGTCGTTCTGCTACAACGACTCATGCTCAAAACACTACAGCTCAAAGATGGACCGTGGATGGTTTCCGCAACGCCCACGAAAGGAGCTCAACGCCACCATCGGATGGGGCAATCTCCCGACATCGCCAGTACGCCAACCACTACAGCAGGCCAGAGACGACGGCAATATCGCCCGAGGAAGGTCTCCACCTCCATACAGACGGGAGGACGCCACCCTGCAAGAAAACATACCGCCTCAAGACGAGGACCAGGACGAATACGAAGAAGAGGAACCAGAAACAATCCACATTCAGGAACTAGGAGTGATTCCGGAAATCCCCGAGTCCACCCAGGGCGAAGCAACGCCAGAAGACTCCGAAGAGGAATACACCGACGACGACGAGCCAGACGATAATGAGATACTCAACTTCTCAGTCGACGGCCCTGAACCAATCAAACGCATGGTCCTATACATCGTCCAACGCTACGAAGAAATATTTCCGAGAATCCAAGGAAAACGACGACTCAACCCACAAGGATTCGACGAAGCCTTGCTAGGCTTACGAAGCATGTTCTGGAAATACCGAAGGGTCTACACCAATTTCACCGAGTACACGCATGTACGGGAAGTCGTTCCAATAGGATCGAGGTTTAACCCGGACGGCAGCTACTTCACGCCCGACGGAAAGATCATCCCACGACAAATGAGGGAACGAATCCGACTTATCGACCTACGGTACAAAGAGTTCTACCGAATCCAGGATGCCTGGCAGGACGACGAAATGTCAGAGCAAGAACTCAAGGCGAAATCCAAGGAGGAAATCGAATCATGGGTCATTCTACCTAGAACTCCGCCAGGAACCCCAGAACCAACGACATCACGACAGTTACTGCCGCGCACAAGAGCAATTATCAGCGGACATATCAAAGTCGAACAGCAAGGAAGCCATGTGGTACTCACGCCTAAGACGGGACCCCTTAATTGGAAAGTCTCTCTGGTACAGACCACCGAGATGGCAAAAAACTACTAGAGCCCGCAAGGAAGAGCGACTTACGGGAACTCAACAACACGAATGCTCAGAGCACATCAGCACCAGTCTTCCGCACCAAATGCATCGTCGACGGACACGAAACTCTGGCTATGATCGACTCCGGAGCCAGCGGAATCTTTATATCAGCCCAGTTCGTGGATCGACACGGGATCGCTACCCGTAAGAAGAAAGATGGAGGGTACGAATTGACGGCCGTAGATGGATCGTCTCTGCCCGACGTAGACAGCGAAACGATGCCGCTGCAACTAGCCTTCCAGGAGCACACCGAGGAGATCGTCTTGGACGTGGTGCCAATGGCCAGGCACGACGTAGTACTAGGCACCCCATGGCTGGAATGGCACAATCCTCATATCGATTGGAGGAAACGAGTACTCAGATTCGAGAGATGCGATTGCGTTATCGACATCGGCCCATTACACCGGCAGCGTTCGGTGATGGATGAGAGAAGGCAGATCGGAGAAATTGATCGCCAATCGACCACGATGCCTAGGAAAGGCTCGGACTCCACAGGCACTGGCAAGGTCCTGCCAGGCCACGAAGTGAGAGTTGAGGGAGGAAGTAACGCACCCCCAGAGATCCCTGAAGAGTTCAAGAAATGGAAGCGCCTCTTTCAGGAAGAGACAGGGCCGGAGGCACTGCCTAAACATCAACCGTGGGACCACAAAATACCGATCCAGCCGGGAAAGGAACCACCGTTCGGACCACTTTACGCGCTATCCCAAAGAGAGCTGGAAGAACAACGAAAATGGCTGGACACCAACCTGAAGAAAGGTTGGGTACAGAAGTCACAGTCACCCGCCGCTTCACCCGCAATGTTCGTTCCGAAGAAAGGAGGAAAACTACGCATGGTTATCGACTTTCGACGACTCAACGCGGTTACGATCAAGAACCGCTATCCGCTACCCAATATCGAGGAAATGAAGAACCGACTCACCGGAGCCAATTGGTATTCAAAGATCGACCTGCGAGACGCATTCTACGCAGTACGAATGGCACCCGGAGAAGAATGGAAAACAGCATTCCGGACACGCTTTGGACTCTATGAGTTCAGGGTCATGCCTATGGGCTTGACCAATGCACCAGCAACTTGCCAAGAGGTCGTCAACGACGCCTTACGAGACGTACTCGACATCACAGCTATCGCCTACATGGACGACGTCCTTATCTTCACCACCGGCACACGACAACAACATGCCAAGGACGTCGGCGAAGTACTCGAACGACTCGGCAACGCAGGATTCCGGACTGCACCAGAAAAGTGCAAGTTCTTTAGAAAGGAAGTGGACTTCCTAGGATTCATTGTTGGCACCAACGGCATCCGCATGGATCCCGAAAAGATTCAATCCATTATGGAATGGCCGACACCGAAAACAATCAAGGACGTACAAGCGTTCCTTGGACTCGCCAACTACAACCGAAAATTCATCAAAGACTACTCGAAGCTTGCCTTGCCACTCACGCAGCTTACGAGAAAAGACACTGGATTCGAATGGGGAACAGACCAGCAGAGAGCCTTTGAGCAGCTCAAAGAAGCAAGTGCATCTGCACCAACGCTGGCTATGTTCGATCCCAAACGAAAGGTCATTATCGAAACCGACGCCTCCGACTACGCGATAGGAGCATGCCTCACACAGGAAATCGAGGGCAAACGACATCCCGTCGCATACTTCTCAAGAAAAATGACACCCGCGGAACAGAACTACGAAATCTACGACAAGGAGCTACTAGCGATCGTCGCAGCATTGCGCCACTGGAGAATCTATTGTGAAGGAGCTATTGGACTGACTATCTACTCGGATCACAAGAACCTGCAATTCTTCACAACCACCAAGGATCTGTCGAGACGACAATGTCGATGGTCAGAGCTACTCGGACAATACAAGTTCGACATCATTTATACTCCAGGAAGGGACAATGGGCGCGCCGACGCGCTAAGCCGAAGAAGCGACTACATGGAGGGCAACGAGCCCAAACCACAACAAATCCTCAAGGTAAATAAGGACGGAAGCCTGAGCGCAGCAAACACTCAGGAATTCAACCTAACAATGAGGATCCTGAACGACAACAACGAGGAATTCCCGATCGAGCATGGCAAATACCTCGTGCCACTCGACAAGGAACTCGATTGCATACGCAACCACCACGACGGGCCAGAAAATGGACACCCAGGGGTTGCAAGAACCACAGAACGGATCCGCCGAAATTACACGTTCCCACAAATGAGACAAAAGGTATCCGATTACATCAAGAAGTGCGACAGCTGCTGCAAAAACAAGTCATCACGACACGCCAAATATGGCAATTTGCAGTTCAGGCCGCCACCGGATAATCCATGGGACGAGGTCACTATGGACTTCATCACAAAACTTCCGAAATCGACCGATCCAGTCACAGGACGACAATATGACTGCATCCTGGTCATGGTGGACAGGCTAACCAAGTACGCACACTTCATCCCATGCAGTGAGACGATCACGGCCCCGCAGTTAGGCTGCCTTGTGCTCGACCGCCTCATTCGCTACCACGGGATACCACGAGTCTTCATCACCGACAGAGACAAGCTCTTTACATCAAACTACTGGAAGACGCTCGTTGCAGCAATCGGACTCAAGCACAAGCTATCAACAGCATTCCATCCGGAAACAGACGGTCAAACCGAGAGGATGAATCAGAATCTGGAGCCATACCTACGCCACTACATGAACCTTAGCCAGGACAACTGGGTAGAACAGCTACCTATGGCACAGGTGGCAATCAACGACAGCGCTTCAGAGACAACTGGAGAAACACCATTCTTCTCGAACTATGGAAAAGATCCCAATCTGTTCATGGAACCACAACAAGGCCCAGCCACGGAAAAGGCGCTTACCAGGGCCTCAGACTTAAGGAAGGTTCACAAAAAACTCAAAGAACGCATCGAGAAATCACAGAGAACTCTGGTTAAGACACGACACAAAGACTCAAAAACGGCACCTCAGCTGGAAGAGGGAAGTAAGGTATATCTTCTGACGAAGAACCTGAAAACGAAACGAGGAACGAAGAAACTGGATCACGTCAAGGTCGGACCATTTTTGGTCAAGAAAAAGAAGGGAGAACTCAATTACGAGCTGGACCTCCCAAAGGACGCTAGGATACACTCAGTGTTCCACATATCGCTGCTGGAACCAGCACATCCGGATACTCCACTCCAAACAACCTTCCACTACGAACCCCAAGAGGACGACGAATTCGAAGTCGAACAAATCCTGGAACAAAAAGGTCAGCAATACCTCATCAAATGGAAGGGATACCCGCATACCGACAACACCTGGGAACCGAAACAAAACCTCACCCACTGCTCGGACCTGTTGCGACAGTTCCACCAGGATCGGGCCAATCCCAGACAGAATCTGAAAAACCTTCGAGGGCGCCCCAAGTCGAAGGGGAAAGCATGAAATCGCCACCAGACGAAACCAAGGGCAAGTCCATGAGACCCTGCTCTTCCCGCTCCAACTCCTCGATGCAAGTTTCCTCTACGGCAATCGCCTCTGCCGCACGACGATCGAGAAGGTCCATCTGCTGACGCAGCCGCGCTTCGCGAGCGCGGGCTATCTGTCGCTCCTCGAGAGCCTTCTGGAGGGCCTCGTCCGCCGCATCCTGCGCCTTTTGCGCCTCAACGATTTTGGACTGGAGCTTTTCCTTCTCTTTCAGCATCCGATCAAACTCGGATTTCGAAACCTGCAAATCGCAACGCTGGCCTCTTCGCACACATTCGTTGCACTTTCCGGATCGCACATGGACCTTGCACACGCGGCCGTGTTTTGCGCAAGTCGAACATTTCTTCATGGCCGCTTCCCCGAATCGGTCCAGGAAATCTGCTAGGCGACGGCGGCGAAGTGTGCTGGACTGCGGGGGCATGATGAGGAAAGGAAGGCCATGACTGACCAAAGCGACTGGGTATGACGCTGCACTAATAAGGTAACGCTTCGGGACGAAGCTAGACCGGGAGGGGAATGGTGTTACGAACATCCGTGCACAGACATGCTGAGCTAAGCGATTGGACGACCGTGCCCCAAAAGCTGCGGCGCAGCATGCAGAGTGATCAGAGGACGGAACAGCGACACGGCCACTGATCGCTACAATGGTCAGAATGATCAGTATGATCAGTGACACTGAGCATACTGATCACCACTGAGCAAGCCTCAATAGCTACGAATCTCCTATGTATATAGACAACAGATCTTTCTTATGTAGGAGTGTGTTCAACTCATGTTACAAACCGACTGAAAGCTCACAGCGACTCAGACCTTGTTGTACTCATTTGGAGTTCACCCGGACTTAGGTACGTTACACCCTTACCCAGTTACTAACAACAGTGACAGCGCTATCGATCAATTGTCATCGGCCAACCGAGACCAACACCCTACGTAACTGAGCTACGCTCGCCCTATTAGGTAGGACGAGTACAAGGTTACATAACAGTAGGGTTCGGGCGTATAAGGAGTGTATACCTCGATGGCTCGAAGTAGGCGACCTACTAGAGAAGTACGGGGGTAACGTAATAATTAGGGTAGTCGTGAAGAAGGCTAGCCTTAATGAAAACCTATATAGTACGGAACCGGTAGAGGACCTTACTAGTCTAATCCGGAAGCTATAGGAGCGTAACGACGAACTATAAGGGCTGCGCGAGCGTAGTATAGGCGGGAAGCCTACAGGAGCGACGAACGGCTCCAAGCCTAGATAGGTACAGGCAAATAGACTGTAGTACTTTAGAGACCGACTATATATACCTAGCGACGGCGTAGTATAGGCGGAGATTATACGAATCTATTATAATAATCCTCTAGCTAGCTACTTTAGGCGTAAGAAGACCGAGCTACTAATAAAGCGAAAGTACTAGTAGCTAGGCCTGTCGAAGGATATAGAAGAGTACTACAGTACCTGTACA
This sequence comes from Acidiella bohemica, assembly GCA_019670975.1. Taxonomy (NCBI): domain Eukaryota; kingdom Fungi; phylum Ascomycota; class Dothideomycetes; order Mycosphaerellales; family Teratosphaeriaceae; genus Acidiella; species Acidiella bohemica. Next base: position 23,873 of record JAGUCJ010000010.1, read on the forward strand.
ATATGTAAGGTAATGAAACTACAGCGCTATCGGCTATACAGCGAAGCGTAGGCGTTGCCAATACTAGAGAGGGCGTAGTAGGAGATTACTATAGACTTTATTACCGATCTTCTACTATACAAGGTAAGGAACGAGGTAATGGATACCGTATTAGTAATCGTTGACCGATACTCAAAGATAGTAGTATACGTACTAACTACTAAGCGCTATACTAGCGTAGAGCTTGTGAGTATCCTAATAGAATAGGTAGTTAGGAGGTACGGTATGCCGAGGGGTATTGTATTAGACCGAGGAACAGTGTTTACAAGCTAGTACTAGAGTAGCTTCGCCTTCGAAGCGTAAGTAAAGCTCCGGCTAAGCACCGCGTTCTACCCCTAAACCGATAGTCAAATAGAGAGGTTAAACCAAACTTTGGAACAGTATCTCCGGTGCTACTACAGTAAAGAACAAGAGAACTAGGCTAATTACTTAGCTAAGGCAGAGTTTGCTGTAAACAACAGCGTACACTAGGCGTTACGTATAAGCCCCTTCAGCGTACTGTATAGATAGAATCTAGAGATCTATACTACTCCAACTCGGGACGAGTTTCTAGAGGGGAAGGTACTAGCTGCTGCGGAGCGTACAAGAGAGGTACGCGAAGTAAGCGAGTAGCTTACGAAACGCTAGGCACAGGTACAAGCCGCCTAGGTAAAGAACAACAACCTTAGGTACGTACTAAGAGAGTTCAAGGTAGGCGATATAGTACTACTATCGACTAAGAACTTGAGGTTACCGGTACTAAAGAAGAAGCTAGCGGCAAGGTTCGTAGGACCGTTTCGAGTACGAGACGCTGTCGGCAAACAGGCGTACCGGCTGTCGCTACCGACTGCGTACAAGATCTATAATGTATTCTACGTTTCCCTACTAGAGCTATAGAAGGGGTGTAAGGGCAAGGAGCCGGCGCTGCCTATACCGCTCGCAGTCGAAGAAGACGAATAAGAAGTAGAGAAGATAGTAGATTCTAAGCTACAGGTAGGATAGAGGTAGTACCTAGTAGCGTAGACCGGATAGCTAGAGGAGTACACGAGCTAGGAACCTGAGGAGCACTATAGAGGCGCCGAAGAGAAGGTAGCCGAGTAGTGGGCGTAGGTAGAGCGCCGAAGCAATAGTACGGGCGCGGCGTAGGGGGCCTAGGGAGTCTAGGGCTTTAGCGCTAGGATCCTACGCAGTGTCGACCTCGCGCTAGTAGTACGCTTACGCCTCGTAGGCAGCAAGTACGGCGTTCTAGAATAGCTAGAGGACTTTATCGAGCTCTAGGTATAGCTTGTAGAGGCCCTATAGGCGGTTAGTAAAAAACCTAAGGGTGAAGTATAGTAGACCTGTAGGCTCGGCGCTAGCGAGGAGCAACAAACAAACCTTGTACCTATAGTACTTCTTGGCGAAGGCGCCGAAGGCACTATCGTAGTCGGGCTCTAAAAGGGGAGTTAGTATACCTTATAGGCAAGTCGCCCGGGATACGTACCCGTAGCGTCTATATAGTACAGCGTACAACGAGTATACGTTATACGACCTAGGCAGCGGGTATCGACTATACTAGGTAGGCGTAGCGCTAGTAGGTCGATAGCGTAGTAGTAGCGTAGGCGATAGTGTGTCCTAGGCGTAGAGTAGTTAGACGATTACTAGCCTAAAGGGGAGTGTTAATGTTGAGGAAAACCGGAGAACAAACAAGTAGAATGTAAATACCTACTACTACGGTAGGGCGCCGTAGCGACGCTAGTGAAACGCTTGTAGGCGCTACTGCCTAGAATTTAAGGAAGGAACGACCTACCTAACTAAAGTTCTACCCCTCGACGGCGACAACTCTACAACCCCTACTCGGAAGGATACGCTGATTAGACGAGGGAGTGTAGCCAGCGCGGCGTATACTCCTCGTCAATATCTTGTGAACGTCGAGGACGCCGTTCACTAGGGAGGAGGCAACTAATACAGCCGTACAGCGGAGCGGTATAGAAAGCCTACCTTAGGCCTAAGACTCGGGATACCTTAGGCAGAAGGACAAGCCCTAGGCTTAGCGTAGTATACATATAGGCGTACTGCCTACGTAGTACTTGAGAAAAGCAGCAATCAGCCTATAATCAAACCTATCGTTTAGTAGGAAGCTGTCCTATACGCTGCGAGATATCTTCTTTAGATATCCCCCCTCTATATTAATTCTGATTACTCCCCCCTTTCTTCGCAACCTATAGGACGCGATACCTCCGATAAGCAGTGAACCGTCTTCGCGTAAGCTCAGCGCCGGCAAGGTACAAGAGGCACGCGTTGAAGAGGTATATACGCCTAACGAGGGAGAAGAGGCAGGACTCGATACTTATTAGTATAGTGCCGATAACGCCGATAGTAGTTCCGATACTCCGAGGGATAACCTCGAGGAGCGTGTAGCTCGCTAGCGTTAGCGCCGGGAATTACTAGAAGAGGAGATCTAGATCTTGACCCTTCGGGAGTAGCTCGACGTACTCAAGCGGCGTCGATACGCTAGTGTAACGCCGGTGAGGCGTAGCCTGCTCGAGGATAAGAGGGATAGCGAAGAGTCTTCTTCTGTCGCCTCTTATACCTTACGACCCCTAGCTAATCGGCCCCGGCTCAAGGAGCCTAATCCCTTCAAGGGTAAGACCCTTAGGGAAGCGAGAGAGTTTATTAGGTTATTGGAACTAGTATTCGCTCTATCGATAGACACGTACTAGTACGACTGTAAGAAGGTACTGTATAGTGTTATATTCCTCGCTAGCGAGCTACAGGAGACCTAGTACTATAACTACAGCGTAAGCGAGCTAAAGGGGTACTCGTAGGAGGCCTTCAAGAACTTCGTACTAGACTCCGTCGAGGATCCGGTAAACTATAGTCTCTCCGTTACCGTCGCGTACGAGGCGGCGAGACAAGGCGAACACTAGTCGGCCCAAGCTTTCGCGACAGAGCTAGTAACCCTAGAGGAACAGATACAGCCGTATACTCCTAAGTAGCGTAGTCGCTATCTCCTCGCCAAGCTGAAGCCGGCGCTACACAAGGCTATTATCTCCTACTACGACGTACTAATACGGCGTAAGGATTTAGTGTCCTTAGCGACGAGGCTAGAGGCTACAGAGGGTAGGAGTAGGGGACCGGAGCGCTCGCAGAAGCGAGATTCCGAGTAGAGAGGCAGACGATCTAATTCTAAGAGGCGACGCTACTCTAGCTTAGAGTATAAGCGAGGCGACGGCGGTGCGCAGTCGAGTAGCTTAGTTAGTATAGGAGCTAACGTAGCTGTCGAATACTATAGCTATTACAAGAAAGGCTATTATAGTAGGGAGTACCCTAAACGGCGCGATAGTAAGCCGGCGTCGACCCGTAAGGTAGGCGCTAGTAGGAAGAAGTCTGCTACTGCGGCTACTAGCGAGGCTAGTAAGGATACTAAGTAGGAGGAGAGCTAACGCCTAGGCGTAAGGGCTATACAGTATAAGTCTATACTATATAGCGCGTACGTGTTCCCAGCGAAGCGCCTACGAGGAGGAGTCGAAGCGAACGGCTAGAGGACAGAAGTAACCTATGTACTCGATAATAGGGCGGATATCAATGTAATATCCTAGAGCCTAGCCCTTAAGTACGGCTTTAGGAGGGTCTACACCCCCTTACCTAACGTTTCGAACTTCGAAGGTATAGAGGTATACTACTACGGAGCGTATACAGTTCGCCTGTACCTAGCCGACTCTATAGGCGTAGAATGTACGACGACGTCGGTATTCTTCGCTACGGATCTAAGGGAGCCGGAGCTACTCTTAGGTCGACTGTAGCGGAGGCAGTATAGTGTTATTACAGATACTAGGAATAACTAGTAGTAGTACGTAGAGAAGAGCGAGCTACCTACAGTACGTATACGAGAAGCTAGCGACTTCGCCTACGACCTAAAGAAGGCTAGTAGGGTTTTTACTGTACAGGCCTCAGCTCTCACTCCGCTACTACTACCGGAAGAGATTGTAGACTTTGCGGACATAATCTTAGATAGAGACGTAGGTACGAGGCCTCTCCCGGAAGGCGTAGAGTATACGATTAACCTACTCCCTAGCGGTAAGCCGCCGTTCCGGCCTCTGTACAACCTCTCTATAAAGGAGCTAGAGATACTAAAGTAGTATCTTGAGCAAGCTCTAGCGAACGGATAGATCTAGTATAGCGCTAGCGAGGCGGGTACGCCTATCCTATTCGTACCTAAGAAGGATAGTTCCCTACGGATGTACGTCGACTACTGAGGGTTGAATACTATTACTGTGAAGAACAGGTACGCCCTACTACTAATCGGCGAGACGCTAGATAGGCTCGGGCGTAGCGCCTAGTTCTCAGCGCTTAATCTAAAGGATGCCTACTATAGGATTCCTATTAAGCGTAGCAACGAATAGAAGACAGCGTTTCGTATACGATACGGCTATTTCAAGTACAAGGTAATACCGTTCGGGCTTACGAATACTCCGGCTACTTTCTAAGCCTATATTAACAAGGCCCTTACCGGCTTGGTTAATAACCTCTATATAGTATACCTAGATAACATCCTTGTCTATAGCCTTACCTATAAGGGGTACGTACAGTACCTATAGCTCGTACTCGAGAGGCTAAGGAAGTACGCTCTATATACTAGCTAGAAGAAGTGTCGGTTCTTTACGAACGAGACTGAGTATCTCGGGTACGTAATCAACGGCGCCGGCGTAGCGATAAATAGAAGCAGGGTAGCTACTATCGAAGAGTGGCCGGTACCGAGGGACCTTAAGGGAGTTTAGACGTTCCTAGGGTTCGCGAACTTCTACCGGCGCTTTATTAGAGGATATTCGAAGATCGTGAGTCCCTTAACGTCGTTAACGAAGGGAGCGGTTAATAGCAAGAAGCCTAGTCCGATTGAATAGGGCGCTGCGTAGGAGTAGGCTTTTCGTACAGTGAAAGTAGCCTTTACATAGGCGCCTATTCTTCGACACTATCGGCTAGATACCAAACTCCGGATAGAGACAGATGCTTCCAACTTCGCTATCTCGGCAATACTGTCGCAGCTACTCTCCGACGGCGAGGAGCGGGCGCAGTAGTACCCAATTGCCTTTTAGTCGAGGAAGCTAAATCTAGTAGAGTAGAATTACGAAACCTATAATAGGGAGCTATTGGCTATTGTTGAAGGGTAAGCAATATCGCTACTACCTCGAGGGTGCGGCGTATACGGTTTAGGTACTAACCGACTACAACAACCTGCGTAGCTTTATAGGAGTAAAACAGCTAAATAGTAGGCAAGCAAGGTAGGCTACCTTCTTGGCTGCATTCGATTTCGTAATTGAGTATCGGAGTAGGAGGACGAATCCTGCAGATACGCCGTTATAGCGCCTAGACTACGAAGGCGCGTCGCCGGCTCTAAGCTATCTACTACCTATACTGCAGAAGAAATTGGCGGTATAGGAAGCTGATCCGGATCTTGCTCTAATAGTAGGCAGGGTTCGGGCGTATAAGGAGTGTATACCTCGATAGCTCGAAGTAGGCGACCCGCTAGAGAAGTACGAGGGTAACGTAATAATTAGGGTAGTCGTGAAGAAGGCTAGCCTTAATGAAAACCTATATAGTACGGAACCGGTAGAGGACCTTACTAGTCTAATCCGGAAGCTACAGGAGCGTAACGACGAACTATAAGGGCTGCGCGAGCGTAGCGTAGGCAGGAAGCCTACAGGAGCGACGAACAGCTCCAAGCCTAGATAGGTACAGGCGAATAGACTATAGTACTTCGACGACCGGCTGTATGTACCGAGCGACAGCGTAGTGTAGGCAGAGATCCTACGAATCTACTATAACGACCCCCTAGCCGGTTACTTTGGCCGCGAGAAAACCGAGCTACTAGTGAAGCGGAAATACTAGTAGCTAGGCCTGTCGAAAGATATAGAAGAGTACTATAGTACCTACACGATCTGTAAGGTAATGAAACTGCGGCGCTATCGGCTATACAGCGAGGCGCAGGCGTTACCCATACTAGGAAGGGCGTAGTAGGAGATTACTATAGACTTTATTACCGACCTCCTGCCGTGTAAGGTAGGGAACGAGGTAATAGATACCGTATTAGTAATCGTTGACCGATACTCGAAGATAGTAGTATACGTACCAACTACTAAGCGCTGTACCAGCGTGGAGCTTGCGAGTATCCTAATAGAATAGGTAGTTAGGAGGTACGGTATGCCGAGGGGTATTGTATTAGACCGAGGAATAGTGTTTACAAGCTAGTATTAGAGTAGCTTCGCCTTCGAAGCGTAAGTAAAGCTCCGGCTAAGTACCGCGTTCTACCCCCAAACCGATAGTTAAACAGAGAGGTCAAACCAAACTTTGGAATAGTATCTCCGGTGCTACTACAGTGAAGAACAAGAGAACTAGGCTAATTACTTAGCTAAGGTAGAGTTTGCTATAAACAATAGTATATACTAGGCGTTATATATAAGCCCCTTTAGCGTACTATATAGATAGAATCTAGAGATCTATACTGCTCCAACTCGGGACGAGTTTCTAGAGGGGAAGGTACTAGCTGCTGTAGAGTATGCGAGAGAGGTGCGCGAAGTAGGCGAGTAACTTGCGAAACGCTAGGTATACGTACAGGCTACCCAAGTAAAGAACAACAACCTTAGGTACGTACTAAGAGAATTTAAGGTCGGCGATATAGTATTACTATCGACTAAGAACTTAAGGCTACCGACGCCGAAGAAGAAGCTAGTAGTAAGGTTCGTAGGACTGTTTCGAGTACGAGACGCTATCGGTAAATAGGCGTACTAGCTATTGCTACCGACTACGTATAAGATCTATAATATATTCTACGTTTCCCTACTAGAGCTATAGAAGGGGCGTAAGGGCGAGGAGCCGGCGCTACCTATACCGCTTATAGTCGAAGAAGACGAATAGGAAGTAGAGAAGATAGTAGATTCTAAGCTACAGGTAGGATAGAGGTAGTACCTAGTAGCGTAGGCTGGATAGCTAGAGGAGTATACAAGCTAGGAACCTAAGGAGTACTGTAGAGGCGCCGAAGAGAAGGTAGCCGAGTAGTAGGTATAGGTAGAGCGCCGAAGCAATAGTATAGGCGCGGCGTAGGGGGCCTAGGGAGTCTAGGGCTTTAGCGCTAGGATCCTATACAGTATCGACCTCGCGCTAGTAGTATACTAACGCCTCGCGGGCAGTAAGTACAGCGTTCTAGAATAGCTAGAGGACTTTATCGAGCTCTAGGTATAGCTTGTAGAGGCCCTATAGGCGGTTAGTAAAAAACCTAAGGGCGAAGTATAGTAGACCTATAGGCTTAGTACTAGCGAGGAGTAACAAACAAACCTTATACCTATAGTACTTCTTAGCGAAGGCGCCGAAGGTACTATCGTAGTCGGGCTCTAAAAGGGGAGTTAGTACACCTTATAGGCGAGTCGTATAGGATACGTACCTATAGCGTCTACGTAGTACAGCGTATAACGAGTATACGTTATACGACCTAGGCAGTAGGTATCGACTATACTAGGTAGGCGTAGCGCTAGTAGGTCGATAGCGTAGTAGTAGTATAGGCGATAGTATGTCCTAGGCGTAGAGTAGTTAGACGATTACTAGCCTAAAGGGGAGTGTTAATGTTGAGGAAAACTAGAGAACAAACAAGCAGAATATAAATACCTACTACTATAGTAGGGCGCCGTAGCGACGCTAGTAAAACGCTTATAGGCGCTACTGCCTAGAATTTAAGGAAGGAACGACCTACCTAACTAAAGTTCTACCCCTCGACGGCGACAACTCTACAACCCCTACTCGGAAGGATACGCTGATTAGACGAGGGAGTATAGCTAGCGCGGCGTATACTCCTCGTTATTGTCTTGTAAACGTCGAGGACGCCGTTTACTAGGGAGGAGGCAACTAATACAGCCGTATAGTAGAGCGGTATAGAAAGCCTACCTTAGGCCTAAGACTCGGGATACTTTAGGCAGAAGGACAAGCCCTAGGCTTAGCGTAGTATACACATAGGCGTACTGCCTACGTAGTACTTAAGGAAAGCAGTAATTAGCCTATAATTAAACCTATCGTTTAGTAGGAAGCTGTCCTATACGCTGCGAGATATCTTCTTTAGATATCCCCCCTCCGTATTAGGAGGCCGTAGTAAGCACTTGCTTAGTCTCGGGTACTCCTACTATAACGAAGTAGAGGAGTACCTAGTTAAGCTAGTCGTCGAGCTTGTATCAATCTCTATAGAATATATTAGGCTTAGCGACCTTTATCTTATCGTCGTAACTTAAGGTCTAATTAGTCGATACAATACTCGAATCGCGTTAGGTAGCTATTATTACTAATCGATTAAGGATGTCTCGTCCTTAAGGGTGTTTAAAGTATTATATAACCTTAATCCTATCCTACTTAATAGGATAAGAGAAGCTCTTAGTTATATAGGGTATTAGTCTCGGTTAGCCGATAACAATTAATCGATAGCGTCGTTACTATTGTTAGTAACTAGGTAAGGGTATAACGGACCTAAGTCTAGGTAAACTTTAAATAAGTACAACAAGGTCTAAGTCGCTGTAAGCTTTTAGTCGGTTTGTAATATAAGTTGAATACACTCCTATATAAGAAAGATCTATTGTCTATATATATAGGAAATTTGCTCCTTTAGTCGCAGTCGCTACTAGCGACTGTAATTAAGTCGCGCTTACCCCGAGCGACTGTAATCCAGTCGCTGTATCGTAGAGCGACTAAGTAATCTTTTCCTAGATTACTCTAAGGCTAAGTAAGCTATAGGTTACATGTCCTATAGTTATTAGGGTAGGTTCTTAGCGCGTGTTTCTACCCTAGGGTTAGCGCTTCGCGTTGTATATTTGTAACACTACGCCGCGTTAGCTTAGCCCTTATAGAGAGCTAATAATACAGAGGGGGGATATCTAAAGAAGATATCTTACAGCGTATAGGACAGCTTCCTACTAAACGATAGGTTTAATTATAGGCTAATTGCTACTTTTCTCAAGTACTACGTAGGCGGTACGCCTATATATACACTACGCTAAGCCTAGGGCTTGTCCTTCTACCTAAGGTATCCCGAGTCCTAGGCCTATAAGGTAGGCTTTCTATACTACTCTACTATATAGCTATATTAGCTAACGCCTCGTAAGCTTCTCGCTCTCTGTTCGCCTAGCTCTACTAACCTTTCCCTAGCGCCTAGTTTATAACAGTATCGCTACTAGTAACGTAGCTAACAGTGAAGTAGATTAGATAGTGAAGCGGATTAGCCTATCGCGTACCTTTCGCGTTCTCTTCTCTTTCTAACGCAACGATCTTCTTCTTTCTTAATTCTACTTAATAGATCTCGCGCCGAACGTACTTAACGCCCTTACTGCCTATCGTAATAAAGAATATCCGTCAATATATACGATAGCGCGTGCCTTTTCTCTCCTGTATACAACGCTCTACCGCTACCTCTCCGGCAGCGTTACTTATACTACGAGCTACGTCTCTAAGCAATACCTCTCTCCCGCTGAAGAGAAGGTACTCGTAAAGTATATCCTTCGTCTAGATAGCTTCGGTAACCCGATATCGCCGGCGTTTACTCGATAACTTACCTACGAAATCTGCCTCTCTTAGGAGAAGCCTTTAGCTCCAACGACCCCTCCTCTCTTCCCTAGTAAATACTTCGTCGATCGACTACGCGGCCGGTACCCGGTTATAAAGAGCGCGTATACAAGACAACTCGAGGCCGGAAGAGTAGTAGGAACGGACTATATAATAGTAGCGGCCTACTTCGAAGTACTTTCGACCCTCTTCCTCGAGAGCTCCTACCTTCCTAACGATATATATAACTTCGACGAGACCGGTTTCTCGCTAGGGACGAGTCAATCGACGAGAGTACTTACGAGCTCGAAGAGGAAGACGCCGAAAAAGAAGATACCGGGCCGGCAAGAGTAGATTACCATTATCGAAAGCGTAAGTACCGGAGGAAGAGCGCTTCCTCTACTTCTTCTTTATACAGGCGAATATACGAATACCGGTTGGATACCGACGTCTACGCCGGTAGATTAGCGCTTCTCGTCGACCTTAAAGGGTTGGACATTAGATACTATCGGATACGAGTAGCTTACTACAGTTTTCGAGCCTAAAACAGCGCCTTTGTGTTACGAATATCTATGTATAGACATACTAAGCTAAGCGATTAGACGACCGTACCCCAAAAGCTACAGCGTAGTATATAGAGTAATTAGAGGACGGAATAGCAACACAGCTACTAATCGCTACAATAGTTAGAATAATTAGTATAATTAGTAACACTAAGTATACTAATTACTACTAAGTAAGCCTTAATAGCTACGAATCTCCTATATATATAGACAATAGATCTTTCTTATATAGGAGTGTGTTCAACTTATGTTACAAACCGACTGAAAGCTTACAGCGACTTAGACCTTGTTGTACTTACTTAGAGTTTACCTAGACTTAGGTACGTTATACCCTTACCTAGTTACTAACAATAGTAACGGCGCTATCGATTAATTGTTATTAGCTAACCGAGACTAACACCCTACGTAACTAAGCTACACTCGCCCTATTAGGTAGGACGAGTATAAGGTTATATAATACTTTGAATACCCTTAAGGACGAGACATCCTTAATCGATTAGCAATAATAGCTACCTAACGTAATTCGAGTATCGTATCGACTAATTAGGCCTTAAGCTACGACGATAAGATAAAGGTCGCTAAGCCTAATATATTCTATAGAGATCGGTACAAGCTCGACGACTAGCTCAACTAAGTACTCCTCTACTTCGTTATAGAGGGAGTACCTAAGACTAAGTAAGCGCTTACCGCGGCCTCCTATCTTAGAGGAGACGCCTAACAATAGATCCGGCCTAGGCTTACTAACAAGCTACTCTATAACTAGGACCTAGAAGGTATCTTTAGATCCTTCCGTACTTTTGTCAACGCTATTCGGAATATCTATAGCCTGAGTAACGATGAACAAGTTACTATTCGACATATCCAATACATCGTTTAGAAAGGATTAGTATCTTAGTACACTACTAAATTTAAGGAACACGCTACTAAAACCGAATAGGACGATAACGCGCTCTGTACAATATACTACTAAGGACTCAAAGACAACGTTAAGGACGAACTATTACGCTACAGAGCCGCGCAAGATACGCTAGAGCGACTTATAAAAGCAGTAATCGAAGTCGACGACAAACTCTACGAACGCGCTATAGAAAGACGTTATAAAGGACAGTTTCGCGGACAATCTAGCTATACTTCTAACGGCTAGACCGGAGGATAGCAACGTCGCGACCCCGACGCTATAGAATTAGACGCTACCTAAGGACGCCTATACAAGGGGTAGGGGAATAGTAAGGGAGTTAGGGGCAAAGGAAAGGCCTAGGGTAAGAAGCGAGAAGGACTAAAGTACTATAATTATTAAAAGATTAGACATTACGTAAGGGACTACTATAGCGGAAAAGTACGACCGTAGTAGTCTAGGGCTATATACTAGCTAATAGAAGTTAATATAATAGAATATCGCGATCGATCGTTTATCGAAGGACTAGGAACCGACGATAACTACGACGAATCGATTTACAACTTCGTAGACGAGCGTTTCGATAACGATATATTTCGAGAACTCGTAAGCAACGACTCCGTTAAGGCTACGAAGGATACGATAGTCTCTATAATAGTACTAGTAATAAAGCTCAACCCTAATCTCGAATCGGTATTTCTCGAATAGTAAGAGCGCTTGATTGCGTACGCCGAAACCCTTAAGGAAGGATAGATCGGACAACTTCAGCAATCCGTTCTTAACTAGAAGAAAGTATATCTAGTTAAGGAGAAGGAACGTAAGGAACAGGAGGAGTATATAACCTTATATTAGTCGTTCTATTACAACGACTTATACTCGACACACTATAGCTCAAAGATAGACTATAGATAGTTTCTACAACGACTACGGAAGGAGCTTGACGCTACTATCAGATAGGACAATCTCCTAACATCGCTAGTACGCTAACTATTATAGTAGGCAAGAGACGACGGTAATATCGCCCGAGGAAGGTCTCTACCTCTATTTAGATAGGAGGACGCTACCCTACAAGAAAACATATTACCTAAAGACGAGGACTAGGACGAGTACGAAGAAGAGGAACTAGAAACAATTAGTATTTAGGAGCTAGAAGTAATTCCGGAAATCCCCGAGTCTACCTAAGGAGAAGTAACACTAGAAGACTCCGAAGAGGAATACACCGACGACGACGAACTAGACGACAACGAGATACTCAACTTCTTAGTTGAGGGCCCTGAACTAATTAGACGTATAGTCCTATATATTGTCTAACGCTACGAAGAAATATTTCCGAGAATCTAAGGAAAACGACGACTCAACCTACAAGGATTCGACGAAGCCTTACTAGGCTTACGAAGTATATTCTAGAGGTACCGAAAAATCTATACTAACTACACCGAATACACGTATGTACGAGAAATCGTTCTAATAGGATCAAAGTTCAATCTAGACAGTAGCTACTTTACGCCTAACAGAAAAGTTATCCTACGACAAATAAGAGAACGAATCTAACTTATCGACCTATAGTATAAGGAGTTCTACCGAATCTAGGATGCCTAGTAAGACGACGAGATGTTAGAACAAGAACTCAAGGCGAAATCTAAGGAGGAAATCGAATTATAGGTTATTTTACCTAAGACTCTACTAGGAGCCCTAGAACTAACGACGTTACGACAAATACTACTACGTACAAGAGCAATTATTAGTAGATACGTCAACGTCGAACAGTAAGGACATTATGTAGTACTTACACCCAAGACAGGACCCCTTAGTTAGAAAGTCTCTCTTGTATAGACTACTAAGATAGCAAAAAACTACTAGAGCCTACGAGGAAGAGCGACTTATAGGAACTCAATAATACGAATACTTAGAGTATATTAGTACTAGTCTTCTACACTAAATACATCGTCGATAGATACGAAACTCTAGCTATAATCGACTCTAGAGCTAGCGGAATCTTTATATCAGCCTAGTTCGTAGATCGATACAGGATCGCTACCTATAAGAAGAAAGATAGAGGGTACGAATTAATAGCTATAGATAGATCGTCCCTACCCGATATAGATAGCGAAACGATACTACTATAACTAGCCTTCTAGGAGTACACCGAGGAGATCGTCTTAGACATAGTACTAATAGCTAGGTATAACGTAGTACTAGGTACTCTATAGCTAGAACGGTACAATCCTTATCTCGATTAGAGGAAACGAGTACTTAGATTCGAGAGATACGACTACGTTATCGACATTAGCCTATTATACCGGCAGCGTTCGGTAATAGATAAGAGAAGGTAGATTAGAGAAATAGATCGCTAATCGATAACGACGCCTAGAAAAGGCTCGGACTCTACAGACACTAGTAAGGTCCTACTAGGTTACGAAGTAAGAGTTGAGGGAGGAAGTAACGTACCTCTAGAGATCCCTAAAGAGTTTAAGAAATAGAAGCGCCTCTTTTAGGAAGAGACAGGGCTAGAGGCACTACCTAAACATTAACTATAGGACTATAGAATACCGATCTAGCTAGGAAAGGAACTACCGTTTAGACTACTTTACGCGCTATCCTAAAGAGAGCTAGAAGAACAACGAAAATAGCTAGACGCTAACCTAAAGAAAGGATAGATACAGAAATCGCAGTTACCTACTACTTTACCTATAATGTTCGTTCTAAAGAAAGGAGGAAAACTATATATAGTTATCGACTTTCGGCGACTCAATACGGTTACGATAAAGAACTACTATCCGCTACCTAATATTAAGGAAATAAAGAACCGACTTACTAGAGCCAACTAGTATTCGAAGATTAACCTACGAGACGCATTCTACGCAGTACGAATAGTACCTAGAGAAGAATAGAAAACAGCGTTCTAGATATACTTTAGACTTTACGAATTTAAGGTTATACCTATAGGCTTAACTAACGTACTAGTAACTTACTAAGAAGTCGTTAACGACGCCTTACGAGACGTACTCGACATTATAGCTATTACCTATATAGACGATATTCTTATCTTTACTACTAGTATACGACAACAATATACTAAGGACGTTAGCGAAGTACTCGAACGACTTAGTAACGTAGGATTCCGGACTACGCTAGAGAAGTATAAGTTCTTTAGAAAGGAAGTAGACTTCCTAGGATTTATCGTTAGTACTAACGGTATTCGTATAGATCTCGAAAAGATTCAATCTATTATAGAATAGCTAACGCCGAAAACGATTAAGGATATACAAGCGTTCCTTAGGCTCGCTAACTACAACTAGAAATTTATTAAGGACTACTCGAAACTCGCGCTACTACTTACGTAGCTTACAAGAAAGGATACTAGGTTCAAATAGGGAACAGACTAGCAAAGAGCCTTTAAGTAGCTTAAAGAAGTAAGTGTATCTATACTAACGCTAGCTATATTCGACCCTAAACGAAAGGTTATTATCGAAACCGACGCCTCTAACTACGTAATAGGAGTATACCTTATATAAGAAATCGAGGGCAAACGATATCCCGTCGTATACTTCTTAAGAAAAATAATACCTGCGGAATAGAACTACGAAATCTACGACAAGGAGCTACTAGCGATCGTCGTAGTATTGCGCTACTAGAGAATCTATTGTAAAGGAGCTACTAGACTAACTATCTACTCGGATTACAAGAACCTACAATTCTTTATAACTACTAAGGACCTATCGAGACGACAATGTCGATAGTTAGAGCTACTCGGATAATACAAGTTCGATATTATTTATACTCTAGGAAGGGATAATAGGCGCGCTAACGCGCTAAGCTAAAGAAGCGATAATACGGAGGGGGGATATCTAAAGAAGATATCTCGCAGCGTATAGGACAGCTTCCTACTAAACGATAGGTTTGATTATAGGCTGATTGCTGCTTTTTTCAAGTACTACGTAGGCGGCGCAACAGCGTGCGCCCTACGCTAAGCCTAGGGCTTGTTTCCTGCCTTAGGCATTCCGAGCCTCAGGCCCCTAGGGGAGGCTCTACATACTACTCCGCTGTGCGGCGGTATCAATTGCCTCCTCCCTAGTGAACGGCGTCCCCGACGTTCACCAAAATCGATAAGGAGTATACGTAGCGCTAGCGGCACTCCCTCGTGCAATCCCTGTGTTATTTAGAGTGTTGGTTGTAGAGTAGTCGTCGTCGAGGGGTGGAATTTCACTAGAGTGAATCGTTCCTTCCTCAAGTTGAGCTCGGCAGCGCCTACAAGCGTTTCACCTACATTGCTACAGCGCCTCGCTGTAGCGGCGCTGTTTGTATTCTGTCGCTCGCCTTCTACCTTCTTCTCCCTAACATCTACACACAGTTTTGGAGGTAGGTGATAAACTACCTACTTCTCGCCTACGATACACTACTAACGTACTACTACTACACTATCGATCCGCCAGCGCTACGCCTACCTAGTATAGCCTCTACTAGACGCCTAGGCGTTATAATCTACGCCTACTACGCCTTGTACTATAGCGACGACAACAGTACGTGTATCCTGCGACTCGCCGGCGCGCGTATACTAATATGTTGTAGAGCTAGAGTGTTATAGCACCTTCGGTACCTTCGCCAAAAAGTGCGCCTACTACAAGGTAGGTTTGCTAGTGTTCGCGTGCGCGGATCCTATACTTCGCTTCCTCCTCGCCCCTTAGTAGCTTACTAACCCCTGTAGGGTAACCGCAAGCTATACCTAGAGATCGACTAGGTCCTCTAGCTATTCTAGAACGCCGTACTT
This sequence comes from Acidiella bohemica, assembly GCA_019670975.1. Lineage (NCBI taxonomy): Eukaryota > Fungi > Ascomycota > Dothideomycetes > Mycosphaerellales > Teratosphaeriaceae > Acidiella > Acidiella bohemica. The sequence continues at coordinate 39,669 of JAGUCJ010000010.1, forward strand.
GCTGCACGCTCCGCGCTAGCGCACCGCTAGCGTTAGGTTGACGCCTAGCAAGATCTACCTGTCGAGCTCCTAGAGTCCCTAGCTCCCCTACGCCGCGCCCGCGCTGCGGCCGAAAATAAGCTTGTCGAGAAGCTTAAGGCCCTTAACTCTACCGGTACGCGTAGTCGCCTCGCTACTCGGTAGTACCTACGACTAGCTACTCCTTCGGGAGCTTCAGAACCTACGCCGTATCGGCTTGGCTCTTATAGAGAGCTAGCGCCTCGTAAGCTCCTCGCTTCCGACTCGCCTAGCCTTACTAACCTTCTCCTAGCGCCTAGTCGAAGACGGTATCGCCGTCGGTACCCTAGACGAGGCCCTAGGCCCTCTAGCGCCCTCGCGTCCTAGCTCGCTACCGTTAGCCGCTATAGCTATCGACGATAGCTCGCCCGCTCTACGCGCGCGCGGCGCCGCGAGGCCTCGCTACCTAGGCCTAGATATGAGTAAGGAGGAGGAGCCGGAGGAGGAGGAGTTAGAGGGTCAGGGCGAGGGTATGTAAGGGGGATAGGGGGTAATAGCGCTGCGGCGTTAACTATACGAGCTGCTTGCGCGCCGCTAGCGTACTAACTAATACTAGTATACTAGCTAGCGTACTAATAAGAGATTCTGCTTTCTATTCTTACTGTGCCTTGCCCTTGCCCTTGCTTCGGCGCTCCGCCTACGCCTACTACTTAGCTACCTTCTCTTCGGCGCCTCTACAGTACTCCTTAGGTTCCTAGCTTGTGTACTCCTCTAGCTATCCGGCCTACGCTACTAGGTACTACCTCTATCCTACCTACAGCTTAGAATCTACTATCTTCTCTACTTCCTATTCGTCTTCTTCGACTGCGAGCGGTATAGGTAGCGCTAGCTCCTCGCCCTTGCGCCCCTTCTATAGCTCTAGTAGGGAAACGTAGAATATATTATAGATCTTGTACGTAGTCGGTAGCGACAGCTAGTATACCTATTTGCCGACAGCGTCTCGTACTCGAAACGGTCCTACGAACCTTGCTACTAGCTTCTTCTTTGGCGTCGGTAGCCTAAAGTTCTTAGTCGATAGCAACACTATATCGCTAACCTTGAATTCTCTTAGTACGTACCTAAGGTTGTTGTTCTTTACTTAGGTAGCCTGTACGTATACCTAGCGTTTCGCAAGTTACTCGCCTACTTCGCGTACCTCTCTCGCACGCTCTACAGTAGCTAGTACCTTCCCCTCTAGAAACTCGTCCCGAGTTGGAGTAGTATAGATCTCTAGATTCTATCTATACAGTACGCTAAAGGGGCTTATACGTAACGCCTAGTATATACTATTGTTTACAGCAAACTCTACCTTAGCTAAGTAATTAGCCTAGTTCTCTTGTTCTTCACTGTAGTAGCACCGGAGATACTATTCCAAAGTTTGGTTTGACCTCTCTATTTGACTATCGGTTTGGGGGTAGAACGCGGTACTTAGCCGGAGCTTTACTTACGCTTCGAAGGCGAAGCTACTCTAATACTAGCTTGTAAACACTATTCCTCGGTCTAATACAATACCCCTCGGCATACCGTACCTCCTGACTACCTATTCCATTAGGATACTCGCAAGCTCCACGCTAGTACAGCGCTTAGTAGTTGGTACGTATACTACTATCTTCGAGTATCGGTCAACGATTACTAATACGGTATCTATTACCTCGTTCCCTACCTTACACGGCAGGAGGTCGGTAATAAAGTCTATAGTAATCTCCTACTACGCCCTTCCTAGTATGGGTAACGCCTGCGCCTCGCTGTATAGCCGATAGCGCCGCAGTTTCATTACCTTACAGATCGTATAGGTACTATAGTACTCTTCTACATCTTTCGACAGGCCCGGCTACTAGTATTTCCGCTTCACTAGTAGCTCGGTTTTCTCGCGGCTAAAGTAACCGGCTAGGGGGTCGTTATAGTAGATTCGTAGGATCTCTACCTACACTGCGCTGTCGCTCGGCACATACAGCCGGTCGTCGAAGTACTATAGTCTATTCGCCTGTACCTATCTAGGCTTGGAGCTGTTCGTCGCTCCTGTAGGCTTCCTGCCTACGCTACGCTCGCGCAGCCCTTATAGTTCGTCGTTACGCTCCTGTAGCTTCCGGATTAGACTAGTAAGGTCCTCTACCGGTTCCGTACTATATAGGTTTTCATTAAGGCTAGCCTTCTTCACGACTACCCTAATTATTACGTTACCCTCGTACTTCTCTAGCGGGTCGCCTACTTCGAGCTATCGAGGTATACACTCCTTATACGCCCGAACCCTGCCTACTATTAGAGCAAGATCCGGATCAGCTTCCTACACCGCCAATTTCTTCTGCAGTATAGGTAGTAGATAGCTTAGAGCCGGCGACGCGCCTTCGTAGTCTAGGCGCTGTAATGGCGTATCTGCAGGATTCGTCCTCCTACTCCGATACTCAATTACGAAATCGAATGCAGCCAAGAAGGTAGCCTACCTTGCTTGCCTACTATTTAGCTGTTTTACTCCTATAAAGCTACGCAGGTTGTTGTAGTCGGTTAGTACCTAAACCGTATACGCCGCACCCTCGAGGTAGTAGCGATATTGCTTGAACCCTTCAACAATAGCCAATAGCTCCCTATTATAGGTTTCGTAATTCTACTCTACTAGATTTAGCTTCCTCGACCAAAAGGCAATTAGGTACTACTGCGCCCGCTCCTCGCCGTCGGAGAGTAGCTGCGACAGTATTGCCGAGATAGCGAAGTTAGAAGCATCCGTCTCTATCTAGAGTTTGGTATCTAGCCGATAGTGTCGAAGAATAGGCGCCTACGTAAAGGCTACTTTCACTGTACGAAAAGCCTACTCCTGCGCAGCGCCCTATTCAATCGGACTAGGCTTCTTGCTATTAACCGCTCCCTTCGTTAACGACGTTAAGGGACTCACGATCTTCGAATATCCTCTAATAAAGCGCCGGTAGAAGTTCGCGAACCCTAGGAACGTCTAAACTCCCTTAAGGTCCCTTAGTACCGGCCACTCTTCGATAGTGGCTACCCTGCTTCTATCTATCGCTACGCCGGCGCCGTTGATTACGTACCCGAGATACTCAGTCTCGTTCGTAAAGAACCGACACTTCTTCTAGCTAGTATATAGGGCGTACTTCCTTAGCCTCTCGAGTACGAGCTATAGGTACCGTACGTACCCCTTACAGGTAAGGCTATAGACAAGGATATTATCTAGGTATACTACGTAGAGGTTATTAACCAAGCCGGCAAGGGCCTTGTTAATATAGGCTTAGAAAGTAGCCGGAGTATTCGTAAGCCCGAACGGTATTACCTTGTACTCGAAATAGCTGTATCGCGTACGAAACGCTGTCTTCTATTCGTTGCTATACTTAATAGGAATCCTATAGTAGGCATCCTTTAGATTAAGCGCTGAGAACTAGGCGCTACGCCCGAGCCTATCTAGCGTCTCGCCGATTAGTAGTAGGGCGTACCTGTTCTTCACAGTAATAGTATTCAACCCTCGGTAGTCGATGTATATCCGTAGGGAACTATCCTTCTTAGGTACGAATAGGATAGGCGTACCCGCCTCGCTAGCGCTATACTAGATCTATCCGTTCGCTAGAGCTTGCTCAAGATACTACTTTAGTATCTCTAGCTCCTTTATAGAGAGGTTGTACAGAGGCCGGAACGGCGGCTTACCGCTAGGGAGTAGGTTAATCGTATACTCTACGCCTTCCGGGAGAGGCCTCGTACCTACGTCTCTATCTAAGATTATGTCCGCAAAGTCTACAATCTCTTCCGGTAGTAGTAGCGGAGTGAGAGCTAAGGCCTGTACGGTAAAAACCCTACTAGCCTTCTTTAGGTCGTAGGCGAAGTCGCTAGCTTCTCGTATATATACTGTAGGTAGCTCGCTCTTCTCTACGTACTACTACTAGTTATTCCTAGTATCCGTAATAACACTATACTGCCTCCGCTACAGTCGACCTAAGAGTAGCTCCGGCTCCCTTAGATCCGTAGCGAAGAATACCGACGTCGTTGTACATTCTACGCCTGTAGAGTCGGCTAGGTACAGGCGAACTATATACGCTCCGTAGTAGTATACCTCTATACCTTCGAAGTTCGAAACGTTAGGTAAGGGGGTGTAGACCCTCCTAAAGCCGTACTTAAGGGCTAGGCTCTAGGATATTACATTGATATCCGCCCTATTATCGAGTATATAGGTTACCTCCGTCCTCTAGCCGTTCGCTTCGACTCCTCCTCGTAGGCGCTTCGCCGGGAACACGTACGCGCTATATAGTATAGACTTATACTGTATAGCCCTTACGCCTAGGCGTTAGCTCTCCTCCTACTTAGTATCCTTACTAGCCTCGCTAGTAGCCGCAGTAGCGGACTTCTTCCTACTAGTGCCTACCTTACGGGTCGACGCTAGCTTACTATCGCGCCGTTTAGGGTACTCCCTACTATAATAGCCTTTCTTGTAATAGCTATAGTATTCGACAGCTACGTTAGCTCCTATACTAACTAAGCTACTCGACTGCGTACCGCCGTCGCCTCGCTTATACTCTAAGCTAGAGTAGCGTCGCCTCTTAGAATTAGATCGTCTGCCTCTCTACTCGGAATCTCGCTTCTGCGAGCGCTCCGGTCCCCTACTCCTACCCTCTATAGCCTCTAGCCTCGTCGCTAAGGACACTAAATCCTTACGCCGTATTAGTACGTCGTAGTAGGAGATAATAGCCTTGTGTAGCGCTAGCTTCAGCTTGGCGAGGAGATAGCGACTACGCTACTTAGGAGTATACAGCTGTATCTGTTCCTCTAGGGTTACTAGCTCTGTCGCGAAAGCTTGGGCCGACTAGTGTTCGCCTTGTCTCGCCGCCTCGTACGCGACGGTAACGGAGAGACTACGGTTTACTGGATCCTCGACAGAGTCTAGTACGAAGTTCTTGAAGGCCTCCTACGAGTACCCCTTTAGCTCGCTTACGCTGTAGTTATAGTACTAGGTCTCCTGTAGCTCGCTAGCGAGGAATATAACACTATACAGTACCTTCTTACAGTCGTACTAGTACGTGTCTATCGATAGAGCGAATACTAGTTCCAATAACCTAATAAACTCTCTCGCTTCCCTAAGGGTCTTGCCCTTGAAGGGATTAGGCTCCTTGAGCTAGGGCCGATTAGCTAGGGGTCGTAAGGTATAAGAGGCGACAGAAGAAGACTCTTCGCTATCCCTCTTATCCTCGAGCAGGCTACGCCTCACCGGCGTTACACTAGCGTATCGACGCCGCTTGAGTACGTCGAGCTACTCCCGAAGGGTTAAGATCTAGATCTCCTCTTCTAGTAATTCCCGGCGCTAACGCTAGCGAGCTACACGCTCCTCGAGGTTATCCCTCGGAGTATCGGAACTACTATCGGCGTTATCGGCACTATACTAATAAGTATCGAGTCCTGCCTCTTCTCCCTCGTTAGGCGTATATACCTCTTCAACGCGTGCCTCTTGTACCTCGCCGGCGCTCAGCTTACGCGAAGACGGTTCACTGCTTATCGGAGGTATCGCGTCCTATAGGTTGCGAAGAAAGGGGGGAGTAATCAGAATTAATATAGAGGGGGGATATCTAAAGAAGATATCTCGCAGCGTATAGGACAGCTTCCTACCAAACGATAGGTTTGATTATAGGCTGATTGCTACTTTTCTCAAGTACTACGTAGGCGGTACGCCTATATGTACACTACGCTAAGCCTAGGGCTTGTCCTTCTGCCTAAGGTATCCCGAGTCTTAGGCCTAAGGTAGGCTTTCTATACTACTCCGCTGTGCGGCTGTATTAGTTGCCTCCTCCCTAGTGAACGGCGTCCTCGACGTTCACAAGACATTGACGAGGAGTATATGCCGCGCTGGCTACACTCCCTCGTCTAATCAGCGTATCCTTCCGAGTAGGGGTTGTAGAGTTGTCGCCGTCGAGGGGTAGAACTTTAGTTAGGTAGGTCGTTCCTTCCTTAAATTCTAGGTAGTAGCGCCCGCAAGCGTTTTACTAGCGTCGCTACGGCGCCCTACTATAGTAGTAGGTGTTTACATTCCGCTTGTTTGTTCTCCGGTTTTCCTCAACATTAACACTCCCCTTTAGGCTAGTAATCGTCCAACTACTCTACGCCTAGGACATACTATCGCCTACGCTACTACTACGCTATCGACCTACTAGCGCTACGCCTACCTAGTATAGTCGATACCCGCTACCTAGGTCGTATAACGTATACTCGTTGTACGCTGTACTATATAGACGCTACGGGTACGTATCCTGGGCGACTTGCCTATAAGGTATACTAACTCCCCTTTTAGAGCCTAACTACGATAGTGCCTTCAGCGCCTTCGCCAAGAAGTACTATAGGTACAAGGTTTGTTTGTTGCTCCTTGCTAGCGCCGAGCCTACAGGTCTACTATACTTCGCCCTTGGGTTTTTTACTAACCGCCTATAGGGCCTCCGCAAGCTATACCTAGAGCTCGATAAAGTCCTCTAGCTATTCTAGAACGCCGTGCTTGCTGCCCGCGAGGCGTAAGCGTACTGCTAGCGCGAGGTCGACACTGTATAGGATCCTAGCGCTAAAGCCCTAGACTCCCTAGGCCCCCTACGCTACGCCCGTACTATTGCTTCGGCGCTCTACCTACGCCTACTACTCGGCTACCTTCTCTTCGGCGCCTCTACAGTGCTCCTCAGGTTCCTAGCTCGTGTACTCCTCTAGCTATCCGGTCTACGCTACTAGGTACTACCTCTATCCTACCTGTAGCTTAGAATCTACTATCTTCTCTACTTCTTATTCGTCTTCTTCGACTGCGAGCGGTATAGGCAGCGCCGGCTCCTTGCCCTTACGCCCCTTCTATAGCTCTAGTAGGGAAACGTAGAATACATTATAGATCTTGTACGCAGTCGGTAGCGACAGCCGGTACGCCTGTTTGCCGACGGCGTCTCGTACTCGAAACGGTCCTACGAACCTTACTACTAGCTTCTTCTTTAGTACCGGTAACCTTAAGTTCTTAGTCGATAGTAGCACTATATCACCTACCTTAAACTCTCTTAGTACGTACCTAAGGTTGTTGTTCTTTACCTAGGCGGCTTGTACCTATGCCTAGCGTTTCGTAAGCTACTCGCTTGCTTCGCGCACCTCTCTCGCACGCTCTGCAGCAGCTAGTACCTTCCCCTCTAGAAACTCGTCCCGAGTTGGAGTAGTATAGATCTCTAGATTCTATCTATATAGTACGCTGAAGGGGCTTATACGTAACGCCTAGTGTACGCTGTTGTTTACAGCAAACTCTACCTTAGCTAAGTAATTAGCCTAGTTCTCTTGTTCTTTACTGTAGTAGCACCGGAGATACTATTCCAAAGTTTGGTTTGACCTCTCTGTTTGACTATCGGTTTAGGGGTAGAACGCGGTGCTTAGCCGGAGCTTCACTTACGCTTCGAAGGCGAAGCTACTCTAGTACTAGCTTGTAAACACTGTTCCTCGGTCTAATACAATACCCCTCGGTATACCGTACCTCCTAACTACCTATTCTATTAGGATACTCGCAAGCTCTACGCTAGTATAGCGCTTAGTAGTTAGTACGTATACTACTATCTTTGAGTATCGGTCAACGATTACCAATACGGTATCTATTACCTCGTTCCTTACCTTGTATAGTAGAAGATCGGTAATGAAGTCTATAGTAATCTCCTACTACGCCCTCTCTAGTATTGGCAACGCCTACGCTTCGCCGTATAGCCGATAGCGCCGTAGTTTCATTACCTTACATATTGTACAGGTACTGTAGTACTCTTCTATATCCTTCGACAGGCCTAGCTACTAGTACTTTCGCTTTATTAGTAGCTCGGTCTTCTTACGCCTAAAGTAGCTAGCTAGAGGATTATTATAATAGATTCGTATAATCTCCGCCTACACTACGCCGTCGCTAGGTATATATAGTCGGTCTCTAAAGTACTACAGTCTATTTGCCTGTACCTATCTAGGCTTGGAGCTGTTCGTCGCTCCTGTAGGCTTCCCGCCTACGCTACGCTTGCGCAGCCCTTGTAGTTCGTCGTCACGCTCCTACAGCTTCTAGATTAGACTAGTAAGGTCCTCTACCGGTTCCGTACTATATAGGTTTTCATTAAGGCTAGCCTTCTTCACGACTACCCTAATTATTACGTTACCCCCGTACTTCTCTAGTAGGTCGCTGTTACAAACATGCAACACGAAGCGCCAACCCCGGGGCAGAAACACGCGCCAAGAACCTACCCCGATAACTACAGGTCACGTGACCTGCAGCTCACTCAGCCTTGGAGTGATCCAGGGAAAGATCACTCGGTCGCTCTGCGACACAGCGACCAGATCACGATCGCTCGGGGTGAGCGCGACTTGATCACAGTCGCCAGCAGCGACTGCGACCAAGGGAGCAAATCTCCTATGTATATAGACAACAGATCTTTCTTATGTAGGAGTGTGTTCAACTCATGTTACAAACCGACTGAAAGCTCACAGCGACTCAGACCTTGTTGTACTCATTTGGAGTTCACCCGGACTTAGGTACGTTACACCCTTACCCAGTTACTAACAACAGTGACGGCGCTATCGATCAATTGTCATCGGCCAACCGAGACCAACACCCCACGTGACTGAGCTACGCTCGCCCTATCAGGTAGGACGAGTGCAAGGTTACATAACACTTTGAACACCCAGGAGTTGCAAGAACCACGGAACGGATTCGACGAAACTACACGTTCCCACGTATGAGACAAAAGGTCTCCGACTACGTCAAGAAGTGTGACAGCTGCTGCAAGAACAAATCATCACGACACGCCAAGTACGGCAATCTGCAGTTCAGACCACCACCGGATACACCATGGGACGAAGTCACTATGGACTTCATCACCAAGCTTCCGAAATCAACCGATCCAGCCACAGGACAACAATATGACTGCATACTGGTCATGGTGGACAGACTAACCAAGTACGCACACTTTATCCCATGCAGTGAGACGATCACGGCCCCGCAGTTAGGCTGCCTTGTGCTCGACCGCCTCATTCGCTACCACGGGATACCGCGAGTCTTCATCACCGATAGAGACAAACTCTTCACATCGAATTACTGGAAGACACTCGTTGCAGCAATTGGACTTAAACACAAGCTATCAACAGCATTCCATCCGGAAACAGACGGCCAAACCGAAAGAATGAATCAGAATCTGGAGCCATACCTACGCCACTACATGAACCTCAGCCAGAACAACTGGGTAGAGCAGTTACCCATGGCACAGGTAGCAATCAACGACAGCGCTTCGGAGACTACTAGAGAAACGCCATTCTTCTCGAATTTTGGCAAAGACCCCAACTTGTTCATGGAACCGCGACAAGGGCCAGCCACGGAAAAGGCACTTACCAAGGCCTCAGACCTAAAGACAGTCCACAGAAAACTCAAGGAACGCATCGAGAAGTCACAAAGAACTCTGGTCAAGACACGACATAAAGACTCAAAAACGGCACCTCAGCTGGAAGAGGGGAGTAAGGTATATCTTCTGACGAAGAACCTAAAGACGAAACGAGGAACAAAGAAATTGGACCACGTAAAGGTCGGACCATTTTTGGTCAAAAGAAAGAAGGGAGAACTCAAGGCGAAATCCAAGGAGGAAATCGAATCATGGGTCATTCTACCTAGAACTCCGCCAGGAACCCCAGAACCAACGACATCACGACAGTTACTGCCGCGCACAAGAGCAATTATCAGCGGACATATCAAAGTCGAACAGCAAGGAAGCCATGTGGTACTCACGCCTAAGACGGGACCCCTTAATTGGAAAGTCTCTCTGGTACAGACCACCGAGATGGCAAAAAACTACTAGAGCCCGCAAGGAAGAGCGACTTACGGGAACTCAACAACACGAATGCTCAGAGCACATCAGCACCAGTCTTCCGCACCAAATGCATCGTCGACGGACACGAAACTCTGGCTATGATCGACTCCGGAGCCAGCGGAATCTTTATATCAGCCCAGTTCGTGGATCGACACGGGATCGCTACCCGTAAGAAGAAAGATGGAGGGTACGAATTGACGGCCGTAGATGGATCGTCTCTGCCCGACGTAGACAGCGAAACGATGCCGCTGCAACTAGCCTTCCAGGAGCACACCGAGGAGATCGTCTTGGACGTGGTGCCAATGGCCAGGCACGACGTAGTACTAGGCACCCCATGGCTGGAATGGCACAATCCTCATATCGATTGGAGGAAACGAGTACTCAGATTCGAGAGATGCGATTGCGTTATCGACATCGGCCCATTACACCGGCAGCGTTCGGTGATGGATGAGAGAAGGCAGATCGGAGAAATTGATCGCCAATCGACCACGATGCCTAGGAAAGGCTCGGACTCCACAGGCACTGGCAAGGTCCTGCCAGGCCACGAAGTGAGAGTTGAGGGAGGAAGTAACGCACCCCCAGAGATCCCTGAAGAGTTCAAGAAATGGAAGCGCCTCTTTCAGGAAGAGACAGGGCCGGAGGCACTGCCTAAACATCAACCGTGGGACCACAAAATACCGATCCAGCCGGGAAAGGAACCACCGTTCGGACCACTTTACGCGCTATCCCAAAGAGAGCTGGAAGAACAACGAAAATGGCTGGACACCAACCTGAAGAAAGGTTGGGTACAGAAGTCACAGTCACCCGCCGCTTCACCCGCAATGTTCGTTCCGAAGAAAGGAGGAAAACTACGCATGGTTATCGACTTTCGACGACTCAACGCGGTTACGATCAAGAACCGCTATCCGCTACCCAATATCGAGGAAATGAAGAACCGACTCACCGGAGCCAATTGGTATTCAAAGATCGACCTGCGAGACGCATTCTACGCAGTACGAATGGCACCCGGAGAAGAATGGAAAACAGCATTCCGGACACGCTTTGGACTCTATGAGTTCAGGGTCATGCCTATGGGCTTGACCAATGCACCAGCAACTTGCCAAGAGGTCGTCAACGACGCCTTACGAGACGTACTCGACATCACAGCTATCGCCTACATGGACGACGTCCTTATCTTCACCACCGGCACACGACAACAACATGCCAAGGACGTCGGCGAAGTACTCGAACGACTCGGCAACGCAGGATTCCGGACTGCACCAGAAAAGTGCAAGTTCTTTAGAAAGGAAGTGGACTTCCTAGGATTCATTGTTGGCACCAACGGCATCCGCATGGATCCCGAAAAGATTCAATCCATTATGGAATGGCCGACACCGAAAACAATCAAGGACGTACAAGCATTCCTTGGGCTCGCCAACTACAACCGAAAATTCATCAAGGACTATTCGAAGCTCGCCTTACCACTCACACAGCTTACGAGAAAAGACACTGGATTCAGATGGGGAACAGACCAGCAGAGAGCCTTTGAGCAGCTCAAAGAAGCAAGTGCATCCGCACCAACACTGGCTATGTTCGACCCAAAACGAAAAGTCATTATCGAAACCGACGCCTCCGACTACGCGATAGGGGCATGCCTCACACAAGAAATAGAGGGCAAAAGACATCCCATCGCATACTTCTCAAGAAAGATGACACCCGCGGAACAGAACTACGAGATCTACGACAAAGAACTGCTAGCAATCGTTGCAGCATTGCGCCACTGGAGAATCTATTGTGAAGGAGCTACAGGACTGACTATCTACTCGGATCATAAGAACCTTCAATTCTTTACAACCACCAAGGATCTATCGAGACGACAATGTCGATGGTCAGAGCTACTCGGACAATACAAGTTCGATATCATTTATACTCCAGGAAAGGACAATGGGCGCGCCGACGCGCTAAGCCGAAGAAGCGACTACATGGAGGGCAACGAGCCCAAACCACAACAAATCCTTAAGGTGAACAAAGACGGAAGCCTGAGCGCAGCAAACACTCAGGAGTTCAACCTGACGATGAGGATATTAAACGACAATAGCGAAGAATTCCCAATCGAGCATGGCAAGTACCAAGTGCCACCCGAGAAGGAACTCGAATGCATACGCAACCACCACGACGGACCACAAAATGGACACCCAGGAGTTGCAAGAACCACGGAACGGATTCGACGAAACTACACGTTCCCACGTATGAGACAAAAGGTCTCCGACTACGTCAAGAAGTGTGACAGCTGCTGCAAGAACAAATCATCACGACACGCCAAGTACGGCAATCTGCAGTTCAGACCACCACCGGATACACCATGGGACGAAGTCACTATGGACTTCATCACCAAGCTTCCGAAATCAACCGATCCAGCCACAGGACAACAATATGACTGCATACTGGTCATGGTGGACAGACTAACCAAGTACGCACACTTTATCCCATGCAGTGAGACGATCACGGCCCCGCAGTTAGGCTGCCTTGTGCTCGACCGCCTCATTCGCTACCACGGGATACCGCGAGTCTTCATCACCGATAGAGACAAACTCTTCACATCGAATTACTGGAAGACACTCGTTGCAGCAATTGGACTTAAACACAAGCTATCAACAGCATTCCATCCGGAAACAGACGGCCAAACCGAAAGAATGAATCAGAATCTGGAGCCATACCTACGCCACTACATGAACCTCAGCCAGAACAACTGGGTAGAGCAGTTACCCATGGCACAGGTAGCAATCAACGACAGCGCTTCGGAGACTACTAGAGAAACGCCATTCTTCTCGAATTTTGGCAAAGACCCCAACTTGTTCATGGAACCGCGACAAGGGCCAGCCACGGAAAAGGCACTTACCAAGGCCTCAGACCTAAAGACAGTCCACAGAAAACTCAAGGAACGCATCGAGAAGTCACAAAGAACTCTGGTCAAGACACGACATAAAGACTCAAAAACGGCACCTCAGCTGGAAGAGGGGAGTAAGGTATATCTTCTGACGAAGAACCTAAAGACGAAACGAGGAACAAAGAAATTGGACCACGTAAAGGTCGGACCATTTTTGGTCAAAAGAAAGAAGGGAGAACTCAACTACGAGCTGAATCTCCCAAAGGACGCTAAGATACACCCAGTGTTCCACATATCGCTGCTGGAACCAGCACATCCGGATACCCCACTCCAAACAACCTTCCACTACGAACCCCAAGAAGACGACGAATTCGAAGTCGAACAAATCCTGGAACAAAAAGGTCAGCAATACCTCGTCAAATGGAAAGGATACCCACATACCGATAACACCTGGGAACCCAAACGAAACCTCACCCATTGCTCGGACCTGCTATCACAGTTCCACCAGAAGAAAGACCGGAGAAGTCGATCGCGGAATTGACGAAGTCCAAGGAGGACCACACCGCTGGAGACAAACCAATGTGGGCATCGGCAGCAGGACAATCTTCGCTTGCCTCCAGCTCCCCGGTCGCCTCCATCTCGGCCTCCAGATGCAAGGCCTTTTGTTTCGCACGTTCTTCTGCCTGTTTCAAAATCTTCTTGTCGCGCATCAGTCGCGCAAGGACCGCAGCCAACTCCTCCTCATCGGCTTCCACCCTCCGACGATACTCCTCCCGAGTCCTATCCAGCGACTCCCAGGACATGTTTACACACTTGCGACCGAGGCGGACGCATTCCGAACAGCGAAGCCGGGAAGTGGATTCCGACATAATGCAAAGGTGACCTCCGAGAAGACAGCGCTCGCAAGGGATTGGAACGGGAAGACCAGTACGTTGGATCTCGGATGCGAGACGAAGACGATTCTTGGAGGTGGAAGAGGACATAGCGAGAACGGATGACGAACTTAAGAAGCGGCCCGCAGGCTGCTTATGACTGCGGGACCAGACAACCCGCAGGATCAGGAACCCCGCAGGACGCTTGGACCCGCAAGCAACACAGACCCGCAGGACACGACGACCTGCAGGACAACAGTACCCGCAGAATAAAATGACCGCAGGACACGAGGGCCCGATGGCCTATAGAGCCGTGAGGACACGACTCAGAGGGGGCGCCTGGTGTTACAAACATGCAACACGAAGCGCCAACCCCGGGGCAGAAACACGCGCCAAGAACCTACCCCGATAACTACAGGTCACGTGACCTGCAGCTCACTCAGCCTTGGAGTGATCCAGGGAAAGATCACTCGGTCGCTCTGCGACACAGCGACCAGATCACGATCGCTCGGGGTGAGCGCGACTTGATCACAGTCGCCAGCAGCGACTGCGACCAAGGGAGCAAATCTCCTATGTATATAGACAACAGATCTTTCTTATGTAGGAGTGTGTTCAACTCATGTTACAAACCGACTGAAAGCTCACAGCGACTCAGACCTTGTTGTACTCATTTGGAGTTCACCCGGACTTAGGTACGTTACACCCTTACCCAGTTACTAACAACAGTGACGGCGCTATCGATCAATTGTCATCGGCCAACCGAGACCAACACCCTACGTAACTGAGCTACGCTCGCCCTATTAGGTAGGACGAGTACAAGGTTATATAACAGTCGCCTACTTCGAGCCATCGAGGTATACACTCCTTATACGCCCGAACCCTGCCTACTATTGGAGCAAGATCCGGATCAGCTTCCTATACCGCCAATTTCTTCTGTAGTGTAGGTAGTAGATAGCTTAGAGCTAGCGACACGCCTTCGTAGTCTAGGCGCCGTAACAGTATATCTGCGGGATTCGTCCTCCTACTCCGATACTCAATTACGAAATCGAATGCAGCCAAGAAGGTAGCCTACCTTGCTTGTCTACTATTTAGCTGTTTCACTCCTATAAAGCTACGTAGGTTGTTGTAGTCGGTTAGTACCTAAACCGTATACGCCGTACCCTCGAGGTAGTAGCGATATTGCTTGAACCCTTTAATAATAGCTAATAGCTCCCTATTATAGGTTTTATAATTCTACTCTACTAGATTTAGCTTCCTTGACCAAAAGGCAATTAGGTACTACTGCGCCCGCTCCTCGCCGTTGGAGAGTAGCTGCGATAGTATTGCCGAGATAGCGAAGTTAGAAGCATCCGTCTCTATCCGGAGTTTAGTATCTAGCCAATAGTGTCGAAGAATAGGCGCCTGCGTAAAGGCTACTTTCACCGTACAAAAAGCCTACTCCTACGCAGCGCCCTATTCAATCGGACTAGGCTTCTTACTATTAACCGCTCCCTTCGTCAACGACGTTAAGGGACTCACGATCTTCGAATATCCTCTAATAAAGCGCCGGTAGAAGTTCGCGAACCCTAGGAATGTCTAAACTCCCTTAAGGTCCCTCGGTACCAGCTACTCTTCGATAGTAGCTACCCTACTTCTATCTATCGCTACACCGGCGCCGTTAATTACGTACCCGAGATACTTAGTCTCGTTCGTAAAAAACCGGCATTTCTTCCGGCTAGTATATAGGGTATACTTCCTAAGCCTCTCGAGTACAGTACGTAGGTACCGTACATACTCCTCGCGAGTGAGGCTGTAGATAAGGATGTCGTCGAGATACACTACGTAGATATCGTCGACTAGGCCTGCCAAGGCCTTGTTAATATACGCTTGGAAGGTAGCTAGGGCGTTCGTTAGCCTAAACGGCATCACTCTATACTCAAAGTAACTATAGCGTATACGAAACGCCGTCTTCTACTTGTCGCCTCGCTTAATAGGAATCCTGTAGTAGGCATCCTTTAGATCAAGCGCTAAGAACTAGGCGCTATACCCGAGCCTATCCAGCGTCTCGCCGATTAGTAGTAGGGCGTACCTATTCTTTACAGTAATAGTATTCAACCCTCGGTAGTCGACGTATATCTATAGGGAACTATCCTTCTTAGGTACGAACAGGATAGGCGTACCTACCTCGCTAGCGCTATACTAGATCTATCCGTTCGCTAGAGCTTGCTCAAGATACTACTTTAGTATCTCTAGCTCCTTTACAGAGAGGTTGTACAGAGGCCGGAACGGTAGCTTGCTGCCGGGGAGTAGGTTAATCGTATACTCTACGCCTTCTAGGAGAGGCCTCGTACCTACGTCTCTATCTAAGATTACGTCTACAAAGTCCGTAATCTCTTCCGGTAGCGGTAGCGGAGTAAGAGCCGAGGCCTGTACAGTAAAAACCCTACTAGCCTTCTTTAGGTCGCAGGCGAAGTCGCTAGCTTCTCGTATATACACCGTAGGTAGCTCGCTCTTCTCTGTATACTACTACTAGTTATTCCTAGTATCCGTAATAACACTATACTGCCTCCGCTACAGTCGACCTAAGAGTAGCTCTAGCTCCCTTAGATCTGTAGCGAAGAATACCGACGTCGTCGTACGTTCTACGCCTATAGAGTTGGCTAGGCATAGGCGAACCGTATATACTCTATAGTAGTGTGCCTCTGTACCTTCGAAGTTCGAAACGTTAGGCAAGGGGGTGTAGACCCTCCTCAAGCCGCACTTAAGGGCTAGGCTCTAGGATATTACATTGATATCCGCCCTATTATCGAGTATATAGGTTACCTCTATCCTCTAGCCGTTCGCTTCGACTCCTCCTCGTAGGCGCTTCGCTGGGAATACGTACGCGCTATACAGTATAGACTTATACTGTATAGCCCTTACGCCTAGGCGTTAGCTCTCCTCCTACTTAGTATCCTTACTAGCCTCGCTAGTAGCCGCTGCAGCGGACTTCTTCCTACTAGCGCCTACCTTACAGGTCGACGCTAGCTTACTATCGCGCCGTTTAGGGTACTCCCTACTATAATAGCCTTTCTTGTAATAGCTATAGTATTCGACAGCTACGTTAGCTCCTATACTAACTAAGCTACTCGACTGCGTACCGCCGTCGCCTCGCTTATACTCTGAGCTAGAGTAGCGTCGCCTCTTAGAATCAGATCGCCTGCCCCTCTACTCGGAATCTCGCTTCCGCAAGCGCTCCGGTCCCCTACTCCTACCCTCTACAGCCTCTAGCCTCGTCGCTAAGGACACTAAATCCTTACGCCGGGTTAGTACGTCGTAGTAGGAGATAATAGCCTTGCGTAGCGCTAGCTTCAGCTTGGCGAGGAGATAGCGACTACGCTACTCAGGGGTATACGGCTGTATCTGTTCCTCTAGGGTTACTAGCTCTGTCGCGAAAGCTTGGGCTAACTAGTGTTCGCCTTGTCTCGCCGCCTCGTACGCGACGGTAACGGAGAGACTACGGTTCACCGGATCCTCGACGGAGTCTAGTACGAAGTTCTTGAAGGCCTCCTACGAGTACCCCTTTAGCTCGCTTACGCTGTAGTTATAGTGCTAGGTCTCCTGCGGCTCGCTAGCGAGGAACATAACACTATATAGTACCTTCTTACGGTCGTACTAGTACGTGTCTATCGATAGAGCGAATACTAGTTCCAATAACCTAATAAACTCTCTCGCTTCCCTAAGGGTCTTACCCTTGAAGGGATTAGGCTCCTTCAGCCGGGGCCGATTGGCTAGGGGTCGTAAGGTATAAGAGGCGACAGAAGAAGACTCTTCGCTATCCCTCTTATCCTCGAGTAGGCTACGCCTAACTGGCGTTACACTAGCGTATCGACGCTGCTTGAGTACGTCGAGCTACTCCTAAAGGGTCAAGATCTAGATCTCCTCTTCTAGCAATTCCCGGCGCTAACGCTAGCGAGCCGTACGCTCCTCGAGGTTATCCCTCGGAGTATTAGAACTACTATCGGCGTTATCGGTACTATACTAATAAGTATCGAGTCCTGCCTCTTCTCCCTCGTCAGGCGTATATACCTCTTCAACGCGTGCCTCTTGTACCTCGCCGGCGCTTAGCTTGCGCGAAGACGGTTTACTGCTTATCGGAGGTATCGCGTCCTATAGGTTGCGAAGAAAGGAGGGAGTAATCAGAATTGATACGGAGGGGGGATATCTAAAGAAGATATCTCGCAGCGTACAGGACAGCTTCCTACTAAACGATAGGTTTGATTATAGGCTGATTGCTGCTTTTCTTAAGTACTACGTAGGCGGCACGCCTGTGTGTACACTACGCTAAGCCTAGGGCTTATCCTTCTGCCTAAGGCATCCCGAGTCTCAGGCCTAAGGCAGGCTTTCTATACCGCTCCGCTATACGGCTGTATTACTATACTACTAATTTCTTCTACAGTATAGGTAGTAGATAGCTTAGAGCCGGCGATACGCCTTTATAGTCTAGGTACCGTAACGGTGTATCTATTAGATTCGTCCTCCTACTCTAATACTTAATTACGAAATCGAATATAGCTAAGAAGGTAGCCTACCTTACTTACCTACTATTTAGCTGTTTTACTCCTATAAAGCTACGTAGGTTGTTATAGTCGGTTAGTACCTAAACTATATACGCTGTACCCTCGAGGTAGTAGCGATATTGCTTGAACCCTTTAATAATAGCTAATAGCTCCCTATTATAGGTTCCGTAATTCTACTCTACTAGATTTAGCTTCCTTAACTAAAAGGCAATTAGGTACTACTACGCCTACTCCTCGCCGTCGGAGAGTAGCTGCGACAGTATTACTAAGATAGCGAAGTTAGAAGTATCTGTCTCTATCTAGAGTTTAGTATCTAGCTAATAGTATCGAAGAATAGGCGCCTATATAAAGGCTACTTTTACTATACGAAAAGCCTACTCCTACGCAGCGCCCTATTTAATCGGACTAGGCTTCTTACTATTAACCGCTCCCTTCGTTAACGACGTTAAGGGACTTACGATCTTCGAATATCCTCTAATAAAGTACTAGTAGAAGTTCGCGAACCCTAGGAACGTCTAAACTCCCTTAAGGTCCCTCGGTACTAGCTACTCTTCGATAGTAGCTACCCTACTTCTATCTATCGCTACGCCGGCGCTGTTAATTACGTACCCGAGATACTCAGTCTCGTTCGTAAAGAACCGACACTTCTTCTAGCTAGTATATAGGGCGTACTTCCTTAGCCTCTTAAGTACGAGCTATAGGTACTATATATACCCCTTATAGGTAAGGCTATAGACAAGGATATTATCTAGGTATACTACGTAGAGGTTATTAACTAAGCTAGTAAGGGCCTTATTAATATAGGCTTAGAAAGTAGCTAGAGTATTTATAAGCCCGAACAGTATTACCTTGTACTCGAAATAGCTATATCGTATACGAAACGCTATCTTCTATTCGTCGCTACGCTTAATAGGAATCCTATAGTAGGTATCCTTTAGATTAAGTACTAAGAACTAGGCGCTACGCCCGAGCCTATCTAGCGTCTCGCTAATTAGTAGTAGGGCGTACCTATTCTTTATAGTAATAGTATTCAACCCTTAGTAGTCGACGTATATCTATAGGGAACTATCCTTCTTAGGTACGAATAGGATAGGCGTACCTACCTCGCTAGCGCTATACTAGATCTATCCGTTCGCTAGAGCTTGCTTAAGATACTACTTTAGTATCTCTAGCTCCTTTATAGAGAGGTTGTATAGAGGCTAGAACGGTAGCTTACTACTAGGGAGTAGGTTAATCGTATACTCTACGCCTTCCGGGAGAGGCCTCGTACCTACGTCTCTATCTAAGATTACGTCTACAAAGTCTATAATCTCTTCCGGTAGCGGTAGCGTAGTAAGAGCCGAGGCCTATATAGTAAAAACCCTACTAGCCTTCTTTAGGTCGTAGGTAAAGTCGCTAGCTTCTCGTATATATACTATAGGTAGCTCGCTCTTCTCTACGTACTACTACTAGTTATTCCTAGTATCTGTAATAACACTATACTACCTCTACTACGGTCGACCTAAGAGTAGCTCTAGCTCCCTTAGATCTGTAGCGAAGAATACTAACGTCGTCGTACGTTCTATACCTATAGAGTCGGCTAGGTATAGGCGAACTATATATACTCTATAGTAGTATACCTCTATACCTTCGAAGTTCGAAACATTAGGTAGGGGGGTATAGACCCTCCTTAAGCTGTACTTAAGGGCTAGGCTCTAGGATATTACATTAATATCCGCCCTATTATCGAGTATATAGGTTACCTCTATCCTCTAGCCGTTCGCTTCGACTCCTCCTTGTAGGCGCTTCGCTAGGAATACGTATATACTATACAGTATAGACTTATACTATATAGCTCTTATACCTAGGCGTTAGCTCTCCTCCTACTTAGTATCCTTACTAGCCTCGCTAGTAGCTATAGTAGCGGACTTCTTCCTACTAGCGCCTACCTTATAGGTCGACGCCGGCTTACTATCGCGCCGTTTAGGGCACTCCCTACTATAATAGCCTTTCTTGTAATAGCTATAGTATTCGATAGCTACGTTAGCTCCTATACTAACTAAGCTACTCGACTACGTACTACCGTCGCCTCGCTTATACTCTAAGCTAGAGTAGCGTCGCCTCTTAGAATTAGATCGCCTACCCCTCTACTTAGAATCTCGCTTCTACGAGCGCTTAGGTCCCCTACTCCTACCCTCTACAGCCTCTAGCCTCGTCGCTAAAGATACTAAATCCTTACGCTATATTAGTACGTCGTAGTAGGAGATAATAGCCTTACGTAGCGCTAGCTTTAGCTTAGCGAGGAGATAGCGACTATACTACTTAGGGGTATATAGCTATATCTGTTCCTCTAGGGTTGCTAGCTCTATCGCGAAAGCTTAGACTAACTAGTATTCGCCTTGTCTCGCCGCCTCGTACGCGACGGTAATAGAGAGACTATAGTTTACTGGATCCTCGATAGAGTCTAGTACGAAGTTCTTAAAGGCCTCCTACGAGTACCCCTTTAGCTCGCTTACGCTGTAGTTATAGTACTAGGTCTCCTATAGCTTACTAGCGAGGAATATAATACTATATAGTACCTTCTTATAGTCGTACTAGTATGTATCTATCGATAGAGCGAATACTAGTTCTAATAACCTAATAAACTCTCTCGCTTCCCTAAGGGTCTTACCCTTAAAGGGATTAGGCTCCTTAAGCCGGGGCCGATTAGCTAGGGGTCGTAAGGTATAAGAGGCGACAGAAGAAGACTCTTCGCTATCCCTCTTATCCTCGAGTAGGCTACGCCTTACTAGCGTTATACTAGCGTATCGACACTGCTTAAGTACGTCGAGCTACTCCCGAAGGGTTAAGATCTAGATCTCCTCTTCTAGCAATTCCTAGCGCTAACGCTAGCGAGCCGTACGCTCCTCGAGGTTATCCCTTAGAGTATTAGAACTACTATCGGCGTTATCGGTACTATACTAATAAGTATCGAGTCCTGCCTCTTCTCCCTCGTTAGGCGTATATACCTCTTTAACGCGTACCTCTTATACCTCGCTAGCGCTTAGCTTGCGCGAAGACGGTTTACTACTTATCGGAGGTATCGCGTCCTATAGGTTGCGAAGAAAGGGGGGAGTAATTAGAATTAATACGGAGGGGGGATATCTAAAGAAGATATCTCGTAGTATATAGGATAGCTTCCTACTAAACGATAGGTTTGATTATAGGCTAATTACTACTTTTCTTAAGTACTACGTAGGCGGTACGCCTATATATACACTACGCTAAGCCTAGGGCTTGTCCTTCTACCTAAGGTATCCCGAGTCTTAGGCCTACAAGGTAGGCTTTCTATACCGCTCTACTATATAGCTAATTAGAAAGTAGTAATTAGCCTATAATCAAACCTATTGTTTAGTAGGAAGCTGTCCTATATACTGCGAGATATCTTCTTTAGATATCCCCCCTCTATATTATAGTCTATCTATATACGAACCTACCTTATATAATAGCTATAGGTTACCTAGCTTTTACTAGTACCGAAAGGAAACTAGATAGGTAGACTTCTCGAAGGCGATATTCTAAGAGCGTAAGCTAAGGATACTACTAGTATTGTAATACTGTCTGCCGGACACCCTAGGCTAGCGGCTATCTATACCTAGGCTAGGAAGGTCGGATTTAGTCCGTCCGTATTGTACTTATACGGGCTAGGAGGCTCTCGGGCGGCCCTAGGCGTTGAAAGGCACCGGTAGTTTAGTCGTAGATATTAATTCTACCTTCAATAGATATAGGCTTTCGCTATTGACTAGAACCCCTAACCCTAACCGGGGGGCTCTCGGGCCTACGGCTATATTACACACGCTCACATATCAGTATCACCGTAGGATAAGGGGTAAATTAAGCGGTCTACTATATGAAGCACCCTATTATTCGCAATATGGTCAGAAGACAGTACGAGTGCGCCTGAGTCCGTTCTCATCTCGATAAGACCGCCTCGCCTCCAAACTTCTACGGTAACTTGTATGTCGTCTAAGCTAGTCTGCAAGTGGAACGCACGCATGCCTGTAATAAGTTTCCCGTCTTCAGGTAGCGGCTGCCACATCGGCGGCGGCTTTGTGGCATTGTCACCTCCCCGAAGCATGTTGGAGTAGAAAATCTGCTCCGGGCAGAAATGCGCGGAAAGTATGCGAGGAAGCGATTCCGCGACTGGGGCGAGGCCATGTGCCTTGAACGCGGCGTCCGTCGGTGCGAAGAATGTGCCACCGCGATGAAGTGGCAACGAATGATTATAATGAGCGACGGCTTCCAATAAAAATCCAAAGTTGGCAGCCGGTAATGCGCGAATCAGCGTGCTCAAGCTCTGGTATTCCTCCAAAGCTTGATCGATTATGTGGACCAAGCCATTGGAAGCACTGAGGTCTTGTTCGACCAAGCAGGCGCCGAAGTTGATTGAAAAGCTTGGGCCAACATCTTTGTGATAGATGGGTCGCGTGCGTAACAGCTGCGGGCCTTGAAGTTGTGCACATGTAGCGAGCGAGGGCACGTTCGGCATGGTGTAGAGCAGAGATGTTGACACTGCAAATGGAGTAATGTGGCGGCTGACCCACTCTTGAATGATCCCAGAATCAGCCATCTCAATGTCTCTTGGAATTCTGCGTGGCAACCAGACAGTGCAGCTCGATGCTGGGTCCCCCAGTCTCCCGGCAACCTCGGGACACTGCCGCAGCAGCCGCATGAACGGCGACGAGTGCTCTAGGGAAGCCAATAGCTGATAGATAGTTCCTTTGAAAGCGCCCCTCGCAAGTTTATCCCTCTGCTGGTGCTCGATAGCGGCCAGCATGGTTTAAAACCACAAGGTCTCTCCCTCCGTGATTTCCGATTGTCCTGACGAGGGATCTGAGTCCAGCAATGGAACAATCTTTTTACTCGCTTCTGCTCGCAGAAAAGGCAGATTGCGAAGCGGAGAGGCAGTGGCCGAATTCCAAGGCTTGGCACTGGGCCAAGATACTGTTGATTGTTTTGGCGCTGTCTGTCGCGGTCAATGGTCTACTGATTGTGCTGGGGCTGCCAGATGGAGAGTATAAATCTCGCTGGCGAGGCGCCTCTGCAGAGGAGGCCCAGGGCCATGTTGGTGCCTGAGGCACCAGCTTTGTACCTGGGCCAGTCAAGGGGAGCTCACCGGCCCATGGTCATTGTCGTAATCAGCCGGCCCGCAGAAGTGCATGGCAACACGGTACTTTCCGGAACGCGGAGGTGCGACCAAGCCTTTCGACAACGAGCGTACGACGCGCACAGGAAGTCTGGTGCCTCGTGACCTCGGGCTGCGCGTCAGGCCGCGCAAAGGTGTCGGTATCACCACCGATGGAGACGAGGCTATGCGTGAACTCTACTGCTTCTGCATCCTGCATCGCATTGGGATTGATACTGTACATGGGGAATACAACCATCATCCCCCAGCGCCGTCGCGAAAGTCGTCTTGATCGGCGAGCTGGCGGGGTTGTCCGGACTGTACAAGCCCGCCCTCTTCCCCTTGTCCAACGCCAGTCACATAGTCGGACTTTCTGAGGCGCATCAGCGCATTTCACCAGGCAGCTCATCGCATCGACATGATCTACCTGACTCACTGACTCCATCCTGGCCTGTTTCGGGACATTCACCCTCATGTCCGTACTAATTCCAGCATGCGCTACTCGGTCGGGGAATCCGTTCGGGGACCAAAAAAAGCCTCTTTATCGGCGACCAGCCGCCAATATAGAGTGGCTGTCCGGCACATGCTGTGTGTTCACTGTGACAGAGAGGACTCAGATCTAAGCTACTTTGGGCTATCCCTGTGCGCTCAGACATTGGCCTGCCTGCCAATGGTCCGGACGAAGTAGCTTGGGGTTTCTTTCCCGTAGCGATGTTGTGGTTGCGACAAACCAACTTGGTGTGAGTGAGCGCCATGGCAGCCCTGCGAGGTATACAATGGGAGGGACTACTGCGCATGACTCAGCGGGCTGGCGCAAGGGTGTACACCACCACCGTCCAGCCGCGGAGAGCGCCACGTCGCTTCGCTCCCGCCCCTCCGCCCCGGCGGGTCAACAGCACACACGCTGCAGTCGCCATCAGCAGTCCGCGCCGCCCAGGTCGGAGCCCATGGCCTAAGTCGAGAGCGGGCCGGATCACCCAGGGCATTGTCGTCGCCGCAGGAGTCGCCTTCGTGCTCCTTCAAGCTTCTGGCCCAGCTATCGCAGAAGAGCCAGCACAAGACGAAGCTCGTCTGATCAGGCTAGCCGAGGTTAGCGAACATGGCCGCAGTGCGGAGACCTTCTGGGTGTACCGGGGCGATCGGGTCTATGACATTACCGAATGGGTGCCCAACCATCCGGGCGGTGATGTGATATTGCGTGCCGCGGGTGGCAGTATTGACCCATACTGGAAGATATTCACCATTCATCAGACCCAAGATGTACTCGATATCCTTGAGCAGTACTTCATCGGAAAGATTGACCCCCAGGATCTCGTGGATGGGCAGGCCCCGGCCAGCGAAATCGATGACCCGTTCAAGTCGGACCCAGAGCGAGACAGCAGTCTGATAGTGCGAAGCGCGAAACCCTGCAATGCTGAGACCCCAGCAAGCGAGCTGAACGCCTACATCACGCCCACCGACAAGTTCTACGTGCGCAATCATCTCTGGGTGCCGGAAGTCGAATCTGCTGATCAACACCGGCTCACCATCACACTCCCGGACGGCGAAGAAGTTGAATATACCGTCGCTGACCTCCGCAACAAGTTCCCGAAACACACCGTCACTGCGACGCTGCAGTGCTCCGGCAATCGCCGGGCCCACATGTCCGCGGCTTCGCGCCCGGCGAGCGGCCTGCCTTGGGACGTCGGCGGCATCGGCACAGCGACCTGGACGGGCGTCAAGCTCCGGGATGTGCTCGTGCATGCTGGGGTCAATGTTCAAGAACCAGATGAGGACATCCGACACGCGCAATTCGTGGGCGCAGAGGCCTACGGAGCTTCCATCCCATTTGACAAAGCGATTGATCGGCGCGGCGACGTCTTGCTTGCATATGACATGAACGGCCAACCTCTCCCACGTGATCACGGCTACCCGCTCCGAGTGCTCGTGCCCGGCACTGTCGCCGCTCGCAGTGTCAAGTGGCTCAACAAGATCATCCTTTCCAGCGACGAATCGACCTCGCAGTGGCAACAGCGCGACTACAAGTGCTTTGGACCCAACATCACTGCCGACAAGGTGGACTGGAACGATGCGCCGGCGATCCAGGAGACGCCTGTGCAGTCTGCCATCACGGCTGTGCGCGAAGTGAAGGCGGAACAGCTGAAAGACAGTGATCTGGCACGCGCGTATAAGCTGGACAAAGAATCGGTGGTGCTGGAGGGGTATGCCTATGCAGGTGGCGGGCGGGACATCGTCCGCGTCGACGTTAGCCCGGACAAGGGCAAGACCTGGTGGCAGGCACAGCTGCTAGCTCCGCCAGAACAGGCCAGCAAGGATGACCAGAAGTCGTGGGCCTGGAAACAGTGGCGGCTCGCCCTGCCGCGAGACGTAGTGAAAGAGGAGTTCTGTGTCAAGGCAGTTGATGACGCCTACAACACGCAGCCAGAAGGGTTTGATGCATACTGGAACTTCCGCGGGAATTTAGCGAATAGCTGGCATCGTGTGAAGTACAGTCCGAGTGGAAAAAAGTCATAGCCGGTACTCTTATAAAATATAACACTATTATTGCCTATAGTTCTCCTTTACAGCAGTAGTACATCGGTCGGCGCAGGATTCAAGTCTGTGTCGAACGGGCGGAACTCGAGGCTGATGAGCCAGGCGGCATCGAAGAAGCTTGGCTTTCTGTGATACCCACTGAGCGGGTTGCAAGAGTACTGGGCAATGTTCAAACGGCAGGAAGTGCAGCGGACAGCGAATGCGGGTCCACAGCATAAGCTGAGGTCAGAAGGAAGCTCTACACCCTGACAGACATGAGCGTCGAGAAGCCCGGTAAAGCCGCTCCGGTGGAGCTACGACAGCCGGTAGATTCCGGAGCAAAGCTGTCAGCGTACAAGGGACTGACTCGTTGTTGTTGACTGTCGGGGAACGTCGACGGAGCGGGGAAGAAGCAAGCTCGCATCCCCCACGGCGGAAGGAACTATTTGTGAGCCTGAGGCATCCGCGCGCTGCTGACGACCTCGCCGTCTCTCTCAAGTGGACCGACTCAATGGATCAATTATCATTACTGCGTCGGAAGCTCCTGCTTATGCTTCGTACAGCTGCGCGCTGTCGTTGCTTGTAGAACGTGGACGTCGTTGCCGGGTGCAGATGGATCTGCTCGCTGGCAACTGATGAGACGGGAAAAGAGATGGCAAGGATCGCAGAAGATGCCGGGAAGCGTTCGTTTAACAACGACAGCGAAGCGCTCGCGCAAACTACACAAGAATGGAGGTGCGAAGAGCTAGTGCGGCTTGTATCACGACCCCGGAATGAGCAATTCACGGCTACATGGCTTTCGACATGTTGCTTCTCCAAATCAGACCGTACCGCATCCCAGATGGCGCGTCGCGGCGCCTCAGAGTTCCTTCGTGACCTCATGGCCAGCAGCTTTCAGATAAGGATCCGGATAGCCTTCCTGTCCTTCAGGAATAGCTGTGCCGTCCGCGGCAACCACCGGTTGGTAGCTCGCCTCTTCCCAACCAAGGTTCATCTGTTTGATGAGTCTCTGGTTTCTCGTAGGCCAGACTAAGCAGAGGACATAGTATGCGATGAAGGACGTGGCGAACGACAACATCCACCCGAGATGGACCGAGATTTTGCGCCGCAAGACTGACATTTGGGCCGAGCGTACCGACGAAGCCCGGGAACGGTAGCGCAATGCCAATCAAGTAAGCGATCAGAGCTTGTATGTTGACGCCAAAGTGGTAATAGTACCGCTGATTCGCTGGAGACCCGTCGTAAAGATGGGCCACAAAAACATTGCCGCGTGTAAGAAGGAAGTAATCGCATATCATGATCGCGACCACGCTGGCCATGAACAAGCCATATCCCGCAAGGAACGTCGTAAACGTAGACGCGCTCTTGAGGATCTTCCACGGACATATAGCAAAGCCGAGAAGTTCTACCAGAAATTGCCCGCGGGGGATGGTGATGTATCTCGGGAATAACATGGTCGAATCTGATCCGAATGGGATCATATTGGCGGCAATGTTCGTCCCCAGGATGGAGGACATCCAACCTCCAGCGGCAAAGAAGACGCCCGTCCGAGCGCCGGCATTCCAGTGGTGGTCGAGGATGGCATCGAGCAGGTCCCATTGGTTCCAGAGAGCTGTACCCCACTTGTTGTTGATGGCCGCAGTAGCGAGAATGCCAAGCGATGCCGAGAGGGTCACCGCGACTGGGTTAGTGAGAAGCTGCGACCACATGGCGCCTGTCTTAGTAGCCGACCATCTTGCAATATCCGGTTGATTGGTGATAAGAGTGGCCGTGTTGCCCATTCCAGCGTTGATTGACCAAACGAAGAACCAGCCCCAGCCGCTCGAGGATGAGACACTCGATGTATTGTCCAGATGCCCCAGACCAATCTTGCCCTTGGTCTCGACCATGCAGAAAATGAAGAGTCCCAGGATAGCCGGTAGCATTACGATGGCCTTGAACCAGAAGAATTTGCGAAGCTGATACGGCCGGAAGAAAGTGAAGGGCAGATGAATAAGCCAGAACAAGAAGAAGGCTATCATGCCGGCACTTGTGATCCCAACAGACGCAGGAATACGGTTTGGGATGTCGGTGTAGTCGTGTCCGAACACTGCGCGCAGCATGTTTGCCAGCAACGAAGCACCAGAGTACAGCTGAACCCCGTACCAGATTACTGCCAATGCCGCTCGCACCCCGACGAAATAGTATGCGCTCCACATGCCAAATACGCTCCGTCCCACGATTGGGTAGCCGATATGATAGACGGAAGCGCAGCGGGAGTTGAAGAACATGGCGATGCTGGAGATGAGCTGCGAGAGGAAGATGGTCAGGATCGACTGCCACCAGTTCAGCCCGATTCCGACCATGGTCGAGCCCAGAGTCCAATTGCCAAAACTCAGACCCCAATAGAAAATCGCATAGTTCCACCATCGCCAGGTGCGCTTCTCAGGCGGTGTAGGATCAAGGTCTTCGTTGCTCCAGGTTGGTCCCTTTGGACGATGTCCATGCTCATCAAGTGCCGTATCGGGTACTTGAACCCATTCCATAAAAGCCTGCCAGCTTGTAAATGCACGGCGTGCGTTATGCATCTTCTCTGAAGGATTGAACCGCATCTTGGTTCGCAGGGATTATGTTCAGTTTCAGTCAATAATGATGCTCACATCGCTGGATGAACGGATCTCGCACACGTGCCCGAGAAACGTGGTTCGATTTCACGCGAAAAACAGCAAAGGCATGAGGAGGTAGAAGAAAGCTCTCGCGCGATGCATCTTGCTCGGGGGTCTAGGCGTCTGCTTATCAGCTAATTGGCAGTACGGCAGCGTGGTATCGCTCGCGTGCGCCATGAAGAATCGCCTTACAGGTGCAGATCCTTCAAAGCGGGTCGGTGGCAAGCTCTCTGAGCCGGCCATCCAAGCGAGAAGCAGGGCATGGATCGGCAGTTCGGTAACCATCCGATAATCACGGTCTTTTATGGCGAGATAGGCAGCTCTATGCGACCCCAATCAATGGCTTTGCATCTCGAGGCTCGAGTACATGCCTGGTGGTCTCCATTGCTCGTGGAGATTGCCAAGCATCGTTTTCGAACAAGATGCATTGGGGAATACAGCACCAAGGCGCAATTAGCCTCCGCCTTAGCTCCACCGGGCAGCGCTGGCCTGTCGTAGCGGTCAGACAGCGGCCTCGCCGATCATTATTGCCGCAAGTAGCGCTGTACAGCTGAATTTCACACTGCAACGCCGGCATGTCAGATCAGACAACTCAGGCATCACCATGCGTCAGTTAGCGGACGCACCAGGAGCGATCATTTGCTGTCAGTCGGAGAAGCAGAGCGGAGCGCTGAGTGCCTTCAGTCTGCAGGCCGCTTTTGAAGCACTCCATGCCGATGGTTTGCTCGTGCTCAAAGGCGTTGTCGACACCCAGCACGTCGACCATGTTGGAGATGTCGTGATCGCAGAGACGAAGGATGATTTGCAGAGTGCTCGGCGAGGGGAAGTGTACGATCAGGATGTCCAATCGGACATCCTTCAGTATCCAGTAATCTCGAGGAGCGACTGTTTGTTCTCCGATGTCTTCTTTCATCCGGCTGTGATCCAAGTTGCTAATGCGTGAGTCCGATTTCGTTCGCATCGCGGCAGCGAGGCGACACTGTAATTCGAAACTTGCGGACAAGGCATGCAGAGATGTCGGATGAAAGGGATGCAGATAGCATTATGTTGTCCGTTGTATACCAAGTGAGATCCCGGGCTATTCATCACGATACTTCGCTCGTCGTGCGCTAGGCTCCTTCTTGGTATGGAAACCATACTCAGCAATTGTCTTTGTCAGCACTGAATATGTTGAGTTCTCGATGCATCATGACAACTTGCTGCTCGAGGTGCGCGTAACTTTTCGTGGGTGGAACGAGATGGATCAGCTCTGATGGAACCACCATTTCACATTGGGCCTGTCGGAAGTGCATGAGCGAGCTGAGCTGTGAAGACGGTGGCAAGCTCAGAGCGTTGCCCCTGGGTAGCGTTTCCTAGGCAGGAATCCTCGCATGTCCACGTGGGCCAGTGGTGTGGGCAGGTGCTCTTCAGATCAGCAGCATATGTATTGTGGGCATCTCGTGGGTATATCAAATGGACATCGCGCCCCAGCCTTCAGCTGATGTCAACCATTCAACCGCGCACTCTCCACCATGCAAGTACGGCAGTACTCCGCAAAGTCCTCACCCAGATCCTCTCGTAGATCGACCTCCTCCCGAGCCTTCTTTCCCCCTTTGGCGTTCCGCAGCATCCCCTCAATCTTCTCACACCTTGCCATCTCTGCGCGAATGTGCTGCTCGTATTCGGCCTGCACTACTTCACGCTCAACTTGATTCACAACCTGCAAAGCGACCAGAAGATCATGTCGATACCGCGCCAGCGAAGACCTGGTTCGGTGAAGTCGTACAGCACCAGCATTCGTCTTGGCCGTGGCGTCCGGACTTGCAAGGACGTCGCCGAAAGTTGTTTGGCAAGTCTGCGTAGCATTCGTGTCGATGTGTGGCAGCCATGGCACAGAGTCCGAACCATTACTGCTAGGTCCAACGACATTAGGTGCCGCATGCTCTTCCACATCCTTCAGCCAGATCGCTTTTCCAACAATTGGATCCGGTTTCACCCCCATGTGGCTCATGAACCTCACGGCGCGCCCCTCTTGCCACGAGATCATCCCATCCTTATACCCTGACCAAGCGTTATACAGCAAGCTCACGGCCAGAAGCGCTACCAAAATTGTGTGTCCGGTCAAACCCTCCATTATCGCACCCAGACCCCTCGCCGCTGCGGCGACAAGAACATCAACCATCCGTCCCACAACTTTCAGCAATCTTTCCAAAACATCTTCGATAACCATCTTGAGCAAACCCACCGGCCGCCTCGCCTTGATTCTCCCACCTGAGACGCTCCCTCCCAGGTTCAGAGCACTTCCTGTATCCAACACCGGAACCTCTGTCTGCTTTCCCACAGCCCCAAAGATCTCAATAGCCCTATTCGTCTTACTATGGTGCCCCAATTTTGCCGCCTGATCCATCGCCACATTGCTCAAATCCAACGCATCAGCTTCCAGGCTGTTCAACGCCAGCTTCTCCACCAAACCCCTCAGATAAGCCGACCGCGGCGGCCTACTCCACTCGATCCTTTGATGGATCGCAAGTTTGCACCGACTCTTTGCGCTATGCGTTATCACGATCTTCGTCAAGGGCACAAATCGCTTGGCATATGGGAGCTTGTACGGGAATTTCCTGTTCGTAACGGCGTAGAGGAGGTGATCGTTGTAGATCTCGATGGTCTGTTCGTCTCTGGCGGGAGTGGTGGAAGAGGAGAAGAGGCGGTGAAAGTGGGAATCCGGCCCTTTGAGCCAGGGAGTCTGGACCACGCGGTCGGCCCATCGGTTGCAGTAGATAAGCTGGAAGACAGCAGACTTGTCGCCGAAGATGACGTGGAAGAGGGCTTTGGCGCTGACGGCGAAGTCGCGGGTCAGGAAAGTTTGCATGCCTATGTCCATGTCGTCAATTGCTACCCAGGCATCTCGGCTGGGATTCGTGGCAGGCTTACCTTGTGGCGCATAGTTGACGGGCTGCGCAGGCAGCTTACTGCGTAAGATAGTCAGCACGAGCACGTCCGCTGTTGTGGCGTCCTTGCAGGCGACACGTACAACTTCTGCACCTCCTTGCCTGTTCTGCCGAATGCCCCTCGGTCACTGTCAAAGAGCAGACTCCCATCGACCCTCACCGCGGTCTTCATGTTTCCCCCGCCCAAGGGCTCTCTACCTGCTGCGCCGCCTACGGCGTCCAAAGCCGACACGTCTTCCCAACTATCCACGCTGGAACGCCTTTGCGGCCCCTCAGCCTCCATCTTCACGAGCGTCCTGATCACTTCTTCCAAGCCCGCAGGAGAGTCCGAAGAGGCGTTGTGGATGAGGTAATCGAGTCTCCGTTGAAGCAAACGCAGGTTTTCAAGGAAGACTTTCACCGTGACTCTTCGTGTCTCGTCGCCACCGCCAACCGGTTCCCTCGCTCTCGACTGCCGAAGGTGAAGATATAGGAAATCGCACTCTCTTCCCGGGGCAGCCGTTACATCGTCAATGCTCCCCAGACTCGCTTCCGTCACGAGTATGAGGCCAAGGTGGTTGCTGTAGAAATACAGCCCTCTTGTCGTAACGTACACTCGTCCCGGGAACTCCTGCGTATCGTCCGCGCTCCAGCTTGCCCGAAACACCAAGACGACCTTCTCTTGCGGCGGTACATTCGGAAACAGCAAGCGAAACTGAGCTTGTTGCACTTTCAGCGGCAGAGGGTAGTTGGGTGGGAAGATGTCGCTGACTTCCGCGACCACCGTTTTGATTGCAGCATCGGTACTCACGCTAGCAGTCTTGCGGTGCCTGATGCCACCAACCGGGGTCTCGGTATCAGAAGCCACGGGATTAGTCGGAGTGCGTATCGATGAGCCGGCGGCGCCGTCCATGACGCCCACATCGTCCTGGGATGTGCGGGGCGGGCTTTTGGGCGATGCCAAGGGTGACATCGTCGTGTTGTGATCCTTTGACGGAGAGGAATCGGTGCCCAGACGGTTAACAACGCCCCAGCCCCTGCTTCCCCACATGTTCGCCATCAAGCCCAGCGGGACCTTGACACCGCCTATCGCGCGCTCGCTGCTTACAACTACCGCGGTCTGACTGAGACTTGTCAGTGCGGGCGGGTTGGCCAATGTGCTTGGTGCAAGCGAAGAGATGGCCATAGAACCACCGCTCAGACCTGTGAAGGTACCCTTATGGATGCCGAGATCAGGCGAAGAGACCGTCGCGCCGGCGGTCGGGGTAGGCGCAGATCCCGCTCCAATCGGCTGCAGGATGTTGTGCGAAGAGGCGATGAGGCTAGCAATGCCTCCTGCTGGCGGTCCGGCGCCAGAGGGCGAAGCGCTGGTCGAAGCCGAGCCACGCTTGTGCAGGTCCAGCTTCTGCATCAGGCGCGCAGCGTGTTCGCGATTGCCCTCGCCTGGCTCTCGCTCGAGACTGAGCACGCGGCGAGCGGCTGAAGGCGTAGACCCGGTGCTCACGTCGAAGCTCGCCCGCGGCAAGGGAGCGCCGAAAGTACTCTCTCGATCAGGCGCTGTCAGACCGCCAGATCCTGCATCTTCGGAGGGTACACTCTCGGACTGGGCAGCGAACTCGCGAGAAATCGGCGCCGTGACGGCAAAGGCAGGGTCCAGACTACCAGACGCTTTGCTTGTGCTTTCGGTGCTGCCTGGGTCCTCTAACGCCTTCCGCTTCGCCATCTCAAATACCGCCAGCCAATCCGAGAGTTCCTGCTGCGTCTCCGCCTGCAGCATAATGGTCGTATCCTTTGTCTTGACCTCCCAACAAAACCGCCTCTCCTCCTGAAACGCCGGACGGACGGAGCAGAGCAGGACACCGATGTGTTCGCTCTCCACCACCGCACCCAGCTGGTTCGTCAACCACCCGAAGATGCCGCGCTGGACGTAGAACCACCGTCGCGTCCAGACGGTCCGGGCCGGTTTGCCCACTGATGCCTTCATGTAGAGCCATCCCTGCATCTCGCTTCTGCCGTCCTGGTTCGCCACAGGGGGAGCCGCGCTGCCGATGTAGGGCACGGTACTCGCGCCATAGTCCTCCAATTCCCTGCTTGGCACCCTCAGTCTCAACGCCTCGCCCTCTAGTCTCTGCCGCGCGGCCAGGACTTTCTGCCGAAAGACGCGCTCGCTACCCTCCATCTCCCTACTCCACCCTCTCACCCTCTCCACCTCAGACGTCCACTTCGCGAAAGCTGTGCCGTTGCTATCCCGTGCTTTCTTCATTTCTGACACTTGCTCGGCGGATATACGTACAATGAGTTTGTCCAGGCTCGCGCGCAGATTTGGACTAGCGACACAGAAATCCATGCTAGCCTTCAGATACGCTCTCCGCGCTTCATGCACCTGAAACGCGTCCTCGCGGAGACTGCTCGCTTCTTTCGTCTTACTTTGCCCAGCATACCTCGCAAGCACGTGATCAAATGTCTTTTGCGCGGCCTCCAGGCCCCGGCGAACATCTCTGAAATGCCGCAATTCTCCAGTCAAGAACGCCTTGATCGGCTCAATCATCGAGGACTCGTACTTCTTGACCCCCTTCAAGATCCCATCCCACCAACTCCGTCCCGCTTCGCCGCATCTTCTCAAGGCCAGTAATGTGTAATCATGATCCAGCACGTCTTGCTGCACGGGCGGCACAGCAGCGCTGAGGAACTTGGATACACTTTCTTCGAGCCCGGTGATGTCTCCCACGAGCTTCGCACATGCTTTCACGTAGTTGTCCAACCATCGCTCGATCAGGTCGATCTGGTCGGCAAAGTGGGCACTGCTGGCGCGGAAGGAGGGACTGTCGAGTGTGGCTTCTTTGAGGGTAACGGGGACGAGATTCAATGGGCGAGGGGCTGGCAGGAGAGAGGTGGGCGCTGCGGTTGTCGTGGTGTTGTTGATGGACGGAATGGGTTCAGAGGACATTGTGTTGAAACGTCATGCAAGGCCGTATTCACATCGCCGCGTACAGGGTGGAAGCTGTGCTGCAATGGCGAAGGAGGGGAAAAGGGCAGTGTTGCGCGAATACGTTGTTTATTCAGCTGTTTCTCAACAAGCTGCCATGACGCCAGCCGGGGAGCCATGTGAGATTGGTGCCTGAGGCCGCCACATCTGCAGGTGACACCGCGACAGCGACCTTTCCGGTCATGTGCGTGCCGTCGATGCACACTGGGCACGGCAGCCTCGAAGGCCTATGCGCCGGAAAGCCTCTCGCGGGCAGGGTTCAGCGACACACTTCCTCACACCGCATGCCTCAATCCCAGCAACCCCTCCGCCACCCGTCCCTTCACCACACTACTCGTCAAATCTCCTCCATTATCCGTCCCTCCTGCCCTAAACGGCGTTGCGGTCCTGATCATATCTACCGGCCAAACAACCTCCAGCTTATCTGGCGGTGAGCTTGGTAGGCTGTTGGTCTGGTTGATCCTCCGGCTGCTATACGCCGTTGGTCTCAGCACAGGCGCGGTCAAAAGATCCAAACTCTGGATCGTCTGCATCCGCGCCTGCCGCTTGGCGAGATCGAGCTGTGCTTCTCGTCGTAACTCGGCGACAGCAGCTTCGACCGCTGCATTCGTTGCTCGCCCGTTCGCATCGATGTCTGGTGGGTGTGCGGATTCCAGTTCCGCGAAGGACAAGTGGGTCTGCGATGTGCGGACTTTGTACATCGCCACTTTCAGCCGCAGTCGAAGCATTTCTGCTCGCGAGACGCCGCGCGCTGGCATTGGGTTGACTTGCGATAGTGCTTGCTGAGAGGATGGATCATAGTTGATTAAGCTGGAGAAGCTGCGGCGGTCGCCTTCTTGAGAGCCCTCGCACTCCTTGCAGCTTCCCTGCGATGATGGTGTGTTAGGCTCCGTTGGCGAAGGGTGTTGCATCGCCGGTAGTTGCGAGATACTGCCATCCTGGCTCCTTGTTAGTTAATGACCGACTAATCAGTCTCCATCCACTGGGTCCATACTAGTGAGGCCGATGAAATCCCACCACCGGCTCGACTGCCATCTCTGAACAGAGACCTTGAGACACTCGCACGCGAACCTTGCGACCTTTCCTCCTCGACCACTTCACTCAGTGCCTCATCGCCAGTCAATCGACGCCGCTTGAGGTACATCAAGCCCTTCTGACTCCCTCCGTCGGTGCCGGCCTCTAGGGCAGCCGTAAAGCTGCGTTTGAGTGGACTACCGAACGACGTCGTGCTCGCGGATGACTTGCTGACCGCGCCGTTCGACGGCCGTGCCAACTTGCCGCCGGCTTGGTCTTCGGTCTTGGGATTCGGCGAGGCCAGAAGGACATTGGGCGACATGTCGCCTAGTACGCGTCGGGTCGCCATGGTGCAGTGTTGGGTGGTGGCGGGTGAGGACTAATGGTTGCAGCAGCCTGGTCGTTTGTCGAACGGAACCGATTATTCCAAAGGACTTCCGTGGTCCTCACAAGGTGTCTCGCAAGTCTGTCATCTGCTGGCCGCCCTCCAATGCGGGTCCTGACTGGGCGAACGCAAAGTTGTTGTCGAATGGAGTCAAAGAGTCGCGTCCCGGGTCGCGACAGACTTTCGGTCGGCTCGGCACCCACGCGGGGATGCACGACCGCACGTGATCCTGATCGCCATCGCATGCGACCTCCTGGCTTCACCCGAATTTCCTCCACCTCGTCTTGTTCACACCACAGCTCTGTGTCATGTGAGGTGAACTACCTTGTGGCATCGCACTGAGCAATTTGTTCAAAGATCGAAATGCCGCCCATCTTTGTCCCATGATGTCCGACACCCAAGTCAACAGTCTGAACACATGTACAAAAAGTCGAGTCTCGCATACGATCCCACAAGCAAGAACCAGCATGACTGACGCGCACGAAAGATGCTTGGGCCAGAACGTTTGGATGACCCACCCATTGCATAGCTTTCATGCCGTCTATCCCTGAATCCGATCCTCTAAATTCGCTTCTAGCTCCGCCAGCCCTTCCATAACAGCCACCGTAGACTCCTGCACCGCCTTCCCAGCTGGCTTGTAAGGCTTCCTCGGCCAGAAAGCCTCTTCGCTATCCACCCCCGCTGCCTTGCCGGCAAACACAAAGGCCCCATACTTCGTCGCCGCCAACCCTTTCTTACAAGCTGACTCCGCCAACGCCACCCTTCCCTGCAATTCTCGTGCCTCCTCTGTATTGCCTTGCTGCCACAACGAGTACAGATGCGAAACTGACTTGGGAAAGACGTTACCAATGCCGGTCACGCAGCCGATTCCACCGCCTGTGAGGCACGGAAGCAGCCAATCCGATTGTCCAGAGAACACGGAGAATTGGTCCGGTGAGTAGCGGGCCGTCAGGCAAGTAACCTTGCCGGCATTGGCGCAGGTGAGCTTCACGCCGACGATGTTTGGGTGCTCGGCAAGCTTCGTGAGGACATCGACGCCGAGGTCTATGCCTGCAGTTACTCCTGGAAACTGCGCACCTGGTCAGCATTCGATCCTGAAGTTGTCACGGGCTCTAATGCTAACATTATAGACGATGACCGGTATGCGAGTTTGATCGGCAACTTCCTGGTAAAACTCGACAATGTTGTCATTCGAGACAGCTTTCACCCAATAGCTCGGCGGCAATAACAACCCATAATCGGCGCCCGCCTCGGCAGCGTCGTCCGCTAACTTCAAGGTCTCATTTGTCGACTGTCCGCTTATCCCACAGATGAGAGGGAAACCTGGTACGCCTAGGTCAGACGCTGCTCGTCGCGCTGTTCTGATGATCTCGATCCGTTCTTCAGGCGCAAGGAGCGCCGCTTCAGCCGTAGAGCCTTGGAGTACAAGGCCATTGACGCCACCGCGAATGAGGTGCGAGAAGTATTTGTAGGAGGCTTCTAGATCGATCTCTTGGCGCGGTGTGGCCTTGTAGAGGGAGATCACCGGGCACCACACGCCTCCTGGGACTGCCGTCTTGGGAGATTTGGTCGCGCCCATAGCGAAGTCTACTGGGCTCTGATTGATTTGAGCAGTGGCTGGCTTGACACCGAGCAAAAGATGT
Organism: Acidiella bohemica; assembly: GCA_019670975.1. Taxonomy (NCBI): domain Eukaryota; kingdom Fungi; phylum Ascomycota; class Dothideomycetes; order Mycosphaerellales; family Teratosphaeriaceae; genus Acidiella; species Acidiella bohemica. The sequence continues at coordinate 77,032 of JAGUCJ010000010.1, forward strand.
CTACGACTACCTCTCAAGGCTAGCCCTCTCGCTCAACTACAATAGCTGGACTTCATGCCGACTGCGCCGAAGAGTCGGAGGATGGCTGCGAGCAGTTTGGAGGCGGATCTGGGAGCATTTCTTATCCGCCCTTTTCCGGCCCCACCGGAAGTCATCGGCCGAATGCTGCCCGCGTCGAGGCTGCAGGACCCTGCAGGTGGTGTCCCCGCAACGGAGCCTTCCAATGCTGTGCGCCGTTGACACCGGTCGTCCAGCGCCGAGAACTACTCTACGGCTTTCAAGGCGTTCGCGATGTTGCGCCGGTGCCATGCGGTAGTAGCGGCGATGCGCTGTGCAGACATTTCAACTATGGCCATACTTCCTTCTGTCGCGTGCGTCGATCTCGGGTAGGGGAGCTTCCAAGAACCAGTTCCTCTTCAACTTCTCGATTCCATTGCTACTTTCCAGATACGCCAAACTGCTCGCTTCCGACAGCAGACCGACACCGTTGACTTTGTCTAACCGCAGCTATGGCCACAACGCGCTTCACCCTCAATACCGGCGCCCAGATACCCGCAGTCGGATTCGGCACTTGGAAAGCAGCGCCGGGCGATGCCTCGAAAGCCGTCAAAATTGCTTTTGCCGCCGGCTACCGCCATTTCGATTGCGCGCCGCTTTACTACAATGAGCCTGAAATTGGTCAAGTCTTCAGGCATGCACCAATCCCTCGATCGGAATACTTCGTCACAACGAAACTCTGGTCATCCGATCATCAGCGAGTCAGCCAGGCTTTGCAAAAATCGCTTGACGACCTTGGGCTGGAATACGTGGATCTATTTCTAATGCACTGGCCTGTCACGCTTAGCGGCGATACAGGAGCCGAATACGGCAAGGAGGACCGCAGGGTCCATGTGCAGGGCTGGGATTTTAGAGACACTTGGCGGGAGATGGAAAAGCTGCTTGACACTGGTAAAGTCCGTGCCATTGGCGTAGCAAACTTCAGCACCGTCAATCTTGAGAAGCTGTTGGCGACAGCCAAGGTAGTACCCGCCGTCAATCAGACAGAGATTCAGCCCCAGCTCCCACAACGCAAGCTGAACCATTACTGTCGCGCGAAGGGTGTCCACCAGACCGCGTTCGGACCGCTAGGGGGTTCGGGAAGTACTCTGCACGAAGAGCCGGCCATCGTCGAGATCGCTAAGCGACGAGGTGTTTCGACTGGCAATGTGATGTTGAGCTGGGGCATCAGTAAAGGCTGGAGCGTGATCCCCAAGAGTGTGAACCCGGATAGGATCGCTGCAAATCTGAAGGACAACTTTGCGCTGACTGTTGAGGAGATGGAGTCGCTGGATACCCTTGGAGAGAAGAAGCCGAGACGTTTCAACAGGCCCGACTGGGGTACGGTGGTTTTTCATGATGATGAAGCTGTTGGGCTGGCTTGATAGATCCATATACATGTGCAATCAACATCAGGAACGCCAACCTGCTGTCGGGTTTAGACGGCTCTGGTGTAGAAGGGCTCGTCTCGGCGCCAGCACGCTAAGCTATATTTGGTGTGCTAGCGACCAGCATTCCTCCGTCCTCTGGGCGTACTCACTCTAGCTGTCGACCGTCGCCTGTCCGTCTCAAGCTGGTCGGTGACGAGGTCCAGCCCGACCATGAGTTCTTCGTACACGCGGAGTTCCCCAGCCGTCACGCGCGTGCGAGCGTGCATTGCCCGTGTCCGATTGAGACGAGGCATCCTCCTCTCGAGTCAGGGCCACTGCGCACCTCGAATAATAAACTCCCCGGGCCATGACCATGCGGGGACAGCCTGGGCACCTCTGGCCCACCTGCGATTGCCGAGTCCCACTGTTCCATCCAGAAGTGCCCTCGACGTTGATGGTGCAGTGCGCACGACTGACCCTACAGCGCCATCACAGCTGCGATGACCACTGCTAACAAGCGCAAGCGCTCAGACGCAGCCTTCGCCGAGATTGAACGGCCATTTGCTTCGCTTCGGGCGGACAGCACTCAGAATGGGGCCGGCGAGAGCAAAAGGCCATTGACGGCGGCGTGCATTGCTTGTCGCAAGCAGAAGGTAGAACCTACTAATCGCCACTCCCGAGTGAATTGCGAGGCTGATGTTGTGTCCAGATTAAATGCGATATGCCCTCAGATGTTCCGCCTTGCGTACGATGCCAGCGGCGCAGCATTGATTGTGTTCTGCATTTGTCTACAAAAGGGTCGGGCGGAGATATGAAGTTAGCCTGCAGACCGAACGTCGCAGCATCTTGCCTGCTGACAGTTTCGCAGACTCATCAGAGGCGATGTGCGTAATTTGTTTGAGACGGTAGAGAGAATCTGCACGCACTTGGCCATCAATGGCCCGCAGCCGCTGCTGGCCGCTCGCAGTGGTATTCCTCAGCCGGGACAGGAAGAGTCTGAGGCTGACGAGGAAGGCGTCTGCGAGCTTTCGCCACCAGCGTCGCCGTCCAGAGTACAGGCACCGATTGATACTTACCTCGAAACTGCCTTGACAGATCCTGCGGTCTCCGGTGCGAGTCCACGGAGTGCTCGACGCAAGCAGGGCGAGCGGCAGGATCTGTTGAGCAAGCGTCTCATCAGCCCAGAGGTTGCCCGAGTCCTCGTGGACCGCTACCTGAGCCGCCTGGACCACTTTCTATACGGCATATGCGGCCAGTTTCAGGACCTGGACGCTGTGCGCAAAGCCTCACCTGCCCTGTTCGCTGCAATCTGCACCGTTTCCGCTTTCCAGGATCCCACTGAGCGCGACGTCTTTGAAGTCTGTAACAAGGAGTACCGGCAAATCATCTCGGCATCGCTGTTTGAGAAGAAAGACCACAATTACATCCGCGCCCTGTGCGTAGGCTCTTTCTGGCTGCCAGACGCTTCTCGGATCCTGTCCAGTGAAGCTGTCAGGAGATCAGCAGATTGCTGGCTGGCTCGCAGTTTCAAGCATCTCACGGCTCAGAGCACCGAGAAATCTGCACCGCCCAGTCAAGACTACCTGGCAGAGCACCGCGATAAGGTGCGCTTATGGTATTTATTGTTCGTATGCGACCAGCATCTATCAGTGCTGCACAACAGAGACTGCCTACTTCGTGCCGATAAGGAGATTGTCACCGCCACTGACGCATTTCGCGCGGCCACTGGATTTGCTCACAGCGATACGCGGCTTGCATCACAAGTGGCACTACTCGCGCTGATGAGCCAGATACGGGACGCTTTCGGGTCAGATGATCTGGCGCAGCTCGCGAAATCGCTTAATGTTCAGTACCTGCACTTTGCTCGAGAGCTTGATGGATGGTTTGCCAAGTATTCTCAGATCTTCGGTGAGTGAACAGAGACCATCGCGAGAGGAATTGCGCACAGGCTGAGCTGACCATGTTGCAGAGCGAGACCCACACATTGGAAACTTCCCGATGCTGGGCCTTCAACTTCATTACCAGTTCGCGAAGCTTTATCTGGCACACCATGTCTTCCGTGGGTTGAAGAACGATCCGATTCCGCTGCACTTCATCCCGGCCGCGAACACTGCGCACCAAGCTGCATCATTCATCTTCGAGATGCTGTTTAGCAACACTGAGCTACGATCACATCTTGTTGGCGTCCCACACTACTTCCACATCATGATCTCATTCGCTGGTCATCTGCTGATGGAGCTATGTCTGAAGCACCGCGAAGAGCTGGGCATTCCAGCCGCAGACACAATGAACCGCATACATACGGTCCTGCAGTACTTTGCACGAATGCCCACTACGCCGCAGCACCCCCTTGCACGTATCACGAGCGGCTTGGTGAAGCGCCTTGCGGAATGCTCGGCTGAGTTGGAGCTGGACTTGCTGATGGCTGGAAGCCCCTTTGGGAAGCTAGAAGGCTTCGATGTAGCTGCAGGATCTGCAGGCCAGGTCGCCCAGACTGCAATCCAGGGACCCAATGACCACTTTGCACTGGTCAACAGCCAAATCATTCCGGACGACTTCCTGTACACAGATTTTGGGCAGTTCGCCTTTAACGGGTCGTTCACGGACAGCGTAGGACAGGGCGAGAGATAGACGCCAGCAGAAAGCTGCTCAGCGCGGAGGAAAATGCTTGCAGTCTCACAGCCGGAGTTCATGCACCTTATGCTACCGTAGCGGCATACACTCATGTCTGGGCCATTACAATCGCGCTTTCGGCTGCCATAGTATCCATGGATGTTCTTCGCCCCTGATCATCGGCTCAAGTGCTGCAGTGTTTACCATGCCAGGGTGTGCCTGGTCAACATCTGTGATGCCACTAAGCTTCATGGCCGACTCCAACTCATCTTTCATGATTTCGATCAGATGCTCGACGCCCTCTTGACCATAACTTAGGGAGTATAGGAACGGTCGTCCAATACCCACGGCTGTCGCGCCAAGAGCAATGGCCTTGAGGATGTCGGCGCCACGAGTGAAGCCGCCGTCCACGAACACTTCAGTCGCAGCGAAAACCTCCGGGCAGAACCGATGCATCTCCAGCAAGGTCAGGACTGCAGGTTGCGTACTGATCTGTGTCAGCAGCCAGTGGTTGCTTGCTCGCGAGACGTAGGACTTACGTGTCAAGCGATCTACCTCCGTGATTGCTCAACATGATCGCGCATCCATGCTCTACCGCTTTTCGAGCGTCCGACGCCGTCTGGATCCCTTTGAGGACAAGAGGCAGCCCGGAAACCCTCTTCAGCCATGCAAGATCGGGCCAGCACAAGGTGGAATCGATGTATTTAGCCATCACTCGACCTAAACCACCGCCCTTCTTGTCGTTTGATGCGACTGCTCCCGAAACTGCCGAAGCGACGCTCTCAGCAGCTATGCGCTCGTCGGCCTCTCGCTTGCCAGGGATAGGGGCGTCTACGGTGACAAGGACTGCCTTCACGCCAAGCTTCTTCGCTGATCGAAGTAGGGTTTCCGTCTTCTCGCGCTCTCTGTTCACGTACAGTTGAAGGAAGAAAGGCTGTCCTGGGCGGCCGGCCGCTACGATGTCCGACAGCGGATATGATGCATTACTTGATATCTACAAAAAACATCAGCCCGAGGTGTTTGTGCGCATGGGGGCTAGGTTTACCGTCTGGATGATGCCTTGGGCACCACAGCCTCGTGCCAAGGCCAACTCTCCGTCTGGATGTGCAAGGCGTGCCATGGCGGCAGGACTCACGAAGAATGGCGCGGAGGAATCACAGCCGAGGATCTTTCGCTTGATGCTAACTTCTTTGACGTTTCGGAGAATGCGGGGCCGCAAAAGTATGCTGCTGTGGCACTGCAGGTTGGCTCGGTGTGACACCAGATCTGTCGCCGCAGAGGAGTAGAATGCGAATGCTTTTGCTGTATACGTTGCCCGAGCGACATCCTCGAAATCATGAATCGATATGATACTGTGCAATGGTGGCTTCTGCGCTCCTGGACTCTGCTCAGACAAGTGAGACTCGATGAGATCCACGTTGCCGACGCACTGCTCGGCGGACAGGCCTTGCTCAATGATACCAGGGGCGTGGATCTCGTCATACGCAGCGGTCGCGTCCCTGCCGGCATATTTCAAGATAACTAGCAGGATCAGGCGAGGACATATCAACGTGAGTGCAGGACAGTGACGTACTTGCAGGTCCTCCCGGGTGCTCGCTGAGGAAGCTCGTGATATCATACACCTTGGAGTGTATCACCACCTATGGGTACTGTCAACCGGCGAGGCACAAACTGCTTGTTTTGATACTCACCCAGCAATCAGAAGGCGCATTATGCTTCGCAACCTCCTCCGTTGAAATCAAGTTTGCGGCGGCCATTGCTCGCAGTCCACGTTGATAATGTATAAGACACTTCAAGTCCAAGACAATCAAATGCAACTGCTTTCACGGTGTCCGCAAGAAGTACCACGAATGTGAAAGCCATCGCAGGCAAAAGAGCGCCACGACTCACCTGTTGCATCCGGTGAACGGCCATGGCCATTCGGCCAGGCTGACTTCGGCCGTCGCGTCTCTCCGTGCGGCACGAAAGCTACTGGTGGCCGGGGCGAGTGCCCGGAAGGCTGAGACTAGTGTCGCATTGCAGGAGGATACATCGGCGTATGAAACTCACCGACCGGCGCTCCAGCGCCGGTCGGTCGGAGGTACACCGAGAGGCGTTGGACTTGGACCAGGAGACGGTGCGGGGAAGATGACAGTGCTTGGTCAAGGTCATGGCGGAATGCGAGCCTTTTGCAGCAGTTCGACAACGGAAAGGCCCGGGGCCCCGTCTGTTACCGGGCAGCGAGTGTATTTCCTGCGATGTTGTTGTCTCTGAATCCAGACTTGCAGTGGTGAACGAGGCGAGATGGGCGACGTGGCTGTCCGCGAGTCGTGCCAAGTGGTGCCCCAAGCAGAAAAGCTCGCGAAGTTGCCAGCGCCCGTCGAAGAAGGCAGGACGGACCTCAAGACACTGCTGGCCCAAGAAGAGCAGCCAGTATTAGTGAGTCGCTGCAGCTTCTGAGTCTGAGTCTGAGTATGAGTGTCGCGGTCCTGACAGTCGCAGGTCGCTCTCGACGATGACCCGACCGGTACGCAGACTTGCCACGATGTCAACGTCCTCACAGTTTGGGATCACGAGAGCCTGCTCGCAGAGTTCCAATCTGGATGCAAAGGCTTCTTCGTCTTGACGAATTCGCGTGCGCTGCCAGGCACGGAGGCAAGAGAGCTCATCTCAACGATCTGCCGCGCCCTCCAGAAAGCGGCCGCAGCTGCTGGACGGTCCTTCGAGATTGTGCTTCGCGGTGACTCCACCTTGCGAGGGCACTTCCCAGATGAGCCAGAGGCAGTCGAGGAGGTGCTCGGTCAGAGAGACATCTGGGTCCTTGCTCCTTACTTTCGCCAAGGCGGCCGCTTCACCATCGACGATGTGCATTATGTGGCAAATCCTGAAGGCATGCTCGTCCCTGCTGCCCAGACGCCGTTCGCTCAGGACAAGACTTTCGGCTATGCCAATTCCAATCTTCGGAAATACGTCGCCGAGAAGACCAAAGGCAAGATCGGCGAGGATCGGGTCCATTCCATATCTCTCGAGGATATTCGGACGCATGGCTCCGATGCGATCGCTACAAACCTGAGCAAGCTTCCTACTGGTTCCGTGGTCATCGTCAACGCTGTCGTTGACACTGACATGGAGGTCGCTGTTTCTGGCATCCTAAAGGCGCACAAGGCTGGCAAGACGTTCTTGTTCAGGACTGCGGCTGCTTTCGTGTCGACACGCCTTGGCATCGATCAAATTCCGCCATTGCAGGCCAAATCTGCTGGGGTAGATATCTCGTCTGGCTCACCGGGCGGCCTGGTCATTGCAGGTTCCTACGTACCCAAGACCACTGCGCAATTGAAGTGCCTGATCGAGGGCAGGGGTGATGCGCTCAGTGTGATCAGCCTGGACGTCGAAAAACTCCTGGAGAATCGAGAACAAGCTCAGAAGGCCGTCTTTCAGGCTGCAGACGAAGCCGGGCGGCTCATCGACGGTGGAAAAGATGTCTTGGTCATGACCTCACGCAAGCTCATCACAGGCCACGATGAGCTTTCCAGCCTGAAGATTGGAAGCGTTGTCGCTGACTCGCTGGTACTATTTCTCCGACTGCTTATACCTCGGCCAAGGTACATAATTGCAAAAGGCGGTATCACAAGCTCTGATGCAGCCACTAAGGGGCTGGCCATGAAAAGGGCCAGAGTACGGGGCCAAGCTGCACCGGGTGTGCCACTTTGGCATTGCACGGAGCGCTCCTCAAAATTCTCCGGTATCACGTATGTCGTCTTCCCTGGAAACGTCGGGGATGATGATACGCTCTGCAATCTAGTGGCCAACTGGGCATGTCAGTCGAAGGAGAGCGCAGCTCCTATGCAGTATCAAAGACTTGGTAGAAGCGGGTTGAAAGTGTCACGAGTCATCCTTGGCTGTATGACGTTCGGCAATCCCTCGTGGGAGGGCAGTCCTTGGGTGCTTGACGAGGAACGGTCTCTGCCGTTGCTGAAAGCTGCATATGATCAGGGTATCAATACATGGGAGACCGCCAATTCTTATTCGAACGGACAATCCGAAAGGATCATCAGCAAGGCGATGGAAAAGTACAGTATTCCTCGGAGAAAGCTTGTGATCATGACGAAGCTATATTATCCCGTCATGGACTCTGAGCCGAACAGCCGACCACAGCCTGCGTCCAACGACGGCAAACTTGTCAATCAAATGGGCTTGAGCCGGAAACACATCTATGAATCCGTGGAGGCTTCGCTGCAGCGGCTCGGTACAAGTTACATCGATGTACTCCTTCTTCATCGTCTGGACCGGGAGACTGAACCACTCGAGATAATGCGAGCGTTGCACGACCTGGTCCAGATGGGCAAAGTCCTCTACATTGGTGCGTCCAGTATGTACTGTTGGGAATTCGCTCGCTTGCAATACATCGCTAAAGCACGTGGATGGACGACCTTCTCAGCAATGTCAGGACTGCACAACCTGCTTTATCGCGAGGAAGAGAGGGAGATGATTCCTTTCTGTCAAGCTGAAGGCATTGGTCTACTGCCGTGGAGCCCAATAGCAAGGGGCTTGCTCGCTAGGCCGTCAAATGTCGAAACGGCGCGCAGCGCTCAAGACATAAAGACCAAAACGTGGTTTCAAAGCGGGCAGAACGAGGCTATCATTGGACGGGTGCAATCGTTGGCGAGCCAAAAGGGCTGCAAGATGACTGACATAGCAATCGCGTGGGTACTTCACAAGGGCGAGTGTCCGATCATCGGCCTCAACAGCATCGAGCGGATACAAGACGTTTCTGCCGCTTTCAATGTTGTCCTGAGCGCCGACGAGGTCGAGTTCCTGGAGGAACTCTACAAGCCACTAGCGGTCCAAGCAATATAAGCAAGTCCAGCAGGCTTCTGAGATGCTCTGCTTCTACCAAGATATCGTAAAAGTAACCATTGGAGTACCTTCCTTGTCTGCCTGCACAAAACCATAAACAGCAAAGCGGAGCAAGCCGGCCTCGCAGTCCGTTCATAAGAGAATCGGGTTTGTCAATTACTTCGGCAACTACCTCCGGCGACGAATCGGCATGGTCGCCCGACTTCTACCTGGGTTGCGCCGGAGTCTTTGCCGGCTCGAGCTTTCGAATGGTCGGCCGAGAGTGCGTCGGTAATCGTGCACGAGGTTGCGAGCGGAGGACGGCCTTTGCACATCTTCCGCATGAGTCAAAGATGCATTGAACTACACGGAGGTATAACATGTCGCCACACAACGACACAGATAGAAATGTCATCCCAACAGCGTCCTCTTCTCAATACGACACCACTTTGACACCCCTGTCATGGCTTCTGCCAAGCGTCACGTCCTAATCACGGGCGCCGCAGGCTTCATCGGACAAGCACTTGCCATTGCTCTGCTTCAGGGTGGAGGCATTAAGAAACTCAGCATGACCGATGTGACTGAGCCGAACGCTCCGAAAGGCGACTGTACGATTGAGGCGTTCGCGGCGGATTTGACTTCAGCGGACACCTGCAGGACCATCTTCACCGAAGACATAGATGAAGTGTTCCTGCTCCACGGCATCATGAGCGGCGCGGCGGAGGCGAATCTCGAACTTGGCCTGGAGGTAAATTTCGACTCAATGCGCTACATCATAGATGCACTACGGAAGCAGAGACGGTCGCAACCTCCTCGAGTCGTGTTCCCGTCGAGTCTTGCTGTCTTTGGACCCTCAGGGCCGAATGAGACCATCTCGGAGTCTACTATCACCTTACCTCAGTCATCGTACGGTGCCGAAAAGGCTATGGTCGAGCTGCTACTGAACGACATGTCACGACGAGGGCTGATCGACGCCCGCATTGTCCGACTGCCGACCATCATCGTCCGGCCCGGAAAGCCAACGGGCGCCGCCTCATCCTTCTGCTCCGGTATCATTAGAGAGCCACTCAATGGCGAGCGGTCAGTGTTGCCCGTGGCCGAGGATCTCAAGCTGTGGGTCTGCTCAGCTCGGACAGTTATCCGAAATCTTGTTGCGGCCATGCAAATTTCGGAAGCAAACTTTCAAGGCCAGAGTCGGACAGTGAACCTGCCTGGCCTTACGGTCACTGTGGAAGAGATGCTGCAAGCATTGGAGAAAGTGGCCGGCCAGGAAAAGCGGGCCCTAGTCGATAAATTGTACGACGAGAAGGTTGCACGCATCGTTGGTTCCTGGCCCGCCGTCTTTGACACTAGCAAGGCAAAGCGGCTCGGGTTTGAAGATGATGTGGATCTTGTCAGTACCGTACGGGCGTACATGGATGATTACCTTGGACGTTAGCTATGATAACAACTACATTGCAGATCCTAGACTGTGAGCATTTTATTCGCGTCAATACGTCGTCTCTTGAGCGACGGATGTGCTCGAAATCTAGCACATGTGGAATCTTTCAAGATCGAACTCTTGAGTACAGTGGGGATCCTCTAGCTCGCATGGTGCAATGTAGTGATCCTGGCGTGAAGGAATGTGGCAACGGTACGTTCTGTCTACCAGGACTCTGCGGTCGCAATGTCCAATTGCACATATTTTATTCGCTGCCGCCAGAACGTGAAAGCAATGTGCACAACCCCGTCCCTTCCGATTGCCATGCTAGGGTAGGAAAGCTCCCGGTTCAGCTTTTGCTGACTGTTGTTGGTCATACAGTAACCGTCTCCTTCTTCCAGGACGCGATGGTTCCACGTCCGACCCCTGTCATTGCTCCATCCTAGACAAAGTGGCGCTCTTGGAGCGCCCCAGAAGGCTTCCTTGCCACCATGCTTGGCCCCTTGATTGCCGCGCGTGTCGTCCTTCTCGGCGATGTCGTCGTACAGCCCTTCTCGGCGGCCCTTGGCATCAGACTTTGACGAATGATTGTACACCGCTAGCAACCTGCCAGATGGCAGTACTGAGAAGCAAATGCCTGCGTTGGGATTCGGCAAGCTTGTCGCCCTAGGCTCTGACCAGCTTGTGGCGTCTGAGGAATAAGATATGTAGATGTTGTCGGCCCAACGGCTTCTGAACAAGCCTACATAGCTGCCATCTTTTGCTTCCTGGACCTCCATGTGAACACACCCGAAACTGTTAGGGATTTCATGCTCGGTCCAGGTGGCTCCTCGATCAGCGGAGACGCGAACGCATGAGATGTCATCATTGCCAACCCAACGAGTACCCGGTTCCGTCCGACACTTGAAGATAGGTATCAGCCACCGCCCATCTTTCAGGGCCACAATAGGCTGCCTGATAAAGGTGCCCGCTTGAGGGAACAACACGGCAGGCGGACTCCAAGACTGGCCATCGTCGTTGGATACCTGCTTCTTTACGATCGCGGAGTCCTGGTCGCCAGCACTTTGCGAAGTATAGAGCAGCCAAATCTGTCCGGGTGACGCCTGGAAGAGCACGGGATTCTGCTCGCTCCGGGTCGGGTCGAGCGACACTTTGTCAGGAGACGTCCATTGGCGATGGCCAGCTGGAAGCCGGGCAGCGTAGATGCTGATATCCGACTTGCCTTCTTGAGTGCCGCCAAACCACGCACACAGCACATCGCCATTCGCCAGTACAAGAAGGTTTGATGCGTGGCACTGCGGTGTCGCGGCGGGCAAGAACGATCGCGAATGTGCGAAGGGCTCAGATGTGGGCACCAGCACAGACGAGAAGGCTGTGAATCCTTCCATGCTTCCCATGTTGACGTATATTTGACGGGGGCCGAAGCGAGATCCGATCCGCAAGATTCTGGAAGAATGATCAAGATGTATAGAGGACTCACTCACGACTCTGTGAAATCGAGGCAGTATACCAGGCAGTCAGCCATGTGCACTCTCTCGTCCGCCCGTCAGCGATAGTGCTTGTACAACTGCGGCCGTCACTGCCGTAGGCTACGGCACGCCAGCAGACGGCATGAGAGGTCGGAATGGCTCTCGGGGACTGAATGCGAGAGTGTCGGAGGTGCCTCCGAGGCGAGGCGGAGGTCGCACCGACACGAGGCACTGACTCGTAACCAGCCTCCGGACAAAGCATCTCCGCGTCTCGTCTGTGACCAGTCCAGCTCCTCTCCCCCGTGCAACCTCCTTTCCCGGAGTGCAACCTTCCCCCGGCGAATGTCTTGTGGCGACATTCTGGGGAATATGGGGATAGACTGCGGCCATGTATCCGATCACGTCCATGCGGATCTTATGCCGAGCAGGCTGCGAACGCAGGCCAAGAGTATGTATATCTCGAGTCCACTCTGCTCTCCTTTCTTCCAACCTCCATCCTCTCCATTCTCTCACTGTTCCCTACTCCAGACCGGTTTTAGCTATGGCAGGAGGCACGAGCATCTGGTTCAGCAAGGATGCAAAGACAGACCCGAGAGCCATCTTCAATCTCCGTCTGCTCTACCTCCTAATCACCCTCTCGTGGGCTGGTTGCTTCTATGGGGTGCGTCCGGCATTGCAGGACTAAGGTTCTGCAACTTACTTGAACATTGCAGTTCGACAGCGGCAATATCGGCGGCATCCTGACCTTGAAGTCGTTCGAGAATGCCTTCGGTCTGACCCATCTTACAAAGGAGGAGATCGACAACCGCAAGGTGCGCGCGCTCCCTGTGCCATTGGCCACAAGGCTGGAAACGTACTGAAATCTATCAGGGCACGATAGCCGCTATGCTGGCAGCCGGAGGATCTGCAGGAGCCTTGTGCGCCGCGCCGACCGCCGACTATCTGGGCAGGAAATGGTCAGTTTTTGGCTGGGGTGTTGTGTTTCTCGTTGGTAGGTCATCGTATGCCACCACCCGTCTTGAGCGCGCGGCTGACTTGCTCTAGGTGCTGCTATGCAAATGATCGCCAACTACAACGTCCTGCTCGCAGGCCGCTTTATCGGAGGTATGGGCGTCGGAGCCTCCAGCATGCTTACGCCTCAGTTTCTGGCCGAAAACTCGCCCAAGTCCATTCGTGGCTCGATGACCGCCTGCTACAATCTCATGATCGTCATGTCGCTCATGATTGCGTTTTTCATCAACTACGGCGTCAGCCTTTGGAAAGGACCCAACATCGCGCACGACAACTCTCAATGGCGAACGACAATGGGCATGCAGCTCATCCCCGGCGCACTAATGTGCCTTATGATCCCATTCGTGCCGGAGACGCCTCGTTATCTCATCAATCAAGGCAAGGACGAGCAAGGTCTGAGGAACCTTTGCAAGCTTCGCGAGCTGCCAGCGGACCATTACTACGTCCAGACGGAGTATCAAGAGATCAAGGCGCAGGTCAATCACGAGCAGGAGATTCACAAGGGTCATAGCTACTGGGTCGTCATCCAGGACATCTTCACCGACCGCAGTAACCTTCAGCGCTTCGTGCTCGCCATTAGCCTGTTCTTGTTTCACAAATTCACTGGAACTGACTCTCTTAACTACTACGCACCGGCAATTTTCGAGCTCATTGGCGTCAAGGGAGGCTCGAGCAGCTTGTTGACCACGGGAGTCTACGGGACGGTCAAATTCGTCACTACCATCTTCTACGTGGGTTACCTAGTGGACCGCATCGGACGAAGGCTGCCACTGCTCGTTGGTGTAAGCCAACACCAGACCCCGTCTCTGAGAGTCATGAATGAAGCTGACTGGTCTCAGGCTACCATGCAAGGCACTGCTATGCTGTACCTGGCGCTATATCTGCGGTTTGCGGGCTCCAATGTAGCGGGCGACACTGTGGGAGGGACACCCGCCGGTGGCATTGTCGGCATCATTTTCATCTACATTTACGCATTCGGCTGGTCATTTGGCCACTCAGTCGCATGCTACGTCGTTGCGGCCGAGATCTTCCCGACCAGGATCGTAAGCTTCAAACCTCCTCCTTCCACAGTCAAGCTGACAATGCTCTAGCGATCCTTCTGCATGTCCTTCTGCTTCTTCGTCAACTGGATCGTAGATTACGGAGTTACGAGAGCAACCCCAACCATGCTGACGAATCTAGGCTGGGGCACGTTCTTGCTCTATGCCGTGCTCACTTACCTCGGTGTCGTTTTCATCTACTTTTGCTTGCCGGAGATGAAGGGCCGATCGATTGAGTCTATGGACGACCTCTTCCAACGACCACTATGGACGATGTGGAAGCACGCCTACCCGACTGAGGAGGAGAAGGTGCGCCATGACGTGCAGGATATGATCAATATGGGCAAGCTGGAGGGTGACGGCACAGGCAAACACGAAGAAGCTATTCATATTGAGGAGTCTCCAGTGAGATCATGAACACGGCAGAGCTTGAAGAGTGCTTCAGGGACGGCGTTGATTGCGCTGTGGAGCGCGATGATCACATATTTACGGACTCCGTTGCAGTATGCCGAGAGTCGAGCTGTAGCCTGTCGTCCATGTGCTTCAAGTGCCGGCTTTCACCAAAGTCTCCTCCCAGAAGCACATTCAGCTTCAGGAGATGAGTCGTGTGGCATATATGGTGGAGTGAGACATGTGCCATTGGTCCTGGTGCGCGAAGGTGTTGGAGGTTATTGATATTGCTGGACCGATGACATGCAACTTTCACTTATACCCCAGGGGCGTACGGCTGCAACAGCAAGTCTACCTGGCCCTCCCTGCTTCGCTGCATTCAGCCGTATCATCAATGGCTTCCGTTCTCAAACAGCGTACGTTCTCAGATCCGAGTATCACTCATGCTCGGGTTCTGCAAGCTCCATGTCGAAGGTGTACAGCATGTTCGCCACGGCCATGCGCATTTCCACATGAGCCAGCCTGCGACAGACAGTCGACAGTTCTCGCATCTGGAGCCTCTTCTTGCCCCATACCAGTTGCCAATGCCGCCTCTCAGCCCAATATGAACCGGCTGCACCGCATCCTGACGATCATGGTTTGGACTCTGGCGGCTCATCTGCAAGCGCGGATCGTGTGGCCTGAGGCGTCCAGCTCGATCCTCGACTAGGCACTAGAAGCGGAACTGTTCTATGCCTCCAGGGATTCGCGCTCTCGACTTCAATCGATCGTATCCACTCTGCACGCTAGCAACAACAAGTCGAATAGTTGTTGCTCGCGACAATTGACATGATACCGCGATAACAACGACCTCCGAAAGTGCGCGACCATGGCGAAGGACCTCTCCCGCGACAAGTGCGTACTGCTCACCGTCCACTACGCCTCCTCCGCCAACATCACCGCGCTACACTCATTCACGCCCTCACGCAGTGATGTCCTGGATCCGGACCTGGTTCTGCGCATACTCTTGACATACCTCCCCGAAGCTACTGAGCCGAAGCGGTACACCAAATATGTAGAAGAGGTAGCAAGTCGGTTATATCTTGACTACGATCGGCAAGAAGTGGAGGTGGATGTCAGTCCGGTGCAGGATATCTCGGACAAGCAGGCAGCGAAGCAGGTCAAGCAGCTGCACTTGCAAGACATTGTACCGCCACGCTTCCCACCACATGCGCCGGAGGACCTACTTGTTCGGTTCTTGATCCACCGAGCGTACAATATCGATGAGAATGCCGGACTGCTCAACCTGGTACCTGCGTTGATCGAGCCCTTTCTGGAACGGGCAGAGTATCTGCGCACCTGGTATATCAGTGTTGTGCTCCCGATTTTACGAATGACGGTTGAGTATTATCCCAACGAGGCAGGCACGCCCCAGATCAGCCTCAGTGAATTCTCAGGACTGGATGGACCGCGTGGAACCGATGTACTCCTCCGCAAAGGCAAGGAGCATGATACGTCTCTGCCCCTCTCTGGACATGCCAATACAGTCATCGGCCGAGACGTCAAATGCTTAGTCGGTCCCTGGATGTACGGCCACACCGAACGTAAGCGGCGGAAGCTGCACCACGAGGAGAAGCGTGGCAATACCGGCGAGAAGGATGATCTCGATGAAGTGGAAGTTGGACCGCGCAAGATTAGCCTCGAGGGCATCTCAGATGACGACTACAATGACCACGACTGGCAATACATCTTCAAGTGGTTGGTCAAGGAGTCCGAAAACGGCGCGATAGCCGTAGCGACGCACCTGATTGAAGACTGGGATGGGCCAAGCGATGTTGATCTCGGCGGCTTCTCGAGCGGCGGGAAAGACTACATCGATGAAGAAGTGCTCAGGAAGTTGCAGCTGCAGTATGCGCAGGCTGCGTTCGCTGTTTGCTATGCCTGTGATCAAGACACCGAAGAAACGATCAAAGGAGCTCATAGTATCCTTGCACGCCTTGCAGAATTACTCAACTTCATTCCTCCTCCCGATCTTGCGACCTCTGTCAGCTCGTTGCCACGCATAGAACGCCATGCTGCGAAGCTGGAGCGGAGCGAGGACGTTGCATATCTGGAGCCGCAAAACCTTCTCACGGCCGAGCATAGACTCACCACGCCTCGCCTGGAGACCTACATGTTGCTACAAATGGTTGTCTATTCGGCGTACCAGCTTGCCGGGCTAGGCTACCCCATCAGTATGGTCCACGTCATCAAGCTGCACTTCTATCAAAGCCCCGACGAACAGCTAGCGTTGCTGCAGAACGTGTTGCGGAAGTTGTCGCAATCTGGCGCGCGCAAAGACGATGCACAGTGGACGGCTGAAAGAGAGAAGTTGCTATGGCTATGGAACTGGGGCATCGAGCAAGAAGACGGAGGTGATAGCGAGACCGGTGCTGGTGTTCTTGGTAAAATACCGAGGGAAAGATTCGAGGAAGAGATGTTAAAGGTGTTCATCGAGACAGGAAGTAAGTGATCGCTTTTGCTTTGCTTCCCCAGTTCCACTGGACGATCTGATTCCCAAACACCTGCCTTCTGCCGACATGCATGTCGCCTCACTGCGTTCCCACACACACTTTACTCATTCTTTGCTCCCCCAGAAGCCGACTTAGATCCTGCGCGAAATGTTGACGCACTCGCGGGCGAGCTGGAGAGCAATCTCAGCTTCCCATTCTCCTCGGACGAAGGAAAAGTTGATGGCATGGACACACGGGCACCTCGCTGATATGTGCGCTGCATGGTAGGCTACTCTTTCGCCACCAGACTGTACCTGCACAAGTCCTCCGACGGCAGTCGCAAGCTCCTCTCAGAAGGAACAACAGTGCGCGTAGTACTTGCCAAGGCCATGGAGTTTTACGATGGAGCGAGCAATGGCAATCGCAACCGCGGCGGCATGAAGAAAGCGAATGATACGTACGGGTCTCCAGACAATGGTAATTTCCTTGCTCAACCTTGCTGATGTTTTTCAGCATCAACGCCTTCAAAGGCTTCTTCAACGACGCCAAACACTCTCGACGCTTCCATCAAGCCACCTCACTCATCGCCGCCACGCATGCTCTGTCCTTTTACTCACTCACGCTACAACATGGCGTACCGTTTCAGCCTGTGACGATCCGTGTCTCTTCTGACCCTGTAGGTCTTATCGACAAAGTTCTTGAGCAGAATTCTAGGTCATATACAAAGCTCGACGATTTGGTTGCGATCGCTACCGGGTTTGTCGAAGCCGGATTGCCGCCGACGGAGGGAGATGATGGGATCAAGAGGGTAGAAGAGGTGGATGCTGAAGAGATCGAGAGGAGGAAGAAGGAGGCAGAGAGGAGGGTGACTTTCATGGCGGTTGAGACTGCGTTGAGGGAAGATGACTTTGAGACGGCTTATTCGTACATCATCAACCGACTGACACCTGCCGGAGCTGATCTCCAAGCACCGGCGCAAATGGAAAGTGTTAAGCACGCCCGCAACACCTCCACCGCAAGCGCCAACGCCCGCAGACAGCAGAAAGACGCCGAAGATAATACCTCCTGGCGAGCCGCTTTCCTTGCCGGCCGCTACCGCCCTGCTACCAGCACACCCCCGACCCTCCGCCGTCTGGAACAACGCACCGAGCTGCTGTCCATCGCCTTGCTCCTGGCTCCCACAAGCCGGCTGACAGACATTCTGGCCTCCTGGCGACGAGTCGAAGAAGAGATGACAGCCCTGCAGACCTCCCAGCAACGCGCAGCAGAAGAATTCGATGATCGCGCCGACAAGCGCGGAAGCATCAGCCACTTACCAGGCAATTTCACAGTTTCCAGCGAGCAGCCTGAGCTGATCCTGAATCAGAAACGGAGAGAGGTGGGGCGGTTTGGTGCATCAGAGGATGCTGGAGAGGCGCCTATGAGCATGTTTGACCTCAGTCGGAAGACTGCGGCTGCTATCAGTAGGAATACTTTCCCGCTTTTTGCGGGGAGGAGCTCGGGTGAGGCGCCGAGAGGATTGGAGGGAAGTGTGGACAGTCTTGCCAGTGGAAATGGGGGTGGGGAGAGAGTGAGGAAGAGAGACATGGTTGCCAATGCTGTTAGTGGGACGCTGACGAGTGGATTGGGTTGGGTTTTGGGCGCAACGCCAGCGCAGCAGCAGCCTGGTGGACATGGTGGAGAGCGCCGGTGAGCAGGAGATTCATGAGTGAGCATGGCGACTGGACTGAGAAGGAATGTACGGCGGTGCAATCAACGGCCGTCCCACTCTATGAGCACCGAGCATCAAGGTCACGGATCCCACGTATGTACCACGCCATCGCGCTCAACTTCTTAAACCAGCTTGCCAGCATCTTCACCACTTCTTGAAGCAGATAGCTGAAATCTAGCTTCTGACTTTGGCCGACTGGTGGCAGGTACCTCTTCCCTGGTGCCGGCGCCAGCTCAATCATCCTGCTCACAGGAATTGATCGATATTCAGGTTGACTCTTCGACACCTCGCCTGTTCCAATCCGCAGCCTTGGTTGACAACGTGGCTCCCGATGCCAGATTTATCACGGCCAACTGAGCTCGCACCACCGCCGACTCACCGGACGGCCCCGACATAAGCGAGCCATGCCATCGAAGCGTATGAACGCCATCATTATCGAGCGTACCAGCCCATTCGGACCCCACAGCACTTGGCACAGGAGATAGATACCTATGTACAGACCAGAGATTCAACGGCAGTATCTCAGTCTACTTCGGTGATGACGCCTTCTGCGTCCCTGCAACTTGCATCGGCTGGCGCGAAGCACATTGAAGACAACCGATACAGGTTCGAAGATATTCCCGAGCTGCACGGCGAAGGTGTCGGACACACCTCGCAGACCGGCGAACATGGCAGGCGGCCACTCACGCTCTCCGGTTAAATACTGATGACCTCCACTGAACCATCTTCCGCGTGCTCCCCGGTGAGATTGATGCATCCAGGGCTCGGGATCGAGCCTCGGCCGTTGAGCAGACGACTTAGAATCGCCAAGCGTAGCTTCCTGATGACCTTCGTGCGGCTCCTCGGACCTGAAGTCCACGGACATGCACATCTTTGACTTATGATCTACGCCGACGCAGCATCTCCAAGCGCTCACGCTCGTCGCGGCGCTCTTTCGATCTTAACATGGCATGGGCGCAGAGAGGGCTGATGCCGGAACGGCGCTGCAGCTCGCTGAGCTCGGCCGAAAGGGCGAGAAACTAGAGTTGACGATGAGAAAGATCGCTGTTATGAAGTCAAGATTGATGGAAATGGATCGCTGCCCGGTGGATTATGCATGGATTGGGCAGACGAGCGGGTTCCAGTGCGCGGGCGGCTCGTATTTTCTCCAGGACGGCGACGTCGAGGGCTTTCTAGATGAGAGATACGCCAGTTTAAATGTACTCTGATCTACTCCCTATCGATCCTGGTGTCGTTGTGACACATGCAGTTATCATGGTCGAGTGTCAATGTGGCTGCTGGCGCTGCTGACCGTATGTAGATTTGCCGAATTGGCTTCTTGCACTGTCTACCGCCACAGGCCACAGCACTCAGCGCCTGCGAGGAGCGCAGCACGCCGTGGTAGGGTTCGACGAGCAATGCATGCGCAAGGGACGGATCCATCAGAATGGCAATTTGCAGCTCGCAAGGCTGCCGCACGCATCGCAGCTTAGCTAATCATGAGGTCATTGTCGGCGTCACTGTTCCAGACTCCAGAGTGCCAAATTGTTTACCTGCGTCTGCTGTGCATATACTACTGTTCTCCCCTTTCGTAGCAGCCGCACAGCAATCTCCACCATGCTGACACCCAATACCGCCATGGCAGTTCCCGTCGTCAAGACCGTCCAAGACTGCGCCGATTGGAGCAAAACTGTCGAACCCTACATCCCTCAGCTCTACGCTTTACCGGCCCAAATTGCTTCCAGCATAACCTCGACGACCTCACTCGCTCAACTCTATGCCTCGACCAATCCGGTCATCTCTGCCTTCGCCTTCTCCTGCGCCCTCTTCCCGGTCTTCCTCCTGGTCAGCGAAATAAACAAGAACTACAGCCAGGTGGACAGGGTGTGGTCGATCCTGCCGACGGTCTACAACATTCACTATGCCGTGTGGGCGACTATCAATGGCCTTCCAACTGCGAAGGTTTATAGTGTCATGGTATTCAGTGTGATTTGGTCGGTACGGCTGACCTTCAATTACTGGCGGAGAGGAGGGTACCAGATCGGCAGCGAGGACTACCGCTGGGCCTTGATCAAGGAAAAAATCGGCCAACCCTGGTTCTTTCTGTTGAATGTCCTGTTCGTCTCATCGCTCCAGAGTGTAAGTGAAAGCATCCGCGGGAAGCTGCGAGGGACTTCGCTTACCCGAATCGGCAGGTACTGCTCATGGCCGCGACCACACCCACCTATGTGATCCTCCTCTCCTCTCGGCTCAACCCCACCCTGTCGGGCGCGGACGTCTTCTTCCGCACTCTTCTGATCGGTCTAGTTGTGGTGGAGGTTTACGCGGACGGCGGGCAGTGGGAGTATCACGAGGCGAAGCACCAGTACCAGAAGTCTGCGAAGGTGCCGGAGGGCTACACGCGAGCACAGCTCGATCGCGGCTTCAATACCACTGGACTGTTCAAGTACAGCCGGCACCCTAACTTCGCGGCCGAGCAAGCCATTTGGCTCATGCTATACCAATGGGCATGCTGGAACAGCATGACCTTTCTGAACTGGACGGTGATCGGTGCGATTGCCTACCTCGGCGTGTTCGCTGGCAGTACGCCGCTTACGGAGCGCATCAGCAAGTCGAAGTATCCGGAGTATGGGCTGTACCAGGAACGAGTGGGCAAGTTCGTGCCGAAGCTGTTTGGCAAGGGCTGGGATGAGGCGGAGATTGAGAAGATTGCGCCAAAGTACGTCGAGAAAGTCAAGGCCAAAGAGGCTGCGAAGAAGAAGGGCTAGATGCTGTATCTGGTTTCGGTGGTATGGTCGTAGAGCTCCCAGCTCCTGATGGGCTAGGGGGGAGATGTTTCATCCTGATCATGCGACTCCCGAGTTCCTGTCAACATGAGACGCCTCAGATACAGTCACAAGCTCAAAGTCTCTCTCGCCTGGAACTCTATACATTCGAAAGCGTGGCGTCTTGCTTGCACGTCGACGTCGGTCCATGTCGGCTCACCTGCGTGATGATTACGCCTCCCTCATCAACACAGCATAAGCGAAGCCATCCGCCCGAAGCGAGCAGTATTATCAGTAAAGATCTCCTCCCAGGCGAAATCGTATGCAGCAAAGCTGCCATCCTGTCAGCGGACTGGACGGCTATTGCGTTATAAGGCTGGAGTCAGGACTTCTCGACAATGGAAGGTCGCGGAGCTCTGCTAGACTGGGAGAAGTATGGCTGAATCACTTCAGGCTTCTCCCGTGCAGTGTCTTGGGCGGTTGCGTCCACCGTGGACGATTTCAGTCTCGATCAGGTAGCTTCAGGGCTCAGCTTGAGAGCGGAGAAATAGCACTATCTGAACCGCTCCCGCAATCGGCGCAACCACTGGAAGCCAGCGCGGACGTCCTTCATCTCCTCTAGCCTCCTAGTACCTCGTTATGTCAACGGCAGCTTCGGGTACCCGTACAACTCAACGCCGTGCGGAGGCTGCTACTGGGCGATCCCTCGCTACG
The DNA here is from genome assembly GCA_019670975.1 of Acidiella bohemica. NCBI lineage: Eukaryota > Fungi > Ascomycota > Dothideomycetes > Mycosphaerellales > Teratosphaeriaceae > Acidiella > Acidiella bohemica. The sequence goes on from JAGUCJ010000010.1 coordinate 98,836, forward strand.
AGGATAGCCTGTGGAGCTACTCCTTTAACGCCCATCATGATTTCCATCATTTGATTGCGCTCAGCGGCGGCAAGGAGGCTTTCATCCAGCGCCTTGAGACATTCTTCTAGCTTGGTCTTTACGGGAACTATTAGGCAGACGGCAGTACGCTGTACAACCCCGTCCACGAACTAGCCTTCGCCACGCCGTACCTACTAGACTTCGTCGGTCGCCAGGACCTGAGCGTGAAATAGCCGCATCACGCGGCAAAGGCCTTCCACGGAGCCGGGAGTGGCAGCATCCCAGGTAATAACGATTTTGGTGCCATGCGATCGTGGATTCTCGGTAATATGAGTAAGCCGCCAGTAAAGGTATGCTCTCCTGACTCTGACGGTGCTGAGAAGTCCCGTAGTTGGTCTTGATTCGATGATCGGCCAAACGACTTTCATGATCGGGCCGCCGTGGTTCAAGAGCCTCGCCATCAGGCTCGGAGACGACAGAAATCTCGCTGTTATTTCCACTGGTCGAGACTCGGACTCTGCTCATTCTGTTCAGAGCCTGAAAGTGAACGGCAAGAATTGGAGCATGGCTTGGACGACCTTGGACGACATCTTCGCCACTCGACATCGTCTTCGCTTCAGAGCCGGTGCCGTGGGCGATTGGTAGTTTGCCGTCTAGTCCTGCCTCTGTGGACAAAATGTCGGGGTATCTATGAATTGGCTAAAAGCCATCGCCTTCCTGCCAAGTTCTCCCAGCCTCCAGCGCCCTCTGCAGTGGATCCTTTCCTCTCTCAAACGCTGCTCGCTTTAGCTCGTCCATCTCTGCCTGGATCTCTTCCACCCTGTCCTGCAACCAGAAATTTTGTCCGATCTCCGGGACCTCCAGATCGGCTTCTTCGTCGAATTGACCGTCCTTGCTTGATGAATGGATCTTTCCAGCCTGCTCTCGCCACGCCTTCAATGTCTCCTCGTGCTGATGGCGCTCATAGCGCAGTTCGAACCAGTGGTCGAAGGCTTCAGGCGAGCCGAAGCAATATCCGTACCCGTCGCAGTAGCAAGCGCTCATGCTCGGACAATGGACAGGTGCGGCGGTGAAGATGAACTGCCACACATACTCGAAGACGCGGCCGCTCATGTAGTCGCTGAGCTCCGTCCGTAAGATCCAGTCGCGGAGGATCACATAGCGCTGTTTCGGCAAAGCTTGGATGCGATCCCTCGAGACCGCAAATTGCGCGCAACAGGGCTGAGCTAGGATCTTGGGGATTGGGTCGAGAGGGAACAACTGGGCCCAGGCGTTGGCAACGTGCATTTCCTCCGGCTTGTCCCTATCCTTCTCCGTGGCGCCTGGGTGCATCCAGTCTGGGCAGCCGGGATCCCAGTGGCAGCGGAGATTCATGTAGCCTTCCCGTGTCACGCGCTCGGAGGAGAGATGGCGAACCATTTGGGCGCCATCCATCTCCATACTGTGCAAAGTCAACTTACGTTGGCAATGGGAGGGCACGAGTCGAGAGGCTTACAGATCATTATTGTGCCAAGCATACCGGTGCCAATGCATGAAGATGTTGACATCAGCGAGCTCATCGTAGAAATCAATAATGTAGCTCAGATACACCACCACCTCATGCCCTTTATTCTTCGGCGGATGTAGCTCGGCCGACCGATCGTCCACAGTATACACCGCCGTGCTCAACGCGCCACTCTCGAGCATATCGCCAAGCTCACCCTCAATCCAACTCGTATCCTCATTCTTCAGATGCGGCACCACCAAGCACTTGGTATAATTACTCCCCGCCGGCTTCAGTTGCCCAACCGGATACGGGGATGTACTCTCCACCTTCGGCTCTTTGAATGCGCCCTGGCTGATTTTGACATCCTCGTACACGGCGTTGCCTGTCCTCAGGTCGGGCAACGCGTGGAGTTTCTGCTCCTCTGTAGGTTCGCCATATTCTTCTCCAAGTCCTACGGCTTGTGGGATACGTTTCCAGGCGCCGCGACTGCTGAAGACGGTAAGGAAGAATAGAATGACGAGGCCGCCGACGACAATGAAGGGAGCGAAGCGTCGGAGCATACTACTGCGGCGGAAGGGCGCCGTCGTGGTGGTGATGGTCGTGGTGATGGCGAAGGTGAAAGGCAAGACCAAAGTAAGCCATTCACGGCATGTCGGAAGACTTGTCTCCACTCGCACACGAAGTAGAGCGGTCGCCAGCACGGTTCAGGGCAACTCCACCAAGAAATGAAGATGTTCATTCAGGCCCGCATATTCAGCTCGCGCGGCGCAACATCGATCCATCCACCGGCGTCATGCGCGTCATTTGCGGGTCATCCCGGAGCCGACACGGCACACGAACACAAGGCTGAATAGAAAGACCTGAAACCCAGGGCTACAGAGACTGACGTGATCGAGTACGTGAGATTTGCCAATGCATTGTCATTCGTATATGCGTCAATAGTTCCCTTCCAGTCGGTGACTGTCGATCCTTGTGAGCGAGTCCCCATCAGCCTTGTTGCCCTTGCCGTTCTTCACACCGGTTGCCTTCGTCTCGCCATGCTTCCATTGCAGGCCCAGCTCCCTGATGAACAGGTCTGCAGCTCGCTCCCCGACGACAAAGGCAGTGTTGCCGGTGTTGGCGCCTACATTCTCCGGTGGCACACTGAGGTCCGCCAGCTTGAGATTCTTGAGTCCGTGAACACTCAAGGTCGGGCTCACAACGCCCTTCTGCTCCTTTGGCGCCATCTTACACGTGCCGAGCGAGTGCCACGTCGTGCTGACGATCTCGCGGATCTTCTGCTCGATGGCTTTGTCGTCTTCGGCGGTGTATTCGATCTTTCCCGGGATGGGTCCATCAGCTTTTTCAATGACAGCTGCTTTACTTCCCTCCGGAAAGCGCGGGTGCGAAGAAGCGAGCTCTCCGCGGAAGATTGACATGCGTCGCCACATATCCCTCTGTAGCTTGTACGCCCAGATATGCTTCTTGAGGTCGATGTCGTTCGGATCCTTGAGGTATCCAACATCGAAGTCGATCGGATCGTTGACGTCCTTGCCGGTGATATGGATGTGGCCTCGAGAATAGGGGTACGCAGTCCAATTCGCCATCGAGACATACTCGGCGTCGTCGGGAAGCATGGAATGATCGCCATAGTATGCGAGATAGAGGGCGATGATCATCAATGGGCGGTCGGGAGCGTTCTTGAAGTCCTTGTCCCACGCTTTGCGGAACTCAGGGCCGAGGGCATCGACGGCTTCTTCGGTTGGGCGGAACTTGCCAGCTACGAGGTAATGTCAGAATACTGTGTCAGGGCAGGGCATGAGAAAAGTGGAACTCACAAGCATCCATAGCATTAGTTCCAAGCAACTCATGACTGTTGCGAATGCAGTCTTGAACGTCGAACCTCCCATCTGCCAGGGCATTGATGGTATCTGTCGGCTTCAGATTAGTCCGATAAGCGTACAAAGTCAGATGATGGTCTTGATAGTCGTGACCAACGCCTTCAAGAGCCTCGACAACTGGGACGCCAGCACTTTCCAGGACCTTTGGTTGACCGACACCAGATCGCTCCAAGATCAGCGGAGTAGCGTTGGCGCCAGCGGAGAGAACCACGAGCTTGCGGGCCTTGACGGTGCGAGGCGTCTGCTTGGCGGTCATGTATTCTGGGTTTGGAAGGAACTTAGGGTTGGTCTGGTACTCCACGCCTGTGGCCTTCTTGTTGCCGTCGAAAAGGACACGGATGACCTGCTTCTCGCAAAGGACGTGCAGGTTAGGATAGTTGCCACTCTGGATCTTCGGGTGGACGAAGCGGTGGGCAGCATCTTGGCGCCTCCCGTTGCGGCCAATGTACTTGAGCCATCTTTCGGTGGCGTTGTTGGCATCGAGATTTTGTAAGTCCTTGAGCTCATTGTAGCCACACTCCTTGGCAGCGTCGATGAAGGCGTTCTCCGCGACTTTGCACGTGTGTGTGCCTTTGGAGATATTCACGGGCCCACTGTCACCGTGGTGCTCGCGCTCGCCAAAGCCGTGGTAGGTTTCGAACTCCCGATTGTCAGCACATAGATAAAATTTTCATAACGTTGAATGGACATACCTTCTTCAGGAACGGGAACAGCTCGTCCGCGCCCCAGCCAGGCGACTTCCATGAGTCAAAGTCTGACCTTTGACCACGAGTGTACACCATCCAGTTGATGGCCGACCCGCCGCCTAGAGTGCCTCCAGATGGCACAATTGGCTTGCGGCCTGCCAGTTGCGGCGACTGCTTGCCCTGCCAGAATAAGGTGTACTTGCTGTTCGGGAACAAGTTGCGAGGGTAAAGGCCAGGGTGGACGATCTCAGGAACATTGTAGCTGTTGGGGCCTTGTTCAATGACCAGGATCTGCAGGTCTGGGTCGGCTTCTGCAAGTCTTCCTGCTACCACACAGCCGGCAAGACCACCTTTGTATGTGTTCAGTGAGCTGTAGTAAGCGTGAAGCATAGCACGAAGGTCTACTAACCACCCGCGATGATCACATCCACCTCCTGGAGTTCGACTGGTAGCTTTGAATAGATTGGCATTGTGACACGAAATGCGAAGGAGGTAACAAAGATGCAGTACTCGACCTCGAGACAGGATTGCTTGTCTTCTTGTACTTGCCTTGCTCTGCGTGCGCCGCACACGCGCGGCTGGCGGGTACCAAGAGTCTTCTGAGAGCTTGAGGGGAAGCTGCATTTCCTCTTCCAGTGATCCGTACTTACCCTACAGCTCAGCGAAGGCTGCAGATCTCTTACTGGTGTTGATGGTGCTCAGGAAGCCGCGGGTACTGTGGCCGCGCAAGGAGGCGAATCATCACCATGCCAGCGCCAATCAGGGGATCCGTTGTGGGGAGGGATGCGATTCTCCATCTCGTCAGAGTGCAACACAGACGAGTCGGAGCTGAGCCATTGTGCAAGAGAGTGAGATGCACGCGCTTTGGCGTCAGGCTGCATGGCTATACCAGCGCGAATGCGGAGAGAGTACATCCGGAGGGAGTTGCGGGGAGCTCACAATCCCGTCCACTCAGAACATTGCCCGCGCTCTCTACGCGTACTTAGCCTGCTGATCGCTGACAGGGGCAGTAACCTACCCTGTGGGCGTATCAGTCTTGATGGAGGCGCCGATGAAGAAGCATGCTATCGCCGTCGTGTATCCGTGGCAGGTTGGGTTCCACGGCGCAGCCTTCGCGGCTGACATTATCCGCACGACGTGACCATGCGGGAGGCTGTACGTGGAAGTCGAAAGACATGACTCGTAAGTGTGGTCAAGTGTATGATCTTTGCGATGTTCCTAAAGGATGTTTAGGTAGACCCGAGGATGGCGGCGGGAAAGGCGCTCGTTGGCGGCGGAGTCAGCATGACTCGCGCCCTTATAAAAGTCGTGCCTCAGGTATCCGCCGATGTCCACTTCCAGCTTACTCCTGAGTTGCACATTGCGATCGCAATACCGCGGCAGAAGCGACTCCAGCATGCAGCTCGTGGTCCTCGGACCAGCATTTGGCTTGCCATCCATCGACGCGGAATGCAATGCGACCATCAAGCTGCTGGAGGTACAGGGAGGAAAGGTTGAGACCATTAACGCATCTGATGATCGCGAGGGAGTGCCGAGACTGCTGGCGACAGACGACAGAGGCATCAATGGGTTCCGGAGCATCGCAAGAAGTACAGGGGTGGACAGCAGTCTCAGTCCTGCGAACCGGGTCGATTCCATTGCCATCTCGTCTTTCATCGAAGCCCACGCCCAGATCCTCCTAGACGTCTCCTTGTACGTATCTTTCGACAACTACAGCGTGACTCGCTCTGCATTCACCAACATCCTGCCATGGTATACAAACTTCATGCTCCCGCCGAGAAGACGAGCAGCAGCGCGGGCTCGCACAGAGCATCTTGGCATCTCGAGTATCGACGTCGACAATGTGCATGACGACCTCAGTGGCCGGCCGTCAGGCATGGACGGGGTGGGCAAAGAGGAGCCCGCTTTTGAGGTAGAAGCTCAGAAGAGGGCGAGCTTGCTCCTGCCGCGGAGGAACACCATCAAGAGCATGCTGCAGCGACCAGAGCACTCGGCTGTTTTCAAGCTGCATGCGCTCGCAGACAAGTTCTTTGGGCCGATGACAGACATGCTTGGCGAGAAGGCGTATCTTCTGGGCGACAGCATCAGCAGCGTGGACTATTTGGCGTACGGCTATCTGAGTCTCATGCTTTATCCGAAGTTCCCACAGGATTGGCTGGCTGAAACAATGCGGAGAAAATACGGCACGCTGGTGGAGTACATTGAGCGGATACACAGTCTGGATACTACATCATGAGATGCCATTACGCTTGAGCGTCGCTCTGAGTGTAGCAACCTCCGCCTCCAGCGCAATGACCCTAGCATTCATGTCTTTCGCTGGTTTCTCACGGCCCCAGGGATTGGTACGAGCCGCTCGTACAACTTCGCTATGCAGTGGATTTTGCCGTCCCTGAGCCTCGGTGCAGTCATCTCTCCCGTGTATGCTAGCTGTTGGCGCCAACCGCTCGCTTAAGCCAGCATAGCTGGGTGCGAGGTTCGATCTCTTGGTTGGCTTGTCACGACTGAACGGGCTTTTATGGCTGCGCCTTCTCTCCCGAATGGGCGAGAGGCTCGACCTCCGCGGGAACAGAGCACGAACGTCATCTGAGCCTGGCGACAAGAACCCGCTTGGAGATAGATGTGTTTTCGCCGTCACATACTCGTCCGTCGAGCCATCTATTCTTGGCGGCGGCACCAATTGTTGCGGTGGTGGTGCTGGTCCTATTGGCGAAATGAGGGCGCCAGAGATGAGGGGTTGAGATCCGTCTTGATGATATCCGCCTTCCGATTCCACTGCGATGTCATGGGCGCTTTCCCAAGCGTCTTCGTCCTCTTTGGCTTCTTTGTCTGAGATGAAGGAGTCAGTCGGCCAAGTGCTCTCGCGCTCAAGCACATTGCCTGGATGCCAAGCTTTCTGCTTCCCTAAGCCATGGCGGGCATGTGGGCGCTTGAACGTCCACGGCGAGATTTTGGGACGGCGCTGCTCTTTGGGCGACGATGGCGGCGGCGCAAACAGGTCAGGCCGATTGGCAGTGGGCACAGGCTCGAAAGAGTGCGGGATCGCTGGCGGTCGACGGATCACTGTGCCGTCGATCTCGTCTGGATGGACGGTGAACTTGGCGTCGGTCCTCAGAGTACGCTTGCTGGCAGGGCGCTGCAATTCTGATCTTCTCCTCGCAAAAGCAGTAACCGATGCCTTTCTTGACGTTTCTGGCGACCTTTCGACACTTTGCCATACCAGGCTGATGACCCGTCCTGGGCCGAAGTCCAGTTGCCTAAGCTGCAATCCCGTCACGCTGTACAAGAACGCTACGCCATCGGTGCGTCCCACAGCGATGATGCTCTTCGTGGCAGCGACTGAAGTAAGCGAACTTCTAGCTCTCCATACCCTCAACGTCGCACTGCCCTCCAAGTTCGACATTCGACATCTCCCGTCCCCTCCCGCAGTGACTACAAGTGCTTTGTACCCAGGAACGAAGCACGAAGCAGTCATAGTGCGATGGGTTTCCAGCATGTGGGCAGCCTCGCCATCGTCACCTACCTCATCCACTCTTCGAGCATTGTAGGCCGCGATTGTGCCGTCGCCGAAGCCAAGGAGAAATTTGCAATCATCATCGGGATGGAAGACCACGATGTGTGCTGCTGTCCGAGACGCAAGAGGCTGGAACCGGATAGGCGGCCTTTTATCTCGCACATGCCTCAAGTATACGGCAGGCGGACCATCAGTTGTGCATACCAGGAATCTGCGTGAGCATGCCATCGCAAGTGGTGTACTGGGCAGGCCTCTCATCTGACTCTCCACAGTATCTTGCGACGGTTTGTAGCAGACTATATCGGCCGACAATTTCGAAGTCATGTATATCTCGGTGCCCGTGGAGACCAGCAAGCGGACCTGATCAGAATCACCCCCCAAGCCCCAACTCCTGCTTGCAGCCCGTCTGCCGTCATGAAGAACGACGACTTGGCTGTCAGCCACGGCGAGAAGATCGCTGCATGCTGCGGAGGCGGCGATGCCGTTTCTAGAGCTGGTGAAGAGGGTGGTGATGCCGTTGATATTGTACTTGCAGACACGAGAGGGCGTCGTCACGATGAGGTCGGGCATATTTGTCAAGAACGGGTGGGGTGGAAAGGCCAAGACATTGTGCATTTGTACATAGCTCTTCAAAGGCGAAGGGAAATATCGAACGGAGGGTGACATGATCTTGGAGCAACGACGCTTCCACAGGTATGTAGCGAGCCTGCAGCTTACCTTCTCTCCTCGCGGATCATTGCAGCTTCCAGACTTCGCATGCCGTAGCTGGCAGCCAACTGCTTCCTTCGTCTCCCTTCGTTGGCGCGATGCCGCACTTCCATCGATATGTGTGCACCGAAAAGCGCGCGAACACAATGCTTCGTGAAAAGAGTTCGGTTGGCATGCCGTCTGATGTCCTCGGCTTCTCGGTACCATTGGCCCCGCAATCGGCGTCACTTCAACCTACAGGCCGTTGAGGTTCTAATGGCCAAGCAACCGTGTTCCATCTTCACGACCAGCAGTGATGAGCGAGATGACTTCAGCGACGACTACCCTCGAACCAATATGGAGGCCAACGAATGCAGGCAGTACGCCGCTGGATGCCTATCGCCGCCACATCAACAAGCGATGCGGCCAAAATCTCCATGGGACCAGAGATCTGCACAGATGGAGCGTCGAAAACCCGCACGATTTCTGGATATCACTATACGATTACCTCGGGTTCACACCGCGTTTGCCTGCGAACATCACGAAAGCCTACGATGACACGGTCCCGATGAGCGCAAACCCCGACTTCTTCCCAGGGCTGAAGATGAACTACGCTGAGAATGCCATCTTTGCGAATCCGGATCCCGAGGCGATAGCTCTCGTTGGACTTCGCGAGGGCGTCGACCTTAGCCGTGAAGACGGAGAGCAAATGACTTGGCGGCAGTTCCGGGAGCAAGTCCGCTTGACAGCCAGCGCGCTTCGGCATTGCGGCGTCAAGCAAGGCGACAGGGTCGCCGCACTTGTGGCAACGTCAATTTGGGCGATGGTCATCTTTCATGCCAGTGCAGCCATTGGTGCTATCTTCACATCGATCAGTCCCGAGTTGGGACTGGAGGGCTGTGTCTCGCGCCTTCAGCAGGTCACGCCGAGCATACTGTTCTGTGATAGCGACACCGCCTACAAGGGCAAGACTGTCGACATCTCTCAAAAGATACAACAGATCCTGGATCGTCTCGAACCCAAGCCGCAGACCTATGTCGTGCCAATTGCCTCGAAGGTGACCAGATTTCGATCGATCGATGAATTTTTGGCACAGGCCAACCCAGACGACCCCCTGACATTCGCGCCAACATCCTTCAACGACCCTCTTATGATCTGCTATAGCTCGGGCACGACAGGTGCCCCGAAATGCATTGTTCATCGCCACGGCATTCTTATGCAGACCAAGAAGATCTCTGCCATTCACAACTCTAGCACGCCCGCAGACGTCATCCTGCAATACTCATCGACCTCCTGGGTGGTCTTCTACGTGATGTGTGGCTACTTCGCATGCGGTGCAAAGACAATCGTCTACAATGGCAGTCCCATGTATCCCGACGCGAAACAGCTGCTCCGGATGGTCGACAAGTACAAAGTCACCTACTTTGGGTCCAGTCCGCGATACCTGCTGGAAGTGGAGATGTCCAAGACAGTCCCAAAAGACGAATTCGATCTCTCTCCGCTGCGGATTGCGTACACGACTGGGGCAACGCTGTCGCCACAGCAATATAGCTGGTTCTACCGATCATTTCCTTCTCATGTCCACCTTTGCAACACTGCAGGAGGTACCGACACAGCGACCTCGATCATCGCCGCTGACCCATGTGGACCCATCTATCCGGGCGAGATGCAAATCTTTGCCCTCGGCATGGACGTGGACATAGCTGACCCCAACACGGGCGATTCGATAATGGACACCGGCGAGGCTGGCGAGATGATCATACGCAAGCCGTTCCCAAGTATGCCATGCTTTTTCTGGGCCGACGAAGGGAGCAAGCGCTATAAAGAAAGCTACTTCGAGCGCTTCACCAACATCGACGTATGGGCGCAGCACGACTGGTTGAGCCGCAACCCCCATACTGGCGGACTCATCATGCATGGGCGTAGTGACGGCGTGCTCAACCCTTCAGGGATCCGCTTTGGCAGCGGAGAAATCTATGCGGTCGTCGAAGCTGCTCCATTCAACGCCATCATCTCCAACACCCTGTGTGTCGGTCGGCGGCGGCCCCAGGACTCGGACGAGGAGGTTTTCCTTTTCCTCGTCATGTCCGGCTCGCACAAGCTCACACCAGAACTTCGCAACCAGCTCAAGATGGCCATTCGACAGGCGCTCTCTCCCCGACACGTACCCAAATTCGTTCTCGAGGTCCCGGACATCCCGATCACAATCAACGGCAAGAAGGTCGAAACAGTGGTCAAGCAAGTGATCAGCGGAAAGGACGTTAAGCCGAGCAATACAGTCGCCAACCCCAGTGCGGTCGAATACTTCAAGCGATTCCGTGACCTCGAGAGCGAGCCGAGATCCGCGAAGCTGTAGAACATTGTAGCCTTCGGCGCCTCGAGATTTGGTTCAATCGCAAGAAGCAAAGTGAGCTCATCGATCTCAAGTGGTTGGAGCCTCGAGATATCTGTCGCCGAACGCGATCGATTGGGATGACCCACTTCACGAGACCGAGGGCTGCGAGAATGCAGGAGCGGGTGCATCTGGACGGTCAAATCAGCCATATCGAGATCTCGACCTCACCCCGTACTTGAACTGCCAAATCGACACTAGCTCACTCGATGTCCTCCCGCCAGCATCGCAACAAAATGCAAATCAATATCAGCGTATACATCAGCCACCATGGAGACTCCAGCCGAGCGCTTCAGCACCTAGCAAGCACATCATAGCACGTCGTCACCACCACCAAGACCCAAAAAAGCCGGCGTCCTCAACAATGCCAGCGACCACCCTCGGCCTCACCGACGCCGGCGGCGGCATTGGCAGCCTCATGGCCACCTTCTACGCCACAGACTTCTTCGGCCTGTCCATCGCGCCCTCCGCAGAACTCCTGGGCCGCTTATTCGGGTTGCCGCGACCTCATACTCTTAGCGGGACTCTTCTAAGCGTCCCGAATCGTACAGCGCAGGAACGAGAAAATGCCTTCGTCGACCATCATCAACGCGAGGAACGCTATTGATGTATTCTTTGGACTGATATGCCATGCACAGGGAACGAGTGGGAAGAAGTCACGGAGTCGGGCATCGGGCGGTGCGTCGCTGCTTTGTGGGCTTGGGATCGCGGCTTTGAGGGCGCTGTGAGGAAGGGTGATGTGCTGGGGATTCAAGGTATGGGCGGGATGGTTGAAGGAACGTACGGTTGTCCCGACGTGTATGTGATCGACTCCATGCACGAAGTCTTCCTCCGTGTGCTTTTCCATAGTAATACAGATGCGCTGCCAGCGGCTGCGCCGAGCCTGATCGCCTAATCCGATCTATCTTCACAGTCCACCATGATACTTCGGAGTTTCTCAATCCAATCCCCTTAATCTGATGCTACTACCCTCTAGTCGTACCGCGGCCCATCGTCCATGCCAGGTCCACCAGGCGTCTCGGCGCTGTATGGCGCCGGCGTCTCCGGAAACCCGCCAGGTGTCTGATATGCCGCCGGGGTCGCAGCACTGCCTCTGAAGCCTCCAGGCGTAGGGCCATCTTGGTAGCCACCGGGAGTCGGAGCGCCGGTGTAGCCAGGTGTCGGAGCCTCGAGTCCACCGCCGTATGCCGGAGTTTTTGAGCCGGAGGGGGCTGGGGTACGACCACCTGCATTGGGGTTCCAGGTCGACTGTAACAGAAATCAGTGCAAGCTCATGAACAATCAGAAGCAATTACCGCTCACCCCCGCGCCTCCTCCACCCCACACGCTCCCACCTCCATAACTCGTCGCCCCGCCGTAGCTCGTAGCACCTCCGTACGCTGTCCCACCTCCATACCCACCGCCACCATACGCCGTCTGCCCACCTCCTCCGCCCATTCCACCATACGCAGGCGTCCGGCCGCCCGCGTCCTGTCTCCACGCCGGCGTCCTACCACCGCCAGCCGCATATGCAGGAGTCCGACCACCCGTGGCATAAGCCGGCGTTCTCCCACCCGCAGCGGCTGCATATGCCGGCGTACGACCTGGAATACCGTTCGCGCCTGTCGGAGGGCCGCGGCCGGTGGTCAGTGATTGGATGCCGCCGGAGATCGTTGAGCCGTCCGCCGGGTTGATGAGGGCGAGCATGTCTTTCTTGACGGGGATGGTCTTGTTCTTGGCATGAAGCTCTACTTTCGCTTCGTCCGCTGTGGCATCCTTGACAATGCCGATCATGCCTTTGTTGGGACCCATACGGATCTTGACAGTCTTCCCGATGAGGCGATCGCGGCCACGAGCCATAGGAGGAGGCGGCATGGCGCCGCTTCCGTTGGCTTTGCCGAGCGCTGGATTCATCTTCGTCAGATCTGGGCCGGTACTCTGGGCTTTGCCCCCCTTGGCGGCGACGACGATGACGTTGGTGTTGCGCCCGACCCAGACACCGGCGTTCTCTTGTCGCTCGCGGTTCTGCGCGAAGGCGAAGTTGCGGTGTAGGTGGAGGACGCGGCCGGTCTTGCCCTCGCCGCTGTACTCTTTAATCGTGTCATCGAGCTTCATCTCGTTTCCGTCGCGGTCGGTGGCCACCGCGCTGCGGCGCTTCTCGAGTTTGCTGGAGATGCTGCTCGGCAGCACCGTCCTCGCTTGTCCATTCTGATCAAGGACCTTGAGACTCTCGCGATCCACGCGGACGACGATACCGACCGTCGCAGCATCCATCTGCACCAGATCGAAGAGATCGTACTTGCTGTCTGCAGCCGCACCGCCAGAATCCGAAGCCTCTCGCAGATCTTTACTGAAGACCGTGATCTCTTTCTGATCGGCGTCGGTCAGAAGGGTGACTCTGTCATCCTTGAACCTCACCACCATGCCGACTTCATCCGTGTACTTGCTCCCGCCAATCACCTTGACATGGTCACCTTCCCTAAAGCGCTTTCGCAGATCTCGAACGGGTGAGTCGATAGTCTTTCCGACCTCAAAGCCAAATCCCGCGTCCGGTTTGAAGGTCACAATGCTTTGGTAGACTTTGATGGCGGTACCGGTGACACCCTTCTGCTCGCCACGGAAGATCTCGACCTTGTCGCCGGGTAGGTATTCGCTCCCGGTACTCGTCTTGAGCGTAGCAGCCAGCGCCGCGAGGTCCAAGTTCTCGGCACCATCCTCGCCGCCGGAGGTCGCGAATGGGGTGACTTCTTCCAGCGTTGGGTTGACGTCTTCAGTCTGCAGTTGGTTGAGGCGGACGCTTTCCAGTAGGAAGCCGTCGACGTATTCTTTGTTTTGGTACGTCCAAACGTTGTTGCTGAGGCCTGCGCCACGGGAAAGGTAACGGCCATGCTTCTTCTTCGCCTCGGTCTCGCTGAACAGTCGTGGGGGCGGTCGCTGCGTGACGGGCTTGGCGACTCGCTTCCGCTTTTGCCCGTTGGGCATCAGCTCTTCGTGCACGGGCGCGTTCGCATCCTCATTCATCCCATAGTCTAGACGCGGCACCAGCTTTACGACAACAGTAGCACCATTCGATTCCACCTCGTCCACCTGGCCCAAGTCACCGGCATACAATCCACGCCGCATCCGCACGTACATGCCCGGTTCGAGCTGCTTCTCTTTTGTCACCTTGAGCAGGTCTGCCATTTCCGATTGTGGCACCATGAACGGCTTGGTGCCCATGAACATGTTCGAGACGCCCTCACATGCAGCGATCACGTCATCCACCCGCCTTGCCTCGACGTACAGCATGCCCGCCATGGGGTCGCCTGCGCCTTTCGAGCGCTCGAACGCCGAGAAGATCTTCAGCTCGTCGCGGGTGCCGTGGCGCTCGGAGTACCGCAGCTGGATGCTCAGGACGACCTCCTTCTCCTTCCCTGGCTTACAGCGCATGCGCCATATCCGTGGATCATCATCTTTGGGGCCGAGTAGCTGCTGTGGCACGACCGCGCTGCCTGCGCCAGTGACCTTGGATTGCCGACCGTACCGCTCCTTCAATCGCGCAGCCTCTTCCTCAAGATTCAGCTGAAACTGTTGATCGCGTTGGCGGTCGAGTTCTCGGTGCTTGCGATCGTCGCGGTCCGCGCCCGGTGGCAACTCCTGGAGGTCATCGGGATGCATTTCCTCGCCGGGCAAGTCGTCGTCCTCCTCGGGCTCTTCCTCATCTTCTTCGTCGACCTCGGCTTCTACGTCAATGAACTGGTTGCGGCGGTGTTTCCTTCGGCGCTTGCGTGATGGCTGGCCCTCAATGTCATCGTCGTCATCCTCCTCTTCCTCTTCCTCCTCATCTTCCTCTTCTTCTTCCTCTTCTCCGTCGTCTTCGCCATCGCCCACCGCAGGCTCGTCATCATCATTCTCCTTCACCTCCACCCCCTCGTCATCATCGCCGTTCACTGCGCCGGTCTTGTCCTCGTCCTCCTCCTTGGGCTCGTCGCCATCATCGTCGTGAGGCCTTGACCGTGACCGCTCTTGTCGAGCTGGTGCCTCATCTTCATCATCATCATCATCATCGTCGTCGTCGCCGACTGCCCGAGGCTTCTCATCAGCCTCCTCGTCTGACTCATCGGCGGGCGCCGGGTTGAAGTCGTCCTCTTCCTCATCAGGGAAGTCCTGGTCCAGGATGCTGGCCATGTTGACTAGCGTTGCTGTGTCTGCGCAGACAGTGGCGTCCCTCCTCCGGGAAGACTATGGAGGTGGGATGTAGGTGCGCGAGGTTTGGAAGATATGGAGGTTAGGTGAGGTGAGGTGAGATAGGGTTCCGGGACAGGTGTGGGTCGAGGGAGGGAGTTGGGTTGCAGGTGGTAACGCGCATCTGATGCCAGAGAGCTCTTGGCCGGGGCTCACTAGCGCGCGGAAACCCTCCGGGCTATGGGTGCCTCAGGCCCACAACTGGGCGACTTGCACTCCCGCCAAGCGGTTCCCATCTGCTCCACATCTCGAACCGACGGCTCTGGGTGAGGAGATGTTTGCACAACCTCTGCTTGACATGACGCTCAGCAGTTGTTCCGGCATTCAAGAAGCGCACTCAATCTTTCGGCGAGTACCAGCGCTGCGAAAACTATCATCACATGGCCCCCCTTCAAGCGGGGCTGCGCCTACCTTGGCACAGCCTCACTGTGAACCCAAACCGCTCTCCGTAGACCGGTAAGATGACGGGTATTTCTCCATTGCCTCGTTCGCCGTGAACATCCTCAGCTACGTTTCTATGGATCCTCAGTCGAAGAAGACGGACAAACAGACCATCAGTGCAGAGGCCTCGAGTATGGCCACTTCCACTGCACAGTCAGCCTCCCCTCCGAACAACAGACCAGAGGAGCGGCCCCACAAGACCCCTTGGGCTTCGAGGTTCTTCCGAGGGAGAGGACCAAGCACTACTGGCATGGTGAATACCAGCACGCAGGCCGGGTCTGGCAAAGTCAACATGGGCCGCGGCGCTGCGTCCGACGATCCTCCCGCCTACGACGTGATCGATATCACTCGTCCGGAGAAGCCTGTCAGGATCCTCATAGGGCCGATTGACGCGAGCAACGTGCGATGCCACTGTGGTCGGCGCAACGACACAACGCGCATCGAGGCTGGGTTGCCAGAAGGGACGGTGCGGTGTACCTGCGGGTATCTGGTCGACAGCACAGGCTGCGCCCGGCGTTGGTGAGGCATGAAGGCTCGGGTTGGAGCCACTTTGCTTTGAGACGTGGATATTGCCGTCCTTGTATGATTCTGTTTCATTAACATCATTGCCTGTGTCTCCGCTTGGAGAATCACCGCATCCCGCACTACGTGTCCGGCATCACTGCCTCGGCAGCAACTTCTTCATCGCCGCACTCTTCTCCCCCAGCCACTGGCCCGGCAATAATGTCCCTATCGACCGCCGCGCTGGCCTCGGACAAGGATGCATATACGTGCTCTCTTGACCGAACGATTGCCTCTTCAGAATCATCAGGGTCGGCGTGTTCGGTCTAGCGTCCAGATCAATCGCATCGTCGTCCAACACAATCTGCGAATGCCGAAGACTCCTCGATCCTCGATCCCGACTGATCTGCACCATCTCCCGTGCCTCCTGCCCGGCCTCCATCGCCCTGCCCTCCTCAACCTCCAGCCCGGTCTGACTCCGCCTCGCCCGACTACGCCGCTCAAACTCCATCGTCGTGATTTGGAACCACGGCAGACTCCTCAACGGACTAAACCTCAGACCCGGCCCCGGCGTCGGCGTTTCTGCCCGCGAACTCTGCGGACTGCGGAGACTGCTCAGCTTACTCCCCACCAAACTCGCCACATCCCTGATCGGCTGCTGCACCAGGCTCTTCCACGCCGGCGCACAGGCGCATATGACCGCCAGGTCGATCTCGATCGTCGCCGCGATCCAGAGAGGATACGCGTACCACGTCTCGTCGTAGGAGTCCAGGAGAGATTTCCAGATGAAGTATGTCCGGACGACCCCGGCGATGGTGACGACGAGACCGAGGCAGAGGAGGATGCAGACGCCGACGCGTTGTCTGAGCGGCATCTGCAGGCGGGCGACGATGGGGATGGGGAGGACGGTGGTCAGGAGGTCGGAGATGCAGTTGATGACGCCGCCGCTGAGCATGACTTTGCCTTCGTCGAGGCAGTGGGACGGCGCGGTCGGCGGGAATTCCCAATATGCGTGGATGGGGCTTTTCATCACGATTCCCCAGAGTCAGTCGGTGGGTCTATCTACGCGAATGGGGTCGCGGCGACACTCACATGCACAGCCAGATGACCTCGCAGAGGAAAGTGATGCACACCGCCACCGTCCAGGCCATGGCTAGATGCAGCACCCAACTGAACCACTTGATGCCGCTGTCCTTCACCAAGCGGTGATAGAAGCAGATCAGCGAGATCCTGGTCAGCGTCGCCGCGAGCGTGAACATGATCTTCGCCACGAAAGCGATCTTGTTCGCCTGGACGATCATCTCCGCCTCCAGGTCCCAGACATGCCGATTCCAGCCGTACCTTTCGTTGGCCAGGATGACGACGACGGTCATGCCGACGGTGCAGATCTGCTCGCGCCCTCGGGTCAGTTCCGGCAGTTCCCTGCACGCAAGGCCGCACGCTCACCCATGCGAAGAGCATGACGCTGTCGTCGGCGCCGAACCACTGCTTGACGACGAGCCGCGAGTACAACCGGCCGGCCACGGCGATGCAGACGAGGGTGATGAACACGATCATGACGATCAAGAGGGCGGGACCGTGCGTGGGAGGATTGGTGTAGTCTGCCGGCGGCCATGAGAGCAGCACCGACAACGGCGGGAACCTCATCTTCGCACACGTCACGCCGGTTGTTCGGTGGCGTGTCCGGTGCTCTCCAGCCCGTCCATCTCACTGTGCGCAACGCCCTGGAAGCTATCCGCGCAGCCCCTCCGCGTCGTCGGCCGTCCTCGTCGGTCGTCCGCAAGCCAGCCGTTCTCGAGAGCGCGGAAGGTGTGCGAGCAGGCGAGAAGGAAAGAAACCCCAGCCGACTTCCCGCCACGGCGGACTCAGTCGCCCTTTCTACACATCGAACGCCAACAATCGCACCGCCGGCCGGAAAGACGCCAGCAAAGACGCCGTCACACAGCATCCCGGCCCAGCGGGGAAGGGGGGGGTCGGGGGCGACCAGCAAGCAATCAAGCGAAGCTCGAAGCAAGGGCGTCTCTACCTCTCTGCCCGAACGAGGATCTTTCCACCCGGGGTAGGACGAGTCCAGAAACGAAGCATTGCGACCCGCCCGCCAGCGACGAAAACGGGCCTTGGCGATTCCGTCGTACTCACGGCAATCCTCTCTCCGAAGACGATCGATATCCGGCCAGCTTCTTCGTCACACAAACGGTCCAATCCCCTATCGACCGTCCGATTTCGTGCCGCCGCGTGGAACACAAGCCTGCGACCGATCCTTGGCGCTCGTTACACAGCATTCCGTTGGGCAGGCGACTTTGGGCCAGAGGCGGAACGTTGCATTTCCTCTTGACTTGCGGCGGATGAGGGGGAAAAAGAAAGGCAAAAACAGAAAGGCAATTTTCCTTTTAGAAAAGCAAGTCGCTTTGTGCAACGGGAAACGGGCCGAAGGTTGTTAGTCGAGAGACGCTTTCCTCGCGGAGGAAGGCGAAATCGATCTCCACCAATGTTCCCAGGGGACCTGATTGCCGTCGAAGCAGGCGGCTTCAGAGCGTCGTTGTGGGAAGAAAAGGTGTCTGGGATCATGTATTTATACACGCTACCCTCCACGCGCGCCACGGTCCCGCGCGCGGATGTGTGCTAAGCCAGCCATTCCCCTCAATCGTACCAATACAATCAGTCCTCGTCTTCCTCCTCCTCCTCCTCCTCCTCCCCCTCCTCCCCGTCCTCTTCCCCGTCGTCCTCATCTTCCCCTTCACTGTCCTCGACCTCAAATTCCTCCGGCACCGGCGCCTCCGCCCCGCCCTCCTCGTCCTCATCCACCGCGGTCAAGACCCCGGCCGCATCCCTCGCGCCGCTCCCCCCTTGCAGCAGCGAGGACAGATCCAACATATCCGCGTCCTGCAGCTGTCCGGCCCCAGCCATACCGCCCCGGGCACCGCCACCGAGCCCACCGGCCGGCCCCGGCGCAGCCGCAGGAGGCGTGGTCTTCTTCCTCGCTTTGAGCTCCAACAGGGACTTAGGTTCGTCGGGCCGGTGGTCGAGGAGGAGGATGACGCCACCGGTGGGCTGCAGTTGTCGCAGTCAGTATGCATGCCCGCGTGAAAATGAAATTGGTTGGGGAGAAGAGGAGAGGGGGGGGGAATGATTCCCATGTGAGCATACCTTCTTGACCGGCTCATACCTTCCCCCGTGCGGAAAAGAGATGAACCGAATCTGCCCCGGCAGAACCCGACTCATATTCTCCATCTCATAACCCACCTTCTCCTTCTCCGCCTTCTTCCTACTCGTGCCTGCGCCCGCACCATCACCGGCAGCAGCAGGCGCCGCGGCCGCCGCCGGGGTTCCTTCCTCATCCACCTCCATCTTTCCCGCTTCCTCTTCGCCCTCCACCGGCTTCGGAGTCGTCGGCACGGCCGAATCGACGTCCATCCCCCTCTCCTTCTCCCGCGCCTGCCGCCTGCGTCTCGCCTGCGCCGTCGTCGACAGCACGGCCGTCTTGACCTTCTCCACCTGCTCTTCGGCCTTGACTTCTTGTTCGGGGGGGTAGTCGAACAGGCTGGGCCGCGTGTTGCTCCAGAAGGTGAACGCGGGGACCTGGAGGTCCTTGTCGACGCCGATGATGGCGGTGGGGGTGAAGGCGAGCGAGAGGAAGTGGGTGAGCGGGAACCAGTACCAGTACTGCGTGAACACGGCCATGCCCACGATGGCGGCCATGTTGAGGTTGCCGGTCTGCGTCTGCAGGCCGATGGTGCAGTTCCGGCCTCCGGCGTCGATGATGCCGAGCGCGAGCGCGCAGCCGAACTTCGCCATGGCGTCTTCGTGCCGATCGGCGATGGACTTCTGCAGCTGCTTCCGGATCGCCGACACCTTCGGGTTCGTCGCGTCGTTCTGCTGCACGAGGATCATGGCCAATGCGATGAGGGCGCCCTGGCGGACGAAGTCGACGGAGTCCTTCGCCATGGGCTCCAGCAGCGCGACCGCTTCGTCCAGGCCCGTGCCGGCGCAGGCGATGCCCAGCGCCATGGTCGCCCCGTAGCGGACGTGCGGGTTGTAGGATTCCGCGAGCAGCTCCACCATGCGGGGCACGCTGTTGGGTTTGCGGAAGAGCACGAAGCCCAGACTCATCACGGCCATGCGCCTCACGTCGTCCGAGACATCGCTCACCGCGACGTGGAGGAGTTTGCGGACGGCTTTGTTGGAGCCGCTGCCGCAGTAGGCGAGGGCGAGGGTCATGATGCCGCCGTACCGCAGCGCCGGGTCGGCGTCTTCGAGCAGGCCGTTGATCAGCTCGTCCGCGCCTTCCTGGCGGCCGTACATGATGAGCGCCATGCCCATGGCCAAGCCGCGGACGATCTTCTCGTGCTGGGTGTCGTGCGCGTACTGAATCATGTCTTCCAGCGCCCGCACGCTGCCCGTGCCGAGCATAACGAGGCCCATGGCGAGGCCGACGGCTTCGCCGTTGATGGCCGAGTCGGAGTAGAGAACGTTCTTCAGGTCCTCGTAGAGCTGTTCGGACCCCGTCGCCATACCGGCCACGCCGAGCCCGAGCGCGCCGCCGTGCTGCACGACTTCCTCGTTGGTGGCCTTGAACTGGCGTTGCAGGTATTCGAGGACGTCGGTGCCGTGGTTGGCGTAGATGAGGCCGAGGGCGTAGAGGGAGCCGCCCTGGCTGTAGGCGCTGCCTTGGCTGGCGGCGGCGTTCTCTTTCGGGAGGTAGGGCTCGAGCAGCTTCTGGCCTTGGCTGAGGTTGCCGCGGTGGATGACGCCCAAGGCGGCCGTCGCGGTAAACTTGCTCCAATTGACGGCTTTGCCGAGCCATTCGAGGTTCTCGCGGAAGAAGCTGTCGACCGTGGTGCCGGCGTTCATGAAGGCGTTGGCGAAGGTGATGGAGGTGTGGAAGATGCTGTTGCGGGCCTCGAGCGCGTCGCGGACTCTGTTCAGGATGGCCTTGTCGGAGCGGGAGGAACGATATAAGAACTCCAGGTTCAGCTCGATGCTGGTGGTGCCGCGCAAGATGCTGCGCACCCGGGCGAATGCGCTCCGCTGCGCCTCATCCGCGGCCTTGGGTTTCGTCCGCGATGGCAGGACGGTCGTGGCCGGTGCCTCTCCGTCCTCCCCCGCCTCCCGCCGGCGATCCGTCCGTGACGCGGCCTCGCCCTCGGTGTCCGAGGAGCCAGGAGCAGGTGCATTGCCGTTCATCTGCTTCGGCTCTTCCTCTGACGCCGCCGCCGCCGCCGAATCCTCTTCCGTCTCCGGCAGCTCCTCCATGACCTTATGCAGAAACTCTTGCGTGCCGTTGTCGTACAGATCGAACGCGATCTGATACGCGATCGCCAGCGACGGGCCATCGCCCTTGCCGATGAGCTCCTTGATCTTGTCGGCGGCCAACGCATGCTGATCGAGGTAGACGACGCAGCGCGCGATGGCGAAGTAGTCCGGATTGGGGATGTCCGTCACCAGATCCAGGTTCAACTTCAGGATCTGGTTGCGCAGCCCACGCTCCTGCACCACATTCAAGCACAGATCCAGCAGATACTCCATGAGCTCATCCGTCTGGCCCGGCTTGGCCGCGCCCTTGCCCTTCTTCTCATCCTGGCTGGCGCGCAGGATGGTCTCGCGGAGCACGTCCAGATTCCGCGCCTCGACGGCGATGCCCAGCACCTGCTTGTACGCACCGGCCCGGTAGCAGCTCTCGAAGATGCGCCGGATGACGCGCTGCAGACTCTTCTTCGTCTGCGCCGAGAGCGTGAGCGGATGCGGATGCGCCCCGGGGATCCCCGCATTGCCACCGCCGGGCCCCGAAACGTCCCCGCCCGTCTCATCGGCCCTGCTGAGCAAGGACTTGGAGGGCAGATGCGACTGAGTGAAGGGTGTGGTGGGCGCCGTCGCCGCGGCCGCCGCACCCGCGATCCCGCTCTCGCCCGACTCGGAGGCTGCGCGATGGGCGGATGACAGGGGCTTGGGCGGGTTATGCAGGGCGCAGAGGGAGATGTAGGTGTCGATGCATTTGGCGAGGATGGTCTCCTCGTACTCATCGGCGGTTTCGATGTCGAGGTGCTCGCCGGCGCCGAGGGCGAAGAGCATAGCTTCGTTGTATTCCTGCAGGTTGTAGTAGATTTTGGAGAGGACGAGGGCGGCGAGTTCGCGGTGGGAGAAGGATTCGTCTTCGTAGAGCGCTTCTCTGCGAGGCTGTGGTCAGCGGAGGAGTTTGCACAGGAGCGCGCCGTCTTCGCCGGGCTTCGCTGCACAGAAGCCCGTCGTCTGCATCTGGCGTCGCTGCACATGCACGCACACAGGTGCGCACACACGCACTCACATTTGTCCAATCGCCACCGTGACTTGGGTCCACACGCTCTCAATGTCCTCATTCAGGCGCTCGAGGGCGAAGACCTGCAGGGCGGGGTCGCGCTCGGACAAGAAGCCCACCACGCCCGACGCGCACGTCAACGCCACCATGTCGAATGCGGCGGGGAGAAGAGCCCGCCAGTCGTGAGTCCACGGGGATGTGAGCCCGATGGCAGGCGTCGATGGGCGTCGTCGTCGCCGTCGTTGTCGTCGTCGTTCTCGTCGCTGCTATCGGAGAGCAGAGGAATGGAGAGGGGATGGCTGCTGTGCGGGCCCGGGGACGGGGAGGTTGTCGGAACGAGCGGACGGCGCTGAATGTGGCGAGAAGGACAGGGTGAAGGGGAGAGTGGGGATGAAGATGAGTTACGAGTACAATCCACCGGGTCCAGTATGAAAAAGGGTGGTGGTAGTGGTGGTGGTGGTGGAGGAGAGTGTTGGTCGTGGCGGTGGTGGCGGATGATGGTGGTGGTGGTGGTGGTGATGAGGGTGATGGCGATGGCGATGGTGATGGGGATGATGGTGGTGTGCGGTCGGCGTGCAAGTGCAAAGGCAACAGCTCCCATCAGTCTCGTCAGCCAGGCCGCAAACACACGCGCATCATCTCGCAGAGCCTCACGCTAGACCCAAAGCAGAAATGCCCTGGCCGCCCGACGAGTGCGCACGCGAGTCATGCGGGGCACTCTGTCCGATGCTTGGCTGTTCAAGCACACATGCACGTATAACACACGGATACACTCACTCACACACTCACTCCCTCCCTCCCTCACTCCCTCCCTCACGCACTCACGCCCTCACGCACTCACGCCCTCACGCACTCACGCCCTCACGCACTCACGCCCTCACGCACTCACGCCCTCACGCACTCACGCCCTCACGCACTCACCAACTCGCATGTACATACACATGTACATACACAAATACACACACATACACATATGTACATATGCACTCTCACGCACTTACACCATGATACACTCATACACTAACACTCAGACATACGTACACTTACTCGCACATTGATACAAACATGCATCCACATCCACATACACATCTACATACGCATATACACACTTACACACTTACACAAGGATACACTCACATACTTACACAAGGATACACTTACATACTTGTACACATACACTCTTACGCACTTACACAATCATACACTCAGACACTAACACTCAGACACACGTACACTTACTCGCACATTGATACAAACATGCATCCACATCCACATACACATCTACATACGCATATACACAATTACACACTTACACAAGGATACACTTACATACTGATATACTGATACAACAAGACATTCATACACTTACTCACTCGCACACACATACACACTTACACACTCACTTCCTTACTCTCCTACACACATACACACGCCTACACGCATAGATAGACACACTCACTCACACCCTCCATTCTCCCTCCCTCCCGCCCTCCCTCCCTCCCTTCCCACGGACATCATGCCACATCACAACCCCAATGCCTAGACCCCCTGGTGAGTGACGGGGAGGGCGCGCCGATCGATCCCCGCGCCGTGGGGCAGAGCGGAGTGCGTGGTGTACTGCAGTAGTACTGTCGACTTCCATCGGCCGCACGTCCGCGACTGGGCGCCCTGCTGCTCTCGTCGCCGGAGGTGCCAAGCCGCGTCGGGGGTCGACGCCGCGTCGATGTGGTGCAGGACTGTCCAGGACGGGACTGTACAGCACTGACTGACGGGCGAGCCTCGCGGCTGCACTTTCCCAATCGCCCCCTTTGGTGCGGACGCCCAAGTATAAGTGTATTTGTGTGTGTGTGTATATATATATATATATATATATGTATTTACACAGATATACAGATATACATACAAATATACATACACATATATCTATCTATCTACATACATATATACATATATACATCCATCCATCCATCCATATCCTCTGGTGGTCCGTCCGCCGCGCCGCCTCAGCATCGCACCGCACTGCCCGCTTCTCTGCGCGCGCCCATCTGCCAGCATCGCGGGATTGTGACCACCTCACACACCCTTCCCCGCGCCCCCCTCTCCCCCTCTCCCCCTCCCCACAAAAGAAGGAGCCTCGCCCACGACACGTCTGCGCAGAATCTCCAGAAAGGACAGCGGCGGTGCTGGAGGAGGCTGCGCAACGGATAGCAGGTCACCGCAGCCTTGCGTCGAGCCGTTGGACATCTCCCATGTCGGTCGCCGAGCGGAAGAGACGCATGTAGCAGGCAGCGGCAGCAGCAGCGGCGCGCACACACACGGAGGCAATCGGACATTGCGGGCGAGCAGCGCCGCCGAACATCGACACCCATGGACCTGTCGTCCATGCTGAACGACGGCCCGGCGCCGGAAAGGACGAAGCAGTCCGCCGCGCACTCCCGCCAGACATCGCCCGAGTCGGCCGCGCGGACGGCTCCGTCGCAGCAGCAGCAGCAGCAGCAGCACTCCGTCCCGCCGACGCCCGGGTCGAACGGCGGGATCCCGGCGGGCTATGCGTCGCGCCAGGCCACACCCCTCTATGCCCCTCCGCCCGGCCCGCCATCGCTGTCGCGACAGAGCACGGGCCTGACGCCCATCCCGACGCCCTCGCAGTCGTACGGGAGCGGCGCGCAGTACCCCTTCCCAGCGCCGAGTCCCGCGGTCCAGCAGCCGGCCCTGGCACACGCGCCCGCCGCCGCCGCCGCCGCCGCCCCCGCGGCCTCCTCCTACGGCGCCACCACCCCCGGCGCGCGGCCAGCGAGCCGGGTAGTCCCGCAGTACCCGGCGCCTTCGCCCTCGCAGTACTCCGCCTACGGCAGCATGCAGGCGCCGCCGCCCGCTTCGCACTCCCCGACCCCCTCCTCCCATCCCAGCCAGACACCGCTTTCGGTCCGCCAGAGTCCGATGGCGACTCTAACGCAAGGACCTCCTCCCCACCACCATCACCACCATCAACACCACCACCAACAACCACAGCAGCAACAGGAACAACAGCCGCAGCACTCGCATCCTCCGCTATACCACCACAACCAGACATCCCAGCCCAGCACCCCCCTTCCCCCACCGCCCTTGCAATACCCCCGCCCCTCGCACCACAACAGCTACCCCGACTCCCAGCAACAACAGAGTCCCTACCACGCCCGCCCCGCCTCCACCGCCTCCAACGAGACCGGCACGCCGGCGCAACGTCGCCCCAGTATCGGAACCATCATCGAATCCCCTCCCACATACAACACCAACCGGTCTTCCCCCCAAGCCGTGCGGCGGACGAGCGAGTATCTGAGTCACTTGGTCGAGCGGGACAGGAGTCTGTCCGTCAGTCCCAAGACCAGAGTCCTGCCGCGCACGCTCTCGCAGGGGTCCAGACAAGGCAGTCAGCAGCGGCAGCAGCAGCAGCAGCAGCAGGAGGAGGAGGAGGAAGTGGAGGAGGGTCTGGGCTTCGTGAGCGGACGCAGCTCCTTGCAATCTCAGCAGCGACAATTCAGCGGGGAGGGGTATGCGCCGGCGGGAATCGCGGGCGACGCTGGGTTTGCGCCGCCATCACATCGGCAGCAAGCGGGCAACGCGGGCTCGGCGCAGTCGGCGGCCCCGAGTTTGCCGGGGTCGCAAGCGTCACTGCCGGGACAGGCGTCCGGCACGCCGTCACACACCGTCACGCCGGCCAGCGGGCAACATCACTCGGCGACGCATTCACCGCCGGCGTCGATCCAGCACCAGGCGCAAAAGATGGGCATGAGCCACTTGCTCGCCCCCGCCGACCGCTCCGGAGCCGCAGAAGCCTCTGCCGCGCTCGCCAAAGCTCAACAAGAACCTCCGCCACCTGTCCCCGCCAAAGACGTCGGGCTGCAGCGAGAACCGTCCGTCACGGTGGACGGGACGTCGGCTCATAAGCGCCCGGCGTCCAGCGACCCTTCGGCCGAACCGCCTGCGAAGCGGGAGAGGCTGGGGAGGAAGTACGGTCAGCGGCCGATCTGGGCGCAGCTGCATCCGAAGAACCCGCGATACAAAGCGAGCGAGCACGGGCCTGCACAGACGGCTGGGCGGGCGGCGATGGGCCAGCCGTCTGGCCGCCAACCCAACGGAGTGCCGCCGCCGCCACCACCACCACCGCCGCCGCCCCCGCCGCCCCCGCCGCACCAGCCCCACGTAGCACCTCCCCCCCGGCCGCCGACGAACGGGCACGCATCACCGACAGCAACGGTCCACACGCAGCCAGGCGGCGACCCGCCGATCGACGAAGACCTCCTGCGCGCCCGCCAGATCTTCGGGGCGCGCTACGGCGGCTGGGAGAAGACGATCCAGTGGAACGAGCCGATCCCCGAACTGCACCGCCAGGTGCAGGACTGGCTGTACCTGCGCCTGACCGATCTGGCCGACATCCCGCCCGCCGCCATGGGCCAGGGACATATCGAGATCGAAGCCAAGATCGGGAAGATCCTGCGGAACGGCACGGAGGAGAGGCTGAGCATGCCGATCACGAGTCCCGCGGTCCTGGATCAGGGGTGGGCGGAGGGAAATGTGAGGTTTGAGAGTCAGATGGGATTGGTACGTCGCAATTTACACACTCGCCCCCCGGAGATGGAATCAATACTGACCATGGGGCTTTCCTTCTTCGGTCCAACAGCACGAGCACAAAGCCATGAACACCTACCTGAACACCGTCACGAAGACCTCCCACGACACGCCGGGCCGCATCAAGATCGTCTACAACCACCCGCTCGAGCAAGACTCCTTCTCCCCGCTCTCGCCCCAGGGCTTCGCGGCCATCCCCCCCGTGTTCCGGAAACACCTGACCGGCAACCGCGACCGCGACCTGCGCCTGCGCACCACGCGGGACCTCAAGAAACCCGAGCACCCCGTCACGGCCCGGATCGTGAAGGTCAGGGTCGCGGACCTGCACATCTACAACCCGGCCGCGGACTACGACTGCCGCATCTCGCTGAACCTCGAGATCGACCTGTTCGACCGACACCGCCCGGACCTGCCGCCCCTGGACGTCCTAGTCGGGGAGTACCGGGCGGGCGAGAAGGCGCCGCCGGACAGGACCAAGGATCGGCTGTCCTACGCCCACCTGGCGTACAGCATCGACCTGACCAAGGTGGAAGTGGGCAAGGGCCTGGCGCCCAAGTACGAGCTGGAGCTGGAGGTCGATGCCGAGGTGTTGCGGGAGCAGATGCAGGCGCTGAACCAGGGACGGCCGAGCGGGTTCGGCGATGTGGTGGCGGGGTTTTTGGGGAACGCGGGCGTGTTGATGCGCTTGAGGGCTGCTCCGGCCGGGGGCTAAAGCCGGGGAGACGTGGTGGCGGCGGCGGCGTTTCAGGCATGCATGCTGGAGCTGCTGGAGCTGCCTGGCCCCTGGGGTGGCAGCGGGACTGGCTGTGGCGGGGGTGGTGATCGGAGAGGGCTGCTCGGAGCGTTTGCTGGATAGAGACCCTACTTGATCTCCGAGCAAGTCGGTACAAAGCAATACCCGCCTCTCGTGCGTGTGTACAAGTATGCAGCAAGTCCTCGGTCAGGCACAGGCAGGGAAAGATGCGGAAGTGCGGTCGAGATGCCACTTCCGAAGACTCCACATCATTGTCTTGCACCGACAGCTCGCGGGTCTTTGGACAAGGCAGCGGCACGGCTGGGCAAACCACCCGAGAGACGTGACCGCGCCCATTCGCTTTCCTTTGTTTCTTTTTTCGCTGACCCCCACTGGCGCTCTTCTCCAAGCCCCAGCAGCGACGCGGACTCGCTGCCGGAGAAATCATGATGAAAAGGCTTTGCCAAGGATAAAGCGAGGTTTTGGCCCCCGGGGGGGGGGGGGATGGTTCCAAAGATTCCCTGTCGATCCGAAGAGAGACCAGCAGGAGCGGTCGTTAAAGTAGTTTTCAACTAGCAAAAACGCAACCTCGGACGAATCCTCACTGGTATGCGTAATGCCCTTGCACTCGGATGAAGAAGGAAAGGAGAGGGAGGGAGAATGGGACGAGGGTGGGCGGGAAGTTATAGATTGGCGGATGCGCTAGTGCGACTCATGCTAGCGCGGCCGCTGGTCTGCAGCGAGTCGGATCCAGCTGCGGGGATGCCTGAGGTCGGATGCGGGGGGGGCGGCAGCAGGCTTGTCAGCAGGGCGTCGAGCCCCGCCAGCCTTGCGGAGGACACACACCCGCGATCACGTCTGCGGAACAGCGGACGGCGGATGAGCTGCGGAACGGAGGCAACGAAGGACGTGATCTGTCACTGCGGGACGAGGCGGGAGTGTGATTTCTGGTAGCCGCCATGGACGAACCTCTATTCACTCCGCAAGGCTTGGCCTACTACAGCCACGGCGACGACGCCAGCACGACGGCCCTGGTCTGCATCCACGGCTGGGGCTGCAGGGGCTCGGACTTCGACGCGCTGTTCCGACGCCTGTCCACACGCATGCAGTCGCTCCGGCTGCTGGCCCCGGACCTCCCGGGCCACGGCTCCTCTCCCGCCACCGCAGCCCCGGCCATCACCGTGTCCGGCTTCGCCCGCGCGGTCAACGGCCTCGCCCGCGACCTGGGGATCCGCCACGTCTACCTGCTCGGGCACAGCATGGGCTGCCGCGTCGCCGTCGAAGCCGTGCACCTCGCGCCCGATCTGTCGATCCACGGCCTGGTCTTCCTGGACGGAAGCAACTACTCCCTGCGCCCCGGTCTGTATGCCTTCGAGTCCAACGATCCCCGCAGTAGCGCCCTGACCGCGGAGCAGAAAGCCGTCAAGAAGGCCGAGATGTTCCAAGCAATGTTTTCGGAGGCCACGCCGCCCGAGTTCGAACTCGCGCAGCTGAAGCATTTGCGGGGTTTGAACCGGAATGTCGCTAGTGCTGTTAGAGAGGATTACGTGCGATTCGATCGCGAGGATTACTATGGCAGGCTGGAAGAACTCGGGAGGGAAGGTGTGGCGTTGTTGAATCTGCAGAGTACTGACATTGATGAGAAGAACGATCGAGTGAGGCTTAAGGAGGGGGAGATGACGAAGTGGATGGCCGTGATCGGGGAGAAGGTGCCGACGGCCGTGCAAATTGTCGTGACGGGGTGTGCGCACTTTCCGCACGTGGATCAGCCCGAGAAGGTGGCCAATTTGATCGAAGACTTTATTCGGCGGACTGGAAGCAGGTGATGGCGTTGTCCGCGGTCTCATTCCTGGAGCCACAACTCATCACAAAGCGATTTCCAGCTCAGATATTACTCTGTCACCAGCCTCGAACTCGGGCGATCATCACCAAGAGATTCGCCGATGGCATACCTTGGCACCGGCCGCGCAGTCGATGTTGGGAAACGTACCGTCCAAAGCCCGCTGAATGGCCAGCATCACCTGCGAGTAGGTGACGATACGATTGTGGCCTGGCATCTGTCAGTCAAGAGAGCTTCACATAGGCTGCGCTGATGGCCGGGCTCACCTCCGTACTCGACGATCTCGAAGCTGACTCCGGGCTTGCCAGACTCTGCAACGTCTACCAGCGTCGCACGATCGACTCCGTTCGTGCACACTGCGGCAGGCTCCCCATTCGCGTGCATATCAGGCTCAGCACCTTCGCCGAGGATCCGTCGACAGATCATTTCAGTCTGGTGATATGTAATGTCGAAATCCCGGATCGAATGCACAAGCTGCAGACTCCCCGACGTCCGACCGGCGACACCCGACTGCCACCACTTCGAGCGACTGAGTATCTGATAGTAAGCCGCCAGCCGCTCGGCAGACAACCATTGATCGACCATCTGGCTCGTCACCATCCCCGCCAGCCACGGGAACGGCCTCAGCGGCAGCAGGACAGGCAACAGGCCGCCGATGCGGTATGTCATCATCAAGCTCGGCAAGCTTGAGAAAGGAGCGACGAGCACGACGCCAGCAAACGCCACAGGTTGTCTCGGCCCCAGCAGCTCCCTCGCTCGCGCAGGAATCCAGGAGTTCCCGGGATCCGCATACCGCAGGGCGACGGCACTCGACACTGCGGTCCCGAGGCTCTGGCCCAGCACCACGATCCTGCTTGGTGGGATGCCGATCTGATCCAATACAAAGTCGACGAGCGTACAGCCGTCGATGATAAGTCCCGCTTCGTCGGGAGAGCCGGTCGAGTACCCAAAACCGCGGTAATCGACCGTCAGGACATGGGTCCGCGGCTGTGAGGCCAGAAGGCGGTAGGTATCAGTGCGCCAGCCTTGAGCTATGTGGCCGGCGTTGCCGTGGACTTCTTTGCATCAAATATCAGCCGAGCGCACGAGAGGTCGGGGTGGGGCGGGTGGGGCAGATCGAGGGCTTACAGGTAACCACAACCCTCGCTTCAGCATCGTCTCTCAAGAGCTTGAAAGCCGTAGACCTCGTGAAGTCTTCTACCATCCCGTCCGGCCGTTCCTCGGCCGTGATCACCGCGTCGTGTTGGGCGTAGACGTCCAGCGGCAGCAGGTGCCAGGCATGTAAGGTTTCGCCGTCGGGTGTCTGTAAGTGGAAAGGCGTGACTTGATGTCGAGCAAACCCATAAGACTCTCCGTTGTTGAGGTCGTCGCCCAGGAAGAGGGTGTTGATGTTGTTCGCGTACAAGGCGAAGCGCTGGATGGGAGGTGTCAGGAGCAGGCCGAGGAGCGTGGCGTAAGCACCGACGACGATGCCGGTGACGGTCAGCGCCCCATTGAGCAGGCCGCGTTCTCGGCGGGGCATTCTTGACGCCGCCGTTGTCGTGTCTGCGAGATCGCCGAAAGGTCGAGGCTGGCGTGTCCATGGCGACGCGAAGGGTAGGCACAACTCTCCAGCTCCGAGCTGATTGGCTGCGCAATTCGAGATCTACAGTACCCTTCACCTCCCACCGGCACGTGAGCCTTCATAGCCCCATCCCATCGTGGGAGCGGCCAACGCAGCAGCATGGCAGAGACAGTCATGGAGACGGCCACGCCCACGCTCGCTCAGAAGCGTCTATCGGGACGAACACCCGGCACCAACACCCCCGTCAAGAAACGCAAGCTCTCGCCCGCAGCCAACACGCCTTTGTCCGCCGCACCGTCTCGCCTCCAGACCCCCACCACGGCCACCGCTACCACCGCTCTCCCCTCAAGACTGATCGACAACGCGCCCCTCCCCACCCTCCCAGCACCACAGCCTCCCGACCTCCCCGCCTCAGCCTACCAATCCGTCCAAGCCTCCAACGTCCTGCGAACCGCTCTGGCTCGCTCGCAACACGTCTGGACGCACACAGGCCTGCTAGAGCGGTACTGGGTCAAGCCCGAGACGGGCAAGAACGCGAAACCCCCGCCTCAAGGCAACCCGGATGTGAAGTGGATGAAGCACAAGGGCGAGTGTAGGATCAGGGTGGAACCGCATATATTGGAGTGTCAGATGTATGTGGAGGAGAAGCCGAAGACTGCGCCGGCGGCGGTGCAGAAACAGCAGCGGCAGCAGCAGCAACAACAGCAACAGCAACAGCAGTATGCTCAGCAGTATGGGCGGCAGGGAGTGCAGGGCCTGCAGTATGCTGGAGGGCAGCCGCAGTATCAGGGTCAGAGTCAGAGTCAGCAGGTGCCGCATCGGCAGCAGCAGCAGCAACAACAACAGGCGGCAAGGACACTGCCGCCAGTGCCCATCCCGCAGCAGAGACCTCCTGCCCCGAGGACGCCCACGCCGTCACAAGGCGGGAAAAGCGGCGCCGATCCGGTGATATCGAAGCTGGCGGCGCGAGCGTCTTCGGATCCAGAGCTGAAGGTACTCATGAAAGGTGTTGCGACGGGCAATGCGACGCCGGAGCAACTGAAGGTATTCCAGCGACACATCGACGAGCTGCAAGCCCAGATCAAGAAGGAGAAAGACGAGCGAGAAGCGAAAGAAGCGGCTGAAGAGGATGCGAGGCGCAAGCTGGAGGCCGCGCAGCCGGTCAAGCAGGAGGCGGAGACGAATCAGTATGAGGGCACCAATGGGCACGGTCGGACCAGTACACCTCAGCCTCCGCCAACACAATCAGCGCTGGCCTATGCACCACAGCAAACTCAACAGCAACAACCTCGTTCGATCCAATACGCGCCACCACCGCCCGCTGTCCAGCCCACCCCCGCCCAGTCTCCAACCCACCACGCTGTCATCCTCTCCTTCTCCGTCCCCGGAGCGACCGAAGACCGCTTCCTCTTCCCCCGCCACTCGATCCTCGAGTCCCTGTCCCCCAACCACTTGCTAGCCTCCTTCATCCTGACTCGCAAAGGATCCGAGGTCGCAGACTCCTCCCTCGGACTGGACCGGGACAAAACCTACTGGCAACCCATGACCATCATGCTAGAAGTCAAGCTCGGCCTCGAGGAGCTGGTCAGCTACGTTCGTCGCTGGGTCAGACCGGCGGACGAAGTGAGGCGGCAGA
Organism: Acidiella bohemica; assembly: GCA_019670975.1. Classification (NCBI taxonomy): domain Eukaryota; kingdom Fungi; phylum Ascomycota; class Dothideomycetes; order Mycosphaerellales; family Teratosphaeriaceae; genus Acidiella; species Acidiella bohemica. The sequence continues at coordinate 131,296 of JAGUCJ010000010.1, forward strand.
TGATTGAGGTGATGGGGAAGTGTGAGAGGATGCCGGAAAGGTTTTTGGCCTTGCGGTTGCCTGTTAAGGGGTCGGTGGATGAGGTGAAGAGTGGCGAAGTGACGAAAGAGGGGACGCCGATGTCTGTGAGCGCTGCGGAGGAGGTGAGGAAGAAGAGCAATATCAAGCTTGTGAAGAAAGCTGCGCAGCCGCCTGCTAGCGCGGTGAAGAAGGAGTGGAGCGGGGTCGGAACGCCATCGGGAAAGGAGGAGGAGGTCGGAGCCAAAGATGAGAGGGGTGAAAAGGATGGTGTCCAGAAGGGTGCTCAGGGTGAGAAGGTAGAGGCGGGTGGGGAGAAGAAGGATCAAGCGGCTCCCGTCGAGGAACCAACGGAAGGCGGTCGCCCCAGGAGGACCACCCGAAAGAGTGTCCGAATTAGTGAAGCTTAGGATGTAGAATATCGTACGACTGACACGATGGCATGAGAAGACTACTCTTCTGCTCCACGCCACGAAGTCACTGGGAATCTGTCTGCAATGTGTCAATTGTCGTCGGCCCAACGCCGTCACGTCCCCATGCAAGCAGCGACGGAGGCCGCGACATCACGTGATAGACTACCGAATGCGGGAATCCTCCGCCTTCCTCCGCACGTCTCCGGCACCTCACATCCACCAACACCCAGAGTCCGCACAGTGCGCCGTTCTCCGCCACCACCGCCGCCGCCACCATGCTAGCCCTCCGGCCCCTACTGGCCCGCCGAGTCCTCTTCCCCGCCTACGCGCAGCCAGCGCAACGCACCCTCAGCACCGTCGCCCGCCAACCCAAATCGACATCACTACTCCAATCTTTCCGCGCGCTCGCCACATCACTACAATCAAATGTGCTACACGGCCAAGTGCGAGGCATGAAAGTGCGGAGTTCGGTCAAAAAGCTCTGCGAAGGCTGCAAGAGCGTGAGGCGGAAGGGTGGGAAGTACGTGTATATTATCTGCTCGAAGAATGCCAAGCATAAGCAACGGTGAGTTGGGTCTATTCTGGTGCGAGCGGGGTAAGCAAGCGATAGAGAGACGGTCTTTGCTGACTTATTGGGGTTGATGCTGTAGGCAAGGATGAACTTGATGTTTTCGGAAAGCTGGAAAAGAGATCAATTGGTAGGGTGGAGAATATTGATTGCCAGGCCTGTCCCAGACACATGGTGGCCGTAACGGCGCTATGCGAAGCACGTTGCGCAAGCTGGAAGACAGGCCGATACAAGTCCGACGAAAACGCGATAATGTGCGCCAGATTGCGGACCGGTTGAAGAAGCCTAGCGACGGCGTTCCAAGGGGAGGGGTAGACACTGTGTACAACTATGCGAAGATATATCTCAAGGTGAAGGGGGCGATAGGCAGCTGAGGGGTGTGGGCAGCGATCTCGATGTGCGTCTTATGATGTCGAAACTTAGGGATGATTCGCTGGCTCATACGTACACTTTGCTCAACTAAGCATACTTCAGCCTCTCACTCGTCCATCCCGGCTGGAGTTCGCTCCAATCCTGATTGAAATTGAAGCCCGTCAGATATTTCCCGTACGTAAACAAAGACGCATCGCTGAGCTTCGCCCCAGCATCTGTCTCCGCCCACAAAGCGAGGGAGAGAGTGTTCTCGCCGTTGTTATTCAGAACGCCGGGCTGGAAGGGGAAGCGGGTCTGCGGACCGATTTGCGGGATGAACTTGCCATCTGTGGAAAATAAGTCAGTGGAGCGTTTGGCAGGAAGACGTCAAAGTACCCACATTGATATCCATTGATAAACAACACCACACTCGCATTCGTGCCCTCAGGCGCATTGAGCTGGATGCCGATCGGGACATCCATATCACTCGGGATTGAGAGATTGAAGTGGGAGATGTACCAGTTGATACCACTCTTGTTCAATCCGTCAAGTGGCGAGCCAGACGACCACTCGGGCCCATTGGAATCGAAGCCCGGAAGGTGCCAGCCCAGCCTTTCGCCATACAAGCCTCCTTCGTTGAGCGGTCCGCGCACGGGATCGATGTTGGCGTTGCCGCCAGCGTTGCCTGCAATCTTCCATTGGGTGAAGTTGAGCTTGGTGTTGTTGCTGCCGAGTAGGGTGGCGCCGAGGATGCCGCGAGGGTTCTCGACACCTGCTGGTCCGCGGGAGGTCTCATCGTGGCCCGTATAATCCGTGACGACTGTCAGGACGTTTCTAGAATTGTACTTCTTCGCGTTGCTGAGGTCTAACAATTCTGTCGACCCCCAAAGCGAGGCACTTCCGGTATTGCCACCCACATATTGCCCGTTGAGCCATGCAGTCCAGCCCGACGCAGCACCTCCTTGGACAGTGATGTTGGCTGCGGTGGCAGACGTCCCATCGAAGTAGCCGCGGTAGATCTTGATGCCGGGGTAGTAGCCGTAGTCTGAGCTGAAGAGGACCGGAAGGCTGAGCGGAGCGACTGGGCTGAGCGTGGTCGTGTTGCTGCAGACGACCCAGTTCGAGTCGTCGAAGTCTCTACTGGCTTCGGGCAGAGAATTGGCGACAACCCACGACAGCTCCGGAAGATCGGTCGTGCGATCTTCCGCACCTGGGACAGTGGCTGTCAACGAACGATAGGACGTCCGGTACGTCTTGAGCTGCTGGCCATTCCAAAAGATGTCCTTCACGCTCTTTCCAGCGTAGACCTCGATGCTACTCGTGACGTCGTTGTCGCCGATGAGGTAGATGCTCTTGTCTGCCACGGAGACGTTACGGACATTGTACGGCCCAAGTACAAAGACTTGCTCATTTGCTGCAATGCGTGGATTGTTAGTCGTCGGTGGAGCGAAGAAGTTCCATGCTGTCTCGGTGTCCAAGAGATACACGATGACATTGTCGTGGAAGCGTAACACTGTTGAGCCTTGCGTCTGAGTATAGGTGTACTTTGTGTACTTGTCCGAAGATGATCCGTTGAACTGCAAGTCGTGGGACGACACGGACGCATCCCCGTATTGCTTGAAGTTGGGACTGGCCGTGGTTTTGAACGCAAATTCAGAGACCTGGCCGACCTCAGCGTACATGACCAGTACCGTGGCGTCGTCGAAAACGCCATATGTCAGAATGTCCGCCGAGCTGTAAAGTAGTGTATGGTCACCGAAGTGGTAGTCGGTGGTCAGAATCTTGCTTTGCCGCCCGTTCAGCGACACATTCGGCACAGAGACTTCGCCAGCGCTGGTAGTGAGGTACGCGGTGAAGTTGACGACCGCGTTTGATGGCGTGTGGCTCTGCTGGACAGTGTAAAAGCCAGCGGTAGTATTCGGATTGCGGAGCACCCACGACCAGATGTCTTGCGAGCTGACTGCATTCCCAGTGCCGTTGCTTTCCATCACGGTTCCGAGCAGGTCCTGGGATACCCGTGTGAATAATGCGAGAAGCTTGGTCTGCTTGAATTTCGTTTCGACTTGGCGAGTCTCGCGCAGCGGCGCTGAATAGTCATAACTTGTGTAGACGACTGGAGCGCCCAGATTGCCCTAAAATATGTGAGCGATGTTCGTCACCTCGGCGATGGTAGACTGACCCAATTGGTGCCTCCATAGCCCATGTAAAGATTCATCAACGTCACACGCTGCCCCACGTTATTCTTGTAATAGACATCGGCGAAGGCAGGAGTGTGCTCAGTGTAGCACTGATCAAAGAAAGCCGCGCCCCAGCCTTCGATCCAGCCGGCCTCGAACTCCGGCAGATACTCTGGCTGTGTGTACGAATAGTTCTGAAACCACTGATAGTAGTTGCGGACAACGTTGAATCCGGTGTTGTTGTTGAAGCAGCTCAGACCACCGGGATACGAATCCAGACCGTACACATTGACGGCACCGCCAACATTTTCATAGTCTGTTGACCAGCTTTCGGAGCGCTCTCCTTTCTCATTCGAGCTGAACGGAATGACGATGCCGGCTTCTCTGGTGGCATTCTCGATCTGCTCCATATACACCACGAGAGTGTTGGTAGGATCGTGGCGAGTCTCCTGCAGCTCGTTTTCGATCTGGTCGAGGATGACATTGCCACCGTTAGACAGCTGATTCTTCTCTAAGATGGAGCTGATCTCGGTGATCCACGGGAGCCAGGCTTGGTGGTAAGTCTCGTCAGACGTGCGGAGAGCGCCCATGCTGCCGTCGGAGCCCCAGAGAGCAAGACCACCACCGTTGGTTTCGGCATTGCAATATGGCCCTGGCCTGGCGATGACATAGATGCCGACTTCCTTGGCGATATCGAGAAGGTTCTGTACGTCTTTGCCAGGGCTCTCGAAGTCGAAGACGTCTCTGCGGGCAGAGTGGTAGGACCAGAACTGATGCAAGGCGTCAGTGTCCCGCCCAAAGCATCCGAAAGCGTTGAAGGAAGGATCGACTCACGAAGTAGATGCTCACGGCGTTGAGACCATTGGCTTTGAACTTCTCCAACACGTCCCGCCAAAGTGCAGGTACAGGCAGGCGCTCATAGTGACTATCCTATATCAGCTCAGTCCATTCAAGAACTGGCAATTGCTTACAATTCGCCAGAGAAGATGTAGACTCTTTCGCCATTGACGATGAGGCTATATGGGTCCCAAGTCACCGCATCGGTAAGGCCATCGCTCGTTGCCAACACAGCGGCCACGACCGCCAGCAAGAGTAAGAGCAACTTCATTGCAGGGAGATCAGCAGAGGCTACCTTTCTTGACGCGTCATGTGCACACCACGAGGTCTATATGCCTCGTGGGTAGACTTTGATCTGCAATGCCATTGCCGGATCGTGCAGTGCGGCATGGCCAGGATTGTCCCACCAATAATCGCAAACCCTGGGACAATGGTCTATCATCCCGTGCCAAAGCAGTGTCGACGATGGCGGTTAAACAGTGCGGAGATGGGTTCCTGCGTTGATCTTCCATGTGGCTGCTGCATGGTCTGTGACGAGCTGCAAGGAGCGAAGTTGGAGAAGTGGGGAAGTATTTGGGGGTCAGGGGCTTCGGGCGAAGTGGCCCCGAAAATTCGGCCTCCACTTCCCGCGGTCCTTGGGGTGGCATAGATCGTGCTTTCCTTGTTGGGCAAGGCTGCAAGCATCCACTGCGTGTGCGGGGAAGCGAACCAGTCTCCAAGCTCTAAATAATAACACTCTGACGGCCTCATCGCTCATTGGTTGTGAGCGGCTCCTTCAGCATCGACCTGCTTCGTACCGTAGCATGTCATCTCCGGATTCGACCCAAGCGGTACGCTTCGAGCTGCGCTAACACATCCAGCGACGATTCCATCCAAGCCACCGCGCTGTGGTAGACTGCATGAGCAATCCAGTTCCAGTGCTGATACGCACCAAGGACGCAAAGGAAGGCAAGCAGCCAAGCCAGCGCCATAGTGGCCAGCATTGCAATGTAACATGAGACTTGGGACACGTTAGCAAACAGCCCTTTTCTGCTCATTGACCTGCGAGGAGGGTACTTGGTACACCAAGTCCCTCTAACGTCAGATGTAACGTCGTGCCCAGAAGCCAGAAGGCATGGAATTCTGCGAGGACTGCATGTGTGTCAGCGTCGAGCTGTATTCTGGAAGCTATTCAAAGCTTTTCCAGACTATTGGGTCTACATTTGACCTCTCAATGAAACATGTTTGCTATTCTTGCTGCTTGCTGCTGATGATTCGCTGGACCGGATCGCCTGAAAATATCGTGCTTTACGAACGTGGTCCGTATATATGGGATGGTCTGGGTAGGCATCGTGCAAGTGAGTGGCGTACCTGCTATGTCAGATCGTAGCCCGCGAGCGCGACTGCACACAGAAACTCAACCGCAACTGACACTGTCCTCTCGGCCTGTGATCGAGCCTTCCCCATCAAGTTATTCATCCATTGTCAGAAACTTACAGTTCGAAATGTTATAATTCATGTACAGTTTCCGGGCCTTCACTTCTGCTCCCACAACCTCCTGACAGCCGACAGTACTGGACCATCTCGCCTTCCTTCGCCCGCTTCCAGAGCACTCCTTATGTTCCCCAGCCCACCCTTGTTCTGGCCCGCCTCTTCCCTGAAAGACGCCTCCATCTCCCTCCTCTCCTTCTCACTCCTCTTCTCCGCAACTCTGCTATCGATCATCTTGTTCCGGATCCTCCGCAGCTCATCCTCCTCCTGCTGCCGCGCCTCCAGTTCCTTCAACCAAGCCTCATGCTTTTCTTTCTTCTTCTTGTCCTCGATCAATTCATTGAATTCGTTGCGCTTCTGTCGGTCAGATTCCCAATACACACTGCCTCCGACCATGGCTAGGATCGTGAAACCTTGGGCGTAGATACGCCGGCGAAACATGCGGTTTGTGCGGTGCTTGTCTCCAGACCGAATCGATCGCGTGCTATCGAGCATGTCAGACAAACAATTGTGGCAGCTTTTCTGAAGATCTGTCGACTTACGCCTCAAGCAGGGCCCAGCATGTCAGGGCGCACCCAAGCGGAATCAGAGGTTCTTCTACCAGCCGTCTACGGAACTTCTGCCATCTTGACTCTTCGTAGAACTCTGCATTGTCGTCGAACGAAGAAGGCGGCGGCGCCGTATTGATATTCCCCGGCACGGACATGACTGAGAAGGGCCTCGCAAATGTCGCGTGCTCGATGTCGCGGTCAAGGCGAGGGACGCGCGGGATCCCAGGATGCGTGCCCGGGAAGGTTTGGCTCAGGTCGAGGTCCACTGGAAGACTCAAGAATCCGATGGTTGAATAATACGCCGGTCGTTGTCCGCTATTCTCCTTCGGATGGAGATGGTCGTCCCATGAACTTCATCATCTCGAGCTATCCATGACGGAAGTGGTTTGAGATCTGCTGCAAACTGACTAGCGCCGGCAGATCTCATCTTCACCGCCTGGCTGCAGGTCCCCGGCAGAAAATAGTTAGCTCGACCTCAATCCAGAACATCGGACTCACCTCTGGACGGTCAACCCAAACAAAGTCTTTGATGCCGCACGATGGCAGAAGGTGTCGCGACGAACGGGCCGAATGGCACGCATACACCGAGAACGCCAGAGACACCGAAGACGTTGCACGGAAACCTGGCATTGACCGAATACCCCGCTAACCCATCGCCTCCATCCTCAACACCACGGCAGAAGACTGCGGATGCTGGTGTACCGGATGAATTCCTGTTACCAACTGGCTACCCTGATGTAAGACTCTCATAATTGACAGTACCTTCCATAGCCTGCTGTTTTATCCTCACGACTCAATACAACAGCCGCTGTGGGAATCAACACTAATTCGACATAGTATCTTCGACTTATTTTAACAGCCAAAGTCTACGATGTCGTCGACGAGACCCCTCTCACGCACGCTGTCAACCTCAGCAACCGACTCGAGTGCGATGTGCGGCTCAAGCGGGAAGATCTTCAACCAGTCTTCTCGTTCAAGCTGCGCGGTGCCTACAACAAGATGGCCCATCTGACTCACGCTCAACGATGGAAAGGTGTCGTAGCTAGCTCCGCAGGTACGTCACAGCGCCTTGTGTAACTGACCGGGCGCTGAGTGAAGCATAGGCTGAGCACGCACAGGAAATCATGCTCAGGGAGTTGCATACTCTGCTCGGAAGCTCAAGATCCCGGCAACCATCACCATGCCTCTCGGCACTCCAGCCATTAAGCACACAAATGTGTCTCGGCTGGGCGGTAACGTCGTCCTACACGGTCAGGACTTCGATGCGGCAAAAGCTGAATGCGCCAGGCTTGCGCAGGTGCATGGCCTCACCAACATTCCACCTTTCGATGATCCGTACGTGATTGCCGGCCAAGGTACCATCGGAGCCGAGATCCTGCGTCAGACCGATCTCAGCAGATTAAAAGCCATCTTCTGCTGTGTCGGTGGAGGTGGGTTGATTGCAGGCACCGGAGTCTACGTGAAGCGTATCGCGCCGCATGTCAAGATCATTGGGGTCGAGACATACGATGCAAATGCGCTGGTCCAATCGCTCAAGCTCGGAAAGCGGGTCACGCTAAAGGACGTCGGTCTATTCGCGGACGGCGCCGCGGTGAAAACTGTTGGCGAGGAGACCTTCCGGATTTGCATGGAGGTCGTCGACGATGTTATCCAGGTCGATACGGACGACATCTGCGCCGCCATCAAGGACGTCTTCGAGGACACGCGATCTATTCTCGAGCCCGCCGGTGCACTATCCCTCGCCGGACTGAAGAAGTACGTTGAGCAAAACCCATCCGAGGATACCCGGAGACAACTTGTAGCTGTGGCAAGTGGCGCCAACATGAATTTCGATCGCCTGCGGTTTGTCGCCGAACGTGCAGCTATCGGCGAGAAGAAGGAAGCACTGCTAGCCGTCACCATCCCAGAGCAGCCTGGAGCGTTCGCGAGGCTCGTCGGAGCGGTCAACCCGATGTCTGTGACGGAGTTCTGCTATCGTTACTCATCACCATCCCACGCAGATGTGCTCATCGGTATTCAGATGGCAGCCTCAACGAGGACGAAGGACCTCGCAAATGTCATTCTGCGGCTCGAACAAGACGGCATGAAAGCCATCGATCTTTCTGGCAACGAGCTCGCCAAATCACACATTCGCTACCTAGTCGGCGGCCGCAGCAACGCAGAGAATGAGCGCCTCTTCTCCTTCGAATTCCCAGAAAGGTCAGGAGCGCTCTACAAATTTCTGACCACGCTGCAGCCTGGCTTCAACATCAGCTTATTCCACTACCGCAACTACGGTGGCGATGTCGGCAAAGTGCTGGCCGGCATTCAGTGCCCGCCATCCGAAGAAGCTGGGCTGGAGAAATTCCTCCGGGATATCGGGTACGGGTACAAGGAGGAGACTGATAATGAGACGTACAAGATGTTCATGCGCAGCTGAGCGGGTTCTTGTGAGCAGGCGTTGGCGGACCATAGACTTCCTCGAGAGCGCCTCCACAAGCTCAGGCTGAATGGGCAGTTGCTCATCTTGTCGTATTATAATTATTCATCTCTATCTGCCGTAGTGTCATCAGGCATCGCAGTCGTCTCGCCATGCTTTCCAACGATCTCATCAAGACTCTCCACTCGCTCGTTAAAGGTCTTCACCAAGTCCTCTACCGCCGTGAGCCCTTCAGCCCTGCTCTCGCTCTCAGCCTCGTGTCCCGAAATCGTAAGCATCAGCCGCCCATCTCCTCCTTCGGCAGATGCTCCGCCCCAGCTAGGCGCCTGCGCCACGTTGACTTTCAGCGCTTGCCACCGGGGATGAAGTGAGGCCGCGGAAGTGATGGCTTTGCCGTCAGGCGTGACTTCGAGGAGTAACATCCGCTCCTCTGTCTCGGCCTGCGCATCCGTAGAAGATCGTGCTTGCTGCTCGATGGCGGCTAACATCGCATTTGTAAGGTCGTCTGCGTCGTCGTCGGAAAAGATGTAGTGAACGGTGGGGTGATGGTAGTCGCCAGACGCAGAATCCTCGATTAGCGTGAAGAAGGGTCGGAAGTCCGGCGGTGGAAGCAGGTCTTCTGCCGCTCCAGATCCAGGATAGGGAGCGTCCTCTTCGTGCTCCGCGTTCTCCGGTATGCCGATCGCGGATTTGAAGGCTTCTCCTGCCTCATGTTGGCTGCTGCTAGCAGACCGCACACCTGGGTCGACATCTGCACGCTTATCAGCATCGTGCTTCGGCCGCGGCATCTTCTTCATGAGCATGTCCCCATACCTGTAGACTCCGGCTCCTTCGCCGCCTCACCTTCACCAGCGGCCACAGCTGCTTGCTGCGCCTTTATGCCACCATCACCGCCCGCTTGTCTTGCCCGATGGCTACCAAAGCCAGCAGCAAGCGCGCGGAGTGTCGTCTCGGATTCGTCTTTGGAGGGACTCGACATCCTCCATTTTCGCCGCCGAACCGATCAGTGGGAGGAATAGTGAGCTGTGTCCCAGAGCAGTGTCACGTCCGGGCTGGCTGGGCTCGGAGATGGTGTATCTTATCTCCGATGTGAATGAATCGACCCCCATCGACCTCACCTTTGAGGTTAAGACCTGCCAATCTCGGTGACTGTTTTGTCAGAACCTGCTCTCTCCTTCGTGACGACTGCATTCTGCGTCTCTGTAACCATGTCATCCGGTGCTGTGGTGCACATTAGATTTCGGCATTTGCTCCTGCGATCTCGACGTGGCTGTCTCGAGCTGAACACAGCCAGGCGATTGAGACTTCAACGAGTGTCAACAACAGGGCACTAGCTTCGCCAAAGTTCTTCAAACCAACAACACTTCTACACATGGCCGGGGACGAGATCGTGCCGACAAATGGCCACCCTACGGAGACTTCGCCCCTCTTGGCCAAGCCTTACACATCAGGTCCTGGTGAAGCCAGAGGCCAAGAGGCCAGCGACGAGCAGGCGGACGACGTAGAACGACAAAATTACCCGAAGCCCGAGGACGGCATGCCAGGGTTGCGGAAGCGGCTACCATACGTCGTGGCAGCTGTGGGAGTAGGTATCTTCTTAGGTGCCGCAGATCAGACAATCATTGTCTCCTCCTACGGCCGGATAGGCAGCGATCTCAATGCGCTGAACCAGACATCTTGGATCGCCACGGCTTACTTCTTGACCTTGACATCTTTCCAGCCACTGTACGGAAAGCTGAGCGATATCTTCGGCCGCAAAGCATGCCTGCTCTTCGCCTACACGATCTTCGGGGTAGGAAGCGTTCTGTGCGGGCTGGCTCCGGACATGAAGTCTCTCATTGCTGCTCGGGCTTTCGCTGGTATTGGGGGCGGCGGGATGACAACAGTAGTTCAGATTTTGATATCTGACATCCTGACTTTGCGAGAACGAGGCACATGGCAAGGCTACATCAACATCATCTATTCCTCTGGCGCCGCCGCTGGAGCACCACTCGGAGGCTTCTTTGCCGACACTATCGGCTGGCGCTGGTCTTTCCTGGTACAGGGACCAATGTGTGCTGTAGCTTTCACCGCATGTTCCTTCCTGTTGCAACTACCCAAGCGAGACGATTCCCACTGGAAGGAAAAGCTTGGTCGGATCGACTTCCTTGGCGCAGCAGCCCTGTTCAGCGCTGTGTGTCTCCTGCTCTTCGCGCTTGACCGAGGCAGCAATGTCAGCTGGCAAGCTACTGTGACTATCGTCACTCTCAGCGTTTCCTTGCCATTGTTCCTGGCTTTCGTCTTCGTGGAGACCAAGATTGCGAAAGAGCCTTTTGCTCCCGGCCATGTCATCTTCAAGCGGGCCATGCTGGCAAACTACGTCTGTCTCTTTTTCTCGATGGCCAGCTTCATTGCTGCTCTCTACTGTGAGTTTGCGGCTGCACGCCTAGGCCGGAACTAGAGATGGAACACTGACAGGCTGTCCGTAGATGTGCCTCTCTATTTTCAAGCCGTTGACGGACTGACGGCGACTGCGTCCTCAGTAAGACTACTTCCTGCTATTGTTTGCACTGTGTCACGCAGTCTGTTTGGAGGCTACTACATGAAATGGACGGGACGCTTCTACTGGCTCACCGTTCTGGGCTATCAGAGTAAGGCATGCTAAATCTCAATATGGAGCTGGGCTGATCGTGTGAGCAGTGCTCGTCGGCGGAATGGCAGTAATCTTGCTTTGCTCTGGAGTTGCTACTCAGACTGTCATCGGTGTTGTGGCTGGACTGGTACGTCTCATGAGTCGCAGACACTGTGCAATGTCGCTGACCAAATATCACACAGATGGCTGGCGCCTTTACCAGCGGCCTTGGCAGTACCTCTACCGTCACCGCTTTGCTCGCAAATGCATCAAAGGAAGATCAAGCAGTAGCAGTCGTAAGTCTTTGGTGTGCTCGATAGCTGCGGTCGTGCACTAATCAACGTTATGTAGGCTTGCAGCTATCTGTTCCGCAGTCTCGGCAGTGCAAGTCATATCGACCGACGTTTTTTGTTTGGCATCACTCTGACAGAACACAGGTATTTGGCATTTCGCTATCTGCAACGGTATCAAATCAGGTACTGCGCAAAGCCTTGGCCGATCGTCTCCCCACCGTGGGCCTACCAGAGCACGAAGCCGCCGAGATCGCCGACCGAGTCCGGGAATCGCTCGCATACTTACGCAAGCTCGATCCAAACCTACGGCGAGTCGTGGTCGCGTGCTACACGCAAAGTCTCACTGCGACATTCGGCCTGCAACTCGGCTTTGCCATTCTCGCAGCCGTGGCGGTCTGGTTCATCAAAGAGAAGCCTCTGAACAGGTAATACATCAGTACTATACAGCCTACATTGCCGACGCCCTCTTCAAAAGCTTGCGAGCTCCAGCCATGAGGTCACTATACCGTATAACTCTCGCGTACTATCTGCCTCTACCATAGCTTCGAGCTCCTGCAGACTGGCCCTGCCCGGACCGCCCCGACTCTTGATTTCAGCGTCGACGCTATCTAGCGTCAACAGATACTCCAGCCGTTCTCGTGATATACGTGAATCATTCCTTGCTTCCGCAGCTGGTGTGGTTTCGATCGCAAACTCGGCAGGTGGAGAGTTGGGCCGGTGTTGTGGCATCGTGGGGTCAAACAGAAAACTTGTCCCCTCCATTTGTTCGGAAGGTGCTGCGCGGGTGCCGGTAGTAGCGGGTTCCTCGTGTCCAGAAGTTTGCAGCCCTGTCGAACCATCAACATCATCGACGGTGCCGTAACCCGATTCTGCGAGGAGCTCATCCAACGGCTTCTTCGCAATTTCACTCTCCCTCCTAGTAAGACTCTCGGAGTCCGTTGGCACCATCTCGGCCCGCAAATTGGCCAACTGGCTCCCATCGACCTTCCGCACAACGCTCCCGGCCCTGAGTCCAGATAAATGCATTGCGGACGCCATCAGTGGGTCGGTTGCAGCGGCGGCGTGTAGCTCTCTCTGCAGCGCTTGCTGCTCCTCGAATACTGCATCAATCTCTGAGCGCCACCTTTCGCGCTCCGCTCGTGTTTCGACCGCTTCACGGCTTGTGCGTTCGACACTAAGGAATATCTTGTCGAGCAGTTGATCGAAAGCGTCTTCCACCACCTGCCAGAGGACGTCTTCGACATTTGGGGGCAGACCAAGCTGCTCCTGGGTCCCAGGCTCCAAGTCATCCCGCATACTACTCGCTTCCGGAGAAAATGGACCATTCTCGTGCGCCTGATCAGCATCTCCGCCAGCCTGAGATGTGAAAGCATCTCTGGGAGCTGGATCACGCAACAGCTCCTCGAATCTCGACAAATGCGACTGCAGTCGCTCCCTTGATGCCACCGCACGAGGTCGAACGTTTTGTAGGGAGGGTCGATCTTCAATGGGCCATGGATGACTCCGACCTAGGATGGGTCCTAACTCCGATGAAGGCTGCATATCGCCGAACCCATTCCTTTGCTTGCCTCGGAGCTGCCTTGCTTGGCCTCGAGGTATGTCTTGATCTCTGAACGCCGAACTGATTGGCTTGCTGGAGCCAGTGACAATGTCAAGAGCCTCTGCAGCCTGCTCGTCTTCAAGACCGTTCACCATATCTCTGACTAGCATCTGATGAATAGTATAATTTGCTCTCAGCATCCGGAGAAAGTCGGCTCTGTCCACAAAGCCGTCACCGTCAATGTCAAAACCAGCGAGCGCTCGATCCAGAGGCCGGAAGCGATGGTTACCGAGCAGATATTCGATGCCTCCGACGAACTCATAAAACCCGATCATGCCGTTCGCATCAGTGTCGTAAAATGCAAAGGCACGGTCGTACACAAGGTTTGGTATGTGGCGCTGGTGCCATCGATCGGGGGTCAAGGCAAGGTTGAATGCGGTGCGGCTGATGGCAGCCTTGATGTTGGCGGGGTCCTCCGGCCAGACCGTGTCCACGGTCGAGCAGAACTGCTCGTAAAGAGCGCGTACCGCAGGCTCGTCAAGGCCATATCGCTGGGTAACATACCTTACAGTAGCGGGATCAAGCGGGCCCAGCTGCGCAATCATCGTTGGATCCCCACTATACCAGACCGGAACACGCTGACTAGGCTGCGAGAGCTTCGGTATTGGTATTTTGATTTTCGCAAAGACATGCGTAATGCCGCCCCGGTGGTCACGATCTTCGGCCTCACAAGCAGAGCAGAGATCAAAATCGTAACAATTCAAGCAGCGCCATCGCACGCCCTGGATGGGTGTCTGACCACAACCATCGCACGTGATGCCGCGATGCCGGTAGGCTGTGTTCTTCGCATCCTCTTCAGCAATGTAATACAAAAGCCCATTGAGTTCATGCCCTGGTCCGGGAGGCTCGGCGTTCCTGTCGATTGCTTCTGTCTCAGCGATGTGACTATGAGTGTCACTCTCGCTTCCGGGGTCACCATCGGGAGGGGCTGTGGGGTCGCCCATATACGTCGCGATCCCGCTTTCGATGGCCCTGGGCACAATGGAAGGCAATTTGGCGACCAGGAAGTCCCTGATTTCGGTGTAGGCAGCATCGTCGCGCCGTGCCCAGAGAGCTTCTCGCAACTCGACCAGTGATGCTAGTGGCGTGCTATTGACAAGCGGCTGGGAGTGTGTCGTCTCCGAGGTGGTTGCCATGAGAATGATACTGTAAACTGCCGCGCATTGGGCTTGAAAGTACACATCCTCTGGAGCAGGCCCAAGAGCAGACTCTATGGCATCCAATGAAGGGAAGCCATTGACCAGATTGGCGAAGAATTGGTTCTGGCTCCGGCCCACGACAAGGGTGCCAAGCGGTGCTTCTGCGGTGGGCTCATAAATGTGGAACTCCACCGGCGGACGGCGGCCGCGCCGCGAGCGATGTATGGCATTTCTTCGATGAAGACCTGGTTTATCTGGTCTGCTGAGAGCGCTGTATAGCAGATATACACTGTAGGCAGCGGCCAGCCCGGTGACGGCAAGGACCGCGGGTCGGTAGCGTGCATGGGTGTCCGGCAGCATCTTGCTTGGGCCTTGTTCGCAGCGACCCTGAATTTGTTCCACGAGACATGTCTCGGACGAGGGCAAAACTTGTCGGGATTTCGAGATGGAGCAAGCACACGTCAAATGGCACATGCAGATGCAAAGGAACCAACGTGAAGTCGGCCGAGTTCTCGTTTGGGCCGTGGTCGCGCTAGCACATGCGGTCACGTGTGATCCCACCGTGGGCTCACGAAGGGGTTGGTCAGACAGAACTGCGTCCGGAGGTACACGGAGCCCGAGCACAGAATCAACTCGAACAGCCTCTGATATATGACTGAGAGCGACACGTTCAACAACGGTAAGGGTTTCATTGCTTTTGGATCTTTCCGAATGCGTACATCTCTCCACAGCGACAGTCGCGCCCCGTCAGCCCACTTGTCCCCGTGCTCTCCCAGTCTCGAGGGAGACCATGCTTGACGAACTAGCCAATATCGTTGCTGCTCGCGGAAGATCCTCACGCTTTTGACCTTCTCCGCATTTGCCTTCCCGAAATATTGATAGTTGATCTTGTCGATTGTCTCCAGCCGCACCTCGGGCTCCAAGCAATCCGTCTCGCTTGCCTAGTCATCTTTCGACCATTCTTTTGCATCGCACGGCCGCGAACAACTGCACACTGCTGCACTCTCCTCGGGATAAACTGTGAATGCATTGACTCTGTTCGCTGGGACCGCAGGTTCCGCTCTCTCCTTCCCAGCTTCAACCAACGCACCGCCATCCAGTTCATGGTTCAGGGCCTCAACCCAATCACGACAATCCGTGATGTCGACAAGCTTGCCAGGATACGCGGCCTTTTGCTGCACTTCCCACGGTCTGAATTCATCGTGGTCCCCTAAGCAAGCATGCTTGAGTGCTTCCTGTTGAGAGGTTTTGGCAGCTCCAGCGAGTCGTACCGGGAGGCCACAGATCAACGGCCAAGCTGCGAACAGGACATAGTCTACCCTCGTGCGATGACATACACCACCGACAATGTCCACATCCCGCGCCCAATCATCGGCGTTCTGTCCGTCCACACGCAATACGAATTCCGAAAGCGGCAGGGTTGCAAGATGTGACGCAACTTTCCGCGGGCGGCACCAGTCAGTGTTTGAAGGAGGGTCGTATGTCTTGAAGCCGAAGAGTTCATAACAGCCTCCGGTTGATATTGCAAGCTCGAGGCGCTGCACACACTGCACCAAGACCTTATTCTCGAGTGAGTGTCCAAGGCCATGTTGCTTTTCGCCTAAAAGACCGTATGTGCATACAGAACATGCTCTGCTTCCTTGTTCGCCTGTTTGCTAAGCCGGAGAAGACCGTGTCTTATGCCGGGATTAGGTCGCCGCCTTGAACCTCTGGCCATGGCTCCCCCTTTCTGCCAACCTGCAATCCTCGCTCGGTTGCTTGTTGAAGAGTGTGTACAATAAGATGTGAGTGTGTTGGCAAACCCGCCTGGATGCCCGCTCTAACGGTGAAGATAGAAGTGCCACTTAGAGACTGCTCCAATCTGACCGAAAGGGAGTCCGTGTGCTGATGACTGTAACCGTTCACCCGGATGGCCGCTTGCGAAGCGCACTAGTCCCCCCCAAAGGTATGCGAACGGTCGTTCTACTGGCTCGCGCCATTTCACTTGGCAAGCGGGTTTCACCGGTGACACGAGAAGTAGCCAGTCGCTCGCAGCGGTGAGAAAAGCGCCCTCTTCACATGCATGCAGCACATCACGACTTCAGTGTGAGAGCATCGTCGCGCGGCTTGGACGTGCGTCACTGCCGACATCAGGTCCGCGGACCGGGACAGTCTCTCCGATGCCTGCTGTACGGAGTCATCGATCGCCGTGCTCCGGACACCGTCGGACGACCCATTTCTCCCAGGCTTTCCACTGCGCCCACGAGACTGCATACCCGTCATCGCCAAGATTTTCGGCACTATCCAGCCGGCCGTTACCACTGCAATTGCACCAGGGCGCCGAAGCAGGAGTGTCTGGCGAGTCCAGCGGCGGGAAGTCCATGTCGTGTGCACCTCGGCCTCGACTATCCTCAGACTCATTATCACTGTGCGAATAGTCATCGTCGTCGCTGTCGAAAGAGCCATTCGCTCCATACTGGTAAGTACTCGGCCCCGGCATACCGTCGTCGTGGTCGTGGTCACTCTCTTCACTATCACTATCGCCCGGGGCCAGATCATCCATAATTTCTGCCCCCGCGCCAAGTCGCTCGCTGTCAAAGTGGCGCGCATAGTTGATTCTCCGCAAACTCAGCCACTCGAGTCTTCTCATTGAGTCCCGCAGTACGCTCAGCACGTCTTTCCACATGCTACCATCCTTGAGAAGCACTTCGCGCAGTCTCAAGCCCTTCAAGCGGTCTTTGTGCCGTAGCGCAAAGTCTATGATCTCCTTACCGTCCAACTGCCAACCCTGGACTCCGAACGCCACCAGCTTCTCCCAGGTCACGTGATGGAACACGTCCTCCAATGGCAGGCTGACGGGTCGCAGGGACGGGAAGCCGACGTGGATGGCCTGCATGCCTGTCGCTGATTTGAATATGGTGCGAAAGAGAGTGGACAGTTCGGTCATCTTTGCATCTAAGTCGCCACCTTCCTCGAAGTGCAAGGTCAGACACGTCAGTCGTGCTGCCAGTTTGGGCAGCGATTCGGGTCTGTTGGATGCAAGGAACCCTGCGCTTTGCGGACTCAATGTTGGGGATGAGAAGCGGGACCAGGGAACATTCGAATGCAGCAACGCCGACCCTATGGTCCGTGATGCACGAGAGCATGCCCGGTCCCAATCAAGATCGATGATCTGTCTCGCATCTTCGTGTTGCCGCAAATACCGCGCCAGCGCACTGTCGTCCTCATCTACGATCCGCAGCAGCTTCACGAATTGCAGGGAGTCGAACTGGGCAAAAGCTCGCTCGAGGGTCCTGACATCCTCATTCGACCGAATCAGCTGGACTTGTTCGGCGGCCTTGTCTCGAATGCTCTCAAGGTCGAACGTCAACAGTGCGTCTCCTGCGCCTGGGAGGGTGACTCGGACGTCGCTGGCGCCTGCTGCTTGTCAGCGAATATCTCCAAGGTCCACGTGAGCTGCTTTACCCGTGTAAAAGTACGGCACGAGATAGCTGAAGACTTTGACATGCCGCGAAAGGTGAGGCCAGCCTGCTAGCTTGTTGAGCTGCCTCAAGCCGTGTGCCGAGAATCGGGCGGAAACCTTTGTGAAGAGCAAGGGTGCGCCGACATCAGCAAAGCGGTGGCACGTTTCCCGAAAACGTCCAATATCCTTCAGCGAGCCACGGGTAGAGTCCAGAGGGCGGTCGAAACTCTCTACGGAAAGAAATTGCCGTCGGTCAATTGGTATCGTCTTCTCCGGATCCGGCTCAATCTGATCGAGTATGAGGCGGAGGATTTCGTTCGACAGCCGCAGAATGGGTGGTGTCATCGCTCCTGGCAGGGTATGCGCCTGTAAGCGTCACTTCATGGATTCCGAAGAAAAAGCGCATCTCAAAAGCCGTCGTAGACCCGCCGAACGCCAGTGCCCACTGGTCCCGTTTCTGCCACCAGACTTAGTGTCTCAATTCTTCCGTCGCCATGCCGGGTGGCGATGCTGGACGGTAGGAGAAGTGGTGGCGAAGAGGCGCGCAGAGATTCACGCCGGAAGGTCAGCGTCATCGCAAACGACGCGACCGCACAGTTGCAGCACCTCTCCCTTCTGCTAGCAGAGACATGCAGAAGAGCCACGAGGCGGAAGGGTAGAGGTGCGCGAGAGCCAATCATGCTCCCGAGCGACCCACCGGAGCTCGTCAGGTGATCATGGTTTCATGCCTCTTCCCGCTGGGACGGAGCGATACGGTGGCAGCCGCTCGCCGTGGTCGACGCCCGGCGGGAAGGGGATGCCTTGCCGCGACGCCAATGCAACAGCTGGGATGGCGTGCGGCTGCTGCGCTGGCAACGGTGAGTTCTTGGCGAATCGGATGTTGGCGCTAGGAGCGGGCTCAGCCGTCAAGCATTGCGAGAATGGCTGGAGGTGCATGAAGACAAGCTTGCTGCGCGAGCATGATAGAGGTATCACCGAAAGCTGTACGAAAGACACTCGCTCTCAACTTCCGTCTCGACGCACACTGTAGACTGAGGAGCCGAGCCGCTGGTTTCGAGTCGCCAAGATGACAAGCGGGCATCTCCGTACATATCACGCGACACGGACTATTCGCCATCAATTTCCCGCCTCGAAAACAGCAGCTCTGGATCTGGGTCATCCTCGCTATCGGACGGCCGTCTTGGCCTGCGGGCAGTCTCAAAGCTCCTGTCAAGCTCGTGGATCGCATCCCCGTCCTCCGCAGACTCGCCTGACTTCAGCTCATCCGGCCCATTGACGCTCTCACCAACAAGAAAGGGGCCAGCCTCGTCCTGCTTCAGAACGTTCTCCAATATTTGTTTACCCTGTCGCATCGCATCAAGCTCTGCGCCAATCGCCGCAATGAGCAGCTTCCACTCCTTCTCTTCTGCAACGTCGAGGGAATTTTCCAGATGTTCTATCACCTCGCCAAGCTGAGCGAGCAATTGCTTTGAACGCTCAGTATTGCTTGCAGGTGGTGGCGGATCATCCTCCCAGGCGGATTGTGAACTCGACAAGTCCGCCATACCTGCACGTAGTTGCTTTTCAAACTCCGTCACCTTTTCGACGACCTCTTTCCACACCGCTGCGCCTTCACGTAAGGCAGTTTGCTCGTGCTCGATATGGCGACGGTGCTGTACGGCCTCTTCCTTCTCGGCGTGCCATTGCTGCCGCGCCATGTCGAGTGTTCTGCGCTTCGCCGGCAGATCCCACAGCGAGGCGTGCAATTCTCCATGGGTCGGTCTCCGCTCATTTGCAGAAGGCTCGAGTGACAAGAACTTCTGCACATCGGCCTCCAGCTCCATTAGAGCAGAGGTATACGAGGCCATCCTCGCTTGTACCGCATTCTCTGCCGCTGCAGCCTGGCGCAGGAGCTTTCTCTGCCTTGCCTTGAGATCCGCGAGCTGCAGTTCGACCGCGTTGATTTCTTCCTGCAAGACGTCGGATTCTTGCCGCAATCGCTGAGCCCGCACCGTCTCTTCGCCATCATCTACCTGTCCAATAGCCTCCTGCAGTCCTTTTTGTCTCTGTTCCCACTCCGCGATCCTCGCCAATACCCCGTCTTTTTGCGATATCTCAGCATCGATAATCGTAAGCTCCTCGTCTTTTACCGCAGACAGCCCAAGAATGCTATTGTAGATGCCGCGCCGCGCCGCCCGTAATCCTGGCTTCTTTCTCGCGGGCCGTGCTCGTCGCCGGCCAGGAGCACTGCGTACACTCTGCGCAGTCGGTGTCGTACTGCCAGTGGACGTATTTGCATCCTGTCCACCGCCTTCTAAGCCATGCAGCAATCCCTCAGCTTGTGCATCGAGCAGAAATTGGAGGTCGGCCTCTAGCTCGCTTTGGCGGTCTGTTGCCGGCGATGGCTGTTCCAGGACGATCGATTTGGCTACTGCTTTCGGCGAAGTTGCGTACGAGCTTTGGACTATAGGTGGCGGTATGATTGACGCGACCATGGACGAAGGTGTGCGCCATCGTGGGCGTTCGTGGGTGTGGTCTGGGAGGAGATTGTATCTACTGGCAGTCGCTTTGGACAGCCATGATCTACTCGGAAACATCAGGTCTTTGTCGGAACGATAATCGAGGTCAGTCCCGTAGGAAATGCGATACCTGTCCATCTAGGCAGTCTACCTGGAATGCGGCTGCAGCCAGAGCTCGAGAGATCACGCGAGCAGATGCTGCACCTCCATGCGCCTGGCACTGAATCACACCTGACCCGTCCTCACCAACCACATGCTGCTTCCGCTTGACGGTGATCCCCGAGCAGATAGTGCTCGAGCGTGTCGATGGAAGTACGTCCATCAGAGGACTTTGCTTGCACAGCGCGCCCAAGCCTGGACTCACGAAGTCCGTCAACAGTGACATCATTGTCAATGCATCGATATCCGAAATGTTTACGAGCGCATCCGGTATACATGGGACGAAAGATGGACATGCGAGTGAGAAGACGTGTCTTGTCTTAAGCTTGAAAGATTCATTTCAGCTCTCCCTTATCATGCCTACGAACGGTCCAGGCAGTCTCCTCACCGCCACGACTGAAGGTTCCAGTCCCCTTAACGGCAGGTGCTGACGGCGACCGAAGCAGCTTAGTAGCATGAAGACCACAATCCTCAGAGCGAGCTCATCACACTTGCGACTCTTCGTGCGCACCTCCGCAGGTCTACTGGCAGACCTTATACTCGATCCTATTCACGAACGTACAGTACGCACAGCCCAGCTGTAACCGGCGTTGTCAGCGACGGTACTCGCATTACGATGTGCAGTCAACTTGCGAATTGGCATGATCCGCTGGACAAGCAAGGCTGACCCCAGCAGAATGGCAGGCCTGGATTCGGAGGCGCAGGGAGTGGCACACCACCGACAGGGCTACTGAATGCCGAGTCTTCCTTGGCGTCGCTGGCACCAGCAATGTCCTCGTGAATCCGTGAGTTGGTCAAAGGACGAAGATGCTGTGGAGGGTTCCAGATCTGCATCTCGTCTTCGACAGTGGTCCCGTCCACGACCGCGAAGACTTCGTGCAGGTGGTCGAGGTATCGATCCATGGACGGAGGCGAGGAATTTATCTGAGCACGCAGCTGACAGTTGGTGAGGGCTTGGCAGTCGATGACCGTGCCGTTGGCTGCGTACGAGCGCACGATACCATCGTCGGCGGTATGAACGAAGCCGTTGGGATCTAGCGTCAAAGACTTGATCAAAGTGTGCACAGATTGAGCCTGTTGATCCGCGATCAGCATAAGCGACCCCCGACTTGAGAGCATGTTCAGTCGTACGAGACACGGCCCTCCGGCTACATCATTGAAGCCAGCGGCATCTTTGGTGTCGTTCACGGGCGCTAGAATCCGATGAGCAAAGAAGATACAGCGGTGGAGGGAGGATGGACGGACCGGCAACTGCGAACGTACTGACCGCGGCAAGGATGGCGGTCAGGAGCGTCGCAAGCGTGGTGCTCGAGTGATCCATGGTTCTCGATATGAACGGCGTCGCAAGAGGTTGGGTTCTGGCGACGAAAGACAGTCCAAAGCTTTCAATCATGTAGGATTGTAGGATAGATCCTGGGAGGGAGACGGTCATGGCCCCCGGGCACCTTGGCGGAACAAGAGGTGAAGGTTTGGTTGAGGCTTGGCGGTGCGTTTCAGTCGCTGTCGCCTTCCGGACGAGGAAGGGACGACTGCGCAGCCCCCGGGGACATAGGCTAGCCGTCAAGCCCGGCAATACTGGAGTCCGGGGACATGGCCATTTCGCACATTGCTACTTACAACCGATGTCCTGCTTGATACCAGCTCCAGATATTGAGGCCGATCTTGGTACCACTCTGGACAGGCAGTCCGGCATGGATCGTGTCCTTGTGACCTTTACCGTCGGCATCGAAGTTCTGCCAAAACACTGCGCTGCCCTTTCGTGGCTTAAAGGTGGTTCCCTCATTCACGCCATCGCATTCGATGAACTCACACCATCGCTCATCAGCGGGCCGCGATATTCGCGGAAACTGAGTTCCACCTCCGGTACACTCATCTCCCAGGTACACCATGTACGAGCTGACTCTCCGGAACTTCTTGCTCGCAGTGGCCCAATCATAATGGTATGCGTAATGTCCAGTGACGTTGTAGCGCTGCGTCCATAGCCTCTCGATAAATGTGTCCTGCGGCCAGCCTTGGATCGATAATGCTCGCTGCTCGATGCATTGGACCGTTTCGTCCCGGTCAATGAGTGCTTTCTCCGACTTGCGGACCTTCTCGTCTAGGACTTCGGCACCTTCGTTCCAAACGGTAGAGATTTCCCACTTGTCAGAGCTATAGACTGTCAGCCACGGTGCTGCTGGCTAATCTACCGCTGCCTACCTAATTTCGACGAGATGATCGGCTTCTGCTTTGCTCAGGAAGCCATCGACGTATAACATTAAAGGATTTGACGAGAAAACGTGTGTTCTCCATGCGTGGGGCTGACACTGTAGCCCAGCATCTGGCGCTACAAGCGATCCCTCTTTTGGTCTTGCTGTCGATGTCTCTGGGTCGTCAGGTGTCGACTGGCTCGTAGACAGCAAGGGTGCACCAGGCGCTCCTAGGACTACATAGATGACGGCCGCTATGACGCCAACTTCGACCACAGTTCGCCAGCGAAAGCCTTGTTCATCTTGTTTGGCCATGATCAAACGCAGACTTGATTCTCGCAAAACGAGAGGCGAAGAGGATGGTCAAGGAGGTTGCGTACCTTGGCGCCGATCATGGGCGCTGGAACGGCCCGCACAAGCGAAGATCATCGGGGTTGGTGGCGTACCGTGGCGTCGACATCGACTTGGGACCTTCCTTGCGTCTTCGGTAAGCGTGATGCTTCTTTGTACTTGAGTGCCGGTTTTGTGCCGGTACATCAAGAGCGAGCAGATGGTGACGAGCTGGGATGAGGAGGGATGCTGCACTCCCTGAGACACCGGCGTGCAGCCTTCTGGCTCTCCACTACACTGGGTTTGGCAGCACTAGTCATCTTTGCGTGGTCCTCTGCGAGTCTAAGAATCGACAGAACGCTCCCTTCCGGTCACCTGGACTTCGGAAATGAAGGCCTCAGCTGGACAGCGAGAGTCACGAAAGACCGTCTGACGCCGGAAACTTTGCCCCAGTCCTGGTCTGGCTGCGATGACCTCCCAGGCGGCAGCGGCATGGTCTTAGGTATCCTGACGACTGTCAACGGTGCGCTGAACAGATTGCCCATCCAGCTTGCGACATCGCTTCGTTGTGTGAAAG
This sequence comes from Acidiella bohemica, assembly GCA_019670975.1. NCBI lineage: Eukaryota > Fungi > Ascomycota > Dothideomycetes > Mycosphaerellales > Teratosphaeriaceae > Acidiella > Acidiella bohemica. The sequence continues at coordinate 154,938 of JAGUCJ010000010.1, forward strand.
AACCAATCATTATCTCGGACTTGGCGTCGCGACTGGGCCGTTATGTTGTCCAGGATGCCTTTGCAAGCCTGCCGGCAGATCTCCTACGGGAGTCTGACTTCAACCTTTACTGGCGACTCCAGACGCTCGCAGACTCTGGACGGGCGAAGGAGCTGCCCACAGCTGTGGTCGTCCAAGGCAATCCTGCCACAAGCGACTTATTCGCCATCAAGGTGCTTCAGGCGGTCAGGCTTGCTTGGCAGCTACAACCTGGCAGAGACTGGTACGTCCTGGTCTCCGATAACAGCTATGTCAGTCTGCCGAATCTTTTGCATCTGCTTGGCAAATATAATGCAAGGGGGGCATGGCTGCAGAGCAACCTGGCGCTGAAGCCAGATCCACACGCGCATCCTGGGGTTACGTTCGTCTTCTCTGGCGAAGTCGTTCGCCAGTGGATCATCAACGGAACTCTCGCGGGCGGCAATTGGGGTGCTAGGTCCCATTCAGTATTGGCGAGCCGCAGTAGTCCCCTAGAGACCATCCAGAGGGAGCTGAACACCAACATGCTACAGCTTGGGCAGCTCGGCGGTGACGAGCAGCACTTGCTTGCCTTCGATGAGTCCAATTGGTGTCGGCCAGTCGTCACCGTGGCGGCCCCAGACGCAACTGCCGTGGATATTCTCTACCATGTCGAGCAATCACGCAACGGCTCTCAGATGCTCTACCGCGACATATACCACGCACTGCATCCACATCACTTGCCCTTCAGGCTCGAGAATTGGGACAACGGTGCTGCGGACGATATGTACGCCCTCGAAGTCGTGCCGAACGATCCAGAGCGGGCGGTTGGGCAGTGGGAGCCCAAAGACTTGATTGATCCGAGTCGATCTTACATGGGCTGCGAGCTGGCCTGCATCCAGAACGCGGCTTGCATGCAATTCCTGCATGTAACCAGATCGGGTGGGCCGTCAACGTGCTTCCTCAGCAGTACGATCCGTTCTGGTACCCAGCGCTTCGCAGAAGAGAAGGATGGAACGACGCTTACATTCACCAGTGGCTTCAAGTCAGACAGGATCGCGAAGTGGGCGCAGCTGCATGACAACTGCACTCCGCCTTGACATCCGCACGTATATGAGGCTGCGTCTTATTGTCGCAAGCCTGCAGGGGGGTGCAGCTTAATGTCTGACGGACTGGAGACACCACTGGCTGGGCATGCTCACGACGCATGCAGGTATGTAGCTGCATTCTCGCGTTCGTACACTATACGAAGTACCTCCTCGTTCCTGCTCCAGCATCGCGCCACATCACGCACATGGTCAAGAGCTGCACGCCGAAGGTTTGTACTTCCGACGGCCAAGACTGAATATTTCAGGCTCGAAGGTCCGACATGCGTTCGCGCACGTAAGCAACAGAGCGTTAAGAGCATCCACAATGTGCTACTTTGGGGCTTCTGCCTGACGGGAACGTCCGTCTATTTCGACCGGGACAAGCCTTGTCGCGGGACGAGATTCATACGTAACCCGGTTCGTATTGAGGGGATTGCCGAGTACTATTGTCCGAGGGCTAGTTAATCCGCAGAAATGAGCCACGGCACGACTGATGCCCTGGCGAGATCTTGACCAAGCCAAATCTGAAGCTTATGGTCATGTACAGTACGTGCCCAGTCCACTTAATGCCCGGTAGAGTGAGCCGGCGCCGGGCGAAAACCACGCTGGCGAGCACGTGGCATGTCAAGGTGGCCAGAAGGACAGCACAGCAACGTATCTGGCACGACGAGAAGTCATATAGAGCTGTGGAGTTTCTCCAGGTGACCGGCCTCATCTTCTCAGGGCATCAATTACACGGCACACCTCCTCGAGACCGGGGGTCCCACTTACTTCAACCAGCAAGGTCAAGCAATACACGGGAGCATACGCAGACATGGCCACCAAACGCCTTCTCCCCTTCGTCGGCTCAACTGGCCAGCAAGGTGAGAGCATTCGCGACATCTGGCTCGCCCGACAGGATCTCCAGGCCAAGTACGCCCTTCGGGGTATCACTCGCGATCCCAGTAGCCCCAAGTCCAAGGCTCAGGTGGGAGAAGGGGATTGAGATGGTGAAAGGCCCACTCGGCGGTGTCGAATCGCTGAAGCAAGCCTTCTCTGGCTCTTTCGGCGTATTTGGCGTCACGGATTTTTTGGGCACCCATGTCGAGGCTGATCGAGATCCAGCAAGGCAAGAAGATCGTTTCGACCCCGCTAAAGCTGCCGGTGTAGAGCATCTGGTGTTCTCAACTCTCGGGCCCGTGGAGAAGCTGTCGAGTGGGAAATACAAGCATGTTGACCACTTCGATGGTAAAGCCGAGATCGAGGATTACGCCGAGGCGAATGAGGGCGACATGGTTGTATCCTATTCCACGCCTGGTGTGTAGCCCTCTCCTCAAATCCAAGACTTTTGCTAATGGTAGCCAAGCGATGTATGTGTCGTGTCATTCATCAAGCAGTTGACTCCAAAGGGTGTACCTTACGCCCACCATGGCATTGCCCGACCCGAAACGACAGCGTTGCTTGGCCCATGATTGATGCTCCCCTAGACACTGGGAAGTACGTCATGGGCATCTTCGAAGGCGGCAAGGAGACCGACGGAGTGGAAGTGCAGGCACCATCGCTCTGGACTTCGCCAAAGGAGATTGTGTTCACGCTGAGTAAAGTCACCGGCCAGGATATAGTTAATTTTCGAGATGATTCCAGGAGAACTTCACGCGGCATGGCTGCCCGAAGCTATCCAGTCGGAGTCGACCGATATGCTGTCATTCATTGGTGAATACAGCTCCTGCGGCTCGGGGAGCGAGAGAAAGCAGGCGGACAGCGATAAGTGGTTGCTGTCTGGTGAGAAAGACGATCAGCCTCGAGAAGTGATTGCAGAACAACGGGCCGCGAGAGTCCCAGTAGCATCCAACAGTCACTGTGTAAGCCTATGCGCGTTCAAGCACTGTGTTGCAACTTTCCCGTCTTCGCATCGCAGGCGAGCGTGCTTGCGGCCTTCTACTCCGGGTTGGTCGGCAGTGCAGGTCAGTCGATTGTGCCCACTGCCACCGCACTTGCCGCAGGAGAAAACGAATGGCCGCTTAGGACGACCGGCGGGCCCGCGGACCTTTGCGCACTGGCTCAGCCTGATCCTGGTTCCGAAGTGCTTATACACGACATCTTGGATCTCTCTGGTCGACGTCGTCGACGCCAGCTCCATCAACTTGGGCACCTCGGCTTTGAGGAAGCGTCGGGAACTGGCGGTGTCGCTTTGGCGGAGATGCATCGGTGGTAGCGCCGAAGCAATTGTGCGCGGACTTGTATGCCGAGATGCGAGCACCTTCGGCACAAGTCTCTACACGGACATGGTAGGGGCAGTCCGGCGTACTTCGGCAGCCCATTAGAAGACGAAGGCGATCGCGTTCTCTGGTTGCAGGCGTCCACCCCTGAACCGAGGCATGGGCGAGAACGGCATTTTTGGCTGCCTCCAGGGTCGGGAAGGCCGTCTTTACGGTCAGCGACGGCAATGCCACGTCAGGAGGTACCGGATATTCCGCCGTGTCACCGACATGTGAGGCTGGCGCAGGGGAGACGGCGGGAACAATATGATCCTCAGACTGTGCAGTTATTGCTGGGGTTTCGTCCGCGCTGCTGGGCAAAGATGCCTCACGCGGGTGTCGCCGGTGATTATTGAGAGGGGGCGCAGACGCTAGGATCTGTTGCAGGCTCGGATCGAGGTTGCTGAGACTGATGGCGCCTGGTGTGGCGGCCTGGTGGGAGAAACGCGAGCGGGATGCGCCGCATCGCTCACTGGGCTGTGGGACAGCGGCAAATTGCACCTCCGCGCGTACGAGCCTCTCCCGGAGAGACGTGAGCAGGGACTCGGCGGCAGCGAGCCGTTGTCGAGGCGCCGTGATCTCCTCCATACCGTGCGATGCCTGCCGGTCGACGGCAGCCCCGCAGACGCCCGTCCAGCCTTGGCGCGTCGCGAGGATCACGTTGCCCGTCGCCCGTTGCCCGTTGCATCGCCAACGTGGCTAGCGGTGCCGCAGCGATGCCGCGATGGCCCGGGACCACGTTGCTGCCGCCGGAGCCCGTTGGTGCGAGAGAGGGAGAAAAGGTGATCAGACCACCCCCACAGATTGGAAAGCTGACTTGTCGCGTGCTCTTTCCCCTGCGCGAGGTCTCTGTCGACCAGCTGCATACAGCTGCCTCGGCCGACATCGTCGAATACCCTTGTGGCAAGGAGTAGTCTTGGCAATGCGCGCGACCACCGTGGATACTGGCTCGCGGGCCCAATGTGGCACTCGCGCGTGTTCGCGGGGACCCGTACGGCCCACGATGATCTACCGGCTCGTGTCTGTCGACGCTCCAACCGAGACGCGCGCCGCGGGGAGGCGCAACGTGCACGGAGGAACACGTCCAAAACAAGAGCCTCCGTGCACAGTGGCGGCCACTGGCGGCCGGCGGTGGAATAGTCATGCTGAGGTATACGAACAAGTAATTTCCGCCTGCGTTGTCTCCTCCTCGCGACAACATCCCATATAAGCCTGCTGCTGCTGTGCCATCGCCCATGCTCTCTTGTCTCCTCAGCCCCGTCTAATTCGCTTACTCTCATCCCAGACTTCGGTCGTCCACTCGCTACAAGTCGTTCTTTCTGAGCAACCGTCGCTTCCAAGCACCAATAAATCCAAACTCAGTCAACAAAGGCCAAAATGCGTTTCATCACTGTCGCCGCTTTCGCAGGTGCTGCTTTGGCCCTGCCGGCTCCCGCCGAGACCACCGCCGTGGGCAGCTCGGGCAACGGCGGTAACTGGGTAAGCGATGTGGACCGTCGGATGGACGACTGTTTGGATCATCCTCGAGTGCCTTGATGATCGGAGAGTCGTCTTGTTCCACCGGCAGATCGCCTACCAGAAGTCAGCCGAGCATTCCTAACATCGATCCCAGGGCCCTACGATCAGCAGCAGCACCACCTCCTCTTCCTCGTCCAGCACCACGAGCAGCAAGAGCAGCACCTCCGCGAGCACCAGCACCTCGTCCACCAAGACCTCGTCCGCCGTCAGCTCTGCCACCCCGACTCAGTCCTTCCCTGCCTGCTGGAGTGAGTGATGTCAGAGCTTCCAACGTCCCGCTGGCGTCTTACTGACCTCCGATCCAGGCGGCTGCTTCGCCAACAGCGGCGTGACCAGCCAGGCCGCGGCCTGCGGCAACTCCGCCCTCTACGAGTGCATCCAGATGGGCTGCTCCGCCGCCGACTTCCAGACCTACGCCGCCTGGTACCAGTCTTGCCCGACGACCTCCTCCAGCGTCGTCTCCAGCACCAGCTCTGCCGCCAAGAGCAGCAGCACCAGCAAGGCCTCGTGGTCTGCCTCGACCGCCTCGCCCATCACTCTCTCGCCCCCGGTCACCACCGGCACCAGCACCAAGCCCATCACTCTGTCCACTCCGGTTACCACGGCTCCTTACTCCAGCGTCTGGACGTCGTCGGTCAAGAGCTCCAGCGTTCCTCCCTACCCGCTCTCCAGCTCCGTCCCGTGGGTTGGCCCGACTGCCTCCTCCACCACCGGGTTCGTTCCCCCTGATCTCAATGTCCTTTATGGTACATGCTGACAGCAACACAGTGCCCCGGTGCCCTCCCAGACCGTCGTTCCGTACACTGGTGGAGCCTCCGGCCTCCAGGTCGCTGGTGGCCTCGTCGGTGCCGGTGCGATCGCCGCTCTTTTCTTGTAAACGCGCGCGCTTTAATTTTCTGGAAGTCATCTTGGACAATGCAAGCCCTCTAGCGCAGAGTGGCTATGACTGAGAGGGTTTGGTTGTGGTAATGAATGTATTTGGCCCATACAGCATGTGACAACGGTGCATAACCTGTATGCATTTTGGATTTGCAACACTTGCCTTGACTTGCCTTGCGCTCATCGTCACTCGCACACTCATTAGTTGTGATGTTTCTCATTGCTGTATCATGATCTCCTTAAACGTCTTCGTGATTCCGGTGATTGCCTCCTCGACAGGGAGACGCTCCATCGACGAAGCGCCGAAGAACCCATGCACGCCCTTACATCTCTCCAACACAACCCTCGCGTCATCGGGCTTCGCGATCGGTCCTCCATGGCATAAAATGATGATGTCGTCTCGAACCTCCGCGGCAGCATCCCGGATAGCCTGGACCTCCTTGACGCAGTCTTCGAGCGACTTGCCGCTCTGCGCCCCAATCGAGCCACTGGTCGTCAAACCCATATGAGCCACAACGATATCAGCGCCTGCTTCTGCCATTGCTGTCGCTTCGGAGGGATTGAAGACGTAAGGCGTCGTGAGCATATCCATCTCGTGCGCCATCCGGACCACATCAACTTCCAGCTGATAGCTCATCCCCCTGCGACATTCATTAGAATGCAATCTCGCGCCACCGGATGAAGACTCACGTCTCTTCCAAATTCGCCCTAAAAGTCCCATCGATCAAGCCCACCGTCGGGAAATTCTGCACGCCCGCAAAGCCCAGATCCTTCAACTGCTTCAGGAACCGTCCCATATCACGGAACGGATCCGAGGCGCAGACTCCAGCGATCACAGGCGTATGTTGCACAACAGGCAAGACCTCAGACGCCATCTCGACAACGACATCGTTGGCGTTACTGTACGGCATGAGGCCGGCCAGTGATCCTCGGCCAGCCATGCGAAAACGACCGGAATTGTAGATGATGATCAAATCACCGCCGCCAGCTTCGACAAACTTGGCCGAGAGGCCAATGCCTGGATGTCGTGTTAGCTTGTAGTAGATGGAGTCGGAGAGGTTACTTACCTTACCTGCGCCGGCGCCGACAATGGCTTTGCCATCCTTGATCTGCTTCCGCAAGGACTCCAAGATCTCTTTGCGATTTGTTGGTGGCGACATGGTCATCGACAGAAATAGCAATGCAATCCGGGTAAAATAGAGAAGATGGATCGGGTGTTGTAGGGTCACGTCAAGCTGAAAAGAGATGCAGCCACTTGACGCAATGGAGCACGTCGTTGCTGCTGGGAAGGTGACGAGAGCTTCATGCAGGCAAGGTCAACTCCGCTTCTCCAAGCTTGAGCTGCCACTGTCAGCTTGGCCATTGACAACACAGCACCATCTGGGACAATCCATGCGCCGGAGACAATCCCAATATGCCCCACATACTGCTCCTAGGCACCTTCGACACGAAACGGGACGAACTACTTTTCCTACGCTCTCAGATCCTTTCTCAATCCGGTGGCGACACAAAAGTGACCACCATCGACGTCGGACGCTCTCCCGTGGAGCACAGAGACATTGACATTCCTCAATCAATACTTACGAACCAATATGCACCTAGATCCAACAACCAAGACATCTCCAAATTATCCCGCGGCGAAGTAATTAAATACATGATCAGTTGCGCCAGCAACTACGTCTCCGAGGCCTACGAGTCCGGGCTCAGAGATCCGAGTCAAGCTTTTCATGGTATCATAAGCGCTGGAGGGACGGGCGGGACTTCTCTGGCCTCTGCGGTGATGCGAAAGTGTCTGCCCGTTGGGTTGCCGAAATTGATCGTCTCGACCAACGCGAGTGGCGATATGGGACCTGTGGTCGGCGAGGCAGATATTACTATGATGTACTCTGTCTGTGATATTGCTGGGCTTAATTACTTGTTGAGGAGGATTTTGTCGAATGCGGCGGGGGCTATTGCTGGGATGGCAACGGCGTATGAAGAAGCGCAGAGGAGTACGAAGGATGATGGTGGGGGCGGGAAGAAGAGGGTTGGCCTGACCATGTTTGGGGTTACTACAGCTTGCGTTGACAAGGTGCGAGAGTATCTGGAGAGCGATTACGAGATCGAGACTTTCGTCTTCCACTGCACTGGGGCTGGTGGTAGAGCGATGGAGCGACTGGTGTCCGAAGGCGTCTTGGAAGCAGTCCTGGATGTCACCACGACCGAAATTTGCGACCAGATCTGCGGAGGTGTTATGGATGCTGGTCCATTTCGACTAGAAGCGCCGTTGAAGGCAGGCATCCCGTACGTCGTCTCGGTCGGTGCCACGGATATGGTGAACTTTGGACCCAAAGCCACCGTGCCGGAGAAGTATCAGAACAGGAAGCTGTACGAGCACAATCCTACCGTGACGCTCATGCGGACTAGCCCGGAGGAATGCAAGGCTATCGGGGAGTTTATGGTGGAGAAGCTCAACAAGTTTTGCAAGGATAAGAGCAAAGTGCAGGTCGTCGTACCGCTGGGCGGAGTCAGCATGATCGCGACGCCCGACAGCCCCTTCTATGATGGCGAGGCTGACGAGGCACTTTTCTCGGCGCTGAGGGCTGGGTTGAAAGACTCAGACATCCAGCTGGCTGAGGATAGGCGCGCGATCAACGACGAGGGTTTCGCTGTCGATCTTGCAAAACGACTCATCAGTCTGATGGGCTTGGACTGAGATCGGGAGCGTTGCTTTGCCGGAGCCTACCATCCATCTGCCGGAGCCTACCAATGTTTACTCTTTGATGCTTCTCGAGCCATATTGGCTGCTGACCGCTTGTGTCTCGCGGACAGCAGTGTTCATCCATGTCCATGGCGGATCGCCGTGGAGAAGTCCTCGGACTTTCAAGGGTGGCCAGTCGCCTCAGCCGTGAGACTCTCGTTCTATTCGAAGGCAGCGACACTGGTATCGATGAGTGGGGTAGCATGGCGCAGGACGTGGAACGGTGCAATGTTCTTGAGCCTCTGTGGTTTCGAAGCTGATCCATTTTGGGATGTGTGCGTCTTGTCCTGCTTGGTTCGCACGCACATCGAAATGTCAATGCGATATTCTTCACATTCGGCCTTCCGCTAGCGCCCGCGCGATTATGGCCTATCAGATCGTGAACTTCAGTCGGCGAGTCGTGAACGCATTGCAGACTTCCGTATTTCGGTTTACCAGAGATTGCAGCCTGCCGTGGGAAGGAGGCTTCTCGGAGCCTTCTGCTCCAGCGACTGGTCGGCGTCCATGGAGCCACGAGCACGAGCATCTCCGCTCGAATACATCAGCAATAGTATCTTCACAAGGCCGCCGGCGGTTTGAGCATCCGCTGTGACCGCGATATGCGCGTGTGCATCGCACCTCGATGTCGCTGCTGCACGACTAGGACGCGAGCTTCGAAGCACAATTTGCCATTGAAACCCTGCTCGGCGTCTTCCGGAAGGTCGCCGAGTCCGCCGTGTATGTACATATCGGCTTCCCATCTGCTGCAATGGAGAGCGCGTGTTGACGAGGAAACGTCATCTGCGCGTCCCGTGCGCTTGTCAAGCATATGGATACTCCCCATCAAGAGTCAGTCCCCTCATCATCGCGAGAGGGACGTCGGATGCAGCGACAGACGCCCGCCCGCTCGTCTGGGGAAGTAGGTGCGACCCGTGCGGCCCCCGGGCGCCTGCCCTGCAGCTTGTGGGGCGCCGGCGTCGATCATCCTGCTTTGGTTGTCTCCCCTTCTATCGTGCATCATCACGAAAGCTTGCGTTGTGTGTTGGGACGGCAGAGCTACGGAGACCAGTCGCTCCAGCAGAGGGGCCTCGAGAGTCTTCGCAATCGGCCTCGCGCACAGTTCGAGCATCGGTGGGTGCAGGTGGTGTCGCGAGCGAGCTGTCACCAATCTTAGCGGCACGCCCGAACACTCATTCGTCAGTCTTAGCCTTGCGGTCCCGCAATTTCAGTTTTAGATCGGCGCTTTGAAGTCAAGCTGGTAGTGCGGCGGACCATCGCTCCAGTGCCTTCGCATTCCACTCTGGCTCTCTCCTGGAGCCCCAAGCTGATGCCTTTGGCCACGCTGGTTCAGGCCGCTGGGTGCTCGAGCAGCTGAATGTGCAGCGGAAAGCACCGGCGCGGTGTCAGCGGGCGAACCAGGAAAGGGAAGGGGAAGCTGCACGCGTGACGCTGCAGGTTGGGTAGGAGGACAAAGGGCGGCACACCCGAGCGGAGGTCACTCACCGCGTCCTTGACTTCGAGTGTGAGCGCCCGTGTGGATTCGCAAGAGACACGGCGGCCACGCAAAAGGACGGTTCGCAAGCGGCCGAGCGGTTGGGAAAGGTGATTGCTGAGTGCGCATAGCCACGCGACATAGTAAGGCTTGCAAGAGGCTGCCTTATCGGCCGGGACGACCAGTCACCAGGACCAGGCCCTCTCCACCTCTTCGACTTCCAGAATACATCCAGCTTACAATCACGTCCTCTTCGCCGCCGACGAAAACCCCACCTCGTCACACCCGCCCCGCGCCTGCCCCGCACCTGCCCCATTCGCTATTCGACCACCTTCGGGATACACAAGAGCGCTGCAAGACCCGGGAGCGTGCATCTGCTTGTACGGCCCTCCGTCTCCATTCGTGAAACAACAGCATCTCTCCTTCTCCGATCGATTCGCCGACACAAGCAGCACGCCGCGAAGCCTTACCGCATAGACTACACCTACACCTTCGCACCGCTTCGCAACGGCTTTTGCGCTGGACTGCGACCAAAGTAACTGACGACGGCTACGCTCCGTCGGCGGCACGCGGGACACCGCATCCGAGACAGCCAGCATGGAGCAGCCAGGCATGATGATGCCCATCGGCATGGCGCCTCGCAACATGAACACCATGCAGCAGCCTCAGCCGAACAACTTGGCGCAGCAGATTCATGCCCGTCTCGTCACCTCGATGAACCAGCTTAAGCCGCAGCTCGGAGCAGGATGGCAGTCAACCTTTGACGTCCGCCAGCGATCAGCTCACGCCATTCAGATGTAAGTTCCGCTCGCCGCCTGGTGCACTTTTGACGTCAGCTGCTCACAGCGAACAGGATCTCCGCTCTGCGCATGCTCAGCCCCAACGACCTTGAGTCGTGTATCAGCGCTGCCCTACGATTCGAGAAGAGGATCATTGCCGACTCCTCCAACCAAGCAGAATACACGGCGAAGATGCAGGCTCAGCTGAATCAGATCACGCAGAAACGTGAAGAAAATGCCTCGAATATGCCGCTGGGCATGCCGAACATGCCTGGGAACATGAATGGCGGCACTGGCATGCCAAACACTGGCAACATGAGCGGCATGATGAACAATCCCATGGGCATGCCGAATGGTCAGCCGAATCTAAACGCAAGCGGTCAGCAGAACCTGGTGCAATTGCGGGGACAGATGCAGCCTTCACAAATCCCACCTGGGACTATAGACCCAGGGGCGTTTCAGAGCGGTAACATGATGAACCAGACTCCGAACCGAAACCAAGTGAACATGCAGGCGGCGCAAACCAATAACGGCTTGCCTCCGGGCATCCAGATTAGCCCCCAAGAAATATCTGCGATGGTCCAGCAGCTTCACGGGCAGATGACCGACGAGCAAAAGGTCAAGGCGCGCAACCAGGCGCTAAGCGTAATGTCCGAGGCCGAACGCGCGGATCTGAATGCAAAGAATGATGACGCCCTACGCCGTTACCTAATGCATGTGGCAAGGAAGAAGATAATCGACATGAAACTCCGAAAACAGCAGCAGCAGCAGCAGCAGCAGCAGCAGCAACAACAAGTTGGCGGCGACGGCTCACAGATGAATAATCCTCAGGTCGCAAACAATCATCTTCCGCAGCAAGGCGGGCCGCAGTCCAGCATCGACCTGAATCAATTTCTCAGCCAACAGGCCATGGCCAAGCAACAGCAGGAGTCCGGTGAACAAGTAGTACCAGCTAGCAACAATATCAACTTCGGCTTGGGCAACATGCCGCAGAATGTGAATCCGGCGATGCTCAGTCAGAACGGCCAGCAGCCGAATAACAAAAACAACCCGCAAGCCTTGCAACAAGCGATGATGCAGCAGAATCAACATCGCATGATGATGGCGCGCCAGCATGCTCTGCAGCAACAACAACAGCATGCAAACCAACTGCGCGGGCAGCCTGGTGGCTTAAATGCACCAAATGCTCTCAATGGCGGCCCAGCAGGTCAGCTCAATAGCCCGGCGATGTCGATGCTCAACAGACCAATGGCACCTCCCGGACAGAACGCTCCAGCCACACCTCAGCAAGGGCGTGCTCAACAGCCTCCGCAGACACCGGCCAACAATGCGACAGCGCAATTGCTGCAGCATGCGCAGCAAATGAGGGACCAAAATGCACAAAATAGCGGTCCGTCGGGCCAGGGAATGCCTCGGCAACCACCGTCTGCCAATATGCATCCTTCGATGCAAGCGGCGTTGGCCTCGGATGGATTTCGCAACGTCTTGAAAAATCTCCAGCCAGAGCTCCGGGCTCATGTAACGCAGGCGATCCAGAACCGTCGCACACTGCAGGAGGTCATGAACATCATCAAGATATTTCAGGCTCGAGCGGCTTCTATGGCTGCTGGCAACAACGCCCAGACCCAATCCGGCGCACTCATCCTCCCGATCAACGGCGTCGCGCAATCGCAGCCAGGCAGCGCGATTCCGCAGTTCAACTCCCAGCCGCCCCTCAACCAACAGCAACAGGCGCCTCAGATTGATCCCATGCAATTGCAGCAGCGCATGCAGCAGCAACAAGCAGCGTCACAAATACCGCCACAGTTCCGGCAAAGAGCATTTGATATGCATCCCTACCCACCCGGACTCCCGAACAGCGTTGGCCTCAACGTGCCAGATGGCGTCAAGACTTGGGGAAACCTCAAGCAATATGTGCTGCAAAACCAGGCCAACTTGCAGCCTGGAACGCTCGAGCGAATCCAGGCCTTCCAGACGAAGTTCTTCCAGCAGCGTCCGGACGACGCGCAAAATGCGTTGAATGCGCTGAAGAGAATTCTGATGCAACAAGGCGCTCAGAAGAACGCTCAGATGCAGCTAGGCCCAGGTGGGCCCGGTGCGCCGGGAGCACAGAATATGCAGATGCCTGCTGGCCAAGCGCCGCCCGCGCAAATGATTCCGCCCACGGCACCGATGCAAGCACCGAATCAGACCCCTGGCCCAGCGCAAGGCATGAATCAGGGGCAGATGCAACGCCCAATGCCACACGTGCCGATGCCGACCGATGCAGATGTTGCGAGATTCCGGCAAGCACTTCCACAGCAGGCGATGAGTATGACGGACGAGGATATCAAGGGTATCATCCTCCGTCGGACTCGCGAAAAGCAGATGAGACAGATGCAACAGAACCATCAGCAGCAAGAAGCGCTCCGGAACGCTCAGATGCAGCGCGCTCAGCAGCAACAAGCGAGCCAGAACCAACAAGGCCAGCGTGTGCCGCAGCAACCGACGCCGAAACTGCCACCGGCTGGTCAACAGACACCGGTGCAGGGGCAGAAGCGGCCGCAACAGAATCATGGCGCGGATGCTGACGTCGTGGAGATTCCTAATCCAAACGCACAGGGCGCTCAGCAGAACCTAATAGCATCAATGATGGCGTCGATGACCCCTGCGCAAAGGCAGCAGTTCTCCAGCCTGTCGCAGGAGAAACAGCGTGAGGCTCTCAACAGGTTCCGGGACCGTGAGCAGCAGAAGGCGGCCAATCAACAGCGCGCATCTTTGGTCAAAGCGCAGAGTGAACTGGGTAGCGGCAACCAGGGCGCTGCTGCTGGCGACCCGCATCAGCAGCCTCTTCAGCCGCTGCAGCCGCCACAGGCATCGAGCAACGATCCGCAGGAGCGTGCCCGATATATCCACGCCAAGGCCGCTGCGATGTACAAGCAGATTGAACTTGAGAATCCCAAAGGGCCGGCTGTGCCGATGGACGGCGAGGCGCTTCAACAAGCGCAGCAAATGCTGAGAGGGCTGTATCCACCGGCGACCAAGGTTCATCAGACCTTTTACATCGCTCTGACGAATCCTGGCTTGGATGACTCGCTACGCAAGGCCATGAGGGCTAAAGTCCTCGTCCTGCAGAACATGAACAGTGACGGCAGTTTCAGAGGCCATTTGAGCTTACGTTTGGATGATATCAAGCAGCTCGGGGAATGGATGCGGCAGTACATGGTCGATGTAAAGGCCGCTAAGGACGGCCCTGGTAATCAAAAGAACCAGCAGCAGCCTCCGGCGCAGATGCAGAGCATGCCTCCGTCATCCGGGAAAGCGCAACAAGCACAGCCGCAAACCGCATCAATGGCGCAAACTGCGTCGCAGCAGGGTCACATCCACAAGGCAAGCGCGGCTTCCAAGGCCTCGCCTGCGCCTACGGACAACAAGACTTTCGACTGGGGCGCACCAAGTCCGCATGGCGTGCCCAAGTACGACGCGCGTGCGAAGGAGTTGACTCCCGACAAGCTCAAGTTCCCGCCAGTGAAGAAGCGAAAGACTGGCGCGCCGGGGCAGGAGACTGGCAGTGCGGCAAGCACGCCGGTAGGAGGTGTCTCGACGCCCGCAGCTATGACGGGCAGTCCAAGCCTGGCCAACAAAACTGGCGCGAGCGCGAGTCCGGAGGCGCTGCGTAAAATGTCCTCGCAACAACAGCAGGCGCAATCGCAGCCGCAGCAGCCGATCAAGAGATTCAGGTGTTCGGAGGATTGGTGCGAGGGGCATCTCAAGGGCTTCGAGACGGAGGAGCTACTGCGCGCGCATGGGGCGAGCGAGCACGCGCCAGTGGGAGATCCGCTCGACTTCTTCGTTGAGAGCGCGGCGGCTGCTTTAGGCGTGGACAAGGATACGGGGATGCAAGCGAAGGCGAAGTCTGAGAGCGGAGCCAAGGCATCTGCTACCAAGCCCGCCGGAGAGCCGAAGCAGCAGACCCTCCGCGAGATGATTGAGGACAAGGTGGGCTTCGAGCCTGCCGCTTTCACGACCGAGGACAAGGCCGACGAGGTGACGGACTTCAGCTTCGACAACATGTCGGATCTCTTCAATGACGAGCTGGCTGGATACAACGAGTACGCCGAACTCTCCAGTATCACTAATTGGGGCCTACGACCCGAGGCCATGGCCTCAGAGTCTTCCCCTGAACTCACGCCGCCGAGCGAGGATTCCAGCCATGCTAGCGATGTGAGCCAAACGGAGCGCTTGGTCATGAATTTGCGATGGGATGCGGAGGGGACTGGTGAAGCGGGACATGTGCCGGAGGCTCTGCGGGCGATGGCGTTGGAGGGGAAGAAGAAGGATGGCGACATTGCTGTGGCGGAGGAGGAGGATGAGTTCGCGTGGGCGACAGTGGCTGGTGATCCGCCGACGTGGGCGGATATGTTTGGTGAGAATGCCGGGTTAGAGGGGCTGGAGATGGACTAGGCCCATGTCCAGCGATGGTCAAGGCCTAGGGATTGGATTTAGCGATGGCGTTTTCACTCGGACGATGGGTTTGAGCGACTACATTGTGCTTGCGATCTTGGCGGTTAGCGTGTGGCCGCCACGTGTTCGCGGTCTGGCTCGAGCAGGTACGGCGAGGCCGATGAAGATACCCAGCGCTCTGCGCTCTATCATTATTACGATCTGGGAACGGGGAGATGCTTGGGGATATCGGTGGTAATTGTCAAGTCCGGTGCTGTGCGCCTTGGACGGTTTCTTTGCTTACTATGCACGCACGCTTCTTGGTCTCCAGAGGGTAAATTTCATATCTCAAACCGAGTCGTGGAGTGCGGACCCCTGCTTCCGTGGCGAAGATGATGAGGCTGTGGGGGTCATCTTGCTGAGCCGACGTCGGCCGCTGCCAGGCGTTCCATCATGTTCTCGTTCGGAGGTAGCCTGGATGCTTCATCATCGCTACTCCATTTGATCATCGAGACACGCATGCGCGGGTACTTTCGCACGGAGATAGTCTTGTCGTGCCAGAGCCGAAGCAAGGCGCCGATTGCATTGTACACAGGGAGGCGAAAAAAGACAGAGTGTATCAAAAGAACAAATAACTGGGTCGTTTCCCAGGACCTCCATCGATAGCGTGCTGGCCCAGACTCACACGTAAGTGTTCTCGTGGCAGCGATCTCCGGTGAACCGCGTCGATCCTGAGCGACAAGAACACCTCACCATGCCAGTCTACCACATCGGTCCGTTACCACTCCTCAGCGCATCAGCAAGTCAGGGTCAGGCGTTGACGTGATTACAGTCCTCTTCAAGCTCAAGCCAGACGTCAGCGAGGCTCAGAAGAGCGAGCTCGGCAGGGGCGTGAGCAACATGCTTGGGCAGGTGCCAGGTCAGTCAGCCTCCAAACTGCTTTCCTCCATCGACGGGTACCTCAGGGCATACTTAACGCCCGTCATAGGTCTCCGCAGTATTAAGATCGGCCCGCCTCACCCTTCGACAGCGCATAGAGGGAAGGGCTTCGATATGGCTGTTGTCGCTGTGCTTGAGCAGGCGGAGGATATCAAGGTTTATGCCGAGCATCCGGCGCATTTAGTGTGAGTACTGACGAATGCGAACAAGGGCAGGGGAGCGGAGGGACAGCGCTGATAATTCGCAGTGTCCACAAGGCTCGCGAGGCGATTTGTGACGATACATTGGCGTACGACATGGAGTTCGAGGAGTGAGATGGGCGAAGACGATTTGTCGATCGAGGGGAGGACAGAGTCTGGATGCCGATGACGTTGTCCAGGGAGTTGGAGGAAGGTCGTGCATTGTCTCCGGTAAGAGGTAATGCCATGCATGAGGTCTCAGTCGCTGCACGTGCCTTGTTTGCACGGCACTGTGCGTGCGTTTCAGAGGTTGCAAATGGCGAAACCATGGTAGGCCCGAATCACCTGGATTGTGTCAGTGGCACCGCAGACGCATGGATTCCGCACACGCGACGCCGGGCCGATCTGGGACACAGAGAGCATTCACATGGTTTCTGTCAGCACATGGTCGCATTGCAATATACGAGGTGGCTTCGAGACTGCCATTGCGGGCACCCGAGCGCTGATCCGGATCGACAAAATGTGCCAAGAGTGAGGCGCGTTTTCGCATTTTGATTGTAGTACTCCGGTTGGCTGCCAAGTGAGCGGCGAGGAGAGTATTGGCGGTACTCTTGACGCTTCACGCCGGAAAGTGTAGCATGGCCATTTGATCTGTAGGCGGGGCGTCCGGTATGGTGGTACGATATCGCATGAGCGGCCTCACGGTCTGCAAGCTCGACGCTCCGCAGACAGCGGCCGTCATCTAGCACCTCGCCGTCGTAAGCAAGCGCTCATTCCATGACATCGTTTTGAGATCACTCGTCATGCCACCATACATATAGATACACATACATATACTCGCGACACAACCCCGACGAGATGGATGTGTTGGGTGCTGTCGCTGCGTTGACTGTCGGCGACATCCGAGGAGAAAGGCGCTCGAGGAGGATGGCGCTACCCCGAAGCAGGCCGTACACGCGCGACCGACCGGCCACATCCCTGTCAGCCACGAGGCGGGGGGTGCGTCACACCTTCCCAATTCCGCACGGGAGTGGTCGACTGCACAGGGCTGGCTGATACTGTCGGGGCGGAGGAGCGCGCGCGGGGAGCGAGTCCGCTGACCGCGCTGTCAGAGCGTACGTATACCGTGGCGCACATCATCTCACAGCTCGCCTCACGAACCACTCGCAGCCGTCCGGGCCCGGTGTACACTGGTGCGCGAGCCCGGCCGGCAGCCAAAAGGAAAGGCACCGCTCCGAGCGAGCCAGCGGAGGCGAAGAATTTTCCTCTGCGCAAGCTACTCCCCGCCATCACGAGCCAGCCCGCCGCACCTGCGTCCTCATGACCCGTTTTCCTTCCCAGCGCTCTCAGCACGCCGACTCCGACTCCGCATCTTCCCCCCCCTCCTTTCCTGTGCGCCGACGCTCGGCTCTCTGACGCATTTCTATTAGCTACCTCTTACCTACTCCAGTCTTGCTTCCTCCCCCCGTCCCATCTCTTATCAGACATTTCGCCGTGACCAGAGCCTATTAGCAAACCGCTGTAGCCGCCCTCGACCCTCGACCACACGCAATTCGCCATCCCGACCTGCTGGACACGCCCTACTTTTAACCTTAGTGGTCAGCCTTATTACTTTACTACAGCACCCTAACTGCCTTCGGGCAGCGCTGTGGGCGGTGTTTGGGATCGCCGGGTACCTGCAGCTCCTTGCTCGATGAGCGACAGCGGTGCTGCCGTCGCGGACGTCGAGATGGCTGCCGAGACCAAGGTCGAGACTGCGCCGGTAGATGCGAACACGCCTTCGGACGTGGAGTCCACGCCGGAGCAGGAGGCCCGGCCGGGGAGCGCGTCGCAGGAGCAGCCTGCGCAGCCTGTGAAGCGCAAGGGTGGTCGTAAACCGGTATGTCTTGGTCGTCACACGATCTGATAGGTCTGGTGTGCTGATATCTGTTCGAGATCTATGCGACTTCCGAAGAGCGCAAGCAGCGCAACAGGCAGGCGCAGGCTGCCTTTCGCGAGCGTCGCACTGAGTATATCAAGCAGCTTGAAGCCACTATCAAGCAGAACGAAGACACCCTGTCGGGCTTGCAGCAGAGCCACCGGGCCGCGGCCGACGAGTGCCTCATGCTGCGGTACAAGAACTCGTTGCTGGAACGTATTCTGCTGGAGAAGGGTGGGTCGGGTTCGCTATCGTCGCTGTGCAGCTCGCTGACTCCCGACAGGCATTGATGTCCAGGCTGAGCTTCAGCTCAAGACCGGCAGTCCCATCCTCGGCCCCGGCTTCATGCCTCCCGGTATGAGCGTGCAGCAGCAGACACGGCAACCGCAGGCGCCTCTACAACGCGCCGCAGTCCAGCAACAACACGCCCGCCGCTCTGGTCAAGGCTTCCTTCCCAAGCTCGCACCAGGCCACGCAAACGCCGAGACAAGCTTCCCGCAGTCTTCGCCCGGTGGCCATCCAACACCTTCCTCACACGCTTCCTCACCAACTAACATCCACACACATTCACCACTAACCATGCACCAAGGTGGGATCACCCCGCCAAATCCCTCCGTACTCGCTCAGGGACAAGCGCAGCAATACCACGCGTACCCGCCGCCATCGCAGCGGCAGCCTAATGCAGGCTTCTTCACCGCGCAGCAACAGCACCAGCAACACCCTGGGCCTCCGCAACAGACAATGCATCGCCCACGGCCCTCCCAATACCACAGCAGCGCGAGCACCGTCTCCAGCCGCTCTGTCAACAGCCAACCTGCGACCCTCAACCCACCCATGTCTGCCGGTGGTGGCGGGCCGTCAACGGCATCGGCTTACTATCCCAGCCCCTTTCAAAAACACATAGATCAGCTCGGCAAGTCTCACCACACCCCCTTTCTAATAGAACTGTGTTCGTCCTAGATTGATTCCGTGAGTACAGAACAGGAGTACGATACGCAACAAGCATCCATGCTTGACGACGCCGACGCCCAACACGACGATGGCGACACTTCGCCCGCGACCGCGACGCAGCGACATCACGGTTTACAGGGTACTTACCCGCCGCAATTTGAGCAGGGGCATGCCCAAGGCGGACAGGAGTACTATCGGCATCAGCATCAGCATCAGCAGCAACAGCAACAGCAACAGCAACAGCAACAGCAACAGCAGTACGGTCCGACGTCACAGCAACAGCAGAGGCAGCAGATGATGGCTGCAGGGGGAGGGCAGCAGGCGCAACAGGCGGGCCCCTCGAATGGTTCGTTCCCGATGGGGCAGCCGATCGATCCTAACGACCCGAATTTGGATTTGGATCCGTTTGGGTTGTCGGCCAGTATGCATTATCCGACGGCGTACTCGGCGCTGGATCAGCCGCATCGGTGAGATATCCGTCATCCGCTTGGAAAGATGTCATTGGCGGGAGCGGATGTTGTCAGCGGATCGCTGAGCATCGGAGCTGGCGTGATGGGATGTTCGGACGTGGGATCAACATTTGCGTGTGCAACTTTTCACGCGAGCATGAGAGACGCGAGCGCGGTTGTTCTGAGGATTAGCGAGGCGCTTCCCGTGATGGAGAGGGGAGGGATTGTAGTATAGCATTTAGCGAGAGCGAAGAGGCTCTCAAAGCAGTGAGTGAGATGCTGTTCGCCTCGAGTCGCTCGAGTCTCCCTGCTCACTTTGCAATGCTCACCCTCCGTCGTCAATGGAGCACGATGAGCTCATGCCACGATCATTCCACATGTACGTATTTCGCAGGTACCTCTGACATGCGTGCGGATTTGACTGCCAAGACTGGCGCGGTGGAAAGTCCCGCTCTGAGGCCACTGCTGCAATTCAGACGTGACGAACCTCGTGTCTCCCGCGCGGAGCTTCAACCTCTTCTCCTTTGCACCCGCAAACAGCTGCCCAGACACCGAGCCGCACACGATGGGTCGCTGCTCATAGCCTTTTACAGTACCGACACACGAAAGAAGAGAAGCCGTTGTTGTTGTTGTCGTTGTTGCTGTTGCTGTTGCTGTCGCTGGCAAGATGGGCAGCCAGATCGCGAGCAAAGTGAGTGCTGCTGGCGCTGGG
This sequence comes from Acidiella bohemica, assembly GCA_019670975.1. NCBI lineage: Eukaryota > Fungi > Ascomycota > Dothideomycetes > Mycosphaerellales > Teratosphaeriaceae > Acidiella > Acidiella bohemica. Next base: position 175,217 of record JAGUCJ010000010.1, read on the forward strand.
TCATGCAACCTTGGGATTGTCCGAGGGGAGGGCATCGGATGCTGACATGCATGTGCGCAGAATCTGTACGAGCTCTTGGGTAACGACGTAAGGATATAGCGTGATGGGAGACGGAGGAGAGGTACTGATGAGACATGCAATAGCCGGAGCTCGACCCCGACAGGGAACCGGAGCCCCCCGTCAAAGCCATCGAGAAGCCCGTCAACCGCACCGGCAAGCGCAATGGCCCTGCTGAGGGGGCGGGTACCAGCGATCGGGGCCGCGGTGGCCGCGGTGGCCAGCAGACAAGGGCGGATCTGAGTAGGTCGCGGAACACCCTTACCCTTCACCGACAAGCAGAAGGTTGCACGGTGGAAGGTCGTATGAGCGCAGGATGTGTGCTGACTATGGTGCTTGCAGCTGATGCACGGCCTGCGGGCAACAACCGTGCTGACCAGCGCGATGATGGCCTGCGCCAGGACCGTCACCCGGACCGTCTGAGGGGTATGCTAGCTTCTGACTTCCCTCCTGCGCATGTGTACTGACGCCTTCGCAGACCCGAGGCAGCACCGTGAGATCGGCGGCCGTGGCCGTCACGACCGTGGAGGGCGTGGCTCGCGCGGTGGACGTGGCCGTGGCGACTACGCGACCACCAGGACTGCCCGCGATGACCGCCACAGCCACACCGGTGTCGGCGAGCACGACAAGCAGGCCGCCCACGGCTGGGGATCGACGACTGGCGAGGGCGAGTGGGGCAACGAGCGCGCCGGTGAGGCCATCGCTCGGGCTGAGGCCGCGAACGAGGCCGGCTTCACCCCCGACACTGACGGCCACGACCCGGCCTTCTCCAGTGGCCCGGACGCCCCGACCACCGCCGAGGACGTCGCGGCGGCTGAGCCCGAGGAGAAGACCAAGTCCTACGACGAATACCTCGCCGAGCAAGCCGAGAAGCGTCTGGCTCTCAGCGGCGGCAACTCCCAAGAAATCCGCAAGGCGAACGAGGGCAGCAAGCAGAAGTTCCCGGAGGGCACCGCCTTCTCCCGCAACCCGGAAGAGGAGAACTTCATCGCCGGCTCCGGCGGCAAGAACCGGAAGCAGAAGGAGATCAAGCAGAAGGACATGCTGAACCTCGAGGGCAACTACTACGCCCCTCCCGAGCAAGAGCGCAGCGGTCGCGGCGGTCGCGGTGGACGGGGCGGTTTCCGTGGCGAGCGTGGCGGTCGTGGTGGCGAGCGCGGCGGCCGCGGACGCGGCGGTCCTCGCGGGGAGCATAGGGGCGCTCGCGGTGGCGACCGTGGCGCCGCGCCGCGCGGCGGTAGCAACGTGAATGCTCTGGACGAAAGCGCTTTCCCGACTCTGGGCAGTGCCTAGAAGGCGCTCGTCGTGGCGACTTGCTGAGGGCAAGGTGCTTTTGTGGCTTCGTTTGGCATCGAACAACAACGGCCGACATGGTGGGAAGAATGTGCATTTACTATCTGACTCTGGGCCTCGCGGCTTGGCGTTGGCAGGCTGTGGAGGGCTCGGCAAAGGGTGCGATTGAGCAAAGTAAAGCAGATAAGATGTGCAAAAATGTGATACTTGCAGTCTCGGCGTCGGTCTCATCCGTCTTCACGTGAAGTGGGGCTCGCTGCTGCGCAATGCGGTGTGCCGGCCGTTTTCTCGCACTGAATGTCTTGAAAGACCGCAAAACGCCGTGCAATGCCATCCAAACGCCGAGTACCAAACTCGACCACCGATCTAGCGCCTCACCCCCCGAACCCGATCCCGTCCCGCTCATCATCCACCACCCTCCCATACTCCAGCAACAAGCGGAACAACCAGGCCTCGAAATCCTCATTCCTCAACACCTTGCCCGCCCACTCCCGACTCCCCTCGGCCATCCGCGTCGCCTGCGCCTTCCCCTCCCCCTCCACACTCAGATACTTGACCGTCTCCAGCGCCTCGTCCGCGCGCAAGCTCAGCGGGATGTAATGCACCCACGGCTTGATCCACTCCTCGTGCCATTCCCGGAAGAGCGCCATTTTGAAGGTGAGGCTGTGGGATTGGAGGAACGCGTAGAAGCGGCCGCTGAAGGCGTTGCCGTCCATGTCGAGGAGGAAGCGGTATTTCCACGCGTCTTGTTGGTCGACCGGCTTGGTGACGGCGAAGAATTCCTTCTGGGCGTCGCAGTCGCCCGGATCGCATTGGCCGACGTGGGAGAAGTGGATGTCGATCAATTCCTTGTAGTCTTGGCGGGGGACTTCGCGGACTTGGTAGTCCGGGGTCCGGTCCGGTTTGTCGGCGTTGACGTCTTTGAGGATCTTGGCCGCGTCGAGCGCATTCAGTTTCCCGACCATCAGTTGCCGGTGCTGGCGCCGCCAGCCGCCATCCCGGCTGAAACCGCCCGTGGTGCTGCCGCGCCACCAGAGGGAGTTTGTCTTCTGGGCCCAGGTCGTGTCGCGCGACTCGTCGTAGGAGACCTTGCCGTACCAGTACCAGGGGGAAGGGTAGAGGATGTCCTGGAAGGAGGACATTTTGCTCTGGCTGAAGATGGGCACGAGTTCGTGGACGACGTTGAAGGCGTTGGGGCGGTCGAAGAAGCCGTGCGAGGTGGCGAGGGATGGGGAGAGGCAGACGTCGGTGTAGGCGGTGTGGTTGTAGATCCAGCCCAGATCGCTCAGGGCGTAGGCGGTTAGGTTGTCGGGGGAGGGGTCGAGGAGGGAGCGGGCCGGGGTGTCGGCGGGGCAGGAGAGGCGGGAGGGCAGCCAGGTGGGTTGGTGGGCGAAGACGTTGAAGTGGGTGGTTTTAACCTCGGCGATGCGTTTGCTGTTCTTCACGTCGGCGGGCCGTGGGCTGAAGGAGTTGCGGGGTGAGGGGTGTGCGAGCGCGGCTGGGAGGTGTTGCGTCGTGGCGAGCTGGACCATGCGGTGGAGCTCGTCGTGAGGGACGACCACGCGCGGCTCGTCGTGGATGTTGAAGGCTAGGTCCATGTCGGGCAGGTATTGGACGAAGTCTTGGATCATGCCCACCACGGCTTCTTGCAGCCACTCTTGCCCGCCTTCGACGTGCACTGCTTTGCCGTCTCGAATCAAGACCGCCATGAGATTGTTTGGTCCAAAGCCGAGCGCATCCCGGACCCGCTGCCGAATGGTCGATGGAGGTAGCGCCCAGAACGGCAGGAGCGAGTGGTAAATGGCATCGTACTCATCGATGAGCTGAACATTCTTCCGCTTGGCGAACTCATACCACTTATCAAAGTTCGGCGGAGGCCGCAGACCATACCGTCGCTTGTACTGCGTCACCGCCTCCTCCAGCGTTCCCGACTGCCTCTGCAACAAGGCCAGGAAATCCGCTTCCGCATCTCGAACCAGCTGATCCACGGGATGTACCCGGGTATCCGTGTACTGCAACGGCCCCAGCTCTTTCACAGGCGTCTGAACCTCCAGAGCCGGCTTCCCATCGCTCTTGCCAATGGGCAACGGGTATCGCAGCCCCGGCCCGCCATTGCGCCAAGACCACGCCGCCAAGCTCGCGAACGAAGCGAGCGCGACCAGCACGAGCAGCTTGCTGAATCGTCCCTTCATCCTTCCGCCTCCTATACTTGACAGGCCTCCAGCATCATTATCGGCGAGGAAGACGAAGGTGGAAAGGGCGCATAGTGCTGCGAACCAGGCGCGGCTGAGCGAGAAGGCCGAGATGAGCTGTGCGCAGAGTGCGGCGTAGAGCGGGACGAAGGCGGTCGTGAATGCGTCGTGGCGTCGGATCTGGATGGAATGGCGTACCAGGTCAGTATTCGCATGGCAAGAAGATTTGGGGTTGATAGCAGGGCAGACGCCGGGGAAACTCCGGAGCCGCATCGCTTCGCTCCGGATCGCCAGCCCTGCGGGTCTGCTTGCATCTGATGCGGCGGCGCAAAAGAGCAGACTCACTTACCATGAGCAGTAACGAGCCCAACATGCCCGTGTGCATCCCCACCATCACGCAGGCCCATGTCACGGTCAGGAATCCTTCGCCCAGGCCAAACACCCTCTCGCTCGCCCTGTGCTCCCAAGTTCCAATCCCTACCAAGCTCCCAAATCGCCAGCCTTCCATCAACAAGCTGGCGACTCCAGTCCCCACCGCAGCAGCGACCGACACGTCCCTCACAACTCTGATCGTGACCTCCCCTTCTTCGCTCCCAGCACTCTTCGGCTCTGCCGGTTGCGCCAGAAACCCACTCGCGCTGTAAATCACACTCCCATTCTGATGCGTCTGCTCCAGCGCCTCCTTCTGCGCAAGCTCCACCAGTCGGAGCGCAAGTCCCGTGAACACAGCGCTGGAAAGACCCAGGGACAGAGTCGCGTTCGATCCTGTCCCTCTCCAGACAGCCGTCACTGCGGCCGCAGACAGCACGGCCAGCCCGGCGAAGCCGCTTTTCGACCCCGACGTCTCGGCAGCCTTCCCGAGGCCTTCGCGGTCGTTGTCCTGCCTGGACGCAGAATTCTCTGATCCGAAGACATCTGTTCTCGACAGGGTGTAGACGGTCAGAGGCAACAGTCCCTACAGTCACGCCAGTATCAGTCACCCATCCTGCTTCGTGCGATGCGGATCGGAAGACAACACCTTAGCCCACCAAATGCTACCCCCAGCCCCCGTAGCCCTGTCCTGCGTACTTGCCAATGCCAACAGCGTCCCCGCAAGCCATGCTATCCTCTGTCCTTCTAGCAGTTCTCTCCATGAAGTCCGTGCGGTCGTGTATGCGCATAGGAGGATCGAGGCGCAAGTCGAAGTCAGAAGTGAGTGTCTTGTCGGCGTGGCCAGGTAGGAGAGTGTCGTTGTGAGGAGGAGGAGAGCCGGGAGAGCATAGGGATGGGATGAGAGGGAGGACATGAAGGACGGGGCGACCGGAATGATGTAATTATTGAAAGAGTGGCATTGTTTTCGCGATGTTGACGACGAGGCTCGAGAGATCGAGAGTATGGAGAGGTGACGAACTCGCGTTGCGGCCTCGGCGCAGCGCTTTGGGCGTAGGGTTTCAGGCTGGAGCGTGCCTGTCTTTGGCTCCGCGGAGCCGAGCTTGGACACGACTTGACAGCTCGCTTCCACATCTCTCGGAAGCAAATACGTAGGTCGGGTCGGCAGGACTGTTCGAGATGCTCTGCTACGCTGCGCTGGAAAGACTCGCCCAAAGAGGGTACGACGTCCTTGTCCAGCCAACTCGTACCGTCTGCCCGTCCTGCAAGCAGCCTCGAAGGTTCCCAGACATACCGTATGCCATGAATTAGAGAACTCGCTGGGTATCTATCGCCCGTCCTCATCGCCAATGAAGCACCACCAGAGCCATCGCCAGCTCCGTCTCCCCGGAAACTCCTACGCAGAAGCCATCCTCCTCGCCCGATGCTTCGTCTTGCCAATACAGTGCACCTGGAACCCCAACGCACTCAGCTTCTCCGCCTCTACCACATTCCTCCCATCGAAGAGCAATCGCGGTCTCCGCATACCGCTGGCGACGATCGTCCAGTCTAATCTGCCCTTTGGCGCCGAAGGGACGGACAATTCCGGTTCGGTGTCTGGGAATGAGATGGAGCTGGCGGAGTATTGGTCGCCGTTTGTGCTGCAGGATTCATCTGCGGAGTTGGAGGATGAGTCGTCGGAGACTTGAGTGGTCTCGTATGTGGGTGTCGATGCCAGCATTTGGCGGGAGGAGAGTCTGGGGTTGAAAATGGTGATTTCGGGGAGGTAGTCGGTTTTGAACTAGTCCTCAATGTCAATGGTTTGCGCTCGGTTCATCGATTGCTGGTGGGCACTCACTTCATCCCACTCGGTCAAGATCACCACCGCACAAGCGTCCTTGCACGCCTCATACGCGCTCTCACAGATGCTCACGCGCTGGTTCACCACCTCCACCCTATGCTCCACCATCAGATCCTGCCGGATCTGCTCCTCGCTGACCTTGGGATCATATATCGCCACCCGCGCATTTTCCGCAATCAATTGCCCCACCACCGTGATCGCCGCACTCTCCCTCGTATCGCCCGTATCCTTCTTGTACGCGAAACCCAGCACCGCAATCTTCTTGTGCGCCAGCGTGTTGTACAGACACTTCGTGATCTTCTTGGTGAACCTCTGCTTGCTGTACTCGTTGATGTCAACGATGTGTTTCCAGTACGCAGCGACCTCGGGGAGGTTGTAGGTCTCCGCGATGTAGACCAGAGATAGGACGTCCTTCTTGAAGCACGACCCGCCGAAGCCAGCGGAAGCTTTGAGCATCTTGGGACCGATCCGCTGATCCTTGCCCACGGCGTGCGCGAGCTCGTCGATGTCGGCACCGGTTGCTTCACACAAGGCGGAGAGGGAGTTGATGCTGGAGATGCGTTGGGCGAGCATGCAGTTTGCTGCTAGCTTGGCGAGTTCGGAGGTCCAGACGTTGATGGTGAGGATCCGCTCGCGAGGGACCCATGCTGCGTAGATGTCTGTGAGGGCTTCGGCTGCTTCGAGGGATTTGCGGTCGCGGAGGGAGCCGATCAGGATGCGGTCGGGAGACAGCACGTCCCGGACGGCTGTGCCTTCTGCGAGGAACTCGGGGTTGGAGAGGATATCGAAGCGGACGTCGGGGCGGGCGAGGGAGTTGAAGATCTCGCGGAGGTCCCGCGCGGTGCCGCATGGTACGGTGCTCTTCTCTACGATGATCTTGTCTGTTGTTGCGGCTTCCGCGATCATGCGGGCGGCGGACTCGACATAGGCGAGGTCGGAGGCTTTGCCGGCGCCTTGACCGAGAGTTTTGGTGGGCGTGTTGACGGAGATGAAGATGAGGTCCGCGGCATCGATCGCTGCCGCTACGTCGGTGCTGAAGAACAGATTCGGCGTGCGCCCTGTTGCTTCGTCGCCATCGCGAGGGAGCTCCACGATATCCTGCAGGCCGGGCTCGAAGATGGGTAGCTGCTGGCTCTTCCAGGCATCGATCCGTGCGTGGTTGAGATCCACGACCGTCACCGTCACATCCGGGTTCTTGTGCGCGATGACAGCGCAAGTTGGGCCTCCGACATAGCCCTGTCGTGGCGATCTGCGTCAGTGACCGGTCCCGCCTTCTTGCCCGAGTGTGGAGGGCGGCTTACAGCTCCGATGCAGCAGACGTTCCGGACACGACGCACCATGATGGCGGGCTTGCTGGGCTGATCAGTCGTCTCCGACGAGCGACGCTTGCGAGTGGAATGGACAAAAGGACGACCAACACCTCCCTGCAACAAACAACCATCGCTTCTCTCAACACGGACTCGCCTCGGACCCCGCCGAGCCAGACTCGCAGCCCCGTGGACTGGTGCTTGCGTGCGCCTGGCGATACTCGGAAGCCGGTCCTGGAGGACTGGGATTCCTACTGACCAGTCGCTGCGGCACATGCGCGCCCATCGCTGCGCAGCGCAACCGCGAGAGCCACAGCCCTGCCAACGTGCTCCGCTTCCACTTCGGCCCCCGCGAACCCTGACGCCCACCATAGGAACGCCCGGGTGGGGGGTGGGTGGTTCCGCAGCAGCCACCGAATGACGATTATCCCAAGCGGCGACCCTACCGCTTGCTGGCGCCGCAGAAAGCTTCGAAGGTGTGGGATAGACGACAGGGACAGCTCCGTGTCGCCAAGATGCATCTGTGAGGTCCTTGGGCATTTCGTGTGTGGTGGTATTCGCCCGCTCAGTCTCGGCGTTGTCTATCCCCTGCGCGACATAGGAGCCTCAATCATGCGCGTCAACCATTATGGCGACGGCAATGGCGATGCGGGCGCTCATCTTGGGTAAACAGTGGGTCCCATTATCCAGGCCTCGTGGAATGTTTGCTCCGTAGCAGCCTCACGCCACACCATGATCCCGCAACTCGTCCATTCCCGGCCAGCATTCATTTGCAGTCATGTCACCCTGTAGTTCGCCATGCCCGCCATCACACCTGCCATGGGCGTGGAAGAGCGCCTAAGCTACTAGTGCGTCTCGCGCCGACCAGGCTGGCACGCCCGAGATATCGCATTCGTGCATGCACGAGACAGGGGCGGTCGGTGGTTTCGCCTGGGCTTGCCCAGGTACAGCACGAGACCGCAAGCCGGCCTTCCACGCCAAGATGGTCATATCGCTCCTGCACGGCGCTGGTGCACAGTGTTGGTGCTCACCGGTTCGCCGAACAGGCCAATTCGATATTGGCAGAACGGTGGATCATTGCCACCGGCTGGAGGCAAGCTCCACGCCGCTCGCCCCTAGGAGTCTGGGTTGAGATGAACTACACTACTACTTCTGATATTGGCATTTACGACGCCGTGGCCGCCCATTCGAAAACCCCGCAAAGGCGCCCGTCCGACTCCGTCGCGCTTCGGGAACACATGCGAGTGGGAGCCACGATGGTTGACGGTTTCGGGGGTTGCCCGGAATGTCGTTGCACCACTGGTCGCACTCGGCGGGGTGGCATCAGATGCGAACACGCGCGACATGCGTTGGTGGTTTGACACGTGAAGTGTCCGCTTTCCACTCCTGACAGCAGTGTTCGCTGCGATCTTGTGTCGAGATTGATTTCGCCGTCGCTCTGGTTCCATCACATTCGTCCAGCGTTGCTCCATCGTCATGATACCCGAGTCGCTGTCCCGGTGCTGCCAGCCACTTGGTGGAAGGGGTGACGAAAGAGAATCGCCGCCCTGCTTGTGACACGGCAGCCCGTCGTCTCTTTCTTCAGAGCAGTGTCAGAGGTTATTTAACGAGCATTGGGAGGAGAACGCGGAGAAGAAGGATAGAAACTCCAATCAGTTCTACATGGCTGAGGTGTTTGGCCTGCAGTCTTCCTCGCGGCTGGAAAGGAAGCCGGAGTTGACGGACGAGTACAGGAACATCCGCTTCGACGACGGTGAGTGGGCGGTGGAGAGAGGGGAGCTGAGGAGGAGTACGCCAAAGTACATACTAGTTAAGAAGGAATACCAGAGCGGCATCGACCATGCCGGGACGTTATTCTAAGGCCTCGCCTTCTTCAATCAACAGCTTAGCTGGCAGAGCGCGGACGATGGTTCGATGTACGGGGCTGCGACAACAACCGCACTTACCACGACAACTATCGCCTTCGAGCCGATATCCTGGCCTCGCAGCGGCGCAGACTGGGACGGAGTGCGCGAAGAAACGACGTCTCTGATGAGATTCGAAGCCCACAAAGTCCCGTCGAACGAGGCGGCTACCACCCGCTCGCTGTCCAATGCCGGCGACAGACAAGACGGAGGCCGCAGTACAGACTACGGTCGATATCCGGCGTCCCCGGCCTATCAACCGGGAGAGCAGCGATTCCTGCCCCGAGCTATGGCGAGAACGCGCAGGAGCGAGCCGCGCCAGTCATCGGACGGACGGGGCAGAGCGCCCTTTGATCCCAGGGGATGCCCTTCAGCGCTGGGAGGGTGTATCTACGCAGGCAGTGCGGCGATTTTGGGCGTGAGTTATCCTCGAAAGGCCATGGTTTACGAGTAAACACAGCGCCGCGCAGTCTGCGGAGTGGCCATTCATACGCGCCGCTTTGCATGCGTATCCCCAGAAACCCGCGCGGTCGGACCCGTCACTGATGACCCGGTACAAAGACCGATAGAGCTTCTCGGCTGCGCAGACCGACGCAATTCGAGCGAGCAGACAAGGGAACAGGCGGCTGAAGGCACGATGCTACTCCGAGTCGTAGCGCGGCCTGGGAGAGCTGTCGAAATCGCTGCTGTGCACGGTAGACAGTACGCGAATGGCGCATCGCCGGTGTCTATGGGCGCTACGCGCCACACACTACCTACTCCTACTCCGGCGACCCTTCTATCCCGCCCCAACCTCCACATCGCCGATCAGGTGGATTCTGGATCCCTATACAAGCATTACAGGGCCCGCCTTGCAGCGTGGCAATCTATCCCCTTTGTCAAACCCGCAAGAGCGCGGACGATACAGCGATGACGCCTCTCTCTTTCTTCCGCCCATTTTCCAATGCCCCAACCCACCAGCGCGCCGGCCCGAATATGTGCATCCATGTCGGTCTTACACGCCCACGAGATCTCGCTCAGACTTGCTCCGTAAATTTACTCCCCTTTCCTCCGACTGGCCCCGTCGGCGACTCCACCACCCCCGCACTCCCCGGTAACGGATCCGCGAACGGGCCTTGTCCCGCGGTGGGACTGCTCATCCTATAATGCCCTCCCTCGTGCAGCGTAGGCTTCCTCTGCGGACCGGGACTGAGCGTCAAACCTTCATCCCCGGCCGCCGCCGCGGTGCCCGCCGCACCTGCGGCGCCGCCCTCGTGTTCGTCGGAGTAGAAGGACGCGCCCGACGCGCGGTAGAAAAAGGTACTGGGATCGCGCGCGTCGACGGCGCCGTAGCCTGACCTCATCGGCATCCTGGATGGATTGGGACGCCGCGGCGGCGGTGGTGGTGGTGGTGGTGGTGGGCCTTGCGATGACATGCCCGGCGAGAATTCCGAAGGGAGTTTCCGGCCTGATACGCGCGTGAAGCCGCGCGCGCTGCCCGTGCCTGCGGGGCCAGAGGCTGTGGTCAGCGTTCCCGTCCCCGGGCCACTCTCTCGACTCCGGTTCTGGTGCCGGAACAGCGCGGGCACGGCGGCGAAGGCGGGCATGAGGCCTGCGCGCTCGGCCATACCCGGCCCCTGACGGGAAGAGAGAATCGGATCCTCGCGGTCCAGAGTCCCGGTGTTGGGGCGTAAGGCTTGGTGCCCACCTCCTCCGCCGGGCGCGGCTTTTCGTCGATACCAGCGGAGGAACAGCATGGCGATGAGGAGGATGACTGCTAGGCCTGCGGCGCCGCCTACGACGCCTCCGGCTATTGTGCCGGCTGGCGAGGTGTTGTTATTGCTGTTGTGGGAGTTGGCGGACGAGGCGGCGGAGGTGGTGGTGGAGGTTTGAGAGCCGGCGGCGCCTGCGCCATCTGGTGTAAGTGAGGAGGCTGCCGAATTTGCTCCGCTGTTGCTGCTGCTGGGGCTGGAAGGGGTGGTGGTGGAGAAGATGGTGCTTGGTCCGGAGGTCCCGGTAGAGGCGCTAGGTGTGACAGTCATGAAGAATGTGCTGGTCGCGCCGTCGGCGGCGGTGGTCGTGACATAGCTCCCAGTGGCGGCTGAGACGGTGAGGACGACGCCATCGCTGAAGGTTGTGGGGTAGGCGGTGGAGGCACGAGAGACCGTCTCGACGCGGGTGGTACTGCCGCTGCCACTGATCGTCGTCAGGTAGAACGCCGCGGCGAAACGTAGATTCGTCGACGTGTTGAGGCTGGCAAGGTTGATGGTTGTCCGCGAGGTGGTGGTATGGGAGCCTGAGATCAATATCGTGTCTGCAGCGACGTTAGTCACGCCGCGTGCGCGGGGATGAACCCCAGGAAGGGACGACTCACCCGAGGTAGTAAGATTTGCGGGCGCCGCAGAACTTCCCGTGATGACCGCTGGGCTGAGGGCAGAAGCTGTACCGCTTATGCGCACCGAGCCAGCGGTGCCATTAGCAGGCGCTGAGCTCGATGAAGCGACGGCTCTGGATGGCGTGTTGCCGATGACTCCTTCGCCCGTGTTGGCGTTGGAAGACGAGGCCAGGCCCGTACTGCTCGCGGCTGACGACCCACTCCCCGAGGCTGAGCTTGCGCCCGAACCGGTGGCGCCAGCAACGCCTGCCGCCTTCGCTGACGAGCTTGCAGTCGCGGACAGACTCGACGTCCCTGCTACGCCCGCACTGACCAAAGAGCTCGAGGGGACCGGACTGATCAGACTCGTCACGGTAGTCGTGCCCGCAAAAGCGAGTATGCCCAGACTCGCGCTCGCATCCGTGGTGGTTGTGAGCGCCGTCGTGCTTCCATCACTCGCCACTTTCGCCACGACCGTCACACCCAAGATAGCTTCTGCCGCTGACCCTGTCCCCTGCCGCTTGTGCACAGTTCCGCGCCTGTCGAGCGCAGCCTGTTGCTCGACCTGGAGCACATGGACCTCCTCCACGCGCAACGAGAAGGGCGGCGCTGTGAAGTGCGGCTGCGGTATGTGTTCGATGACGTGCGAGAATCCAGCAATCGTTGTCTGTGCGGAGAGACGGGGCTCTTGTGACATGGAGGTGTATGCGGTGCCGAACAGTTTCCGGCGTTTCGAGGGCGGCGCCATGTCGAAATCCATTCAGGTCGAGGCGGTGCTGCGTCCTCTTGCCACGCTCAAAGATGCAGCAGCTTCATGCAATCTGCCTTCACCCAGCAATGCGCCAAGCTCCCAGCTCCTGACCTCGTGCAGCAAAGTGCGCGCAACGACGCCGGCCGCCAAGCAATGTGCAGCGGTCGAAAATGTCCGTTCCGCGGAAACGTGGTAGCTGTGATCGCACACTGCCCAGCAGTAGCGGGATGCCACTGGATGCGGTAGCGAACGGACGCCGCACCAAAGGGCGGCCGAGCGATGCTGACGGGGCGTCGAGTCTGCGACGGCGAGGAGGCGGCTTGCAGCCTCAGCGAGGACAAAGACGGGACGGGCACGCCGCTGTCGTGGACGCCAAAGTATAGGCTGCGCCTGCGTCGAGAGGGAGCGACAGGAGGCAGTGAAGGGCGATGATGATGGCGTGGCCGGCGCAGTGTTTGGCCGGAGGCGGTGGACTGGACGGCCGGCCGTCGGAAAGCCAAGAGTGGTCGAGGTGGAGCTGGGGATCGAGGATGCGTGGTGACAGGCGTGTGGGTGGAGGCGGCGGACCTGGTGGGTAGGGACGGGGGAGTACTCAGGTACCGGATCTGAGACACCTGCGCATACGACACCCGCCCTCTCGACCGCTGTGCAGGAAGAACAGAACAATGGGGCAGGGAGCTGGCGCTGCCGCTGCTGCTGCTGCTGCTGCTGCTGCGGCTGCTGCTGTACACACCGCACACCCACGCCGCTGCTGCAGGCTCTTTACACGCCCGCACGCCCGCACGCCCTCCCAATCGGGAGCACGGCTGGGGCGGGCGAAAGCGCGGAGTGGGGCAGCCACGCCGAAAAGCCAGGGGCGCACGCCTCTCTCCGCCGCGTGCGGGCGCCTCAGGCCAATCTCGACAGCACACCCACCGCCGCGCTACTGCAGGTCCCGATAGTCCTGCCGTCGAGCCGCAGAGGGCCGCAATCAACTGACGGAGACGGGCCTGCTTCATCTTCATCGCGACGTCGATTTGCTGCGGGGCGTGGACGGCGACGACGGACGGAACCATCACTCATGGGACATGGACATGCCGGTGTCGGCACATGAGTCGCGCGTCTCTCGGCGCAGCCTGCTTTGAACAGATCGACCGACCCGTGAGGCTCGCAATGTCGCTCGTAGGCGAAAGCAAACCCCCCCCCTCATCTCCCATCTACGCTGCCACGCAATCGGGCGGCCATCTGGACACCAGGTGCAGTGGCGGCGGCAGCGGCAGTGGCAGCGACCTCCCTCGTCTCTTCGGGCAAGCGACTGTGGTACAGCTCATCTCGACTGCAGGACTCGACCTGCCGGTACCCGCTGTGACACCAACCGCTGGTTTGCCGCATCTTTTCAGCAGCGCAGCGTCCTCTTGTCGTGCGCCTCCGACGTCCGGTACGCGCTGGTGTCATCTGCCAAGCCTGCCGATGATGGCCTGAGAACGGATGGCTCGCCCCGTGTATCTCCCGAATAGGAGGCTTTCGTGCTCTTTCTCCCTCCTGTCACACTGTCGGCGATGCATTCGCAGGTGGTGGGAATCCGATATAGAATCCGCGCCTGGAGGTGCCGTTCCAACAAGGGCCGGGTCCCGAGCGTCTCAGAGTCGGAGAAGCCTTTCACCTGGTGCTGTGCGGCTCTGCACATTCGGCTGTCGGAGAGGAGCACAGGAGATCCATTTACGGCTGTCGATTCTTGAGAGCGCAACTCTGAGTCGGTTCGCATGCTCGACGCTCTTCACATCGGAACCTTGAGACACACGGCCTCGATCAACAACCGCCGATCTTCCAGCTCAAGTACACATGATCGGGCGCTGCGACCTTCCAACTCCCATCCTCTGCCGATCCTCCAGCTCAAGCACACATGACCGGGCGCTGCAGCTTCCACCTCCCTTCCTCTGCCGATCTTCCAGCTCAAGCACATACGACCGGGCGCTGCAACCTTCCACCTCCCTTCCTCTGCCGATCTTCTGCGCTTTGAGCCTTCGTGAGCTGCCTTCAACTCCTCAATGTCGATGCAAAGCTCGGAACACGTGCAGCTAGAACGGTCTCGTTGGTTCTCGAAGTCGGTCACCTCTGCCTGTCGATCGACAGTGATTCTCCTCTGTCCTACGATTGGCGGGAGGCTCGGCGGCAGCACACTCCATTCTCAGCATCGGATATAAGGGCCATGTCCGCATGCGATTCTGCAAAGGTAGGAGGGCGATTGCAGCCCTAAGGCTCCCTTTCATTCCTTGTCGAAGCGCTCCCTGGTCCAGGCTAGGTTGCCCAGTCCTTCCATTCAATCCCAAGATTCCAGCTTCTGCATACAGAAATCAAGACCTCAAGATGACAACATCCTCAAGCCCAGAGCTCAGAAAGAAAAATTCACAATCGCCGGCGTACGCCACCCCACATCCTCCCTTCCCTCCGTCGACCTAACCCCTTCCCGATCACCGGCTCCCCAGGCCCATCCCTCCCCCCCCCTCCTCCTCCCCTCCCTCCCATTTCCCCTGCGCCTCCTCACCCGCGCCAACGGCCACCCCACACCCCCCTTCTCCTCCAACGCGCACGTCCATCACGTCCGACTGCACCGACAAGGCCTCGCTCTCCGATCCTCGTCGCGCGACCGAGATGCCGTCCTCGCCTGTCTAGGCGATACAGCCTCAGCCGTCCTGGCTTCAGAGGACTGGCTGGAAGCGGCGTTGCAGGCGGGAGTGAAGAGGATCATCCCATCGGAATTCGGGAGTGAAGCGGCGAGGGAGGAGGGGAGGGCCCTGGCGCTTTTTTTTTTCATGCGAAAGTGAGGATGCAGGAGAGGGTGGAGAAAGCGGTCCGGGAGAGCGAAGGCGGGTCTAGTCATACCATGTTGGCCACGGACCCGTGCTTGGATTGGGCACGTGCTGGGGGAGGAGGTCAGGGAGGCGGTGGAGAAGTCTGCAACTCCCGGCGCGCTGACCAGGCCGTGACGGGCATATCGGCAGCGGCGAAGGTAGCAGGCAAGTCTGCAACTCCCGGCGTTGAATAGACCATGACGAGCATGTCGGCGGCGGGGAAGGCAAGTGGGTAAATTTGCGAACTCCCAGCGTGGACCAGGCCATGACGAGCATGTCGGCGCCGGGGAGAGCAATGGCTAGATCCGCAACTCCCGACGTCGAGCAGGCCGTGACGGGCACATCAGCAGCGGAGAAGGCATACGAGACGAGCACGCGGAAGTTCATCGGGACAACTGCTGTCCGGAGTGTGCTGGGGGGGAAAAGGGGGGGGAAAGAACAGATCGGTCGCCGCGACGAGGGCTCTCGCTCGCCGAAACAGGGATTACACGACGAGCACGGCCTTATGCCCCCCGAGACGCACTCGCTTCAGATCCAACCCTCCGTGTGCGTGTGCCGGGACGCGTCCCGCAGCCTGTCGATGGTGCACGCCGTCGGCCTTGCGAACTCCAGTCTCGCTGCTCGCTCGTCGTCCCTCCCGCTCCTCTTCCTTCTCAGCCATCGCAGCGCCGACCGCCCTCTGCTCTCCTTGCGCCTCACGGGCCTGCGGTCCTCTCGGGGCCTCATCCTCGATTCCGCCCTCGTCTCCTCACCACCCCTTGGTCCCGCTCTCCTCGGTTCAGCGGATGGACGGGTGTACACCGACCTCGCCCCCACCAGCCCGAAGCCCGATCCCAGTCCCAACGCATGCGCCGGAATCGTCGGCATCCCACCACCTGCTCCGGGATGACCGGTAGCGATATCATGACCCCCATCCAGGCCGCTCCCCCAATCCTGCGGTCCGCGTGGTTTGCCCGTCCCAACACTCTCCAGACTCGCCATCCTCCGCATCCTGGCGCGAATACTCGCGACCCCTTCCGCCTCTCCCCCCGCACCCCAGATACTGCGCGGGGTATGCGTGGCGACGGTGGAGGGAGACGAGGACGGGTGCGGGGAGCGGAAGACCATGGCCTGGAAGGCGTCTTCGGCCCCGGGGCCCCGGGGAAGGGGTTCGGGCGTGGATCGGAGGGCCGGGGAGCTGCTAGATGTGGCTGGCAGTGTGGCGGGGTGGGCGCGGGGCTGGGCGTGGAGGGAGCGAGGGAGGTGCTTCCGCGGCGAATGGTCCAGCATCTCGCCCAGATCGGCCAGGTCCCTGCGTTGCGAGCGCTGCCGGTCCAGGAAATGCTGACGCGGAGCGGCGAACGCTCGACCCTGCGTATACGATCGCTGGGGACGCAGTGTCTGCATGCGAGAAGGCGACGAGACAGAGCGGTGCGGGTGGTCGGCGCTCGCGGCTCGGGGCGGTTGCTTGTCCTTCTTCCGCCGCGCTTGCGCGCGTTTCGCCTCCACGGCTCTCGCGACTTGTTCGACGGAGTTGGGCACGACGTCGAGCGAGTTCATGTGCACGAGCACGATTGGGAGCTGGACCGCGACGGTCTTGGAGTTACCGAGGGTCGCGGTGATGTTGAGGAAGAAGCGCACTTCGAAGAAGCGGCCGCATCGCACGCTGGCGTGCCCGCGCGGGAGGTCGAGATCGCACGTGCGTGTCGCCGAGGAGCAGGGCGGCACGCCGGGCCAGGCGTCCTTGCCGGCGCGCAGCGACGATGATATTAGGCTGTGCGTGTGCTTCGTCTCAAACACACGAGCCTGGGCAGCCATTGCGGTGGTGGGAGTCGAGCTTGCCGGCGCATGCTTGTAGCACAGGATATCTCGTTCGAGCCAGAGGTCCAGCCGTCTAACGTGCTTCGTCCGGCATTTGTTGGACACGTGCACGTCAGCGAACAGGGTGCTGCCACTGACCCAGACTGGCCTGTGCAAGCCCGCTGTGATCTTCACTTTCTCCTGTCCGGCCGACCGCGGCAAGACCAGCTCGTCAGTGGCCGTCAGCGGGACGGGCAAGGACATGAGCGCTCTCTCGGGATCGTAGGTCGGCAGCACGTGGACTTCGCAGGACGTGCGGACGCGGTAGTGGTTACCGGCGTCCCGTATCACGGCAGTGGCGGAGAGGAGGAAGCGGATGCTTGCGTATCTCGACTCGAACGGTGGCGGCCCTGTGTCCAAGGGCAATGTGAGCAAGAACGGTATCGACGAAGCCGAGGGTGCGAGAGTCCAGAAGTTATCGCCGGGTGTCAGCGGGTGATTCGGCTCGATCATCGTCGCTGGCGGAGGATGTTTGGAGTCGATGAGATCGGTTCCAAGCGAGAGAAAGCTGGCTTGTCTGCTACCGGCGTACAACTCCTCGAACCCGAGCAGGTCGATGGCGATATGGCCCAGTCCAAGCGTGCGTCGCGACTTGTACCGCTCGCCATCATCGACGACAGCTCTCAGATGTCCTTCGAGTGTACCGCCGCCCACGAAAAGCGGCGCCGAGACTTGCAGCTCCAGCTTCACCCGCGGGTGTTTGTACGTTGGCGCTTCGAGGATATCGACGGGCACAGGCGTGCGGATGAAAGTCTTGGACGGCCATCTCCTCGCCACATCCGTCGTGATCGCGTCTTCTCTCTCGCGAACCTGCTTCACGGGCGACGTGGCCCCGCCCCTGTTAGGTATGGAGTGGCTTGGTAGATCGACAGGCGGGAGGACCCGGATCGAGGGCTTGCGCGAGTGGGTTTGGGACGGTTTCTTCGCGTGGCCGAGGGAAGACGATCGACGCGGCACGCTAGACTGCGGGGCAGCGTACACGCCGTTATGCTCCGGCGTGCTCGAGTACGAGGACGAGCCTGCATCGTATGGATTGGCCGGTGTCGGCGCGCGGTAGGCGGTGGGCTCCCTTGTCCGCGCCGACTCCGTGCGTTTCATCGAAGTCTTGCGCATCACCGAGTCCTGCCTGCTTGCGGCGCCATTGCAGCCGACCGAGACCGGTCTGTGTAGGCCTCCGCTAGTATCGCTTCGTCGTCGCCACAGATGCGCATTCGATAGCCTCGTATTCAGGTCCATTAAACTCGGCTCGGTGAGCTCGCGAATGTCAGAGAGCGGTCGCGAGAGCGGCGGAGGCCATGGCGCAGTGCTGGCGCTGTGTGGTGCGTCATGCCGCTTCTGCGGCTGTTGCTCTTGTGGACGAGGATCCAGATGCTGCGCAGCGTCGCGAAACGGCGCCGCTGCTCTTGGCGGGGGGGCTTTGGCTGCGGGCTGCGATGGTGGTGAGTGGTCATCGAACAACGGCTGCGGTCTGGAGATCCCCCTCGCACGCACGCGCCCCGCCATCCCAGCATTCCGAAACAATTATGTTGGTTGCGTGGCCGAGCAGTTGGCCGGAAAGCGGAATCGAATCCCAGATCCTGCACATAGGTCTTTCGGAAGGAGCAGGTCCTCGTCTTTGGGTAGTCGCAAGGACGGTCAATCACAAGCGAGTCTTTGCCCCGAGCGTTGGCAAGCCTGGAGAAGAGGCCCTTGGCACCTTCTCGCAATATGCAGCCCGAACCTCGATCCTCGCGGTTGGCGAAGAGTAGGCATATTCCAGCACGAACGCTGCGCCGCTCAGACATGCTCCACCACGATAGAAGCCGAGTACTTGCCGTGACCGTCCCGCTCACTTCTCCGCCTGTGAGGCCCGACGCAAGCTCGAAACAAAGGCCGCCAGACATCAGTCCGGGGATGGGCCTTCCGAGGCCCTTCCGCACGTCACGCACCGCCGCTGCCTGGCCTCGCGGTCGCGCCCATCCCCCCCCTCATCATCGCCTCCACCAGCCCGAACCCCACCACATCCCTCCGAAAACTCTCCTGCTGCAGCAACTCCAGCGCTCTCAGCGTAGGACCCGGCCATCTACCACGAGAGAAAGAGAAAAAAGATCAGCACGTACTCGCCTCCCGAAACAAATCCCAGCAGCGGCGGCGCGGACAGAGACGTACTGCAAGAACCTCACATACTCCGGCCGGCGAAAATACTCCAGATACTTCAGGTAGTGGACGAAGGCCGGATCGTCGAGGTATTTGTTGACGGCTAGATGGTTGAGATAGAGGGGGTTGGAGAGGGATTGGACGAACTGGAAGGCGCATGGTCAGTGATGTGCCCTTTGCGAGGCGCTCGGGGGGGCGGGAGGGGCACTTCTAGTTCGATTTCGAAGCGCGAGAAGCCGGCATAGGAATCCGGGTCGCGGGCGGTGGGAGGCGCGGAGGCGCCGTTGGGTCGCTGCGGTTGCTGGGCCGTCGCGGCCATCTGGTCAACGTTGTAGTGGGTGCTGGCTTCGTCGCCGCAGAGGATTTTGGCTCTCTGGGTGGTCCCGAGGCTCAGAGGTCTCGCGCCGCAACCTGCACTAGTGACACACGTCGCCGCCAAGGGAAGTCACGATCCAAGCAGGCCCCCGCGCCCGTCACGAGTCGGAGCATGCAGCAGCGGGGTGGGCTCGCGTCTGTCCGAGCAGAGAGCCGAGGCAGCACTCCGGCATCGCGTGCGCGGCAAACTCGGCCCCGCAACCACGAGCTCGGGCAGTGAGCGAAAGGCGGACCGCAGACGCGGCGATCGGCCTGGATTGGCTTGGCGGGGCGGGCGGATAAATAATCGTCGACGAGATGGCGGGCGACGCGGGAGAGGGCAGGACGAGGCAGGACGGCGTGGGTATGAGTCGAGTCGGTGCAATGCAATCCGACGCAATGGATGTTGTACGGAGGCACTGTCTTGTTCGGGGCGGGTGGAAGGGGGGAGAGCGACCGAGAAAGTGGGTGACGACACGCGCAACACGGCGCTCCCGCGAAATCTAGGTGCCTGGGCCGAGCAAGCACAACAAAAACCCTTTCTCCACGCGAATGCAAGCCACGAATCGCCATCTCGAAGGGCAAAACGCTCCGCTCGCACGGGCGGTGCAGCGCCCGAGTCCCTTTCTTTCTCCCCTTTCCCCCTCTTCCCCCCCCCCCCGGGCCCCCCCCGGGCCCTCCTTTTCGAGACAGTCTCTCGTGATGCGTGACCCTTTCCTGTGGCTCTAGGGTGTTTGTTGCAGTGACCGCGTGGGCAGCAATAGTGTGGGAAGGTCCCACTCCTTTGTCGCTTCGTCACCGGGGCCGGTGCCTCCTCCTCCTCCTCCTCCTCCTCCTCCTGGCCTCTTTCCTGTTCCTGAACTCAACTCTCTCGTGCGCGGTGCTGCGTGCAGGACTGACGCTCTGTTCTGCGCCGGACGTCACGACCACCACCCCCTGGGAATTGCATGCAGGCGAGCGGGACGGCCGACACAAGCGAGCATCCGGATTTACGAGCGAGCATTCACTGCGCGCGCATTCACAGTTGACAGCAAGGTAGCCTTTCCCCGCAACGCAGGACCTGGAGGGATTCGGGTATTTGGGATAGGGCCACGCGAGGATTCGAGACGTCTCGAGGGGTGTTTGCGCAGCGCGGACAGCACGACTGTAGGACAGGCCAGGTCAGGACAGGACAGGACAGGACAAGCCAAGCTCAGCCACGCCAAGCCACGCCCGCCCAACTGTGCCCGGGGGGAGAGGGATCAGCGAGTACTGTAGCGTCTCGCTGCGGATCTGCACACATCTTCGCCGAGAAAGAAGACGAAGAAGAAGAAGACGAAGACGAAGACGAAGACGAAGACGAAGACGAAGACGAAGACGAAGACGAAGACGAAGACGAAGACGAAGACGAAGAGGAAGGAGAACCAGCAGAAGGATAGTTGGACGAGCAGCGGCCATCATGGCAATGCCAGCCATTCAGACGGCGCCAGGTACGCAGCATCCCATGCGACAAGCGACACCCTGCCCCGGCTCCAGGGATTGCCGTCCCCACAACCCAGCTCACTCTCTCTCTCTCTCTCACACCCCCCCCTGTCTTTCTCTCCCCTGTTACACCCACCATCGTCACTGCTACCACGCATCAATAAATCTAACACATCCACTTCCACCACTTAGCCGAGCGCCACCCTTCGCCCAACAACATCACTCTCGGCTCGCGCAACCCGTTCCGCAACCGAGGAGCGTCGCCGTCGGGGAACAGCTTGCCCTCGCCGCCCATCGACAAGAGGATGTCGACCAACCCCTTCCTCGCGCCGAGCGAGGTGAACGGCGGCAGTAAGACCGTCGGCTTGACGGAAGATATCTTTGTGAGTGCAGCCCTGCCGGTCCCCTTCCCACCCCCCCATTCCGCGTCGCACATTGCGCGCGATCACGTGTTGGCCGTTCGCGCGCTGCTGGATTCCCTGCTCCTTGCTTCCCTCGCAAATGCAGCCGCAGCCTTGTTCATCCGCACCAGGAAACCCAAGATGGAGCGTTTCACGTCTTTCGCGCGACAGTTCACTGACTACCCGTTGCTGCCGCAGAAGGATCTCTCGCTGCTGGACAAGCCGAGTACCATGGCCGCCGGTATGTATTCGCTGGTCTACGTCGGCACAATGCCTGGACTGACCGAGCTGGAAGCAGGCGCTCCAGCGGGCAGCAGGAACGGCCCCCCGCCACCGCGTCCGACGAACCTCCCACCACCCCGCCCCGATGGCTCACGCGGCCCTCCGCACCCGTCCCGGGGTCCAGATAGCCCCTCGAGGCGGGATCCGCGGACCCTGCGACCCCGGGGGATGTCCGAGTCTTCCGTCATCGACGAGAAGGAGCGGCGCGAGAGGCGCGAGAGGCGCGAACGCGAAGGCGAGCGCCCGGAGCGGACGGAATCAGAGGAGCGACGCCGCCGCGAGAGGAGGAAGGAGCGCGAGGAGCGGCATAGGCGCGAGAAGGAGAAGATCAGGACCGGCGAGCGCAAGATGAAGAAGCCGCAGGGATTGGACATCATCGACAAGCTGGACGTTACCGGCATCTACGGACAAGGGCGTACGTGGTGCCTCGGCAGATCCCTCGATTTCTCGTGAACCAGCACTAACGCCATCCCGCAGTCTTCCACCACGACGGGCCCTTCGACGCCTGCAACCCCCACCGCAACGCCAAGACCGCCCGCCGTCCCGCCCCCATGCAAGCCTTCCCCGCCGACTCCGCCAACATGGCCCTCGGCGGCAACGGGCCCCTGCGCTCGCGCCTCGATCTCGACCGATTTCACGGCCGCGGCGAAGAAGGCTTCACGGACTACGCCGTCGCTCCTCGCAAGCCGCCGACCACCATCGTCAACGCCACGGACCGCTTCGAGCAAGTCCACGGCGCCGAGACGCACGGGCTGGGCACGAGCACCTTCCTCGAGGGGGCCCCGGCGAGCCGGGCGGCGCTGCAGCGGAGGGAGAGCGAGGAGGCGGAGACCGGTGGCGGGATGAACGCCGCGGGCGGGGCGATGGGCGGGGGGCTGACCAGGAAGAAGTCCCTCGCCCAGCGCTTCCGCGGCATGTCCGCGGGCGGACGCCGGATCGGTTCGAACGGCGAGGCCGTCCTGCGGTCGCCCGACGCCCGATACGCGGCCTTGAGCATCGAAGCGGCATCCCCGCCCATCAAATCCGTCACCGCCGGCGGGCCGGCGCGGGCGATCTACACGAAGGAGAACGAGATCAATCCGTTCGAGAACGAGTACGATTCCGCCTTCGATAGGAAGGGGGCGGAGATCAAGTTTGCTGAGCAAGCTGCCCCGGGCGCCGGCGGTGCGAGCGGGACCAGTCCGAGAGGTGGAAGGGGCAACACGTTGACCAGGAGCGTCACGGCCGATTCCGTCGTGAGGGGTTCTGGGGCCGAGGACGAGGGCGGGAAGAGCGGCGGAGGGTTTCTGAGTCGGATGAAGAGTCTGAAAGGTGGGAGGAGGGCGCGGCCGGAACGGAGGGACACCTGAGAAGTCTTGATTTCCCAAGGCTCTCCGACCGCGGTGCCCAGGCGGAGTTGCGGAGGAGGGTTTTCTTTTTTTTTTTTTCTTTTTTTGGGTGATGGTGATTGGGACTGGAGAAACGGGTTGGTTTTGCTACCGGGCGTAGAGTGAAGGCGATCGAGTTGGATGCACTATACCAGCCGCGCTCGCCCCGCGGGCGCAGAAGGAGTGTGGCGATCATTAGACGGGGGAGGCGATTGCTCCCCATCTCTTTTGTAGACAGCAGAAGAAGAAGAAGAAGAAGAAGAAGAAATCACGCATCCGAACGCCGACTCGCGCGTGTGGAGCCCCGAGAAAGAGGAATCAGCTGCGTGTGAGACCCTCCTCACACGACGAGCAGCCACGCATTGCTCGAAGCAGCGGGGGATATCGTCCCGTCCGTCCAAACACCTGTGAAAACGCCATGGTCGCCAAACCCCATCCCCCTTCCCCCCTCCCCCCACCTCCAATAGGCACAGACTCGTCGAAAAAGTCGATGGATTCCGTGACCGGCCCGCGCTCAATTCTCTCGCCAGTCCTGCCCGCATTTGATGCACTTGTAGAACGTGGTCATGGGCTCATCCGCGCTCCTGATCTGCACTTGGCGGAAATACGCCGTCGTGCTATCGCAGGTCTCGTTCTTGCACCGCACTGCCGAAGGGGGGGTGGGGGGAGAAACCCTCCCTCCGCCCCCCGCCCCACCGAATCAGTCTCGCCACACGCATCCGATGGCCAGCACCACCACCGCTACCACCACCACCACAACGATAGCGAATCAATCGATACAGAAGGAAAGGGAGAGAGGGAAGAGGGAAGGGGGGGGGGAAAGGCGTACCTTCGGTCCGATCGACATTGGCCCAGCTCTCGCTGCCCCCCAGCACGTCCTCGGCGGCTTTGAGCGGCATGTCCTTGCGCTCGTAGTACCGGCGGTCCAGGAGCATCTGGTAGGGGCAGGTGCGGCATTCGAAGCGGTTCTTGCCGGCCGAGGGCGCGTCTTCGGGGGCCAGGTGCGAGGCGGGCAGCGGGGTGATGATGAGCATGTTGCTGCAGGAGGGGCAGACTGGCGCGGAAGGGGTTAGAGCAGGGCTCGACTGAGGTGGTGGTGGTGTTGGGGGGCGGGGGGGCGGGGGGAGGTTCACAGAGTAACATCTTGGGCTGCAGGTGTCCCGGGATTTATCGACGGGGCGGTGGTATTATCATGGCGCTTCGGACAATAGTCTCGGTGGCGTCGAAGCGAGTGTGGGCAGAGGCAGCGAGCTGGGCGCTGGCTGACACACGCGGAAGAAAGGGCAGGGCACGAGGGTGGCGCGTGCGGCCCGGCGCGGCTCTGCCCACGGGCGGCGTTTCACGTTTCGCGCCGCGGATGATCTTCGTCAGCGCGCTTTGGGGTCAGGGCAGGCGCGAGACCGTCTCCGCTGTTCTGCACGCTGTCGTCGAGCCAAAGCTGCGCGCTTTTCTTGACGACGTGAATATACAGAAGCGGACGGCGCCAGGATCGTTTGCATTGGGAGGAGACAAGCGCGTCTCAGGACGACCAGGCAGGCTCCCCCGCCCCACATCCCCAATCGACTCCGTTCCATCACCACCCCCTCCATCACCAGCCCTCCATCACCACCGTACCCAGGCGCCCCGTCAACCCCTCGCCATGGCGTCCGACGAAGGCGCCTCCCCGCGCGAACAACTCATGGAGTCCTGTCGCCGCAACAACACCGCCCTGCTCGCCGAACTCCTCTCCTCCGCGCCCCTCTCCGGCAAACCGGGCCCCATCGCCAAATTCCTCAACTCCACCACCGACGCCCTGGGCGCGGGCGCCCTGCATGTCGCGGCGCAGTACGGGAGCTACGAGGTGCTGGACCAGATCCTGGACCAGGAAGGGGTGGAGATTGACGGACAGGATCGGCGGGAGGGCGACACGCCGCTGCACAAGGCGGTCCGGTTCGTGAACGGGCTGAAGGGGGAGGAGTGGGAGCAGGGGAGGGGGGTGGTGGAGATTTTGGTCGATGCCGGGTGTGACCCGCGGTGAGTTTGCAGGTGCCGAGGGGAGGGTCGAGGGGCATCAGGCTGATGTGCGGTGGGCAGGATACGGAATAAGGCGAAGCTGCGGCCGATCGATCTGGTGGATCCGCGGAACACGGATCTGAGGAGAGTGTTGCAGACGGCGGAGATGGCTATGATGGCCGGCGACGATGTTGTGATAGAAGATGACGATGACGGACCGAACGGCCCTGGCAGCGAGAGCGACTGAGGAGACGGCACGTGCATGAAGACGATAGACAGACAGCATAGGCGGCGCGAGCGTCGACGACTTATGCATGGCATTGCAGCATTCGCGGGAAGACAGAGCAGCCAGGCGAAAGCCCGGCGCTTCAAGAGGCGAACGCTTTGGAGCACTCCGCGGCACGTCGCAGACACCCGCGGCAGATCTACAGACTTCCCTCGACCTTCATCGCCTCCGCGATTCCCTCTTTGATCTCCACCCTCTGCGCCTCACTCAGCCGCTGCAGTGGTCGCCGCGGGTAGCCGCCGTACCCGAACTCCATGTCCAGCGCCGCCTTCGTCCCCGCAATGGCAGACTTGGTCAGGACCCAGTCGCCCTTTGACAGCACTTTCTGCCGCTCCATCGCTTCGGCGTACTTGCCTTCTTTCCAGAGCTTCCAGACTTCCACGCATCTGCAGAAGCAGCGTCAGCGGCCGACTTCAAGCAACGGCGGGGGCGACCTACAACTTCGGCATCACATTCGCCCCTCCCGCAATGATTCCCGACCCACCGCTCGCCGCCGTCTGCACCGTAAAATCCGCAATCCCACCGAACGCCATCCAGCCCTCTCGGCACTCGTCCATCACGCCCATCGCCCCCGTCGCCGCCGCCACCCTCGTCAACTTGCCTGTATTCGCATCGGTGAACTTGGCCCCGCACACCTTCCCCCCCGTCTTGCGCGCCAATCGAATCATGAGATCGGAGTCCAGATCCACGCCGCTCACCGCTCCAGGGTAATTGTACAGTATGATCGGGATGGGCGAGTCCTTGGCCACGGCGACGAAGAACTCCTCGATCATGGCCTCGCTGCTCTGCGCGCGGTAGTAGGACGGCGGGAGCATGAGGCAGTAATCCGCCCCCGCCTCCTTCGCGGCGCGACAGCTCTGCACCGCCAGCACGACCGACTGCTCGCTGGTCCCCGCGATCACGGGAATGTGCGCGTATCCCGCTTCGTCGAGCGCGCGGCGCGTCGTCTGGGTGACTTGGGCTTTCTCGGCGGCGGAGAGGTGGACGGCCTCGCCGTTGGAGCCCATGGTGACGAGGCCCGCGAGGCCGGCTTGCGCCAGGCGCACCGAGTGTCGGGAAATGGTCGGGAGGTCGAGGGACTCGTCGGGCTGGAAAAAAGTCATCGTGGGCGCGTAGACGCCGGGGCGGAGGGGCCGGGCGGGAGACATCGGTGTCGCGGACGGCAGGGGCTTGGACGGTAAGGCAGTGGGTCTTGCGGGTTCTTGGGTGGTGTGGCGATGGCTGTGTGGTCTTGGGTGGTGTTGCGACGGCTGTGTGGTCTTGGAATGGTTGACCTCGGAGTTTACTGGTCCGGGCGAAGCGAGGGGAGCAGGAAGTGGCAAGGGGAAGAAGCTGTGGGCACAATGTCCAGATCTGTCTTTGTTACCGGATAATATCCATATTCCCTGCTCTACCTACTCCATCTGCTCTACTGCTTCGTACGCTCACTTGTGTCTCGGCAGCCAACCCGGTGGGCGCGCTGTGGGGGTCACTTGGGGCCGCTTCTCGGCCTTTGACTTTCTCATGTGGACGGAGCCGAGTGGTGGAAGCTCGAGTTGAGTCGCGCTTTCCACGAATCAAACATCAGCGTGCCTGAGCCCCACGTCCCGCGCCTGGCCCCCTCCCTCCCCCCCCCTCTCTACCGTCACATCTGCTACGCGGGCAGTCAATGGGTGGGGGCAAGGCAAGGCTGCTGGCCGGCTTTTGCTGGCAGAGAATATGTGTAGGACTGACTACCTGAGGCGCGTCGGCTTGGCGATAGGTCTGCAGTTTTCGTTTCCCCCTCTCCTTCTGCATTGCGCACAGTCGACGATCGGTATATATCGGGAGGAGCAGGAATAGCACAGCCGGGCAACGATGGCTCCGCTCAATGTCTGCATGGTGGGGACAGGCGAGTACACCACGGGCTTCGTCGGCGGCGGAGCGTCTGGCAGCGACAAGAAGGTGGGCGTGGTTGGCCTCACACTCTTCGATCTGCGAAGGCGAGGGAAGGTGGGCAGGCTGTCGATGGTCGGCACGTCCGGCAGCAAGTACGTCGTCGGCGCCATCGGCCTGCTCCAACGCCTCCGCTGACGACCGCTCCAGATTCCCAGCCATCCGCCATCACCTTCACAAGAACGTCACGCTGGCCTACAATGGCCTCGACACCTCCTTCGACTCCTTCCCCGCCGACGACCAGCGCGACCCCGAGGCCTACAAGGCAGCCATCGACGCCCTCTCGCCCGGCGACGCCATCACCATCTTCACCCCCGATCCCACCCACTACCCCATAGCCCTCTACGCCATCCGGCGCGGCATCCACGTCATGATCACCAAGCCCGCCGTGAAGACCCTCGCGGAGCATCAATCGCTGATCGCCGAGGCGCGGAAGCACAACGTCTTCGTCTACGTCGAGCACCACAAACGCTTCGACCCGGCTTACGCCGACGCCCGCAACCGCGCGGTCACGGGCAGTCTGGGCCAGTACAACTACTTCTACTCCTACATGTCGCAGCCCAAGTCGCAGCTGGAAACGTTCAAGGCCTGGGCCGGCAAGGACTCGGACATCTCCTACTACCTCAATTCCCACCACATCGACGTCTGCGAATCCATGGTCCCGACCTACCGCCCCACCCGCGTCACCGCGTCGGCTTCGACGGGCGTGGCGACGGATCTGGGCTGCGTGCCCGCGACGGAGGACACGATCACGCTGCTCGTGGACTGGGAGGGGAAGGACGGGAGGGGCCGGCGGGCGACGGGGGTGTATACGGCGAGCTGGACGGCGCCGCAGAAGGCCGGGGTGCACAGCAATCAGTATTTCCATTTCATGGGGTCCAAGGGCGAGGTCAGGGTGAATCAGGCGAAGAGGGGGTATGATGTCACGGAGGATGAGGCGGGGTTGGTCTGGTACAATCCTTTCTACATGGTGAGACTTCCCGCCTCCCCCCTCCGCCCATGTCGTCGCTGATGTTTGCTCGGCAGAAATATGCGCCAGACGAGGAGGGGAACTTTGCTGGGCAGGGTGGGTATGGGTATGTGAGCTTCGAGAAGTTCGTGGACGGGATCCAGGCGCTCAAGGAGGGGAGGGCGACGTTGGATGATCTGGACAAGCGTGGTCTGCCGACGCTGAAGAACACCATTGCCACCGGAGCGATCCTCGAAGCCGGCCGGATCAGCCTGGACGAAAAGCGGCCAGTCGAGATCGTGGAGAAGGCTGGCGAGTGGAGCTTGAAGTGACGCAAAGTCGAACCTGGCTGGCGAGGGCCGGATGCGGAAGCTGCGCCGTTGCCGTCATCACATCAAGCTGAGAACGAGAACGACGTCGTCCCCGGTATGAGGACCTGAGGCTGGCTGAGGGTCGCCCGGACGCACTGCAGGACGAAAGACAATTGCCCTGCCGCGTGGGCGGCAACATGTTGTCTGTCGCAACAATCCCGATATCGACCAGCACTTGAGTGACGCATCAACGCCTGTCGCAACCATCCTTTGCCGCCGTCCGGCCCACGGCGGCAATCGCATTCGCAGCCGTGAGCAAGATTCCGGGGTTCCAAGTCCTCAGAAGCGGCACCTCACAGCAGGATATGCAGTTGCAGTATAAAAGTGGTTAGCGTGTCGTCGGTTTTGTCATTCGCTACAAATAAAGCAATCTTCGATGCCAGGAACATGTGCGGCAAACCCGTGCACCAGAAGCGGGCTGAGGTCACTGTACATGCGCGCTGTCAAACCGCGGGATATGCAAGGCTAGTGTTGTGTGTGTCTGGCGAACCGCACAGCAGGTTCTGCCACACTGTTGTGGAGCGGGTCGAAGTTTGGCCTTCGGTCATGATGGAAGCAGGGCACGGATGATGATCACAACCTGTAAGGTTCAGCCCGCGTTCACGTCCTGTGCCACCTCTCCGCATCATCTCCAGCTCGCGCGCCCTTGCCTTCGCCGCACGCCTCACCGCTTGAGTCGCAGCGTGCTCGTCCAGCTCATCACACTTCTCTTGATGGACCTGGCGGCTCTGACGCAGACGCGGCCGGTCAGTCCATCGCAAGAGGATCGTCGAAGCGCAACCCGCCGAATCCGACATCAATCTCCTGGTGTCTTGACCCCTCCAGTCCAAGGCCGGAGCCGCACAGACAGGTTATGCTGACATCTCGCGCGAGCTCCATGATCTTGCGGTGGCATGTCCCGTACCGGTGGGCACTACCCCTTCCCGCAACACCGACCAAGGTCCAGTCTCTCGACCAAAGCTCAGAAGTGACATGCTCCTGCCGGAATGGCCCAGACACGACTGTGACGCCAGTCAACGGGCAAGTTGCAATGATGCAGACGCTGCAGCAATCGTAAGTCGATGTTTCGGAGCTCGAAGCCGGGATCGTGCAGAATGACACGAATTAATCGGTGGCTGCTTGGAAGGCGGCGCAGGAAGCCTTGACGTCGATTTATGCCTGGGCCTTTCAGTCAGGAGACCTCTCAACAATGCACAATCGCTTGTGCGGTCATGACCTAGGGTGCAGATCCGCCGGCCGAAATCTGGTGTACTGACCGATTGAGCCATCACGCCAATAGCGGGACGCATATTGCCGTAGAACTAGGACGAGGTCCGGATGTTATCACTGCGCCTTGATTCTGTTGCTTGCCGGATTTTCAGAATTCTTGCCATTCAAGATCTTTCCAAGGTAGATGTCGCGCAGCGTGAAGGTCCAGTTTCCAAGGTACGCGACGATCAGCATGATCAGGAAGACTGTTGCAAGGACCCGAAACGCTGGCGAATCCATTTCAGTCGCAAACAAGATGAAGGCAGTGTTGACGGTTCCCGTCGGGAATATGACGCTCCACCATAACATGGTGTACTTATGCTCACGCTTCATGGCCACTTCGAGGAGCGTGTAGGCGCAGAAGAGCAAGAACAGCAGGCCGAAGCCGGTAAGCATCAGACCTAGCCACGTGCCGACGGCTGCGAGGATGTTGGCGGCTCCTGCAGTGATGAAGGTGCCTTTGTTATATTTGCCGAAATGTGTCACTGCTGCGGCTCCAAGGGCCTGCAATGCGGCTGAGGACTGCCCACAGGGTCCGACGAGCAACACCAGGCTTGGTGTGAGGAAGGACTTTGGCATGCCGGCGTTGGTGAGCCGGACAAGGTAGGCTGCGTAGATCATCATTGCTGCAAAGAAGCCGATGCCGGTGAGCATGTAGGAGACGATGATGACGGGTACAGCCATGCGCTCGTTTACTCCGTGCGAGAATTGACAGATGATTCCGCCCACCAAAGCGTCCGTGGTAGTGCCAACAAAAGGCAGGATCAACGCCGGCGTCAGCTTCTCCGTGTCGGCTATATTATGCTTGGAAACGATGATGATCAACGCCACTGCTGAGATTACCATGGCCGTGGTGCCGATCCACCACATAACATAGGCGACAACGAACCAGGCATGGCCGCCCCAGCTGGCTTGGCTGACCGTGAGGCTGACCTGGCAAATGTCAGCGCAGTCGTCGGGGAGCACCCCGGTCTCTCTACCTGAGCAACGATCGTGAACCATGCAATGGGCACAGCGCCGGTCATACCAGCTTCAACAAGATTGCCGGTGATCGACTTCACTATCGCTTCCGGGAAGATGATGATTCGGGCGAGTAGAATGGTAAAGAAGACGGTGAACAGTACAATGTCGAACAGGAACATGATGGTCGAGATGACGTCCAGACCACGGAACTTTGCAAACGTCAGTATAGCATGCCAGAGTTGGCCTATCGGAGGTTGTTACCTGGTAAGGCAGTTGATGCATCAAGATGCCAAGGAGCCCAGTGTTCATGGATAAAGTGAACCAGATGAAGGAGAAATCCTCGACGATTGCAGCCACCCTGACGCGCCAGCTGGTCGGATCCCTGTGATACCGCGGTTCATAACGGCCCTCCTCGAGGTCTCCGTGGAATTTGTGGCCATTGCTGGTCGCAGCACTGTTTTCGTCTTCCGCCATTGCTGCACGAAAGAGCTACTGAACACTCCGGAGAGTCTGTGGCACACGCGTAATTCCAGGGAAGCGGCCAACGTAATGAGCAGATCTAACATCGCCACCGAGGTTCGAAGGATCAATTGAGAGTGTCCGCACTAAGGGCGGGCATGACGTCTCTTCCCAGGTCGCGCCCACTGCAATTTGTCAGATGCACGCACGTGATGAGTAGCTGCGTCTGGTGAAATTTCTTGCAGCGCTCCCTCGGCGGTGTATCATGGGGACCTCGAAGGAGTCGGTAGAGTGTAGTCGTCCTTGCGAGGAATCTGCCGCCGCAGAACGATGGCTGGAGAGGAAGCCGACGCGGACACGGCGGCCCGAAGGGTGCTTGGGTGCTCGGGTGCTCCGCTTCTCCAGAGACGTCACCTCTCTCTCTCTCCCTCTCCCTCTCCTCCGTCTCACCATCAGACGCGTCTAGCAGTGACCCGAGTCCCGATCCTCGCCGCTGCATCATACACGGCGACAATGTCTCAATACGCTGCTGCAGTACCACAGAATGCGGTCGTCAGGCCTGAGATCAAGCGCTATTTCGAGTCTTTCTACGCCATCTCTGACACCCCGGATGCGCATGAGGAGTATTCGCAACAATTCACAAAGAATGCAAAATTGATCATGGCGTCCAATGAAGCCAATGGTAGAGACGGTAGGTCCAAGGTCCTTAACATATCTCTCCTCTCCGATGCACATGAGTGGCACCACTGAACGACGTCGGGCAGAGATTCTCAAGATGCGGCAAGGCATGTGGGAGAAGGTTGCGAAGAGGTCGCACTTCCCCAAGAAGATCTACGCGTTTGATGCAGATGAAGTTATGTTGTGTGGAAGCGTAGACTATACCTTGAAAGACGGCAAGTCGACCAGTGTGGACTGGGCGGCGAAGGCGCATTTCGCGCAAGAGGACGGACAGTTGAAGATGGATTGCTACCAAGTGTATCTGGTGAGCAACTCGCTCTTAGTCCACAGAACTTCGCTGACCGGATGGCAGGACACGGCAGCCATGTCGCGCGCCAAGTAGATCAATCATGCCCAGCCGTGGGCGTGGAGGACGTTGTGCGGGCTCTCCGCTGATGAACAGTAATCATGAGCTCGTGAAAGCGACGGCAATGTGTTGGAATTTCGTTCATTATCGTGTCGCATGCTTCTATTTACAATATGACAGCAATGGGGATAAGGGACGCAAGCAATGCCTATCCACCCAGCGAGGCCTCCCCTCCTGTCCTCCATCGCCTTTCTCTCGAACTCAAAGCCCTTCCTCTGTTGTGATAAGACGTTGCGTTACTCGTAGCGTTATCGTAAGAACAAGCGCCAGAAATGGACGAAGGATTACTCGAGCCAGAGTCAGTCACGCTGATGGTGGGCGGTAAGGGCGTCATTTGCGCACACTAGGCACTCGGGGCAGAGCCCCAGCCGCCCTTGCCCCAGCTGCTGCGGTAGCCTCCGGGCGCGCTGGGCCACGCCCAGGATTCGCCATTGCTACTCATAGCGGCCGGAGTCGTGTATCCAGCAGGAGATGTGGTTGACGTGGTCATCGATGTCATCGAGCCCATCGAGCTCATCGAGCTCATCGAGCTCATCGAACTCATCGAACTCATCGAGCTGTAGCTGACCGGCGAGGCGGCAGAGCTGGAAGCACTGGAGCTGTAGCCGGTGGACGAAGCGGCAGAGCTGCTCATGGAAGAAGCCGAGCTAGACATCGAGGCAGAGCTGGACATCGAAGAGGCGGAGCTTGCGGAAGCAGAGCCGGTAGCACTCGAGACGTAGCTGGAGTACGGCGGAACAGTGCCGTTGCTGTTGCCACCATTAGGCAGACCGCTGTTGCAAGCGCCGGTGACGAAGCTGCTGACATCGAGAGAGGACTTGAGTGGCAGGTTGCGGCTGGAGTTGCCAACGTACACGGTCTTGGGGCAGCTAGAGATGTACCTGGGACGACGTCAGCACGCAACGCGAGGAGGCAGGGCAGGCAGGGATATTGTTTACCAGTTCTGAGTGTTGGTGTTCCAATTGCTCACGTCCCTCCTGGTGATGTCGGCAGAAAAGGTTGCGCTCTGGCCGGGTTGGATGGTGATACGGTCGAAGTTACGAAGGACAACCTTGGGGTCGTTCTTGCCACCGAGATCGATGTAGAGTTGGCCGACCTCGTCACCCTCGACGCTGCCAGTGTTGGTGATGGTGGCAGTCACCGTGAAAAGCACGTCGTACAAGCGAGGGTTGCCACCTACAGCGCCACCGGCGGGCAGGAGAGGCTGTGGACTGCTGTCGTAGCCGGCAGCAGGGAAGGTGTAGTTGATGCCGTACAGTGGGTCGCCGCTGGACGCGGAGAGGCTGGTGCTGTTCAAGTATGGGTAGATGTATGCTTTGACGCGGTTGATGTCGCTTGGGAAGAGGTAGTCGGCGGGGTTGTTGCTGATGCTTCCGTACGTGGGCGCCGCCCCAGTCTTTCCAGCGGGCGAGGTGTAGGGCGGAGCAGAGTGCTGCGTGATCTGCAGGTTCGAGAACTCGAAAGTAGTGTACGACAGACCAAAGCCGAACTCGTATAGAGGAGTCTCGCCGAGCTTATCAAAGGCACGGTAGTCGATGAAAACACCCTCACTGAAGTCTTCCTGGGGACTCAAGTCGCCGTTGTTAGGCAGGTAGATGAGATCACTACCATACTCGCCGCGAGCAGCACCCATGGTGAAAGGTAGCTTTCCACCAGGGTTGACCTTGCCGTAGAGAATGTCGACGATGGCATTACCGGACTCCTGGCCCGGCAGACCGGCCCAGATGATCGCAGTAACGTTGGGGTTGTCGTAGAAGCTATCAAGGAGCACCGCGCCGACCGAGTGGATGACCACGATGGTGTTGCTGCACTGGCTCGTGATGTTCTGTAGGAAGGTGTCGAAGCCGTGCCAGAGAGTAAGGTTGTTGCGGTCACCCTCGTTGTTGTCGACAACGATGTAGCCCTCGCCAGAGTCTGAGTTACCGAAAGCGATGCATGCACCGTCAACCATGCCAACACGACGAGCCAAGGCTGAGGCTTGGCTGTACGCGTAGTTGTCCGTGACACTCTCAATGTCGCCGTTATGGCTGCGCACCTCTGCCTTGATGGCCTCAAGAGGCGTGATGAGGTACGGGAAGTTGGCGGTACCCGATCCCCAGCCCATAGCCAGTGTGCCATTGTCGCAGCCACGATCGGAGCAGCCGTTCGGGCCCCATACGTTCTCTCCTGCATCTTCACCGAAGACAGCCGTGAGCTTCTCGTTTCCAGTGAGCGGCAAAGCGCCATTCGTGTTCTTCAGCAACACTGTGCCTGCAGCAGCGAGGTCACGGATGCCTCGGTAATGGTCGGCCTGAACGTTCACGTGGTAGTTGATCTGTTCGTATTCTTCCTGCGCATAGAAGTGGTAGTAACCATACGTGTCGGTCGTCCAAGCGGAGAAATTCGGAGCGTCAGGCACCTGGTGGCCCTCGCGGTCGACGTAGTACCAAGCAGCAACGATGCGAACGCACATGTCGTCAAGACGCCACTGTGGGACGGTACCGTTCAAGACGGCGATGGTAAGGTTGGCACCCCAGTACGAGGTGGAGCTGTCGAATCCAATATCACCAGGCATGGTCATGTCGAGACCGGCAAGTGCGCTGCTGACACCTGAGTGCTGTCCGGACCAATCGCTCATGACAAAGCCTTGGAAGCCAAGCTCGTTCTTCAACAGATGATTCAGTGTGTATGAATTCTGGCAGGCGGCGCTGTTGTTGATCTGATTATACGAGCACCTAATACCATTAGTTGGTGCTAACCAAAAGCTGATACAGAGAATCCTACATGATGGCGGCTGTGCCAGCACGAACGGCATCCGCGAACGGCCAGAGGTAGAGCTCATGCATCGTGATGTCGTCGACATTGGAGCTTATAGCGTTCTGCTGCAGGTAGCTTGGAGGTGAGCCTTGACGGAAATGCTCCTGCTCATACGCGATGAAGTGCTTCGTTGTGGCCATAACGCCAGCATTCTGGATTCCCTTGATGGTCTCGGCGACGAGGTTACCGGACAGAACTGGGTCAGGCGAGAAGCCTTCCCAGTTGCGTCCGCCTTCCGGTGAGCGTCCGATGGGTCCAACAACCGGACCGAGCTGAGCATCCGTGCCCTTCCCGACATGTTCACTGCCCATGTCGAAGCCACGGTTGTACGCCCTCTGACGATCCCACGTTGCCGCAACCGTGACACCAGCTGAAAAAGCAGAATTGAAGTCAGTGTCGCGGACACCGAGCGGAGAGTCCTCGAGACACAGTGACCTGAAGCCCAGACGGGGAATCGATCCAGTGTTGCCTACGCACTTGTCGCCCTCCCAGCTAACGCCGGTGGTCAAGTTGACCTTCTCCGTCAAGGTGAGCTGCGAAACGAATGCCCGAGCCTTGGCGTAGGCGACAGCCCAGTCGTCGAGACCATCACCCCAGGGCGAAGGGTATGAGGGCGGAGAAGTCTGTCCCCACTGCGCACCACTATCAGTGTAGGGGTCGGTGGCGTTTGGGTAAGTGCTGTACGGCCATGGGGTCCCTGGCGGAATCCAGTCTGGTGGAGAGTTGCTGCCGCTCTGCGCCAGTGCCACTGGCACCGCTGCCAGCAGCGCGAGCTGAGTGAAAGTCATGCTGGTGCTTGAGAGGCCGCTCAGCGGTGGTATGCTTGTGATGAAGCCTACAGAGCGACTGGACAAAAAGGTCGATCAAGGGCTGGCGTCTCCCGGAGCCTGCTGAGAGAGAGGAGCCAACTCAACGTCCGCAAGGAAGCTCTACAGCTTATTTGTACTCAATCTGATGCTGGCCCTTGGATGCGTCGATCAGTCGAGGTGCGTACCTGGCTGCCGAAGCCTCCCCGACCATGATCCACTACAGGCTCCAGGACCGCGAAAGGTGACATCGAGCGGCAGGTCTACTTCAGACTAGGGGAGCTTCCCCCGCACGAGCCATTGCGCTTACCAGTTCCTAGCAGGCCAAGTTTGCGGTTGCGGGGACATCGTGGGCCGAATGAGGAAGGTACGGCAGCCGATCCCTCAGACGTTCCTGGTGTTGATGCCGCAGATGCAGATGGGAACACGAACTCCTGCAATCAGGGTGTGCGCTCGAAAATTTTTCGTGGATGTAGATGGCTTTCAGGAAATGGTGCCGCAGCGATGAGGCTACCGAGTGCCGATTGTGCTCTTCAGGTGAGTCGGCAGCGGTGTGGTATGACTAGCAGCACTACTCGGCCGTTTGGCGAGATCGCCGGGGTCGACGTGTTTCGGGCGATCGTCATTTTGATCACACAACGCGGCACCGACAAAGCACACGGGCGCCTGCTCCATGCGCAACTCCACCGCAGCACCAAGCTGCAGCATATATTAAAAAGTGGTCCAGCTATGACGGGATTATGCAGTACTGACAGCCGTCTTGTGTACCGCGTGAGTGCAGCAACCCCTCACTGCTGCCCCTTACTCTCGAGATCTTTGGCAGCACATGGATCCTCCGGCCTCATCAGTAGTGCCGTGCGACCCGGACGGGGCGATGGATCGATACCGTACAACCATGAAGCTTGCAGGAAGCGGGGATTCCATCCATCATGCGAGCCGGCTGCTGGAAGCTAGTCATCGAGTGAATCCTTCAGAAAGCCCGGCTTCTTCGTCCATACCGCGGCTCGAAACCTTGGAAAGCATTGGCGGGGCCCGGGGTTTAGCCATGGGGTCCTCGAGTCAAGCTGCAGGTGCTCAAGATCCCATAATCTGCGCCCTTCTCCAGCCGACAAATTGCGCAGGACATTGTGCCACTGATTTTCAGCGCTGGCAGCTCGGCACTGGCTACGGCAAGTGGCGAAAGGTGCACTCCAGCCAGGCATTCGTAGCTTCTATCAAACATTCCGTCGACAAGACAGCATGGAATGCTTTCAAGACTAAGTGCTGATCGCCCCGGCGCCGCCACGGAAGCGGGCCCTCGACTAGGCTTCCAGGGCCGAAATACCGGTCCCTGCAGTCAGACGGGAAACTTTTCACGCAGTCCACGCAAGACCTTGTCTGTCGCGAGCTCAGCACAGGTAGAAGGCCCTTTTCTGCAGGTGCGAGGTGGAATGCATCCACTCCGCCCGCGCTCGTATGAATTTGGACCACGGATGAAAGTCTGG
Source organism: Acidiella bohemica (assembly GCA_019670975.1). Taxonomy (NCBI): domain Eukaryota; kingdom Fungi; phylum Ascomycota; class Dothideomycetes; order Mycosphaerellales; family Teratosphaeriaceae; genus Acidiella; species Acidiella bohemica. The sequence continues at coordinate 212,306 of JAGUCJ010000010.1, forward strand.
AGAGAACCTCGAGCGATTTACCGCCTTTGCCACCTTCTCGCGACCGCTATATATGTCGTTAGGGCTCAGCGACAGCCCCAACTGGATGAGTAACCCTGCAATGCTGCAACACATATTCGTCCCATCAGCCCTGCCGTACGATAAGCGACCAGCGTACGGCGTTCGAATGTGGGTGCCTGATGACGTTGGTCGCTTCGTATGCCTCTGAGTCAGGACTGTACGTGAAGGATGAGATAGATCGCCCGCGCAGTCGTCAATCTCGCTGTCTGCACGACAGTCCTTTGGCGGTACGATGTCTGTGGCCAATGTGAAAGATGCGTGGCATTCGAAGCGACTTATCTACAGAGCGATCGAGCCGGACGACGATGCGCTGTTCTACCAGCTGCAGAGCGACTCCGAAACGTTTGCGCAATGCGCCCCATTTGCTTTGAGACCGCAATCAAAGGTAAGTGGTTCATGATCATGATTTCGAATGGAGTGGGCTCATTCCTCCAGGCTCAATCTGCTAAGATCCGAGAAATGATTGAGAAGGGCTTACTGGGTGTTGTGGTTTGCCTTCCGGCGCCAGCGATTGCATCCGGCGACGCAGGCGCAGCTGAGGGTAGCGTCAGCAAGCCCATCCCTATCGGTGTATTCAGCATCAGGGTCGAGGAGATGTGGCCTCATCACCGCCGCGCGGAGCTGGGTCTGATGTTGCTCCGGGCATTCCAGGGACAAGGCTATGGCACTGAGATGATCGAATGGGGACTGGATTGGGCTTTTCGTTTCGGCAACTTGCATAGAGTCAGTCTGACCTGTGTTGGTCACAATGAAGGTGCCAAGAAGTTGTACGAGCGGCTAGGCTTTGTGCTCGAGGGGACGTTGCGCGAGGCTATTTGGATCGACGGGCGGTACTACCCGGAGTATATCATGAGTATCCTCGAGCACGAGTGGCGCGAAAGGAGGGATCAGAAGGAGGCAGTCATAGGTGCCCACCGACCGACTGAATGAGTGAGAATGAGAGCGTTTCTGAGTGAGCTTCATGCTGGCTTTCTTCGGACTAGCATGCGATGGTCTTGCTATAATCTGTCTGCCAACTCGAAGCCGTAGTAGATCATCGCAATGGTGCCGACCAAGCTGGCTAGCGAAGAAGCACCATGCAGCATCATGAAGGACGAGTTCAGCCGCTGCATTTCGGCAGACTTGGGGCCAGGATCGTAGTATCTCTTGCCGTCTCTGGTCTCTGCAACGGTGATCAGCATATGGAGCTCGACCAAGGGCCTCACACAGCCTCGCTCACCCTGGTGTTTCCTCTTCTTCATGACTCTTGTCGTCGCGGGACCAAGAACGACCAGATTAAGCAAGCTCGTCCAAAACATGATTGCGTTCGGAACCAGCGCATGCCATACATTCGAGCCTGCCGTCATCCCCTGCCATCCAATATTTTCTCGAATGACCGCGCCCCCAACGCGGGCAACTTTCTCGCCGGGCCATGTGAACGCGAGGGCTAACGGCAGAACAGTCTGAACTGAAAAGTAAGTCGGGAGAACTGCGGTCTGCAGAGTGCCGAACTGCGCTCGCGGTAAGGCCTTGAATCCTAATGGGCCTGCGATGAAGGTTTGGAAGAGGTTGCTGCCAAGGAGTGTGCCGTAGGTCAAGAGGTGGTAGGATTTGGGATCTGTAAGGGAGGCATAGGAAGGCATTGCGGCTCGCTCGCTGGCAGACTCGAAGAAGTGCTGTCGGGGATGGAGCCTCGAGGAATAAAGGAAGTGACGTACTTACAGACGACTTACTGGCGTGCGATAGCCGTTTGGACTAGAGGGATGGTAACCTCGCCTTAGCCAACAGTGTTGATGTAATGCATGGGTTGAAGTGATCATGGATGCCTAAGGCAGATACACCAACGACTGAATCCTGTCAGGTAACTACCGCCAGCTGTGCCACGGCCAAGTGTGCACACATCGTGATTGACGGGGCGGACTTCGTCAATGCCCCGATATCACCGTCCGGCAGAAGCAGACGACGTTGGTCGTAACGTCCCCTTCGTCGCCAGAATGTCCGTTCACATCAAGATGCAACCCAACCTTCCCCGCCCTCCACCTGCAATACTGCCGCTGGGGTAAATTGGCTTAAGGTTGCCATACACTGCCACCCTCTGGATAAAACAGATATGCAGGTACAGTCCCTTTAGCCTCATCAACGTCCCCCATGCCAGGTACTGGAAGACCCGCCAAGTCCACCACTGCATACCAGTAGCTCGGCTCCTCCACACTCACCTGCCCGTAATCACCTAGCGATCTTCCAATGGCGGGTAAGGTGCAGCACGCCAGATGATGCTGTATGGACGGGTGAATCAAGCAGCCTGCGTGGCAAAAACTCCGTGCGGGTTCTAGAGTTCGACAAACTGGAGGAGATGAGATGTAAACAGGTCATGCAAGACACCAATTTGCCGGGCTGACTGGCGCCTGGTGGCCGCGGGTATATGAGTTGTCATCTAGAAGCAAGCTATATAACCTGGCCTTGACCCCTCGAAGGATCTGTAACCTCAGTCAGCATCCACCGCAATCTAAAATGCCGTCCCGTACGGCATTGAACCTGGCAATCATGGTCGCAGTAGCGGGCGTCACAGCTCAGTACTGCGACCTTCCAGCTGCGCCGCAATGGGCCAGCACACCAGATGCTCCACTCGCGCAGCCAATGCACAATTGGACCAGCCTGAAGGACTTCACCCACGTTCCGTACGAGGGCCAGCACCTCGTCTACAGCTCTCACGTGAACAATGGCTCCTATGGCTCCAACAACTTCGGGCTCTTCAAGGACTGGTCGGACATGGCAGAAGCAAGCCAGAACGACATGACCATTGCGACTGTTGCACCAACTCTGTTCTACTTCGCTCCGAAGTCCGTGTGGGTTCTGGCATACCAGTGGGGCGCGTGGCCCTTCCTCTACAGGACTGCCAGCGACCCTACGCAGGCCAATGGGTGTGTGGCATAGATGTCCGCTCTGAATAAACAGCTGACAGCCATTGCAGATGGGGTACACCGCAGCCTCTATACCAGGGCGGTGCTCCTGGCGCTCCATACGGCCCGATCGATCAGACCGTAATTGCCGATGACGACACAATGTATCTCTTCTTTGCGGGCGACGACGGTGCAATCTATCGTACATCGATGCCTCTTGCGGACTTCCCTGGTAGGTGTTGTCAACACCCGATCCAGAACTATGCTGACATGGCTTTTCCGTTTAGGCAGCTTTGGGAATACTACCGAGCAGATTCTCAACGCTACCACGTACGATCTCTTCGAGGCCGTTCAAGTTTACAAGCTCAAGGGTCAGAGCAAGTGGCTCATGATCGTTGAATGCATTGGGTCAGTAGGAAGATACTTCCGGTCCTTCACCACCACTGACCTGGCGGGAAACTTCACTGAGCTCTCCGGCCTCGAAAGCAACCCTTTCGCTGGCAAGGCCAACACCCAAATCACCTGGTCTGACGACATCAGCCACGGCGACTTGATCCGCAGTACGAACGACCAGACCCAAGAGATTGACCCGTGCAACCTGCAATTCCTCTTCCAGGGCCGCGCCAACTCGACTGCTGGCTACAATGACCTCCCGTATCGGCCAGGTCTTCTCACTCTGCTGAATCCGGGCCCCAAAGTGTATCCCAGTAGCATTACGACTATCGAAACAAGGACGACGAAGACCAGCTCCACGTCCCAGTCTACCTGGCACAGCACGTCGCGCAGCACGGCCGACACAAAGACCAAGTTCACAAAGACAAAGGCCCCAGAGACAAAGACCAAGACCACAAATACCAAGTCCAATCATTCAGTGACCACGGTTACTGAGACTGTGACTGTCACTAACAGCGCTTCTTGCAGCCCAGCCTAGATAGCGGGCTACACCAGGTGACTCGATTGAGTATGCGCTGCAAAGTCCCGAGTAGCGGGTTATGTTTAGGACCGAATACAAAGTATGCCGTGAGCACAAATGACAACTTCATCTCATATCATTGGGATGAAGAGCAACATATTTTACATACTGAGTTGGCGTAGGGATGATCCTGGGCTGCATGTTCGGCTTAAGCGATCGATTTGGCACACGGCAATATTGGACCTTCTGGGCTCGACGAGCTAAAATTTCTTCCGATAGTCCAGTGTATGGATCTGCGCGGTCTTCATGACCATCACCCGTGAGCTGCGGATTCGTTCGTCATCAAGGATCTTCTGGTAGACATTGGCGAACTCCGACGCCTTGGTCACTCCGTGCTCCTTGGCATCCTTATCGACTTCGACTCTGAAAGCCAGGTATACCTGTTGTTGGTCAGTGCTGAATCGAATAACAAAGAGCATGAAGACCAGGCACCTCATTGAACCGGACATTGGTCTTCTCGTTCTCCCTAGCCGCGGCAGTGGCCATCGAGAACAGCGGACCCTGCGTCAGAGCAGGCAATGCGAAGGTGGCGAGGTCGCCTTGAGCGCCAGTGCAGATCGTGAATGTGCTCCTTGGATGCTTCTGCTCCCATAGATATTCGATGGCATCACGGTAGGCGACTAGACTCACGTCAGAGCAGTACTGATGCGTCGACCTTTGGTTCAAACTCACAGAAATTTGCCTCGAAAGCAACGTTCATGTTATAACGCAGGCGCTCAGCGGTGATTTTTGACAGAGGCGTCGGTACATATTCGCCCCCCACGGATGACCAGACGTGCTGAAAGGCCGGCAGCTTGCCAGCGCGGACTTGATCAATGACTCCTCGGACGCCTCCATCGGTGGAGACATCCGCTTCGACGGTGGTGATATTGTCAAGGGAGTCGACATGCTTGAAGAGCTTTTCTGCTGACGCCTGGCTGCGGACGATGGCCAGGACTCTGCGTTTGGCTCTGATGGCAACGATGGCGGCCGAGACGCCGCTAGCCACCCATTTAGAAGAGGATCTGTGATGTGGCGAAGTTCGTCTCACATGTTACCTGTCGCGCCAACAATGAGCACCGTCTCCATGAACATTGTCACGGGTGTATCCGTTGAGACTGAAACGATGATGCTCCCAATATCAGTGGCATCTCTAGAAAATCTGAAATTCCACACTCATATATATTCATGAGGCCGTCAACGTTGCCACAATCATGATGAGCTGGTCATCGTGAGATTGCAAAGGTACCAATCTGATCGGAGGAACTTGGCTGCCGGAGCTGACAAACGCAACGATCTCTGTTCAGCAGGTGTCAGTCCGGTCTGATGTATTCGTGTCTCAATGCGGAACGCAATGCCCTAGATGATTTGATAGCGAATTCGGGCGGCATTTGTTCAAAGTCCGAGGAGTGCTCATAAGGCTGTGGTCCACGTCAGCATCCTACGCCTCGCCCATGCTTGAGAAGTCCGGCCGAGCCACGTCTGGCAAAGTCAGCTAGTTGGGGGTCTTGTGTCCCCAAAGCTTCGAAAACGAATGCTCCATCGCTACTGGCTCGCTGAAGAATTCGATGCCTGCCAATGAGCGACAGTGGAGCACTCAACCGAGACGGCGACAGAAAGGATCCAGATGACTTGCTACGGACAATGACTATAGAATCATACGTGCTCGAAACAGAATCGCCAAGGTATAGTGCACCGAAGCGCCAATGCTCTGCCACAACCTCGTGCTGCGACCTCTTTCCCATTCCAGCACGCTTTACCAGTATGTCCCTCATTCCAAGAAGACCGCTTCGCCAGATGCCAAGGGTTCAGGACTCGCATGTCGTCGCTACCAAAAGCCAACCTGGGGCAGGCAGACGCTTTTAGAACGGCAGACTACCGTGCAGCTCGACTTGAGCACTTCTCTTGTCTTCCTTTTCGTACTTCGAGTCCCTATCCCGTTCTGCACCCGATACTCCGCTTTCATCACCACCAAGCAAAGCCGTCAAACCAATCACCCGCTGGAAAGGGGGACGGTCGTGCTGAGTGAGCCGACGCCCAGCCCAGTCACGAAGCGGCCAGCATGGACGTAGTTCTTGTTAACTGTGCAGGCCTAAATGATTGCCCCGACAAAAAAGACAATGCAGGCAATAGCAGCACACTTCCTCCGACTAGAGGCGTCAGCCAGCCATCCGTTCATTAAGGTGCCCACCCAAACGCCGAGTTGCAGGCTGGAAGTTGAGAGATCTTGGGCGGCGCTGGGCTCTACGGTGAAGCCATTGGTGGCTTGAACAAAAGACGGCGTCGTCAAGACTCTGGAAAATATGCCTCTGGTGGTCTTGATGGCCATTCGTCAGCTGATCATGTCAAATCATGATGCCTAGAGCTTCTACGCACATCCCAACACCAGTCCACCCGAGCTCGCAAGGGACGCGATGCCAGACGTCTTGCCATTCGCAATGACGCCCTTGAGCGCAGGAGGCCCTTGAGCGCAGCACGCTTCCTGTAGAGGGCGGGAGCACCAGGAATTGGAGCCATATTGCGATCAAAGCCTGGTCTGTCGGGGCTAGCTAAGAGGTAAGCGGCGTTGACCGCACCGGCATAAAGGCGGAGTTAGCCTTGATCTGCAGCGCGTCGATATGGTCATCGTCCCCAAACATGAGCATGCCAAGACGTATTCCGGCTCTCAACAAGGTTCTTCTTCCAGGGAGAATGGATAACATGTGGAGATCGTCCGCGAGACTTGCTGGGGAGCGGCGGTGCAGTACGATTTCGATTGGAGATCCTCCCTTCCGCGAGTGCGCTTGGAGACCGGCGTTGCGGCACAGGTGCTGAACTGCACATGCAGCCCATCATCATCTACGCGAAGCATGCTGCTTGCATGCGGATTGTAGGAGAAAGGACGCCTTCGATCCATGGAAAATGGATGCAGTGGAAGCATCGGCAAGCTAATTGAGTGCCGAGTCCTGCCCTGGCTGTCGCCAAGCCCTGCCGTGTTTCTACAACACCACACTCGCAGATCTGGGCATACCGTGTATCTTGCTTTCGCTCTGGCACTTTTCTGTCGAAGATGAATGGATCTGCAATACTGTAGCGCAGCGTCGCCTACAATTGCAAGCTGGATTTGTTTGCCATGCGACTGCACGTGCGAAGCTCAAGCCAGAGTGGCGCCAACCCCAGTTCAGAAAAGCATTGACCATTTTTCACACATGCAGACTGCTCCTGGTACTGACAGCGGCTGTTTTCAGTGGCTTCATGCCGAAGGCCCTGGTCAACCTTGTGTCATGCTTCCAGAGCGCCATGCCACGTTTTGCCCACGCCTTCAATGCCGTGCATCTGCTAAGTGATGATCACCACGCCATCACGGAGTCCTGGCGCCAGAGTTCGCTGTCCTGCTCGGATTCTCGGACATTCGCAGTGCCCTTACGAATGCTGATATCCTTGCCATCAACTTTATTGATCATCAATGTCGCCGCCATCCGATTGCGCGCTGTGACGTTGCCCGCCGTCCTCGAAGCACCACGGAGCTGAGTCCTGACATTGAGCTCTGACACATACTTCCCGTACAGGATACCGTGGTAAAGATCGCCACTCCGGTCACGCTTCTGAGGAGTCCCACCGAAACGCTGGTTGTTGAAGTCGCTCCACCGCTTCTCGTGTGCTTGCCGGATCTTAGTAGCCAGCGGCAGATCGTACTTGACCTCCGGTTTCAGAGCGCCGTCGACGATGCTTTCAATGTCTTCCAGGAATGAAGTTCGGCACCCCGCAGCCGTGCTGATGACTTCGCCGTCCACGTAAGGTATGGGTGGTCGGACGACCTTGCCATTTCCGGAGCGGGGCAAGTGGAAGTACTCGGGCTTCTCATTAACCAGCTCCACACGCAGGCGCTCAACACGGATCTGAGAGCATGTGTAATAGTCGCGGGACTGACGAGTGATGTAGACGTGCTTGAAGGAGAACCGTAGGAAGCCATAATGCTCGTTCAGCTTTCTGCAACGGCCTTTATTCTTGAATGATTGATTCCAAGCCTGCTTCGCACGCGCGACAGCTGCATCATGATTGTTGAAGATCGAGTCGATGGACCATGCACCCGGCACTCCGCTCACGCTTGATGCCTGCATAGCTGGCCTCAGAAGCTTCTTGGCATCGAAGGATGAGATGCGCGACCCCTGAGAACAAGGAATTGTAGGTGAGTCGGTCGCTGATGAACACATCTGCGCGAGGGCTCGCTCAAAGGGACCGTCGGCGGCATGGTGCATAGCCACAACCCAGATATGACCAGGAACGTCGAGGTGGGACGGCGAAATCCAGAGGCCGTTGGGACTCGTTACTTCGCTGCCATCAACTTGATCTTCCTTTCCACGCTGCTCAAGCACCCTGCCCGCCATCTTCAGCTTCTTCACTTGCGCCGTGAAGCGAGCACGCTGCCCATACCTGCCCAAAGTCGCCATGAGACAGCCGGTCTCAGCATCCTTGTGGATTAATCTGGTCTCCACACAATGTGCGTCCTGGTTCGCCACGGCGAGCAGTTCGACGCGAGCGTTTGCCTGTTCCAGCGTTGTGTAGCACTTGTCGATGCTGAACATGTACACGTCCTGATCGGTTCTAAGCTGAGCAGTCTGAGTGATGTAAACCGTTGTCGTGTCCTTCGTTGCCGAGTCCAGAACATTGTTGCTGAGCGACATACGCTTCCATGTGCTGGCGCGAGACATGCTGGCGCTTCGAATCACTCTGCTGCCGAGCGTGTAAGACGGTGTGTCTGTTGGGTAAGAACAGTATCGCACGCAAGTGAAAGACCGAATTTGCTGTTTGTGGGCGGCGTGGCGAAGCTCGTCAATCGCACCTTCTATTTTCCAGCGTCAACGTCACCGCACACTGCAGCGAGCCCCTCGTTGCGCCGTAGTAATACAGAAGATCTTACAACTGTTGTACATTCTTGAGACTCAGTGAACCATCGCTGCCGCCGTGCCGATTGGTCTGGCCACAATTTCCATACATCCGTCGACGATGCCTTCTCTTGCACCCTGCGAGCTTACTTTCGCGCCAGCCAGATATCCGAACCATAACAATCTGCTCACTCGCTCATCAGCCACAGAACCGAGTCGCTGCATTGCCGTGTTTTGATCTGGCTTCGGTTGATAAAGAACGTCCAGCACTCCCTTGTCATCCCGGGCGAGGATGAGAATCGAGCCTTTAGGCGCCTTCCCTCCGGCGAAGATGCCCTTCAACTGCTGTACAGATTGGCCAAAGTCCTCGGAGTCATACTCGGTCACTCCGCCTTGTGTGAGCCTACGAGTCTCCGAGGTCCGCGTGTTTATGCCCGAGACGAATCCATCGCGCAGGTGGCCGAAGTCGGTGCCTCTCGTTGGCGAGATTCGGAAAGCCGTCTTCACACCGGGAACTTTCAGCACTTCGGCCCAAATCTCTCGGCTCTTCTCAGGGTCAAGCAATTGCTTCTTGAGATCCTCCTTCTCAGAAGGGATGAGAGCGGATGCAGTAGGATTGACCCTTTTGATGAGCTTCGCTTGCAGGCTGTTCAAGTCCTGCGTGCGGACGTACATCCCGACAACGTAGACCTGGATCCACATCACCGTCCGAATACCCAGGCCTACTAGGGAGTATTCCTCCTTGTTGCCGATGTTGCCAGGATTGCCAGCAGCGTTGGGTCGGGCACTGCCCACCAGATCGGTCGGAGCAGCCGGAGTCGCAGGCTCGGACGAGGGCAAGTAGATAGTGCGTGGAAAATGCGGGACGCTACTCGTACCAGTCTCTACAAGTTCGATCTCTTCTCCTGCGCCTTGCGCGACAATGCGCTTACTGTCACCGATTCCGATCACATGCACCTCTTTGCCCTGAAAGTTCGCGGTCGATTCACTCGACGCATCGAGCTGTTGCCCGCGTTTGCGCTGATGCTCCGACTGCTCCATCTGGTCCAGGTCGAGATTGAAAATAATCATCGTCAACGCACCCAGCGTGAGCAGCAATCCCATTCCAGCTACCCGCATTCGCCGCAGATGGTACTGCCTCTTCTCCTCCCATTGCAGCTGCGCCGCGCGGACGTCGAGGGGATTACGAAGTTCGGAACGAGCTGGTGACTGCTCAGAAACATTGCCATAGGCATGCGAGGTGCTCGCTTCACGCCGGGCAGGTACGCTGTATCGACCTGAGGCGTGCCGGATCTGGGTAGCTGTGGAGGTTGGCTTGCTTAAGCACTGCCATCGGCGCGACAGAAGTCGCATAGCTTGACGTTGGGTTGCCGCCATTGCCTCCGGAGCGCAGCGAGATGGTGTAGATGGAATGGGTGATGGTCAATAATAAGGTCTCTGCAATGCTTCTCAACTATCGTCATGGGAGTGAAGTTGAGCTTGGACGCGTAGGAAGGTCGGCCGAGAGATCGGGGGTCATGTGAGCCATCAATGTGAGCATGAGGCATCTATTGGCGCCATTGTTTGTTCCTTTACCATACGAATATTCTGGTTATAAGCCATCACGACCGCCTCCCATGATTGCATCGTCTCAAAACAATTCGTTCGGAGCTTTCACTCCATCATGAACTTGCCACGCTCTCCAAACCAGCGCGGTGCGACACCTGACATCCTTGCTCAATGAGAGACATTAGCGCCCGAGCCCTCACATACTTGCTAGTCTTGACATTCGCCAACACGCATCACTATAACCGCTTTGGCAACCTCCGCCAAATCTCTGACTTATCAAGTCACGCTTGCGCCCGTACTCAAATGTTTTGCCAACTCCCATCTCTCCACAAACGTTTCAGCAAGACGCTGCCATTGTCAATCCGTCCGGAAGGCATGCAGCGCTTCGGCCCCGATACCCTGCTTATCACACCAGTAGCAGGAACGCTACGTCCGCATCCAGTATGCGTTGCGACTGTGGGGGCTGACCGATGTCAGCTCTGTGGTCTTTGCTGCATTTGGCACCGTCGATGCCTGTGTTTAGGGACGATATTACAGTTCGCATGACTACATATCATCTCAGTGTCGCTTGCTCTCGTCCTCTTACACGCCCTTCTGTAGATACGTTGTCCAGTCCGTGTTTGTTCTACAGTCCTGGTAAACATGCTCCTAACCGCTGCTGGCATAGCGTTTGCGCGCAAGATTCGCGATGAGAAGAAACGGAAGCAACATGAGAGACAAGGCGCGCTGGACATTGGGAATAGCGAGATGGCGCGGAGAGCGTTTGCGAGCCAGGCTCACAAGCTGATCACTTCTGCTGGCGAGCCAGGAGCGAATCCGGGCACGGAACTCGCTATCCAGGGTCCTGATAGTCTTGATCATTGCGACAGGCTCAGGACGGCGTCCACTTTCGCCCACGGTTCGGACGACCGACATGATTGCGACGACAACATGGACACCCGAGACCGCTTATCATCACGCCTCCTCGTATCCTCAGGCTCACAAACAGCGACATCAAGGGACTCAAGAATAACCCAACCGCCTCCTTACTCTCCAGGCTTGTCAACCTCCGGCATCCCGACTCCTGCGACCATGACCACGCTCGGGCTGGCTACAACCCTTTCCGGAGAAAGCGACGGCTCGAGCTCCATATTTTCCGACGACTCCATGGCACTGAAGATCAAATCCCGAGGTCCGGATCTCAAAAGCGGATTTGCTTACCACCCGGGTCTGTACGATTTGAAGGTGACCCCGGAGATGTGGCAGACATTCAACCAGCAGATCGTAGAGGCCACGAAATTTGGGGCGGGAGATACTGCAAGGGTGTGAGTCTCTGCCGGCGACTCTGAGCGATCGCTGGTATTTGCTGACATTGCTTGCATCAGATGGGCGGCGGCGACTGCGACGGCGCTGACGGGCGCGGTGGTGACTGCGGCTTATGTTGGGTCGTGAGTACCTCTCTGGACTGTACACTCGTCAGACGCTTGCTTACTGACTGATCGTTAGCTTGTATAAACGGTCTATAGTCGAAAAAAAGATTCAGCAAGGACTGAAGTCTGGCTCCGAAGGCGGCCTCGGGGAGACCCTCGCGCAATGGAACGACACCTATTTCCGCGAGCGTGGCCTGCTCGCGACGCTGCAAATGTCCGAAGCAGCCCAGAAGCGTGCTGAGTGTAGAGGCCCAAAAATAAGTTTCAGAAGCCAAGCAATGCTTTCCTCCACCAAGGAAGAGAGAGAGGCAAGGAAGGAGGAGCAGAAGTATATTATTGTCATCAGTAAACTCGATGATATTGTTAAGAGGCTTGAGGCGATGGCGGCATTGCAGGACAACTGTTATGAGCTGTCGCTCGACCGTACGGATGCTCTCCCTGAGCTACCGGCTCGTCAAGACCCAATAATGAAGCGCGCCGAGATGCCGACGGACGACGCGAGTACACCTGTCGAGCTTCCTGCAATAGTCAGAGGGCTTGCGGGTACGCAGCTTATGGATGAGACGGGATCGGATTTGCCCGCTGAACTTTCTGCGGAGCTCCCAGGGGACATGTGGCGGGCGAAAGCAGGCAAGCCATCCATGGGCATGGGAAAGCATGTCGTGCACGAGCCTGGAGCGACTTGAAAACCTCTGTGATGTCCCAGACCCAGGCATAGTCCTACACATGGGAGCCAGTGGCGGTAAGCCCAGCCAGCATCCCATATCATGCCGCCAGTATGGAAGGCGCGGCTCAGACCATGACGGACAAGGCGACCCTTCAAGAAGTCGTGGCAGGCCTGGATGCATGTCGATACTCACTGCTAGGCGGCCGAGGGTCTTAGAACAGCATGTTTGAGGCTACCGGGCTCGAGTAAAGGCACCGGCCTGGCACCATGACATCTCGGCAAGCCCCAGTACCAGCTCGGATCTGTACCTGAAGCTGGCTGATGTCGCAAACACCTGCTTCGACGCGAGACCCATTCAGACTTAGCTTCTTGCGGAATTATTAGGCTTAGAATGGTGGAAAGACTCGAAAAGGCTGCAAAAGTGGTCGAGAAAGGCGATGAGCAAACGTTGCGCTTGCAAAATCAACTAGACTTCGGCGAGCAGAGAAGGACTTCGAAGTCGCAAGCTTGAATATTCAGCGAGTCAATGCGAAGATGACAGTCAGAACGCTCGTTCTTCTCTTGTCTGTAGCATGCTCGGACAGTGTAAGGCATATGTGCGTTAGTAGAGAACTTGATGTACATCCTGCTTCCAGAACTATCCTCTGGGGCAACGCCTGCTCCGAGTTCTCCCAACAGGAGCTGCAAGCCCGCGAAGAGGAGAGTCTGGAGCTGAAGTGAGGTTCGCGAAAAGAGCAGGCATTACGCCGAACATCGGACCGCGTATTTCTTGGCTGGCTGTCATGAACAGGAGGGGTCCTGCATGGCTTCGTTGCTTGCATGGATCTTCGGCGCGAACAGAACAGCTCGAGCTTGGCGAGTGGAGCCCAGAGCTGCTCCTGCTCTTGCGAAGGAGGGGAAGCTGGACCTCGTGGGTCACCGTGACTTTGCGGAGAGCGCTATCGCGGCCCTTGGATAAGGAAGGCCAGTAGGCCGACATGGCAGTTGGTTGTTTTCTTCGGAATTTGATGGAAGCCGGCGATAAGCAGGCGCGTCCGAATGCGGCTGTCTTGGTCTGTCTGGGTCAGGTGAGCACAGGCGAAGTATCGCCGTTGGCAACGTGGTGTTGGCATTGGTATTGGAGATGCAGCATCGCGCAAGTGTTGCGTATTGCACTGTCCGACGGTTCCGCGCTGAAGTTGGCAGCTTGCGACTCCCGCGCCGTCGAGTGCCAACCAGCAGGGCCATGTGTCGCGCCTGCCCCAGCTCGCGAGCCCGCACGGATGCTCCCGGCCTGATCACGGGCCCCCGACGCCGCGTTTATCGGCCAATCAGCGCACGGGACCTCCGCACGGCTGGGCTTGGGTGGAAGGTGCGACCTTGGTGAGTCGCGAGCAACCGGGACGGGCAGCGCACGCCTGCTTTCCTGGCACTCCTCCCAACAATACAAAGAGAAGATACACACAACAACACACGCACACAGCAGCCCGCAACAACACGCCCGATACCACGCAACAGCAGCCCACTCGCGCCCGGCTTTGATCGACGACCTGCTTCGTTGTTCAAGTCGTCATCCACTGCCACCACCCGCCCGAAGCCGTCGCGATCATCATCCACAGCTCCGGCTACGCACCCACCGCGGTCGCGCAGTCACTCAACCTCATCAAGCAGCTTTCTTGCCTCGTCAAGTGAGTCGCGTCCACCTACACAGTACACCACTCTCGTTGTTGCCTGATCGACGCGCGCCTTCCTTTGTCGCGTTCCCCTCTCGTTGCTCGACCTCATCTGACTCACCTCGGCCCGCAGGGAAGCTCTTCGATACCCTTCCACGCGCCTATGGCCAACGTCCCCACCATCGCGATGGCTCTTGCCACGCCCACCGCCTCCATAGACGTGCCGACATTCGATCGCGCGGTTCCCGACGTTCCTCATCTGGACAAGTTAGCAGCCGCGCTGCTTACGCCTCCGGATTCCCTCTCCCCTGAACTGTGCGCCCACGCCGCGCATGCCGGTGGACAGTCACCACCGCCCATGAACATTGGTCAGAATATGGGTGCGCAGGCAGAAGAGGCCAACCCGTCCCTCGAGTCCTCCGGCATGCCCCTTAGCAGAGGCGCTTTGTCCGGATTAGACGCTGCAGCAGCCATCACCCCCGCTATGCTGGCCAAATACCACCTCCCAGGCATCATGCTCGGCAACGGTCCGCGGCCAATTCGCTACGTGATGGGCGAGCTGACCCAGACCGTTCCGGGCTTCTCCCGCATCCCGCCCGCCAAGGCGCGCCGCCTAGTTGTAGCGGCTCTGGAGAATCGCAGTGGAGGTGGCGTCGATGGAAATGTGACTTTCTGCAAGACTGGCTGGGGAAGATGGGATGCGCACGTAAAGGGCTCGTCTCGCGACTCCGGCATCGGATCCTACGAGAGTCGGCTTTCTCCTCCGCCGAGCGAGCGCAGCGGATACGCCATGAGCCACGGTGATTCGGCTACGCATATCCCGGGCGCGCATCTGCCCTCCGGGGCGCGAGATCAGCATTCCAGTAGTTGGTCGAGTATCCACGAGGAGGACGAGTTCGCCATGGACATGGACTTCCCCGAGAACGAGGCAGACAAGATGTCCTTGGATGAGGCCGAGCTCGACGACGGCGACTCTTCGACGTCCGACGACGCGACGGACATTGAGGAGAACCTGCCTCCAACCGGCAGCCGGATGATCCCTCAGCGGCCGCCGTTGCAGCCTCACACTGGGGCGCGCAAGAACTACAATGCCATCAGCGCGTCGTACGCTCGACGCTGGTCGTCTTCAAAGACCTACAGACGACCTTCAACATTCTCTGACAGGCCTCCGCTCAACCGTGGCTTCCACTCTTCTTCTCTGCCGGTCGCCGGCCATTTGGGTAACTCCTTCCCGGTGGCGGCGACTCCGGAGGAGCAGGCAGCGGCCGCTGCCTTGCTAAGCATGGGATCAATGTGAGATCTGACACTCACGGGCGTTTTTGCATTTGGAGGAGCACACTCTGCCGCTGTGACGGCACACACACACCACGACACCAAAGGATACCCTCTCACGCATCTTATTCATGAACGAATGCAGCTGGGCACCAGCTTCTGCCGGCCATCATACACGACAGGAGACCTGGACTGACATGGGCGGCGTTCCCATCATCACCCTTGCCACCATCCTTTGAATACTCTTGGAACTGATACCCCCACAACTTTGCATCATATGACTGCTTTCACTCTTTTATTGGAAAACGAAACGAACTCGACGATCGCTGGGCACCCGCATCAAGCGCTGATGACCGGGACTGACATGGGTGGCGGCGTTCTAATCACGACGAATTCTCATCAATACTCTCGACAGCTGGACATCGACAGATTTATCCCGGTGGCAGCGAAATACTTCAACTTGTTCTTCGGCCGCAGCTCTCGCGACAGAGCGCTCGGCTTCTATTGAAGCAACACCACACACTCAGGCACAAACGGAAAGGAGGAGCGATGACAATCTTGAGCTCGCGCAGCATCCCTTTCGACGGATGACTTTGGCGTTCGCAGCTCGATGGAGTTCTTCTTTCTGACTTTGCTACTAACGAGCACCCTTCCCCGATGACTCTTTCTTGGAGACTGCGAGTCGGGAGTTTCTGGTGACTCGATGGTGCCGAAAAGCACATGGGCGGGTCTGTGGTTATTGCTCGCATATCCGGGGGCCATATACTCTGCGGCTGAGAGCAGCGTGGAGACGTTCCATTCACTTGGCCAACGTCCTTCCCCGCTTGCTGCTGCTGCTACTGCTGCTCGCTGCGCCATGGATCTCGTAGTTAGCTGATACTACTGACAGCTTGTACCTACGTAGCGTACTACCACACTACTTGCATCGCTACCATTAGCAACGTCACCATCATCATCCTTCTCAGAACACTCCTTCGCATCATGACATCCTCCTCGAACGTGACAAGCGCTCACATCGACGCTAGAACGTGTGGATTATGGCACGCAGCCTTGCAGCACAAGCGGCGACCGGGAAGGCAGTCCTTCATTCATCGGATATATCACGTTACTGCTTTTCACCGGCGTTAAGCTTGTCGCAAGTTGTATCGTCGTGACGTACCTGCCGAGTCATTCGTTCACCCGAGGCTTGACAGCACAGCGTGTTTGAGGAAGCACCGCCTCCTTCGCGTGCGAGAGCGTGTGTGGGAGGGAAGAGACCGTGAGATGAGATGAGGTCGATTTGGGTTCGAGGTGCCGTTTTCGCGTGTTTGTCGCGTGGCAGGCAGGCAGGAACGCACTTACCGTGACCTCGAATTTCAAACACTACTGCCGTGCACGGTGATCCATGGCTCTTGGACTTTGCAGTCACAATGACGATTTCCCTGTCAGAGGAAACGCTGTGCTAGAAACGCTGTGTTGTGCGACGCTGCTCGTCTCGCCGTGTCGACCGAGCCATATCAGCCCATGATACTACATCTCGAACACTGTTGCGGCAAACAGCAGACTGTTTGATTCTCGGATGTGTAATTGTCATCTTCCGCCCTGGTGCCTGGCGTCATCAAGCTGGGCTTTGATCGCAAGACAAGACGCCCTCGAACAGGCCGAAAAAAATGTACAAAAGCAAACGCAATCGGGATCCTCGGGAAGGCGCTGCATTTTCTTTTCTTACGATGTCAGACGTCACCCTCCAAATGAATTCTTGACGCGCGCGCCGTGGCATGCATGTCTGGGACACGGATCCGATGCGCCGTGCAAGTTGTAATCCGGCGGTCAGTCAATGGATTTAGCCAAACGAGGGCAGAAGAGAAGGCGCCCTGGTCAGATCCGGGCGTGCCTGCGTTGACCGTGATGTTATCCGACCAAAGCACGCAGACAAGGTACATGATCTTCCGTCCAGACAAGCTTGAATGCTTTGCACCAGCCAGTGCGGGTACGAGGCTTTCCTTCTCCAGCGCGGGTTCCTGGTTTGTGCGGATCGCCGGAGACAGGGTTGTTATGGTCCCACGCACGCCTGCGGCGGAGGCTCCAGCCACCCGGACAAAGCAGAGTGTCAAGACAGGCGATACGGGATGCCGATGAGCAGCGCTTTGTTGCTCCGGGCGGGCGGCAACAATCTCCTCGGCACGCCAGAGGTGCGTCTTCCGCAAGCGATCAATTTATCCATCCTAATAATAAGCGATACATAGTCTCTACTGTGCGACACGCGCGAAAACGAGCAGGAACGGTGATGGTTGATCGCGCGCCTTTTCTGAGATGTACCACACCTGTCGGGGATCTTGTCTTTGTTGGCGGCACCGGCCGGCGTATATCCGCGCGCAAGGCTGCAGAGGAGGCTCCTGGCTTGCAGGCGGCTTGCCGGCAGCCAAACAAGCGAGCCGGGTGGTCGGGCTCAGAGACGCACGCGAGGGCGCGAAGCCATCCTGGCTGACTGGCCCGCGCGAAGTTGGCAACGGCTTGGTGGTTCGAGTCGCGTCGCTTACTCGATGCACCCTTTGTTCGCTCCCCTTTGCCATCGCCCGCCCGCACACGAGAGTGGAAAGATGTGTGTGAGTCGTGCGGCGAGGGTCGGTCATCGCCGCCGAGGAGCGCGCCGGCGTGCTGGCGTTGCGAAGCCTCGCTTCCCTCGCCGTTGCTAGCGCTGAGGCAGGCGTATGCGCCGCGCAGGGAGGAGATCACTCGAGACAAATCAAACGCTGGGCAGGGCGGATGCGGCGCGCCGCCGTTCTGGTGTGCTTCTAGTCCGACTCGCAGGCTTGTGGGCCGAGGGCGTCGTGGATCGCGTCCAGCTTGCCTGCCGGGGCTGCTAATTTGACGGTCCGCCAGCCCGGAGTGGAAAGCTGGGCCGGCGACTCAGGCGAGACGGGAGTGTGCCGGGAGCAGAGCGCCGGGGTAGCACCTGTCGCGCCAGCGATGGTGGGCGAGGGCGGGCGAGGGCGGGCGATGGCGCCGCGCGAGTGATGGCGGGCGATGGCGGGCGATGCTCCTGAGAGGCGAGCGCAGCTGTGGGCGGCGGCGGACCACCAGGAAGCCACGCGGTGCGACGGCTGTCCCCTCTTGCCCTTCGCATCCTGGCGGGCCTGCCGGACAAGGTTTAGGGAGCGTTGGCCCGACGCAGGCGCGCGCGCTAACGCAGGAACCGATCCGGCGCTGATCGTCTGAGCACCCAGGCACCGCTGCCCCCGTCGCCAGCGCGGCCTGGTTTCAGAATGTTCTCTCCCCTTTCCGTCCCCGTTCCGTGAGAGCACTGACGTCTGCGGCCGGCCCAGGAGATGCGATGCTGGCAAGACGCTCCAAAAAAGTGTTTGCGCGCTGGTGTGTGCCCGCCGCCCCTGGGGCGATATAACAGATGCGCAACCCTCCCGCTCTCGCTCCCATCGACGCCCTCTCTCCCTCCCTCCCTTCACCTGCACCTTCACCCGCACCTTCGCCTTCGCCTTCGCCTCACTCTCCCCTCTACTGCTCACGCGGCCTTTCATGCGTCCACGTCTCCCTCGCTCGCGGCACAGAGACACGCAGCTCGCTGCCTTTTGACAGCAAGATCCACTCCTTTGACCTCGCACAAGAAGAGCTTGCTCGGCCTTCGCCCCTCGACGAGACACGCCGCCCAGCCGAGCCCGTCGCGTCGCACACACGGACATCCTAGCCAAGAGACGGGAGCTTTGTGCCGCCAGCGCTCTCCAGACATTGCTCATTGCACCTGTGACCGAGGCGTTCCCGCCGCCGTCAGGGCTGTCCCACCGAGGCTGCCAAATCCTTCCTCGACGCCCTTGCTGCCCTTGCAACAGTCAGTCACGCCTTGTGTAACGCGCGCGTCCCTCTCTATATGAGGCGGCCCGCGTTCACGCTCCCTTTGCTCGACTCTGCGCTGACGGTCCGCGCAGCTCCTTTCCCATCCCAATGATCACCAGAGAGGACAGCACCGTCGCAATGGCTCCCCACGGACGCGGCGCTTACGACACCACGGGTATGCGACGACGTCGCGCGAGGAATGCCGCCGCAGCGTGCTAACTTCACCTCAGGCACGCCCAAGCCCAAACCTTCCAGCGGCAACAACGGCGGCTCGAAACGACGATAGCGCGCTCGAACGAGCGGTCGGACCTTCACCTCCATGCTGCCGTCAGCATAACGCTGTCCCGCCGGAGGGCGCGGTGGCAACAGCACGCTGTCCTCGCAGAGCGCCGCCGCGTCGCAACCAGGACACGGCGACACACTCGCTCGTCGCCACCCTTCATTTCATGTACTAGTGACCTCACTCCCGAGGCATTATCCCATTAGCCTTTCCGGAACGACTACACCATACCGATATCGCGACATGCCTAATCCACCTCGGCCGACAACACCGACACCCTGCGACGACACCACCCCCTCCTTCCTCGCGATCGTCGGCCGTGCTACCTTCACTTCAACCCTCGCTTAGCGTTCCACTTCTTTCAGCACTGTTACGATTTATTCCGGCAAAAGCGGCATCGGCGTTTCATGACATTGGGCTCAAAAAGACTGGGCTTGGATAGAGACTGCGCTGCGGAGCAATCCGCCTTACCTTCTCGGGGGAGAGAACAACAGCGATTGTACAATACTTGCATTCTTCGGCGTTCAAGGGCGGGGGGGAAGGATGGGATCATGGGCATCGTCACCCGGGCGCGGCGTCGCACACATCCGCGACGCCCAGCGCTCTCTGCCTCCAAGCGATCGATCATCATCGGCTTGGACACGCGCCCGCACGCCGATGGGATGATGATGAGCGAGATGCGCTACTACTTTGCGTAGGCGAGGCAGGGCAACATGGTTCTGCGGGCGCTAGCGTTCATTGTAATCAACAGATACCCCATATTGCATTGTATTTCGTGAGCTTTCTCGGCAACAACCCGCGATGTGCGCCTGCCCTCCCTCTCGTCGCCAGCCTGCAGTCTGGAGCTTCGCGGCGCCGGTAAACAGTGACACAGCCTGGCCGCTCCAAAATTCGTCGTGCGATGCTATGACGCCGCCCTGCAGCTGTTCCCTGCCGTCCCAAAAAAACGGTCCGGACGTTTGGGGGGTGTCACCATCTCGCCGCTGTGCGTCGTGCGAGTCCGCCGGCACCTGACCGCTTGCCTTCCCAAACCGAATGCGCGGCGCCCGCTTGTGTCTTTGGGGCCCGAGACACGGCGTCTAAAGGACGCACAAACGAGATCCGGCTCTTCATCTGTTCTGAGATGGCAGGGCAGGAGACGGCATCCCCGCGCTCGCATACTCGAAATCGTACTACGGCGTATTGTTGAGCAATGTGGCGTGGTTGCAGGTCTGTAGGCGGGGCGGAGTTTGGTGCGAGGCTCGAGAACCCTTCGGGGTAGCGCCCGGTGGACGAAAGAGGCTCATTGTAGTACTCCAAGTCACTGCCGGACCAGCCGGTGGGGCCTTGCCCATCCTCAGAAAGCAAAGCTCTCCTCCCAGAACCACGCATCGCGTCCCCGTCGCACCCACCGCCCAACTTGCCGCCGCAGCGCCCGGCTGAGGCTCCTGGGCCCGCAGACGACGATCGCGACCCTCTCATCGAATTCGCCCTGCGTGAATGTCTGATGGACCAGCCTGCCGAGATCGGGTCGGCCGGCGAATGTCGGGATACCATCTGCTGCAGAATGCTGCTCTCGCTCTTCTTGAGACAGAAGATCCTTGTGCTCCGCCAGCTCGATGCCATCTTCATCTTGCGCACCATCGTCTTCGGCGCCAACGCTGAAGTGGCCGGCGATAGTGTCATCCGGGTCGGTGGCAGCACGGGTGACGCAGACGCTAAGCCGTTCGACGAAGCCTTCTCGCTCCTTCTCGTCCTCCGGCAGTGCCCACAGCATCTCAGCTTTCGTCCGTACGGTCCACACGAAATTGACTTTCTGCCTTCTGTAGCTGCCTTTACTCGGGCTCAGATTAGCCAAGAGCTGTCGGTATAATGGGAGGATGAACGTCGCTCCCACCCCGCCTGCTACGAACAGGACTCGGTCGTACCGTAGAAGCCTGTCGCCGTGGGTCGCCAGTCCGTACGGTCCTTCGATAGTCAATTGCTGCATAGTCTTGTCTGCACTGGATGCGAGCTTGGCGGTATTGCCGTCCAGTATCCTAGCGACGAAGCGAAGCCGGCCGTCGACCTCAGGGATCGAGGCGACGGTGAAAGGATTGCTTTTGAAAGTGCGAAGCATCGGATGGCCGGCCAGAGATACGTAGGCGTGCTGACCCGGCTGCCAGGAGCAGAGGAGCTTGCGGGTCCCAGCCAAGGGCAGGTCTAGCTCTAGCCAATTGATGTCTGGTAGACGTCTGATCGTTCCTTCCGAACGCTGCGTAGCCAACGCTCTCATGGTGGCGCTCAAGATGTATACAAGCGCTGTCTCGTAGATGTAGACCCGAAAATGGTCAGCGTGGAAGTACAATACTGGTAGAAGTAGGGTCGCCAGGGCCACATGAACAGTATAGAAGACGCGATAGCTCCGTCGCCGGACAGCACCTAGGGCAGTGGTTCCAACGATGGTGAAGGCGATGATCGAGAAGATACCGCAGATGACATAAAACTCTTTGATCTTACTTCCGAGAAGGTCTTTCGCGATGTAGAAGTTGAGGTAGAGGCCAGCGTGTAGATACAGCAGGATCGTCACGACTCGTCCGAGGAGTTGGTGTACACTGTTGAGGGTTTCGTGGGATCTCCCAGTCAGCATCTGGAGCGGAGAGTATGGCGTCTTGATCGCCAACAGGTAGTGAAAAGGCAGCTGAGACACTCCTACGATACCAAAACGCTTGGTCAAATGCAAATAGTCTGGGTCGTCGTCAGTACATGCAGCCCATCAACGGTGCCGTGTCGCCACTCACCGTCTCCCGTCTGCACAAAGCTGAGCACAAGAAGCCAAACCAACCACACCACCGCTCCAACCACCTCGCCTTTGGTCCCTAGCCGCTCCCCGCCGAGCTTGCAAGAATCACTGCACCACCAGACCAGCTTGTTGAAGGTCTGCCTGATATAGCGGACGCCCGCTTGCGGTCGGCCTCGCTGAGCCTTGACATGCGGCGAACTCGGCATCTCAGAGCCACTTTGGCCTCCAAGTTTCCATCGCGCATGCTTGATTGCGAAGTACACTTGAAGGGCCAGAAGAGGTAAGAGGACAGAGACCTGGGCTAGCGACCCATAGTAGTCCAGTAACCGCCGGCGCTCATGTCTCTGCGCATCATCGAGGTCGATGAAATGGTACGGCCAGCCCATACTTGTGGCATTCCAGACAGCGGACGACTTTGCCAACGGTATTGCTGCTATCTAATGAGCATGTTGAGTTCCGTCATTGACGAAGATAAGTTGACCAAGTCGGCAGGCGTACGTAATCAACACGATCCCCTCCTTCCGTTTCGGTCTAACGCTAACGTACCCCAGATAACATGACCAGCGACCCACCACGCGCCGAAGGCGCACCGCGGACAGCCGTTAGTGGCCGCGTGGCCCTGCGAATCGGCAACGCAATGCGACACTGGCTTGAAAGATAGCGACGAGGGCGATGTTACAGACATCTTGAACTCATGCAAAATCAACGAGCCGGCCTTGCCGCCACGCTATGAACCTGTCCTCATGATCGACGTGCGTTATCCCTGCGCTTCGACAATGCTGACCATTGACGTCATGCTCAGCCCTGCATATTCACTCGGCAGGGCTACAGCCTCGTCTACACAGAGATGAACTTGTGCAGTGGGCTTCATACATCGACATGGGAGCAGCCAAAATCTTCCAAGTTGTCTCCACGGATCGGTCACACCATGCCACCGAAATCCTCCCAACCCATCTACGCCTCCTTCCCTTCCGACCTGCTCACCCATGGCGCAGGCGTAGCAATCTTCCACCTGGCAACCGCCCGCGTAGTTGTGTGCTACCACACACGCGATGGATATTACTTCCTGCCCAAAGGACGACGGAATGTAGGAGAGGGCAGTATGGAAGCAGCTGAGCGTGAAGGGTTTGAGGAGAGTGGGTACAGGAATCGGGTTTTGGCTGTGGTGATGGGGCATCGGCAGACGTTTGCTGATCGGGAAGAGGGCGATAATGGGGCCGTTGATATCAAGGGGAGACAGGGTCGGAGGAAAGATGTGTTCGTGACGGAGCCGGTGTGGATGCAGCTCTTGCCGGTGAGTAGGAGGAGTCAGTATCTCTTGTTTTGGTACATTGCAGAAACGGTGCCGGAGGAGGTTGAGAAGTCGTATCCTTTGCCCGGAACGCCTGGGTACTCGAGGATCTATCGACCGCCGGATCCGATCCCGAGAGACATGACGGTCAAAGAACGAATTGCGCAGGACACAGGGCTTGACGGCAAGGTGTATGAGCCGATCAGGCACGAAGGCACTGGAATAAATGAAGAGGAAGCGCTATATGAGAGCTGCTTGATCCCGGTGGAGGAGGCGCGGAGGAAATTGAAAGGCAGCGTCATGGAGGATGTGGTGCGGCGAGGATGGGAAGGGATTCTGCGGCGAAGGGAGATGGAGGAGGAGATGGAGAAGGAAGCCGGTTGAGTGCTGTGCCAAAATGACGTGGTCCAGGGCGTCCTGGTGGGAGCAAAACTGGACTCGTCAAGTCAAGCGCTGGTTGATGGGAGCTGCGTCCTCTACATGAAACATGGACTTGTTGAACATGTTGGCAGCAACAAGAGGTCATGCCAGGCCATTTGCATCGGTCTCCGGGGTGTCGTGGAGAGCGTGTTGAAAACGAATGGCACACAACTCTAAGTAGTCTCAGCGAGGTTCAGGGCAGCAAGTGAGTCGTGGGAACCATCCCGGAATACAAAGCTGCAAAATGTGGCCAGGGTCTTCTGGGTGGAGATGAGGGTATGAGGGGAGGCTCTTCGCGAAGTGGTGTCTTGGCCTGTGGTGTCTCGGCCTGCGGTTCAAAGCTGCTGAAGCTCTTTGCCGAACGGCCTCACAACGGAGCATTCTGCGTCCATACTGCCTACGTCATGACTGGAGAAATGTAGACACCTAATCACAGCGAGACTGGAAACATTGGCAGCGAAATAGCTACGGTACTCTTATGCCAACCTTCGGCTCCGCGAGGCTCAAGCAACGCCACTCTGACGTCCAATCCCGAGCCATCGGCTCCCATAGCCTTGGGACATGGGTTGCCCAAATGTGACCCACCAAACAAGCGCACGCCAACCTCCCAAGCGTCCCGAACCGCTAATGGCAACGGCCGCCGGCGGTCTGGGTCGAAAGTCTGAACTCTGCTCGCTCTCCCGCAAAAGGCTCGACCAGCGACTTTCGCTAGAGGAGAGGAGCGGAGGCTGAAAGTAGTTGCCGGGAAGGGTGCCGCGAGAAGGGGCGCACGTCCCCCGCAATAGGACTAAGCCCGAGTGAGGTAGATGGAAGAAGGGGGAGAAATTGCATGTTGGCCTGCGCATCGCCAGGCAGCTCTGCGGCACGCGTGGTGCCAGAGGTGTCGGCCGTGTCGATCGTGCCCAAGTCTCTGTGCATCGCCGGATATTCGCGGCCACGTTATTGTCTGTCTTATCGACATATCATCGTGTTGTGGGGGTGATATTGATTGATGAAAGGAGCCAGGAGACGGACGGGAGTTATTCTGGGCCCATCCAATCCCGTCGGGTTCCCCAGTTCGCGACTTCGCTCGTGCAGCTGTCGTGCAGCTTGCAGAGAACCGGCATCACCACGCTGCAGCAGCCCCGCCATCTTGCATACTCCCCTTTAACGTCCTTTTGCCGGGAGACGATCTGCCTCCTGTCCGCTCCTTTGAACACGACAAAGCCGGGTTGCTGGGTCCGCGGAAAGAGGATGGTAGCGACTGAGACTGCGGGAAACGGCCGTCAGCAGTGAGCGCGTGGCAGGAGCGAACGGCTGGATACGGAAAGCACGAACCGCAGACACGTTCAAAAGGAAGGAGCGGACGTCGCCTCTGGGGCACAGCGCACGACCAAGTGGTTCAGGAGTGTGTGGGCCATGGCTGCAGCAACGTCCGCGTCGCCCGGCTGGGAGTACTCGGTGGACCCATACGCCCAGATGCCCTCACGCCGCGAGACATTCGGCTCGCACCACTCCGGCTCCGGCTCACGTGCCAATAGCCGTCGCCGCCCCAGCGACTATGCGATTCAATCCGACACTGAAGCTGTAGGGGCTCGCAAACAGTCCATCCGAGCCAGCAATACGTCCACGGCCAGCCGCAAACGCTCGCGCAATGCTCTAAGGGAGAAGGAAGCGAACAGGCCAAACGTCGACGACTCTGCCTGGATCCACAGAGACAAGCTGGCCCAGATCGAGATCCAGGAGATGGAGGAGGCGGGCATCCACGTCCGGCAGTCCCGGCGGAGCAGCAGTGCTGGGCGGGCGAAGCGCGACAGCAGGTCGCAGAGCCGAAGTCGGCGGCCGGCGAGCAAGGGCGGGGCCGAGGCTGCAATGGACGACGAGGAAGGTGCGGCCGAGTACGCTGCGCTCGACTCACATCGGGAAGGGCGAAAGCGGGTTTCGACCATCCCGGCGGCAGACGACGAAGAGGAGATAGACACGGAACTCCGGACGTCGGAGGAAGTGGCCACGGAGCACTTGCAGCACAGCTATATGCGATCACCCTCGGCTGGCCGACCAGGGACGAGCAGAATCCCAGTGTCGAAGATCAGTCCGGTGCCCGTCCCGCAGCAGGTGGTGGACCGCGACTCGCCACTCCCGCGCAGCCGAGCAGGCAGCGGAGCGTGGAGCGGCGCGTGGGACGAGCTGCAATATGCGCGGCGCGCGAGAAGCGGAAGCATCGGCTCCCAGGTTCTGCTGGACGATGCCGAGGGCAAAGCATCGCCACCGCAATCCTCGCATCTGCGCAACCCGAACGAGAACAAGGAGAATTCGCCGCCGAAGCCCAAGATGCCCGGCGGCAAACCCACTTCTGGCGCCCGCAACACCGCCAAGAACACGAACGGCACCACGCCACCCCGCCCCGGCTCGTCGGACCACAGCAAACGCAACCCCTCCGCCGCCAAGCGGCCCTCCTCCCGCTCCGGCCACAAATCCCGCCCCTCGACAGGCCACGCGCCCGAAGGCGAAGCGCCCTGGATCGCTAGCATGTACAAACCCGATCCGCGCTTACCGCCCGATCAGCAAATGCTCCCCACGCACGCGAAACGGATGATGCAGCAGCAATGGGAGAAGGACGGCAAGACTGGAAGTGCCTACGACAGGGACTTCAGATTACTGAACGACGATGATCTGTCGCCCCAAGGCCAAGCAGGGGCGTACGACAAGCCCCTGCCGAGTCCGAGGGGCGAGCGGGACGCGCAATGGCCTCTGTCGCCCAATCCGAATAACAACAACAATAATAACAGCAGCGGCAGCAACAATAACAACAACAATGCCGACACGAAATCCGAGACTGCTTCCCTCCGCCCCGGCACGAGCGGAGGAATCGGCGGAGGCGGCTACCGGATTACGCCGACCATCACTTCGCCGCCGCAGGTGCAGCGGAGTTCGACGCAGCCGGTGGCGCAGAACACGACGCCCAGGCTGCCGGAGTGGGAGGAGAAGGAGGAGTTGGGGAGCGGGAGGGGCAAGAAGAAGGGAGGGTGTGGATGCTGCATCGTGATGTAGATCGCTAGCGACATCCTGGCCACGAGGTCCCTCGCGAGAACCACTCCTCACCCCCCCCCCCCCCCCCCCGCCCCCCAAAAAAGACCGGTGGATGGATCGGGCAGCGGCATGGAAGAGGGCTTGCGAAAAGCCATCACCACTGTGGACCACTGGACCGTCAGTGAGAGGGCCGAGGTCCTACTACCGAGATTGCGTTTATTTTTTCCCCACATTTTCAACTGATACCCACAAGGCGCAACGAGCGCGCGAAGGAGGAGGAGGAGGAGGAGGAGGAGACGGAAGGAGGAGACGGCACCGTAAGCCAGCTCGGAGGGAGGACCGTGGTGGCGGCGGCAAAGCAAAGGACGGCGTATCATTTCGGCAGCGTTCCAAGCGGCGTTTTTCTTCGTCTTCGTCTTCTGTTGATTTCTGCTGATTTCTGCTTCCCCTTCTTCTCCTTCTGTTTACGCACGATGGACGCATCGTCATCTGCCACTGCGGACGTTTCCAACCTTCCATAGCGGGGAGTCCTGGCGCTTCTGTACTTCTCACTCGATATGGCTTGCACCGGGGAGGAAGGGGGGAGGGGCGGGAAAGGGATAGAAAGATCGTGTAAAACAGACATCTCGTCGAATAATCATTCAAGCGAAAGCTCCCAATTGTACATGTTCCCGAAACCCATTTTCGCCCCTCCATCCCAACCCAATTCTCCTTCTCCACTCGGCTGTCGACTCCGTCTCCTTTTCGACTGGCCTGCAAAGTCACGAGCGCAACGATGGTGCAAGAAGTCGTGATCCGTCCCTGTATTCGATGCCCGGGGAACGCCTAAACCGCCGTCAAGATGCTCTATCCCACCGGCCTGCTTCCGATGAAGATGAAAACTGGTTTTTCTGATACAACAAAAACACAGGATTGCCCGCAAGAAGCGCGGACCTACCGCCCGAAGCCCGCCCCGAGGAGACCGCCGGCCCCGGTGCCGACGGCCAAGTGATTCCGCTGGTGATACGTGCCGATAGGCTGGAAGCCCCTGGTGAACACCGGGTGATCAGCATGCGGCTCCGCCTGCATTTGTGGCAAAGACGCGACGGTAGACTTACTTGGCCAGATCAATTCCCCCGTCCCCATCCTCGCCGTCGTCGGCCCATCCTGCCGCCGCGTACGGAGGGCCGGCGGCCACGGCACCTTGCTGCATGTGAAGCTGGTGCTGCATCGATTGCGGGTCGGGGTGCCGATTGGGATGGTGGTGTTGATGCTGTTGCTGCTGCTGCGGCGGCGGCGGCAACGGTGGTGGTAAGTGCGAATAGTGCTGCGGGTGCAGTCCCGGGTGGTGCATGTGCGTCTGCTGCTGCTGGTACTGCTGCGGCATGGGCTCCACGCTTGGAGCGTGGACGGTGGTAGGCGTCATCGTGCTGTCCCTTGCAAGTGGCGGGACAGATGCGCCGTCTTCGGGGGACGAGCCGGCGGTGCTCTGCTGATGGCGATGGGACTGCGGAATCTCCGACAGGAGCTGCGCGGCAAGCAGGTCCGTATCATCGTTGCCATCCTGCCTCGACCCAGCCGCCATCTGACTCAGCGTCTTGGCCACCGCCGTCGCGGGCCTCGACAGCGTCGGACTCTCCGCACCTCCGCCCAGCCTCGGCGGAGGGGACGAGGACTGGATCATCGGACTCTTCCGCTCGCCGCCCTCGCGCGAGCTGGACTCCCTCTTCGTCTCCTCAACCTTCGTCTCCGCCGCATCCTCCGCCTTCTTGAGCGAAGCAGAAAAGGGCGTCTTGATGGGCGAGAACTCGTAGGGCTTGAACGGCGTGCTCCCCACCAACCCCTCCATCTTCCAGAACGGTGCCGGGCTGGAGAATTGAATGAAATCACTGGGCCGCTTCAACGTGCTGGGCGGCGCGAGCCTCTGACTCGGCCGCAAAGGGAAGGGTGTGTCGAGCGGGCCCACGCGGTCGTCGTCGTGGACGTAGAGGGCGGGCGGTGAGCCCGCGGCTTGCGACAGGAACGTCATACCGTTTCGCGGGGTGGAGCGGGCGGGGAGGTCGAATTCGGGACCACTGCTGGCGTTGGCGGCTTCGCCCGCGATGCCGAGGCCGATGCGCGAGGCCTTGGCGCGGTCGGGGGTGAAGGCTTCGGGCGGGCCGGGAGGATAGAGGGGTTGGTAGGGGTGCATGGGCGGCGTGAGGTCCTCGTCGACCTTGATGCCGTTCGCACCCGTGCGGACCGGGCGCAGGGGGCTGATGGGCGAGCCGAGGGTGCTCTGCGTGGCGGGGAGGGGGGCTGGGCGGCGGCAGCCCTTCATGCCCTGCTGGACGAAAGTGTCGAATTCCTCTGGGGCGATGACCCATTTCATGCCCTTGCCCGGTTCGTCGGTGCGACGGGCGATCTTGGTGAAGGCTTTGTTCAGGCTCAGGTTGTGCCGGATGCTGTTCTGCCAGCCGCCGGTGTTGAAGCGGTAGAAGGCGTAGTTGGCCATGATCCACTTGTAGATGTTGTTGAGCGTCATCTGCTGCTCCTGCGTGCTGAGGATGGCCATGCCGATGAGCTGGGCGTACGAGTGCGGCGGCTTCAGATCCTTGGCAGTGTCGGCGGAGTAGTCGATGCTCTCCGTCGACTCCATCATGACGCCCCGCGCATAGTTGGCCGCGGGCGAGGAGCGCATGAAGCTCTGCTGGGATCGCATGGGCGTGCCCGGCGCACCTGCCAAGGCGCGCTGCGAATGCGGGTGCGTTCGCTGCTGCTGCTGGCTCCCGTACTCGGCAGGCGCGTACGCACCCGTGTCGGGCATCTGCGACCGACTTCCGGGCAAGGTCATGTTGCGCTGGCCCGCCGTCCTCGTCTCGTCCTCGCCGTCGTCCTCGTCTTCCGACGACTTCTGCGCCTGCTTGATGATCGACGCATCCCACACGGGTCCGTCGCTGTTCTCCACCGCGGTGGTGATGAAGGCCATCTGCGTGTTCGCAATCTCGATCACGCTGCCGTTCCGCAAGTACATCCTCGCGCCCCTCTTCAACGGATGATTGTCGACCCTCAGTCCGTTCCGTCCGTTCACCATGATCAGCCACTGACACGCATCCCCGTCGTACGAAATGATCGCATGCGACCGCGAAATCTGCCGATCGGGACCCAAGTCGATGTCCACGACCGTCTTGCTCGACGGCGCCGCGGGCTCGCCATTCCCGTCCCCATGCGCATGCCCATTCCCGAGCCCCTGCGCATCCAGCTTCTCATGCGCCTCCGGCCTTCCGATATTCACCTCGACCTTGCGAATGATGAACGTCCAATCCCGGCCGGCAATCTTGCCGTAACCTGGCACATGTTCCTGGCCCTCGAGCAAGTCATTCGAGTAATCCTCGGTCGCGTGCACTTGGCGATCCGCCACCTTCAAGTGCTGGATGATCTCCTGCTCGTTGGGCGTCGCGGTCTCGGTCCCGTTGTCGTCGGCATCGCTGTGGTCCTGCGCCGCCTCGGTTCCCTCGGTATCTTCACGGTCCAGCGTCCGCGGATGATTGATCTTCCGCCGACGAGTCCTCGCGGGAGGAGCGGCAGCGGCGGCGACGGCACCGGTGTCGGACTCCCGCGCTCGTTTCCGGGAGGAGCGGGTGGGGGTCGCGAGCGCTTCGGGCGTCTCGGCCTCGGAGACGTCGTGATGGGGATCGGCGGCGGGGGCGCGGCGGGCGCGGGTCTTGGCTTTGCGGCCGGAGGGCGGCATGGTCGACGAGCGGCGGGGGTGCACGTACGGCTTGCTGCGAAGGCGAGGTCGAGGGGCGCTCCTGCTGGGGCTGCGGGCGGCCCACGCGTGTCTTGGGGCCGCGGGTGTGTCGAATGCAGGGCGGTGGAGCGAGCGCGCCGGGCGCGGGGGTGGACTGGTCGGTGATGCGCAGACCGGTGCTGGGTGTCGGTGCGCGCAGAGTGTCCCAGGGCGTGCAGGCAGGCCGAGCGTGGGCAAGAGCGCGTCAGGGCATAAACACAGCGGCGACTGCAAAATCCGGCAATACCCGTCGACTTCCGCGCAAACCCCCAGTTCCCCCGAGCTCCAGCCGTCTCGCTATTCTTTTCCTTCTTTTACGGCGAAATTTCGTGCGTGGCGCGAAGTCGCTCGCAGGGCACTCGAAGCAGCTGGGCGTGCAACGAGGTCCAACGGTGGCTGGCTTGTGTTTGCACCATCAGCCTCGAAGGATTTCCGCCGGGGCGATCACGAGCGGCACTCTCTCCAATCCTCAACCGTCCGACATGTGATGGACAAGCGGGGCGGGCGCGCGCGCGGAGATGGGGATTGTTGACATGCATGACATCACCTTTGTTGACTTTGGGATGGCATCTCCCACGCGTTCGCTGGACCGCGTCCGGGAGAAGGGATGTGCAACATGCCCCCCTCGCACCGTCTCTGCTGTGGACGACCAGAGGACATGCACGTCTTGTGTGCTCGCTGCGAGGGCTGCTGAACCGAATCCTGTATCTTCTGTACATTCTATCAGCGGCCCGGCAGAGATGCCGCGCCATCGCCATGCTTTCTGCACAACCGCCGCCCAAGGAAGACAGCTGCAACCCGCGCCGCCGAAATGCAGGACACCACACACACCACGCACTAGCCACTGCGCCACACATCCCCCTGAACGCCTGGGGTCGCCTTCTCAGCCGAAAGGACTGCCTCCCGGGAACCCTCGCGAGCCACCCGGCATGCCGCCACCAAAGGGACTGCCGCCACTGGCGAACGAAAAGCCACCGCCGCCGCCCCTCGGCATCCCTCCCCCCATCCCGCCCCCACCACCAAACATCTGCATCAGGATCTCCGGGTCGATCTGCATCCCGCCGCCCATCCCGCCCATCCCGCCCATCCCGCCCCCAAACTGCTCACTCGGGTCCATCAGGTCAATCCCGCTGTCGTACCGTTCCCGCTTCTGCGGATCAATCAGCGTCTCGTGCGCCTCCTGGATATCCTTGAACCTCTCCTCCGCCGCAGCGTCTCCGGGGTTCTTGTCCGGGTGGTGGATGACCGCTAGTTTGCGGTAAGCCTTCTTGATCTCGGGCTCGGTGGCGTCCTTCTCGATCCCGAGGATCTTGTAGTAGTCCTTCCGTTTGCTTTTCTTGAGTTCGAGCTCGGCGTTGCGGATCTCCTTCGCTATCCCCGGTTCTTCCGGCGACTGTTCCTGGATGTTCTTGTAGGCTCGTACGGCCTCGTCCCAGTTCCCGCCTTCTCCCAAAGCTTTGGCGCGCGTCTTGCGCGCTTTGGTGTACGAGGGATCCATGGCTATGGCTTTATCGCAGTCCGCGATTGCGTTGTCCCATTGTTTGAGTTTGCTGTAGCACATAGCCCTGTTGTTCAGGATCTTCGCGTTCGTCCCCTTGGCCTGCGGATCCACTTCCAACGCGGCCGTGTACGTCTCGACAGCTTGCTGGTACCGTCCCGCTTTGAAGTGCGTATTCCCTTCCTCCTTCATCCGGTCCAGCTTCTGCACCATGCGGAGATACCGCACCGCGTCTTTGAAGTCCGGATCGCACTGCAGTGCTTGCCGGAAGTGTTGGATCGCTTTCTCGTTCTCGCCCTGCGCATACAGCGCCCGACCGCGCAAGACCAGCGCCTCCGGATCTGCGCTGTTATTCCGTAGCAGGTCCATGGCGAGGTTCTGCGCGGAGCCCAGGCTGTTCACATTGCCCATTTTGAGATACGCTTCCCCACGCATCAACTTCCATTTCCGCGGCGGAGTCACTGTGAGCGCCAGCCCCTTCTCTGCTTGATCCAGCGCGTGCAGGGCCATGGACCCGGAGCTGCTCGTCTTCAGACTATCCTGCGCCTGTTCGATGTGCGTTTTCATGTCCTGCGCTGCCTTCCGGTCCTTCGCCGTCGCGGGCGGATCTATTCGATCATACACGTCCAACGCTTCCTGTGGGCGCCCGAGGGCGGTGTACACCTTCGCTAACCGATGCAGAACCTTCGCGTTGTGCGGGTCGAGCTCGTCGGCGACTTTGCAGTCTTCCAGCGCCTGCAAATATCGATTTGCCGCCATGTACGCCGCTGCGCGATTGGAGAGGTAGGTCGGCGACTGCGGATCCGCTTCGATAGCTACACACCATCCATGTCAGCCCTGGGCCAGCCATGTCACCGAGGGTGTGACGGAGCAAACCTTTCGAGTACTCCTCAATCGCCTTGTCGTACTGCTGCGCCTTGTAGAACTGATTCCCCTGCGCTTTGAAGGCCTCGGCCTCGGCCGTCCGATCCACTGGCGGCTGCGGCGACGGTGTCTTGTGCGGCGGAGGCACCGGCCCTGACTCTGACTCGTCGCCGTGCATGTGATGATCGCCGTTGACTCCGTTCGGCTGCGGAAA
This sequence comes from Acidiella bohemica, assembly GCA_019670975.1. Lineage (NCBI taxonomy): Eukaryota > Fungi > Ascomycota > Dothideomycetes > Mycosphaerellales > Teratosphaeriaceae > Acidiella > Acidiella bohemica. The sequence continues at coordinate 245,523 of JAGUCJ010000010.1, forward strand.
AGCTCCCGGGGTCTCCGGCGCCGGGGTGGTTTCCATGGGATCCGACGACCCCACGGGCACCCCGCCATCTTCATGTAAGGGCGGACTGCTCATGGCTGAGAGGGCGCTCAGCCTGCGCAGGTCGCTGTCGTAGTGGTGGTGCGACGGGTTGTAGGAGTTCAGTGGGTGGTCTGTCTCCGAATTCTTTCGTCGGGCGAAGCTTCTGCTGGTCCGGGGCGATTTGGGACGTTTGTCTCGCTTGCTGTTCTTTTTCTCGGGCGAGAGACTGTCTCGGCTGATGGCAGGTGGTGCGCGGGGCGAGTCTGTCGTCGCTGGGGCTGGTGCGGATGTTGTTGGGGTGGGCGTGGATTTCTTGCGGAAGAGGGAGGGCATTGAAATGTCCGGGAATAGAGACTAGGCCACGGCCAAGAGAATGGGAGGGACAGGGTACCGGTCTTTGCGATTGCGGGCCGTCGTGCACTCTCGCTGCAGAAGTGGCCTCGCTCATGCAACATCCCGAACGTGAAATTCCGCCCCTCTGGAAGCTTCCACCAAAAGTCCCCACCTCCGGGGGCAGACTTCGCCGACCTCACGTGCTCTTCGACAACGACGTCACCTCACTTGTTGGAGATGTCTACACCGTCGTCGCGACGAAGTCATCGTCTGCTGGATGACAACGTCATGGCGGCGGGATGGGCAATTCGCCGAAGCTGGCGCAGGGATTACTGGCGTGGTAAGGGATTCCGCCAAGGACCTCTGAAGTAGTGTCGAGCATGGCAAAACTGCGACAGCGACGTCAAGGGACTTCGCAAGCAGCTGCTCTCGCTACAGCTTTGCTCCCAGAAACTGACCGAACCCCAACGCAGGCCTGGGCTGGCCGGCGAGAATATCGAGCATCTCGAGCATATCGAGGACGCACAACACGCGTGCCCACATTTACCATCTCGTGTTGCATGATGGGCCGAGACGACGATGAAGGTATCATGCCGTAATGGATACTAATGGACGGCCGAGCACTTGTTGGAGGGTCATGTATAAATCTGAGTTACTTGGCCGACACTGAGCAAACCTCCCACTTTCGCAGCGGAGTTCATCGGATGATCATCAAATCGGGACGATTTCTCGAGCAATGCTGCAAGGATCTGATCGCGGTTGAATGGCAGAGCTGGGACGAGACGGGCTCGATGTTGGATGGTTATGGCCGGCCTTTAGGGCACGAATTACGCGTCGATATAATGCACGGCAGTGTTCTTGTATTCCTAGCAACGCCAGGTATAATATCGCTGCTGAAAAAAATGACGCCTGAGCACTTCCATGATGACCAGCCCTGCGATCGCTTACTGTGGGTACGCGTCATATACGTGCCTGTGGATCGGTGTCGCCGGGGCAGATGCTGGATAATCCCTGCGAACATTACGATCGCGACTCCGCCATAGGCTACCGAAAACTCACGACATGCCAGACGAGGTCACAGCCGTGATCGAACATCACGTGGCTCTTGCCAATGGTGAAGGCGAAATTGACATCGGACTCCCATGGCTCTGTCATGAGCCTGCTAGACGCTCGGAGTACGAAATTCTTCATCTTGCGATGAATGTGCAGGAAGCTCGCCTCTGTACTGCCTGCTCCACCTTCGATCTGTTCCCATATCAACGACTTTGTCATGGGCCTTTGCTTGGGTGGGTTTGAGGAGATGCATGATTCAGAACGATCGTACAATATGGGAAGATTCAAAATTCTTGGATTGTCTTACTCGGACAATCTGGAAGTCACTGTCAACCATTAGAGGCACAGACTCAGACTGATTTCACCTGTGCTGGTCAGATGCCGAAACGTTTCGACCAGCCATTGCAGGACATTATCCAGACGTTCCTAGAATATGGGCCTGACCTCCTCGCGGTTGTCCCGGCGGCCAATTACAAGCGGATTATCAGAGAGCGTGACAGATTCTGGATCTGCTAGCCTAACGTAGGAAGCAAGCTCCTTGCACGGGAAATACTGGAGGCCCGCTTGCCGTTGGAGGAGGGATCAGAATGGTCCCGTCACTTTGAAGAGATGCGTCCTCCGGCCAGGGAAGAGGCCCTCAGGAGCAAGCACATGGTCGAAATCAAGCAATGGCCAGCGTCGTACCTGACGAGGAGGAATCGGAAGCCCTTGGCGACTGGTTTAGGCTATTCAGAGATCTGCCCAGCACTGGTAGCTCAGATACCGCAATTAGTGATGTTCGACAGCTCGGGCAGATGTATCGACAGGATCCTAGTCTTTTCCAGAAGTGGAAATACCCGAAGAAGTGGCTAGTTTATCCATATGTCCAACTTGGCTTGCCCGCCACGAGAGCGGAATCGGAAGAGTACCTGGTACATCCATGGATCAGTGACGACCCCTCAGATTCCGTCTATGAGGGCTCCGAATTCTCTGAAACTTGCGAACGGAACGAGACACAGAATACTGGCTCCGCTGGAAGCGTTGTTCTTCAAACAAACAACGGAGAGTTGGCCAAGTTGTCAAGCGAAGGCCAGCGCGATGCCTGGACGACAGCGGACGGTTGCTCAAGGGCCCAGCCCATATTACCTTTGTATGATCCACTCGAGCCCGGACCTGGCCTCCCTTGAGAGTTGAATGTCTTGGCGAGATAGAGTGGCCCTTTGGTAGCGCATCTCTACATCTAGCAAGACAAGGCTCGAGCCATTCAAGATCTCACCAAATCCCCGAAGCATGCCCGATCTCGCTCTCAACGACGACCTCACCAGCTCCCTCTCACCACACCCGCGGAACCAACGTCCACCGCCCCCTCACCAGCTCCCCTCCAAATCTCCTCTCATACCATCTCCGGGTCCCCTCAGCCGTAACGCCCAGATTCACCGCCACGAACACCCATGCACAGACCAGCGTCCAATTCATCCAGCATCCACGCGGAACCGCAAGAAGTGCAAGAGAGAAGTAGATGAGGGTCTCGGCTGTGTAGTGTGGGGCGATCAGGTGCTGGAATGCGGGATGTGTGGGGAGTTTGTAGGAGGAACCGGGTCGGGTCAAGGCATCGGCGTGTTCTGCTGAAGAGGAGGAGGTTTTCAGGGAGGCCAGGTAGACGTGGCAGTCGTGCTGGCCGCCTGAGGCCAAGAGGAAGAGGAGGACGCCGATGAAGGTCCGGATGTCGGGGCCGGCGAAGATGGTGAGATCCTTCACGTCGAAGGTGTGCTTCCAGATAGCAGCTGTGATGATCATCAGCACCCAGTCTCTCCCAGATCTGCCGGAGCATGTCCACCTACGCACTCCCTCCACCCACGTCCCCACACTCGTCGCCGCATAAAACCCCAATCCCAGTACCCAGTGACCCACCCACATCCTACTACTCCCCTTCGGCAGCGTCAGACACTCCCACAGTCTCCTGCTTCCCTGGGCAAACATCAAGAGCCAGACGAGAAGGACTTGGCGGAACGTCATGCTACTTTGCTCCTCCAAGTGCTGGGCTGAGAGGTGGGAGGCGACGAGCCGGAACCCGGGCCCGCGAGAAAGGATTTGGGTGAGCCAGATGAGGGAGAGGGTGGCGCTGAGGAAGTAGAAGGAGGTGAAGTACGTGTGCGGGACCGTCAGGGTGGCCAGGTAGTCCAGACATCTGCTCAATGGGTTCGGCGCCTTCGCGACCTTGCTCGCTGATGTGGGAGGATCATCTTGCTTCTTTGCGGATCCGGCCAATCGCGTGGTCGATGCTCGGGGGCCATAGGCAAGGAATCGGGTATTCAGGGCTGGGACGAGGACGACGGTCAAGACCTACCGTTCCGTATCAGCCGCTGGCAAGGCTGAGTGCACGTTGTCTGTGGGGAGCGTACCCCGATCGCTGCCGCCACATAGCCTAGTCGAAGGAAGTCTATGAGGTCTATGGCCATACTGCGACCTGTGAGGAACATGGTGGCGTGGGGATTGTCACTGCCGCTGAGCTTCGGCACACACGAGGAGCGACGTTAGGCAGTCGCTTGCTGCAGCTCGCCGTCCTGCTGCCGCCGCACGCAGTCTGCAGTCTGCAGTCCGTCTGCACACCCCGCTACCGCGTGATGATGACCACTTTGGAGTTGCAGATGGCTAGTGAGCGGTGACTCGTCCACGGCTTGATCCGCAAATCGACTTCCACCCTCAAAGTGGCCGGACACGGAGCCACCGCCGGTCGGTATTTTGAGCTCTTGGCGATGTGATCGACAGCGTGCGCCGCTTCTTGACGCCCGTTTCAATGAGGCTCGGCCATCGCGCATCCATTTCACGTCAGAACAGAGCTTCACTGGGACTTGCAGCTCCAACGGCCGCGCTATACCACATGCCGTTAGCTGCGGGGACTGTGGGCGACAAGGTTGGTTGATCGGCCACAGGTCGCGCATCCGACGCCCCTTCTGCTTACAATTGCGCTTCCCTTGAGCTCCGCCTTTTATCCTGTTTCACCTGCTTCCTTCACACTCGCGCAGGCGGGGGTGTGACATGCTTGGGATGATCGCGACAACGAAGTGCACAACGATGCGAAAATAGCGGTACGCAGGGCTACGAGAAGAGCATCAACACACGAGGAGCATCACGATGTCTTTCAGTCTATCGAACCTGCTGAACCCGACGGAGGAGTCGAAGGGCCCGGCGCAGGAGGAGCGCAAGAGCTCGTTGCCGTCCATCAGCCATTTGCAGTCGCCGGAGCAGCAGCAGCAGCAGCAGCACGGGCATTCGCCGCCGACACCAGCGCAGCCTTACGTACAGGACAGCGCGAACACGCTCCCGTCCATCGGCTACGGCGACAGAAGGCAGTCAATGATCAGTAATGGCAGCAGTCATGGTATCGAATTACCCGCACCACCGTTGCAGACTGCACGAAAGCCCAGCTCGCCTACATTGGAGCAATATGCCGTCGCTTCGCGGTCCCCGGAGACGAGGCGAGCTTCGATGGCGACGCCTGCGCAGGAGGGAGTGACCTTGCCCCCGCTGAAGGGCTTCGGGGTGAATGCACAAGAGACGTCATGTGAAGAGCCGATGCCGACGTCAAGTGAAGTGGAGCAGCCGGTGAAGGTTGGAAGCGAAGCGGCAGGAGCAAATGCGCCGGAAGTGGAAGCTGCGCTTTCAGACCCGAACATGACTTCACCTCCTCGAGTCAAACAAGAAGCTGTTCCTACCCCTCGCGCGACATCCCCAACCGATGCGCGACGATCGTCAATCCATCAAGGCGAGACCCCGAAAGCCATTGCGACACTCAAGCACGAACACTCCGTCACCACACAATCGCCCCTACGCGAGTCATCAGTACCCGTGCCCTCCACTGAGCACCCTACACCCGCCGAGACCGCACCGTCGAAGAAGCGACCAGCGCCTCCACGAACGAAGAAAGGCACCGCAACCATGACCAAGAAGGCGCCAGCCAGCAAGAAGCGCAAGGTCGAGCGCTCCGAGACCCCCCTATCCCGCACCTCCCACAAAGCCGCCAGGACCGCCGCAAACGGCACGCCCGCCAATTCTTCGCCTGCGCCCTCTGCCCGCTCCCAGTCCGCCTCGCCCGAGGACGACGACGGCACGCCGCCAGACTCGGACGAAGATGTAGAAGGAAGCGGAGACGTTTACTGCATATGCCGCAAGCCGGACAACGGCACGTTCATGATCGGATGTGATGGGAGCTGTGACGATTGGTATCACGGCAAGTGCGTCAACGTTGAGGAGCGGGACAAGAACCTCATAGACAAGTTCATTTGTCCCGCATGCGAAAAGCTCGGCACCATGGGCAAGACGACGTACAAGCGCGCGTGCCGGCGCAGCGGGTGTAGGCAACCTGCTCGTGTGAGCAAAGCGGGCGGAGCGAGTAAGTACTGCAGTGACGAGTGCGGGACGCTGTTCTTCAAGACCATGGCGCGCGGGAAAGAAGACCCCCACAAGCGAAGCAGCCGCCGCAAACCCAGTCTCACTTCGCAGACTTCAGACATGGATCTGGGAGCGCGCGGCGGCGTCCTCGCAGCCGGCGAAGTCAAGTCTCTCCTCGACTCCTCCGCCACCGCCTCGGACTTCAAGAGCCTCGGCTCCGGCGTTCTCAGCCCTCCCGCCACACCGGACGGCAAAGATGGCGCACCCGGCCCCGAGTTCACCGACACCGAAGTCGCTGCGCTCGCCCGCATCGCCGACCAGAAAGAAACCTCCCGCACCCGCCACCAACTCCTCAAGGACCGCATGAAATTCATCACCTTCACGAAAGAAGCCGCCTCCCGCGCCGCCACCGAACGCGGGTTGAAACCCAAGGAATACTGCGGCTACGACCCGCGCCTCGAGTGGAGCGAAGCGCAATTCGCCTCCTACCTCTCTAGTCCGGCGGGTAAACGCGCCTTCGAACTCGAGACCCTTGCCATTGAGCCCGGGACAGGTGAGGAGAAGGTGGAGGGTGCGGAAGAGGAGGTGTATGCGCAGGCGCAGGTGTGTGATCGGAAGAAGTGCGCGAGGCATTTGGAGTGGAGTAAGTTGGCGGTGGATGATGTGAGGTGTGAGATGAGTGAGAATTCGGATCGGATGAGAGGGTTGGAGAGGGAGGAGAGGGAGATCAGGGAACGGGCGACGTTGAAGCAGAGATTGGCGGGGTTGGGAGCGGAGGCTCGGGGGACGGTCGAGGTGCATGGGTCGGGGATGGAGGAGGCCGCGGAGGAGAGGAAGGAGGGGAAGGGGGATGTGGTGATGGGTGCAGGTGAACCGGCTGCGGATACGGAGGCGGAAAAGGCGGTAGAGCAGCCGGTCGGTATGACTGTTGAGGATCCGACGCCCATGGCTGTGGAGTCCGCTGCTTGATGTTCGACGCAAGGCTCAGCGTGCCTCGTTGACGACGAGATCTGGATTCGCTCCTTCTTGACTCTTAACGTACCGCAGCACCAATATTGACGCACAAAAGCATTTCCGTCATCCGGAATGACATGTTTGGGGGATACGACTGCCCCCTCGCATGAGTTCTAGCTGCGAGATCCACACGACATGACGGTGAAGACTACGGCATCTCTACTTGGCATGATGAACTACAGTAATGCAGAATGGTATGCAGTATGCAAAGGTCTATACTTTCCATGTCTAGCATACGACATCTACCATCACCCCGTTTCTTACTTCGTCCCTCTTTCCCCGAGTCATGCTGTATGCGCCGTCTCTCAAACTGTTGGTCTGCGAAGCATAAGCCCTGAGAGACCGCTCTACAAGAAGACCTCGACATTCAACTCCAGCGTGCTAGCCGGGAACGGCAGCTCGAATGCCTTCAACACCGTCGGATGCAGGATGCCAAACGTCCCGATGCGCTGTTTCTTGCCCGCGAGCTGGAGCATGATGGCTGCTGCGTGGCCGGGGAGGTATGTCGGATCTATGCACGATGGAAAGTCAGCCGAACCAATCTCATGCTTCAAGTGGTTCAGGGAGGAAGGGGGCAAGGAGGTACGCACCATCTACCTCCTCAATCCAATACGCATCCAATTCCTGATCCTTCATGCCCTCCTGTCGCGTGATGAAAGCGTGATTCAGCATCAACATGATCCGGTCAAGAAGTCCGTGGACTTGCTCGAAGCCGGAACTCTTCCCGTACCAACAAGCGGCGAAATGGCGCTCATTTCGCGATCGACGCTCGGCTTGCTCGTCTTTGAAGACCACGTCGCTGACTTCAAACACCTTCATAGGAACCGCATGCTTCCTGTTCTCCCTCACTGTCTTGAGTAGTCCAGGAATGAGCGAGGTCCGCACGATCTGGTACTCAGCAGTCTTGGGGTTCTGAAGGCGGACGGCTTGCCCGTCGTCCTTCTGATTCAGCCAGGCGTAATTCTCGTCGTGCGAGCAGAGGATCAGGGGCATCACCTCTGCCCACCCGGCCATCGCGGACTCGAGGCGGATGATATCTGCCAGCTTGTTGATCGGCAGCGCTGCAGCGGTGAAGGCGGTGGTGCGAGGGAATTTTCGCGGGAGGTTGTTGAAGCCGTACGCGATGGCGGCGTCTTCCATAATGTCCGCTTGGTGTAGGACATCGGCGCGGGTGATGGGGATGCTGATGTCGAGCTTGTCCGAGTCGGTGGACGAGGGGCGAGCGGTGTAACACATGCGTTTCAAATTCTCGCAGAGCGCTTCGCGGGAGAGGGAGAGGCCGCAGACGGAGTTGATGTAGGAAGCTGAGGCTTGCGTTTCTCGCGGAGAGAGGTCGGGGGTTTGGCGCGTTTGGCCGTTGTGGTCGGATATGACGTTGACAGGCTCGATGGTGAAGGGTTCGGCGCAGTATTGGCTGAACATGGCTACGAGGATGTGGTTGACCAATTCCAGCTTCGTCTTGTCCGTGGCGGTGATATCGATGAAGACGTTGCGGGTGTCGAGCGTGATTTTGGAGTGATCGCTGTTGATGATGGGTGGCATGGACAGAACGGTACGGTTCTTGTCGTAGATGATGGGGTAGACGGGGCTGTCGCGGATGATGGGGAGGTAGCGCGAGAGGTGTTTGTCTTTTTCGAAGAAGTCCATCATCTGCTTGGCGTTCATCTTCTTGGTCTGGTTGAGGGGCGCAAATTCGATCTGCTCTGGTGGTAGCGCTTCGTAGGAGAAGGGACCTTCGATTGTGTCGAGGTCGTGGGTGCCGATGGCCACAAGGGTTCGTTGTCGGGCGAGGTTCTGGTGGAGCTTGTCTTGCAGGGCGATGAAGGATTCGTAGCGCTCCTTGGTGAACTTGATGTTGCGTAGGATCGCACAAGAGAAGTAGGGCCGGATCTTGGCGGTGTCGGGATGAACTGTCGCCGTCTGAAGCTTTCCATCTGAAGGCGGCTTCAGCGTGTACTTCGGCATGCTTTGTCGTCCATTGAAGATGTTGAGGTTCATGGCAATGCCTTCGAAGCATAGCATGTCATACCGATTGGCCGGGATCTCGATCTTGAGTTGGGGCGGCTCCTCGACGCCATCGACGACGGGTCGCTTCTGATTTGACGTGTCCTCATCGAGCTCGACTGGAACACAGAGTCAGAGCCGAGACCGCCTTCTCTCAAGGACGCCACACTTACTGCCAAAGTCGAAGCATAGGTCCTCGAACTCTTCCTGGAGACAGCGTGTCAGGGAGAACTGCTCGCATACACATGGAAACACGGGGATAGCCGTACCGTCGTGTATTCTTTGCCCAGCGCCTTGTAAAAATCGGCCTTGTTTACGCCAATGGTGGGCATGCTGGGCGACTTCGGTGCCGACTGTAGCGGCGAGTTATGGGTTGGGCTCTAGACCTCTCGACCGTACTCGATGCGCCGGCGACCCAGAGTTATCTCACGTGTACTTCGTTGGCTCCTGTAATCGTTCCCTCGGTCCCATATATTCGCCTTCGACTTATTTCACGAAAGCCCAAATGACTGTGACAGGCGCTAGCGATGCTGACTCATCTGCTGGACGCCACAAGGGTGGCTGTCAATGGCAGTCAAAGCATTTTACCGCGCCCACTTGGAGCCTTCGTCCTGCGTGTACCCACTCACAACATCTCCATACGCCGGGCTCTGTCAATTTGTCCAGAAGAGGCCGAATCTCCGTCTCAATCTGGTTGGCGAGGCTGAGGTGTGGCTGGAGCCTGAGGCTGACCGCTTTGATGACCCAGGGCGTCATCCCAACTCTACTAGCCCCACGCAACTGCTTGCCCTGCACCATTTCTTTGACCTCGACCATAAACACCACCAGCCCCCCACACAGACCACCTCCCGTGCACCGCTGTGCCATACTCGGCTACAGTGCTTCACCAACATCAACCGACGTCACCGCAGTAAGTGGCCTCAGCAGTCGCAGCGCGGCCGGGTAACACGCGAGGGTTTTGCCGTACCTGCATATTCACGTACCTCGAACCTACCGACTCGACCCGGTCTTCGGCTTGCGCTCGCGACATGAGGCGTTGTCGCTCCCTCGGACACTTCAGCTGACGTCGAAGGTGTAGCAACATCGGCATCACCCGCAACTCGATCTCGCTCGACCTCCGCAGACCGACCTCACCGGTCCCGGCTGTGACAAGGCAGGCTGATCCCGCTCGCCTGCTGCACAGCTGTCCGTTCCTTACCGCACGAGTCACGACACAGATAGCCCAGCATGGATGAGCAAGGCCAGGGCGACGAGCTGTACCCCATCGCGGTGCTCATTGACGAGCTCAAGGTGGGTCCCCGTCTCCGCGGAAGGGAGGGGTCACGGCGCATACTGAACCATGATCACAGCACGACGACGTCCTCCTCCGCTTGAACGCAATCAGGAGGCTGTCCACTATCAGCTTGGCACTGGGACCGGAGCGCACGAGAGGTAGCTATGCGCCAGGCAGTGCATTGGATTGGCCGCGGCTAACTCTTGTCAGATGAACTTATACCTTTTCTAGACGGTACGTCTTCTGGACAAAGCCAAGCGACTAGCCCTCTGATACCTTCCAGAATCCGTAGAGGACGAAGATGAGGTGCTCACAGCCCTTAGCGAGGAGCTGGGCAACTTCGTCGAGTACGTCGGTGGGCCCGAGTACGGGCACGTGCTCCTCTCACCCCTCGAGAATCTCGCCACCATCGAGGAGCCACTCGTGCGCGACAAGGTGAGTTCAGACACCATGCGTTTACGAGGTATGCGCTCACGTTCGCAAGGCCGTCGACTCCCTCAACAAGATATGCAGTCAGCTCTCCCAGCAGCAAATCGAGCAATACTTCATCCCCCTTACAGTCCGCCTCTCCAAAGCCGATTGGTTCACCTCGAAGATCTCTGCCGCAGGCCTCTACACCACTCCCTACTCCCGCGTCACCCCCCAGTCGCAAGAAGGACTCCGACAGCAATTCGCACAGCTTGTTCACGATGATACCCCTATGGTCCGCAGACAGGCTGCAACACACCTGGCCAAGTTCGTCAAAGAGATGCCGGCTACGATTGTCATAGATGAGATGATTCCGCTGTTCCAACATCTCGCGGCAGACGATCAGGACAGCGTGCGCTTGCTCACAGTGGACGTGCTGATTGCGATTGCCGAGGCGGTACCGAAAGAGCAACAGAGCAGTCATGGCGTGCTCCTGACGGCGTTGAGGAGTTTGTTTGAGGACAAGAGCTGGAGGGTGAGGTATATGGTCGCGGATAGATTCGAGAAGGTCGCAAAGGCTGTGGACGAGGAGGTCATTGCGAGAGACCTTGTGCCGGCTTTCGTCAAGCTGCTCAAGGACACGGAGGCCGAGGTCAGGAGTGCCATTGCGGGTCAAATACCTGGTGAGTGTTGTTGGTGGATGGCCCAGGGCGACGAAGACTGACAGACACAGGCTTTTGCCAACTAGTCGAGCGCCAAGCTCTTCTGCAGGATATCATGCCCGCGATCGAGGAGCTCGTCACGGACTCTTCGCAACATGTCCGGGCAGCCTTCGGCAACCAAATCAGCGGCCTGGCACCCATCCTCGGGAAGCAGGAGACCACCGAGCACCTTCTCCCAATGTTCCTGCAAATGCTCAAGGACGACTTCCCAGACGTCCGCCTCAACATCATCTCAAAGCTCGAACAAGTCAACAACGTCATCGGCATCGAGCTCCTGTCACAATCGCTTCTCCCTGCCATCGTGCAGCTGGCCGAGGACAAGAACTGGCGTGTCCGGCTCGCCATCATCCAGCACGTCCCGCTGCTGGCCAGCCAGCTTGGCGTCAAGTTCTTCGACGAGAAGCTCAACTCGCTGTGCATGTCTTGGCTCGGCGACACCGTCTTCAGCATCCGTGAGGCCAGCACGCAGAATCTGAAGAAGCTTACGGAGGTGTTTGGTGTGCAGTGGGCCTCCAGCAACATTGTTCCGAAGGTGGCGGCTATGGCCGAGCACCCCAACTACCTCTACCGGATGACTACTTGCTTTGCTGTTTCGGTGAGCGAAAGTCGAGCGAGGCGAAATCCTGACCGCACCGCTGACATCTACATAGACCCTCGCGCCCGCCCTCACCCTCCCCACACTCTCCCGCTCCGTCCTCCCCATCCTGCATCAACTCGTCGAAGACCCCATCCCCAACATCCGCTTCAACGTCGCCAAATCCTACGCCGTCCTGATCGACATCTTCAAACGCCTTCCGGACGACAACACGACCCTCGTGGACCTGGAGAAAACCGGCAGCACTGGCTCCACTTCCGGCACCCCTAAGGGCGAAGAAGTTATCAGAGGAGAGATAATGCCCCCGCTCGAGAAGTTGCAGCAGGACGCTGACGTGGATGTGAGATTCTTCGCCACGACGGCGGCGAAGAGTTGGACGGATGCTATGGAGTCTTAGGAGGGCTCCGATGGGCGGTCGGGATCTGGATCTGGGTCCGGGTCGGTGCTGGGTGCGATGGAGGAGGCGCTGAGTGTCAGTAGTGGGATCCAGTAGGCGAGAGTCGGCGCTGGGTGTCTCTGGGCCGCCTGCAGCAGCCTGGCGGCTTCCCCATCGACGAGTAGATGGATAGCTTGTTGGTATCAGGCAAAAGATACCGTCACAGTATAAGTGCTTCCTTGTGCGACCAGGTCGCGATGTTCGACGTGCTTTTAACAAACGATCCTCATTGGCCACTTCGCCAGAAAGTATCCGGCACGAAGCCAGCCCAAGCCTAAGGCTACGCTGCTGCCTGCGGCTGTTAAGGCTGTAGTCTGGCAAAGTGCCCGACGTGCATTGATTTTTGCTCTGTTTTGACTTCACTTTCTCATTCTCACATCAACTATATGTTCATCGCGGATTCTCCATGTTGCATGGGGTCTGCCGGTGGGGCGAAGCGATGGCGACGAGGTACGAGCACGCTGCGGTCTTTCGGCTTCGACTGTCAATGGCAGGCACATCGAACGCCTTGAGTCCTCCGGCGCAACGGGGGCAGCACGTTGCGCCTAGTCTCGGCGAACATGGACGGGCTTGCACGGGACGCATGGGCTTCACCGCGGACAACACCTGTCCGCCGCGGAGCGTGTACCCTTTCGAGTCGGCACGACCGGACCTGCAGGACCCCACCCATGACGTCCAGCCTTCCGGCATGGACTTTTTGCATAGAGTTCGAACACAGACAGCGGGACAACCGGCAAACTGCAAGGCTTGGCACGTCCGGCTGTCCAATCACCGGCCGGCTACGACCCCCTCCGAGCCAATAGACTTCCAGGAACGCGCGCGATGTGCATTATCAAGAAAGTCGCAGCCGCGAGAGCGTGAAGCCGCAACCGTGATGCTTGGCACCACTGACCAGAACGCTTGGCAGGCGCGGACACGGACCAGTGTTCAGGGAGGGTGGTTTGCAAGATGGCGGAAGTTGTTGAGATTGATTTCTTTCCACCTTTTTTCCCATTGCAGGATGCGTGATTGACGCCACGTCCAGGCCTCTCTGCACCAAACCATCGCTTGGACACTTACGGCTTCCCGTAGCAGCGATATAGCGATAGCCACCGGACCCGCGCCATCGTCATCGTCATCATCGCCACCTTCGGCGACCATGCGCTACGCTGCCTGGCTTCTGACCCCTCTCCTCATCTCTGGCCTCATCCTGCTCATCGCCAACCAAATCGCCCAGCCCCCAACCAAGCTCAAGCCCAAAATTTTCGTCATCGGCCTTTCCAAAACCGGCACATCCTCCATCGGCGACGCCCTCGCCTTGCTGAAGTACAAACGCCTGGGATGGAAAGACATTCGGTCCCGCCACCTCATCCACACCTGGGCCAATGCCGACTACGCCGCCTTGATAGATCAGACGCGATACTTCGACGCCTATGAGGATCTGCCCTGGCCATTCATGTACAAGCAGATGAGCGAGATGTATCCGGATTCCAAGTTCATCCTGTCGTTGCGCAAGGACGAGCGGACGTGGCTGGAGAGTCTACGGAGGCATGTGGGGAGGGGAAGGTGGAGGCCCTACTCTTACTTCTACGGCGCCCAGGAGGTCGATGGGAACGAGGCGACGGTGCTGGAGGCTTATCGCAACCACACGGCCGCGGTGAGGGAGCACTTCAGCGCCATGCCCGACCGATACGTCGAGATCGTCATTGATGACGGGGATGCGAACTGGGAGGTCTTGTGCAGGGTGGCGAGGTGCGAGGGCGGATTGCCGGCCGAGCCGTTTCCGAAGAGCAACACGGCGGCTCATTGGAAGAATGGGGCTTTGCTGGACCGCCTTCACGGGATGTGGATGTGGTCTATCACGAGGCTGGAGGAGATTTCTGCGGCATCCTACTATGGCGGTGGGTGGTCGGGGATCAATGCGCTCTTGGCGGGCGTGTGGAAGATCATCTCGGTCATTGAGCAGGCGTGCTCGGAGCTGTACTACAAGACCGCGGTCGTGCCTGCGCCGCCGCTGACTTTCCAAGACGTGCATAGCGGTTCGTTGTAGATCTGTGGATCGCCATCAGTAGCCATGCACTTGGCAACAAGCCAAAATGTCTCCGAGCCCCGCTCATGAGTGAAGAGCGGTAGGATTCAGGATGATGGCCCGTTCAAGCTATGCCGCTATGAAATCGTATTCAACACGTATTGTCATTCTTTAAGCTGAAAGGGTCCAGCAAATCGGTGGCTCTGCGAGCTGCACCCCAAGTTCCCAGATCCAATCGAACCCAACACCTTCAAACCACTGTACGCCTCAGCCCGCCTTGCCCAGGTTCAATCGGTCGCTCGACGCCCAAGACCCTTCTCCAGCTTCAACCTCGCAGACTCTCCGTACTCTTACGAGAGCCCGCTCATCGGTGTTGGAGACAGGTCGGCGGAGCGAGGCCGGTTGCATGCAATCTGTTGCCGAAGAAACACCCCGGATCCAAGATGGTTCATTCTCCTGAATATGCCTCCATGTCCCGTGGCTTTCCTGTGTTGAGTAGATGTCGTTCCGCGGTCGTGATATGATATCCAATACTGCGCTCATCTGTTGCGCTAGTCCATCTTGCCGAAAACACCTTCGTCAGCTTCCTCGATCCGTCCAGGATGAGTGTGCTCCTCGTCATCACCGCTCTCCTCGTCCTCCATCTCCACATCATCCTCCCGCCCTCGGTAGCCGGAGAAGGTGCTCCCGGCGTATTTGGCCGGGAGCGGAGGCACAGGCGGGACGTTGGTGTTCAAGCCCGTAGGCCCGCTCTTCGGCGTGCCGTAGCTGCAGCTGAGCAAGCCCACCGCTGCGGCCAGATCCTGAGGGTCCTCGTCCCTGTAGCTCTCGGCAATCGACGCGTTTGCCGTCCAGGGACGGTTGTTGCTAGAAGTGCTCCATTGCCGGCGATGCCGGAAGTCGGGCTCGGTGGCGTGTGCGCTTTCGTTGGAGAAGACGGATTGGTAGCTGCGAGAGAAGATGCTGCTGTTGTTGCTGAAGCGCTTGCTGTCTCGGTAGGAGCCATCGTTGTGCGGCGGCGGGGTGGTTTCGGCGGAGCTGACTTCCTCCTCGCGCATGTCCGACGAGCCGGAGGCGGCAGGGGAGGAAGAGTTGTCACTGTCGTGCGGGCCTGCTTCTTGGTTCATCGCTACAAGCACCGACGCAGCCTCGAGAAGCTGCACCTGCTGATGCTTTGAAATCAGCAGTTTGGAGGTATATTGCCATTGTGGCGTGTGCTCCCATCTGTCAAGGCATTAGCGAAGTCGCCGACGCATCACGCAAAGCCGCAACATACAGGTGCTTGTTGAGGCAACTGCCGTGTTTGTAAGCCTTGCCGCAATGCTCGCACTTCAGGTCGCCCGTTGCCGCCTTCTCCTTCTTTGTCAAACGCGTGCCATCGCTCGCCCGCCTCATCTTCAATTTCGACTTGTCGCTGAGGGAGGACAACGGCGGCCCATCCACAATGGCGCTGCTGCTACCCGCGCCACGTTCCGGGACGCTGACGCCTTGCGGAAGGCTGCTCGGCATGGACGGGCAGCTGCCGTCATTCAGCGCGCCCAACGCCGTTCTCGACACCGAGCTACGCCGATTGATAGCGATGGAGCCATCCGCTACGCCCGACTCCACCGCTGCACCCAAGACCGCAGCGTTGGTGGCTGGGGAGAACGTCGAGCTCTTCCGCCTCCCAATGCGGTTGTTGCCATTGATGGAGCCAAGGGAGACATTGTGCGAGTGCGCACGGCTGTAGGAATTGCGAGCTGGGAGACTTGAGGCGGTGGCGCCTATGGAAGGACGGTGTTGTATGGGCGGAGACATGTTTCTGTGCCCCGACAAATCAGCATTCCGCGACGTGGCGGGCGGAGTGGATGCAGGGGACTGACAAGATGTTACCGAGGATGTTGCTAGTCAATCGGGTGAAGACGCACGTTGCTGTTGGCTGGACTCGAGAGTCTGGATTCTGTCTTTGTTATTTGTCTTACAAGCCGGGCCGAAGTCGCTCGAGCTCGCGTTCCTGGGAGGAGCGAAGTGGTGCGGCAGCTGCGTCTCTTCCCAGCGACGACGCCAGACGTCTGAGTCCAACGCTCGCTGTCAAAGAGTGAGGGGGAGGAAGGCGTGGAATGCGGATGGTCGAAGGAAAGGGTCGATCGCAAGATCGGGCTCGCGCAGGCAGGTGGCTTCTTGTCGCCTGCGGCGCAGACGTGCGGGGTCTGTGCGACTGGGGGCCTGGACGCTGTCGGTATCGCGTAGGGCCCTGCCGCGAGTGCTCGATGGCAGACGGCAACAGTGATGATGTCGCGGGAAAAGATTGAAGGAGGCAGCGATATTCCCTCGGCCTGTCAAGAAAATGGGGTCGGATAACGCAGCGCGGGCCAGATAGCTGAGGGGAACGGAGCGTAATCGCAGTGGAACCCGTGTGATATTCTCCATCATGTGCCGCCCCGCTTGAGCCCTGGGGGCGGTCACGCTAATTATGGCTTGCAGCGCGGATGAGGACCATCGCGCTTCCCTCTAGCCCTTCGCGCCCGTCAATCTTCACCCTTTGAAGGAAGGCAGTAAACGGAGCACGTGCCTGGACCGCGCTGCTGGACTTCCGGCGCGCAGCCGGCTGGAAGGCCACGCTCGACATTGCTGCTAAGCATCGCGCGGGAAGCGACGCGCTCGCATGCAATGCACATTCGCACGCTGGCCTTGGCGGCAGGTTCCAAGTTCCTCCGTACCTGTTTCAAGCCTGGCCAAGGGTCTCCAGCTTCCAGCTTGCAGCTTCCAGCTACCTTCCCAGCCTGTACCTGCGCGTGCGAACCGGCAGCCGAACTTTCTGGCTCGCGCCCCGTCGGCGAGCGGCGCAGGACGTTCACCTGATCTGACCCTTCTCTCGCGCATGCGCTTGCGGGCAGGCTGGCAAGGGCCGGCGGGGGAGGCACTGGGCAGACGACCGTGCGCGCACAGAGCCAACAATATCCCTCAGATCGCATCTGCGCCACAGATCCCGAGCAGGGCAGCAGGGCATACGCGTGGCGATGCACGGCGAGCCGCAACGCTCGTGTTCCGTGTGGCTGTGGGTCGGCGGCAATCGAAGATCTCCAAACGATCACATGGCAAGGCGTGGGGGTTCTGGTTGGTGTGGTCGTCCGGGTCGTCGAGTCCGTTGCAAGACGACAAAACGATCACTGTGTTCACGACGACTTCCGTGCGGAAGACGGTCTTCCGTGCCTCTGCCTGTACGGCGTCAAGACTGGCAGTCCACATGGATGATCGCGACACTTTTTGGGTCCTGCGGCGCACAGTCCACCTCACGACAACCCGCGTCTTGGACAGCCACCTCCTCTTTTCTGCCAATGCCGCATCATCACGTGGGGGTCCGGGTATCGCGTCAGCTACTCAGCCGCACCGAGGATGTCCTGGGTTGAATAATGCCCACCTCCGCCATCGTCCTCTCCATTCCTAATCAGGAAGCTGTTCAAGTGCTGCCGCCCGCTTTCGCTTGCCCCGGAAGGCTCCCGCTGAGGAGCAGGTAGCGCCGAGCCAAGTAAATGTCTCGTGAACATCACGGAACTGACTGATGACCATTTATGTAATTGCTCGTTGGTGGCGTGTGTTGTGTCATTGTAGGGCAAGAGCGCACGGTGTGAGGTGGAGTTGGCCGCGGCCGCGCCTGGAAAGGGCAACCCTGGTGGGTCACAAGTCTCGCCCGACCTCATCTCCTGAACGGTCTCAACACCTGTGGACAGCGTGACGCGCCAACATACCGCGAGCACGGAATCGTTCGCTGTCTATGTATGTATATTCACTTTCACATCACATCATCCTCGTCAAGACGTCGCTCCTTCTCAATGACCTGCCATGACTCCACCCCCACGAAGCCAGCCTCCAATGCCTTCCGTCTCCAAGGCGGCCATTTACCAGCCAGTACCAAGCTCTGCTTGACACTCTTGTATCCTAGATCCAGGACCGTGAGAACGGCCAGAGCAACAACCAAAGTTAGCCACCAGACCACATCGTTGCCAAATGTGTGGGTGAACCCTCCCTTGACATCGTAAGGACTGAGGTTATTCGAGTACGCAGCCGAGAGGAATGCGTTCCAAGCCCACCACCCTCCGACGACGATCGTAAAGCACACGCCCGTCACTGTAGTCTTGTAGTGCATCTCGATGAGCATCAACTTGATGTTCGTCCACAGAATAGCAATTGAGAAGACCAGGTCTCCCAGAGCAAAGAGGCCATTGTCGCTCATGATCGCATGTCTCCCATAGAGCGCCCAGACGATGAACCAGCAGAGCATGCCGTGCACGACCGCCACGCACACCCATTGGAAGAACAGGACGAGATTGAGGCCCTTGTTTTTCTGGCCGTAGGAGTACAGCTCCGGTACAGCGAGCAGGGTGTCTGCACGAAGGTCCTGTTCGAAAGTCCCGGGCACGAGGACGCAGAGGGATGTGAACAGCGTGTTCAGCGCTGTCAAGGACCAGTTCTCGTAAAGACTCGTCCCGGTGTAGCCGTTGTAGCGTTGGTAGAGCGCCTGCATCAAGTAGAAGAAGCCTTCTTTCCAGAATGTTGCCAGGATGAACTTGGCTGTCCGCTGGTAATTCCATCGGCCGTGTACGAGGAGGAGTCGCTGGAGGAAGCGGAATTGTGCGATACTGAAGTCGGCGACGCGGGCAGCTTGGAGACCTTCCTTACCAGAGACGCCTATTCCGACGTGAGAGGCTTGGATCATGGCAACATCGTTCGCGCCATCGCCAATAGCTAATGTGAGTGCGCTGGGGATGCGCGCACGAATTGCCTTCACAATGCCGGCTTTCTGCGAAGGACTGGCGCGGCAGCAGACCACGGAGTCTACAATCGGGATGAGATCGTAGAACGTCCTGGTGAGGTTCGCGGCAGCCTCAATGACCGACAACGTGTGACCGTCAATGACGAGGACGCTATGAAGGCAGCCGTGGCGAAGCCCAATGGCAGTGTCGGTAAGCTGTGACCCGATGCTGCCTTTCGCGGCATCAAGAATGAAGACCTCGGATTCGGGCTTGCAGATCTGTGCGGAGTGGGCGATGTTGATGGCGGTCTCGCGTTTGTCACCTGTTAGCATCCATATCTTCATGTTGGCTCGGCGGAGTTTGTCAATGGTGTCCGGAACGCCCTCTTGAAGCTTATCTTCGATAGCAGATGCCCCAAGAAGGTCCAAGCACTGCTCGATCTGCTCCGCGGCTGCTTCAATGCGCTCTTGGCGATTGCTCAAAGATGTGGCGGCAGCACGGTACACTGTTGCCCAAGACTCATACTCAGCCGGAGTCATGACCTTGTGGGCGAAAAGCAACGTTCGAAGACCTTTGGTAGCAAAGTCGTCCATGTGCCGGAAACATCTCGTGAAGACCATGCCATCGTCGGTGGCAGCCGCTCTGTCCAGCCGCTCAAAATCATAATCGTATCCCCGGGACACGTCCAGAGATCTCGTCTGTACAGTCATCTCCTGGCTCGCCTTCGGAAGATCCAAATATACGCCCTTATTGCCCACGCTTCTCTGGATATCGATCGAGGCCGCACGCGAAATTGCCAAACTTGGCCTCGCAGAAGTGCTCATTCGTTCGAGTTGAACACTCTGCCGTTGCCTTTCGCGCTCAATCTGCACGCTGCGCCGGACTTCATGAGACTTCCGAGCTGCGAGCGCAGATTGCTGTAGTCGCGGCACAATTACGCTGTCGGCGCCCTTGCAAAGGAGCCAGATCTTACCATCGGGACACCGAACCACGATTGACATGCGCTTGCGCTGGCTGCTGAATTCGATGACGTCCAGGATATTGTACGTTTCGCGAGTTTGCGTCCCATCATTGGCCGTAGTGAGCAGGGTGATGATCTGCGACGAACGCTGAATCATAAGGAAACCTAGATCACGGGCAGCATCGAGCAGGGCAAGCTCGTCTGGTGACGAAGCCTGAAACTTAATCGAGCCGTCTTCGCTGGTCTCTGGTAGAGCAGTGTGGCAGAGTGCCAATCCTAGTATGAAGTCGAGTGCTTTGCGTGCCAAGACGGCGTGCGGCTTCTCCCTGATGTAGCGTAGTAAAGTGTTCGTGTTCAGCGCTGTGTCTTCGCGGAAGATTGAAGGTCGGGCAGAAGTGGATGAGTGTCGATGCTGAATTGACGGTCGGCTTGCTGATAGCTTCGACGTGCGCGGTGGAGACAGGTCGCGCATTGCGATTGTGACGCTGGTCTTGGGTTGATCCTTCGACAAGCCGATAGCTGCCTCTTTGACGTCTGCCTGCTCCGAACAACGTCTTCTCGTCCACCCCGATGTGTCGCATACTCCGTGATTGAATGCGAGGCCTCCTATGCTCATGCCCCGAAAGCGCATGACATTCTCCGTGAGCGTGCCAGTCTTGTCACTCAATACATAGCTGACTTGTCCGAGGTTCTCAAGAATCGTGTTCGTATTGCAGACCATTGGTGTGTCGCTTACCGGATCATACATCTCGACATCGCTCCGCAGCATGAGCAGCTGCAAGATCTTCACGATCTCAAGCGTGACCCACAGAGCCAGTGGGATGACATTATTGAACATGATCAGGAAGCCTACGATAATCTCGTTGAAGCCCACAGAAGCGTCTTGGAGGTACCAGGTCCGAAGCTCGAAATCGTTGCGCCACTTGTAGTAACCCATGGAAACGCCGACAGAGAGAATAACCACGTAGATGATGAGCATGATGACAACCTGGTTCGCGTAGCGTTCCAACCGTGGCTTCTTAGCCTTCGGATGGTGGTTGGCGTTCATCCGGATCTTGCACTCCTCCCCGGTGTTTATGACCAGGCCAATGGCATATGACGTGTTACGCAAAGTGCTGCCTCGGTAAAGCACCTCGTTGAGGGTCAGTGGAAGAGCGCTGCCACCAATGTTCGCACGGCCGTTGAAGTCGTAGAGGTTCCGATTTGGATCCTCGCAGACGAAATCAGCTGTAGTCGACGCGAGTCCGGCGATGCTGCTGCAAGACCGCAGTATCTGGGGCGCTTGCTTGCTCTTCAAGCTTGTCTCGCCATCAAGTGCCATGGTTTCAACGTAGGCGACACCGTCTTCTCCGTCGGCATAGAGGAGAGCGAGGTCGGCAGGCACCGCGTCATCGCGGTAGAGCTTCACGACGTCGCCGACCCGTATCTTGTGCCAACACAACTTTGTCCAACGCAGATCGCCGTCCTTGTCTGCGTCCTTCTCCTCGATCTTGTCCTTCTCAGACTCTACGCCGAAGACTCTTGGTGCAAGCCGATCAAGCTTGCTCATCACCTTGCTCGGCGCTACAGCGTGCGAGTGGTTCTCTACCTTCCGCAACACAGTCGCCAATTGGTTGTTCTCGACCTTGTCCAATCTATGCCGTCTCCAATCGTCGTAGGCTTCTTTGACCATGGTGAGCACGATGAAGAAGGTCAACGGCAGGATCGTGGTGAAATTGCCCGTGGTGCTGTATCCGGGTATCGTCTGCGGTACGCCGATGCATATGAAGTAGAAGTTATGCAAGCGCGTAGCCTGGAAGACGAATTGCTTGGGCAGGAAGTCCCAAATCGTATACCGCGCTGACCGGATGCTGTTCGACACGAATGCATGACCACGCCTCTCATCCACGAGCTGACGGTTTTGCGGAACCTGGAGCGGTACATGACGGCCATCCTTCGAAGGCGCGAGAGGGGATTGTCGGAGGAGAAGCTCAACGATGTATTTCCTGTAGTTGCGAGCCAATGGCCTTTTGACGCTGCTAATCAGCCATCGCTCAGCCTTCTCGCCCAATTGCCCAGGCAAGATTGTGCTGGCCTGCCGAGTCTTGCTACTGTGATATTCTTCCCCGGATATGGCGGCCATCGCCGCTTTGGTGTAGACCCGTCGAGCTCAGCATTTGCTCCAGTGTTGGCTACCGTCTCAGGGAGGGCGGTGTTCTGCAAACCTGGAGCACCCAGCCGTCCGATTGTACAAACGGTGGAAGTTGAGGTCGGCCGGCAACTGCGAATGTGTGCCCGCCATCTCCCGCGCATTGGATAACTATGATGGGGAAGACTGCGCGTTGCCCGCGTGGCAGCGATGATCGATCGTGATCCTAATGCACGCTTGCTCCACAGCGGGTTTGATTGGCCGCCGCCCGCGGAGCGGCGATATCGGTTGGTCCCGTGCAGGAAGTGAACTTCACTTCACTCCAACGGACGTCAGCAGCAGCACGATCGCAGCACGATACACAAAGGGAGACTGAGCATTGCAGGTCACGACAGCAGGTCTTCACGACCTCGATCAATGGTCTTCGCCCACCAGCAAGGGTACCTGGGCGCAGATCGTAGAATATCAGGCGGTCGTGGCAGACCCACGAACTCCTTTCGGATGCCCCCGCGACCAGAGGCATGTAGGCCCAGCAATTGTGACTACTTCAATAATGAAATGGCCAGAAATCAAGACGGCCCGGTCTCAAGAATCGTCTCTACCACCTTTGCCGCGCATGAATATCTGCAAGCATGTCGAAAACTCTCTCGGCCAGACGCACAAGTCGGACAAAGCAAGCAGACCGCACCTCGGCTGTCTTTGTCCCAGTGCTGTCCAGTAGGATAAGTCTCAGGTTTCGTCGCTGTCCAATTCTTGGATTGCAGTCGTCGGTATAGTATCTCTTTAGCATGGCAAATCCATATGCCCCCCCTTTTATTTCCCCTCGATGAATATGGCTGCCTCTGCTGACCCCGATTGGTGCCGAGGTCGAATTCAGCAAGCTGAGTTTGTTCGGGCCCAATGCGTGAGGCGCAAGATGCAAGCTGTCGCGTGTGTGGATGTTATGCGGTCGCTCCTTCCGTTTGAGATTCACAAGTTCTGCCAAGGCCGTCGCCACAGCCACCCATTTTATTGAAACCCAGCACTCACACTCACACCCGCGAATCCACCACCAACAACCTCACACACTCACGCTTACACTTACAGACCTCCATCACACTTCGCCGGCGCACCTCCGCCACACACCAAGCTCATCAGACAGCGATATCACTGCACCGCTACACAACACCCCACCGCCGCCGCCGAGATGCTGCCACACGTTCTCGCGTGGGCTTTCTTCGCCGCTTGCGGCGTCTTTCGCCCATCGACCGAGCTTGCCGCCTTGAGGTTCAACGACCTCTTCTTCAACCTCTTCAACGTCGCCGCTCTGCCTGCTCTCCTCGCCAACGACACCGTGCCGAGCCACGAGGCCGCCAGCCATGCCACCACCTCGCTGCCCCTATATCGGGCTGTCGCCTCGTCCCCCGCCGTCGCTCCGGCCTTTGTCGACCCCTCTTCGCCTGCGATGCGGAGTCTGCCGACCACCGCGGATATCTCTGGTGGTGGAGAGCCTGCCAAGCGCGCCGCAACCCCGTCTTTGGCCTTGGAAGTTCTGCATCCGCTGCCGCGCTCCGTTCCGCAGTATCTCCATGGGAGTTACGACCGCCTGAGCCACTGCGCCAGCCGGCATAGTGCTTCGTGTGAGATCGCTGTGACCGCGGCCGGCAACAATGCGCCATCTCTGGAGCCGGGACCGCTTGCCCGATTCTCCGACATTTTTGCACTTCTTTGGGCCCCTCTGCTTGTATACGGCTGCATGTACCTCACCTACCAGCATTGGAGGTTGAGCGCCAGGATCGCAACCCTGGAGGGTAGCCTCGAGCAGCAGCCAGGATATATCGTACTGCAACAGAAAGTCCGGGATCTGGAGATCCTGCTCCAGCGGATCAAGCGCTCAGCCATGGAACAGACCGACAGCCTTCTCGCCGCTGCAACCGAGGCACAGCACCTCGAACGGCAGCTTGAGCGGCGCGAGGGAGATCTCGTTGCGGTAGAGAGACAGCGTGACGCGCTCAAGCGAACGGCCCGCGAGGCGTCTGACCGACTGGACGATGCCAAGCTGAGGACCGTTGTGCTCGAGGAGCAGGAGAAGCGATCCCGACGGGCTCATGACACTCTCCTTAATGACAAGCTCTACGCAATCAGGCGAGCCAATACGCTGGAAGCCCAGAATAGGGAGCAGAAAGCGGAGATTGAGTATCGCAACCAGCTCCACTCACAGGCCGTGAAGTGGGCTCACGATGAAAAGAAGCGGCTGGGTGATTGGGAGCATCGGCTGTGCTTGGAAGAGTATAAGAAAGGGCGCGCTCAGGAGCAGGTAGAGATTGATATGGCGAGAATGGCTACGCTGGAGAAGGAGAAAGTGAGCCTCGAGAAGGAAATCGCCGGCTTGTTTGCACAATTGCAGGACGCTGTGCTTAAGGCTAAAAGCCTCTCGAATGTGGAGAACAACAAATTTGGGCTAAGGGGAGAGCTAGAGGCCCTTGAGAACGATGTCAGGAAGCAGAGGCGGCCGACCGAGCGGACGTGTAAGAGGCTGGAGCGTGAGCTCGAGAAGCAAAAGAAATTGTTGGTGACGCGCGAGAAAAGCATCTCTGAAATTCAGAAGGCATCGGACTGTCTACGGAAGGAGCGTGATGGGTACAAGTTGGCGTTCGAGAAGGAGAAGCATGCAGCGGAGGGGATGAGCGCGAGACTGACGGCCGCGAACAAGAAGGCTAGTGATTTGGAGAAGGCTGCTAACTCTGGCAACGCGAGGCTCCAAGAGCAGGAGGAGATGTTGCAGCACTCACACAAGACCGTCGGCGATTTGCAAGAGGCTGCTCGAGTTGGCAATGCGAAGCTCAAGCAGCAGGAAGAGATGTTGCAGCAGTCACACGAGAGCGTCAGAAATTTGCAAGAGGCTGCTCGAGTTGGCAACGCGAAGCTCCAGGAACAGGAGGAAATATTGCAGCAGTTGCGCAGCCATTTCGTCGACGAGCTTGAGGGCTTAAAGAAGCTTCAAAATCAGCGTGCAACCGACTTCGAGCAACTGAAGGCGAATACGAGGGATGAAGTCACCCAGGCTTTTGCCGACGCTGTAGCAAATATGGAGAAGCGTTTCGGCACGAATGTCCAGGTCTTCCAGGCTAGGGTAACAGAGCTCGAGACCGAAGTCAAGGAGGCAAGATCCGAGATTGAGATGCTTAAGAGCCAAAAGAACGCTCCCGCGCCAGGTACCTCCTGGGACGACAATGGTCCTCGTGCAAATAGGACACCAACTGAAGCCCCAAACGCTCACCCGGATTCCGAGATCGTTGGAGCTGAGGCTGTAGCGACCGACGGGAGTTCTTATCTCAATGCTGTCGGTGAGGGCAGCACTGAGCCAAACGAGATCACACCCATCACGGCAAGAGCGACTTCTGAAGAATCACCAGTGGCCAACGAGTCCAAGAATGAAGACATGCAGGATCAAGACTCAGCTATGCCAGGCTCACAAGAGGTCACGACGGAGACACAGACCGATCAGCAGCCATAGACTTTGCCTGCTCGAGTGCCGGATCAACCGCGTCTCCGACCTGATGGCAGTGCTTTCAGGCCTTGCAAGATGAAAGCTCGGAGGCCTGCCCAAGGACATGAACCTGCAGCTCCTGCGCCGCAGTCGATGCCTCCCCCTGGATATGGCCCTGTGGATCCGAACCTACAAGCTCCATCAACTATATCGTTGTCTTTTGGCCATGCTCCTGCTGCATCATCCACAACATGTTCATTCGGCCAGGCCCCGCCTACTTCATTCACACGGTTCTTATTTGGCCAGGCCCCTCCCACAGACAGCACGAATGGATCGAACCCTGCGTCCTCGACTCCCTCGCAAGATCACAGCAACTCCGCTCAACAAGCGGTGCAGGCCGAGTCGGGTGAGAATCCCGACGATCAGGAGGATCTATTAGCCCGGCTAATCTTGGCCGAACTGGAGAACGAGTGTGACGACTCCGAGCCTTCATCGAGCCAAGCATCTCAACCTGAACCGCAGACCAACACCAGCTCTGCGTTCGGCGATAGCAGCGAGCAGGCTGGAACTAATAACGATGCCGACTCTGAGGCTGATGCCGACTTTGAGTGGGAAAATGCGTTGGATCCCGTGCTTAGGGGTAACGTCTATTGACAGACGATGGCCGGTCTGCAGAAGAGGGGTATTAATTGCGTGTCATCGATATTGCTGGCAGCGGTTAAGGTGAACATGATTTTATGACGGGGACTGAGGCTACTTCAGCAGATTCTGGGGGGGACGCTGGCTGGAGATGCAACAGGCATGTATGACAATGCGGGAAACGAGTTGAGCAGGGTCAGGATGGGATCACGGCGCAAGGTATGCCATAAGCAGGTCGAACGATTTGGGCAATTGCTGAAACAGGATTTGAGAGCTGCGTCAATGGAATGGAAGTGGGAGAGATTATGGGATGGCTGGCGGCGCTCAAGAGCGTTGTATATACAGTGTGCGTCGAGGCTACTCTGGCGGCACCACTTGCCAAGGCCGGCTATGGGATTGGGAAGGATGCCATTGACCGTAACAGGGAATCACTGGCCTGAACCGAATCAAACACTCTGACTGTCAATATACAATCCTGCATTTCCATTCGTGACTTAGACATCGTCCGGTAATGCTGCCCACCCTCCCACCCTGCCATCATATCGATCATGAAACACTTCAACGACTATGCCCATTGCTCCCCTTCCTCTCCTCCTACCAGCATGCAACCCTCTGCCATCCTCAGCTGTCCTTGGCTGCCGATGCACCAGCAAATGCAAATCCACCGCAAGAGAGAATGACTTGCCCAGCGCAGGCCGCGATGTGCAAGAAGTGAAGATGCTCGGAGTATCTTCCGTCGAATGCGAGTAGTTTGTCATATCAGTTGTGAGGATTGTGTAGAGATTGTGCGTTTTGGTAAGATGAGACAACGATCGCATGAAGGAGGCCAGCAATGCTTGTCCTTGGGCGTAGTTGCTCTTTATCAGCGGCCCGACTACTTTGGAGATGTCGTCGATGATCAGGAGGTGCGGGCTGAGAGCATAGCTAGCGGGTTTGGCCGTTGCTGACAGGTCAAGCAATTCGTCCTCATCTTCCTGGCTGTCAGGTATCGTCGCTTTTGGCCCCCTTACAACCTCAAGCCCAAGAGCCTCTTTGACCTCGCTGACTGCCTCGGTCAAGCCAACAAAGTCGAAAATCTTCATGATCTTCAGCCGCTTCAGGATCGCCAAGGCGGCCTCCACGTCCATGCCCTGCGCCACCAACTGCCGAGTGATCCGGTCGTGCAGGCTTCGAAGGTCAAAAGACATCGAGCTGTCTATGACGGTTGCGGTGGGCTCTCCGTCCGCGAGAAGGTGAGATACCAGTAACCCGTGCGTGAGTTGAGCTACTTCGATATCGGGCTCGGCTGAGAGACAGCAGATCCTGCTGCTATCCAGTCCACCTTCAAGCGCTGCATCCAGGCCCTGCAATCCGGTCTTCAGTCTGCCAACTCCAGCCGTGCCGCCATGCATTTCGGTCGGCGTCTTCGCGCTTTGCAGCCCGAGCCAGATAGTGGAGGCGAGGATAGGTTCTGCAGCTTGGGCCATGCTGAGGGAGTGGCGGATCGAGGTCGCGAGTACTTGTGTTGCAGTGCTGGGATCAGGTGAAGTGACGGTGGCTGGCTCGCCGTCTTCCCTATTACTGGCCACTATCACAGCTCTTCAATGATAGCTCTTGCTCGACTGTGCCAGTGAGATCACGACCACGGATCCATCTGCCCGTTCGTCATGATGCCCTCGCTGGCCTCAAGCTCCAACACCTGCGTTTGTATTTCCGCCTTCTCTCCCTTCTCGTTTAGGGCCGCCTTCACGACGTCATGCGTCTCTCTCAGCAAGGCGAAGCGACCCTTGCCGCTGATGGCTTTCTTCACTTTTGCCTCGACATGCACATACATCTGCGCTCGATGGCCGCCCGACCAGAAGCTCCAGAGCCCGAGCGAGTGGAAGATGATCTTGACTGCTTGCGCAGGCGTATCGCACAGGTCGGCGTAGAGATTCGTCAGCTTCGCAGCAACGACATCCTTCTCCTCGGGCTCGAGTAGATGGTCACTGTAGTATATCTTGATGTGAGACATCGTCAAAGTCTGGATGTGATTCGGAAAGGGAAAGCAGGGCTCGAGCCCCAAGTTACAGGCGCGGAACATGCTTTCCACACTTCTTGCGCGCTACGTCATTCTCCCAGCCGCGCGAACGTCATCATGCTTGCCCAAGCTCCCGGGATGCATTGCGTTAAAACCCTCTCTCCGCAGGGATGCCGTGCCGTGTGTCGCGCGAAGTGCTCTCGGCGGAGAGCCCGTTGGCCGGCCGCGAGCCTATCACTGATTGCCGCCGGCCATGCTCCTACGAGATAGGACTGAACCCTCGGAAGCTGTCGATGAGCGACCAGGAATCGCAGCTGCGTGGCTTCCTGCCGCTCGATGAATATTTGTAGTCACAAGATTAGCACTGTTCATCAGCTCTTACCACGGCAAGACCCTCGACATGGCCTCGGACGTCGAAATACCATGTATCGACATCAGCCCCTATCTGAACTCGAGCGCTCCTCTCGCAGACAGAGAAAGAGTCATCCAGGAGGTCCGCCAGGCATGCGAGCGCTTCGGCTTCCTGTCTATCAAAGGCCACGGGGTGCCCTTGCAGCTTCAGCAAGAAGTACTTATGAGCTGCAAGCGTCTTTTCGATCTGCCGCAGGAGAAGAAGGATGCTCTCTCCTTGCACAACAATCCAGCTCGTCGAGGCTACGAAAAGATAGGCGGGCAGGTACTTGATGTCAACGCCCTGCCAGACTTTAAGGAGGCGCGCCAGCCATGCCTTTATCACAATCTGTCATTGCATCTGACATCCGCTAGGGGTTCTATCTCGGGCGCGAGATCTCGAAAGAAGACATGAGCTTCCTTCGTGGACCGAATCAATGGCCAGACCTGTCCACAGACGCGTTCCACAGGCCGATGACAGAGTACTACGAACATATACTCCGTCTCGGCAAGGCTGTACTGGAAATGCTTGTTCTCGGCCTCGGGCACGACATCTCCACGCTTCAAACGTTCACCAAGGAGCCTGTGGTCAACCTGAAGCTGCTGCACTACCCGAAACATATCTCCATCGACTCTCGTCAGTTCGGTGCTGGGGCGCACACCGATTTCGGCGGCATTACAATCCTCTTGCAGCAGCCGGAAAAGCACGGACTGCAGGTCTATCACAAGCTGAGCGATGCTTGGATCCCGGTGCCTGCTCTAGAGGACGTCTTTGTTGTAAACATTGGCGACCTGGTTCAGAAATGGACCGATGGCAGGTATAGCAGCACGCTGCATCGGGTCATCAATGCTGCCGATGGTGATCGATACAGTGTGCCGTGCTTCTACCATGGAGACATGATCGCTACGAATCCGTTCAATCCGCGCGACGACTCCGAGACCGTTGAACAGCACATCCGACGGAAGTTTGACAGCTCTTACGGGATTGCTGCCAAGTGAATGATCTCGACGGACAGAGGGTTCATGCCAGTTAGAGCTGGGGCCTGTAGTGCCCGGCGGAGTTGCATGATCGTGTTGATGCCTTAGGCATCAAAGACTCCGAGCAATGCTATTTAAGGGTTAAGCAGAGTGGATTATCATTCGTTGGTCGGCTGGCTGTGGTTGCATTGGAAAGCTTGACTGACACACTAGCTGGATGGCTGCTGCCCGCCATATATAACAGAATCCATCCAGTCAAAGTCCCCGAAATCAATATCGTTCACTCCACCCACATATCCAGTCCAGCCCATCGCCGTCAAGCCTGGCATGCTTGACGTAGCAGCAACTGCAGGCTCGCTGTCGGGCTGCGCATCCCCTTCAGCAAGGTTCTTGGCCCAAATATCTCGTATCATCATGCCACGCCTCGCGGCCTGAGAAAAAGCATCGTTGCCCTTTTCGTCCGCCGGTCCCGTGTCCATGCCGATCGCTTCGGCGACCTTCCCAAAGTTGGTCATGATGAAGTCAACCATACCGAGGAAGTCCACCGTGCGTCTCGCATCTTGCTTGTCCCAGGCTGGGTCGTCTAATGTAGACAAGACGAGAAGCATGCCGATGCAATGCCGGAAACGGTGTAGGATCATGGTGCTCACACCCTGGTATCGGATCAGCGGGATGGAGCGAAAGGTCTCAAGCCATGCCTTGACGGAAATCAAGCTGGCGTTCAGGTATTTCAGCCGATTGAGGGATGGCTGGGTGCTGTCCCTTGCCGTGGGATCACCTGCCATAGCCGTTTCGCAGAGAGCCAATTGAGTTGCGTGTATGTGGAGGCGAACAATGGCTATTACCGCTGGTTAGCTGATATATCATTTCGTCGTGAAGACTTGATTTTCTGCAGGTCTTTTGCAGGTCTTTTGCACCAACAGTCGAACGGGCCGCTTGTATGCGAAAAACTTTACTCACGATTCTGCCGCGTCGTCTCCGACATGCGGGACTCGAGCTCTTCCAATTGCTTCAGCATTGCCGCTGCGTAAAGCGTCGGAGGCGCACGCATAGCCGCCTCCCGCTCTATGCTAGTATCAAACCATACAGCCAGCGAAGCTCGCTCGATGACCAGCTGTACCCGCACCAGCTGTACAAGCAGCTCGTCATTGGGATGCTCCTTCCGAATTTCAAGTTCACGGAGGCAGTCTTCCATATGCGCAGTCCACCTCAAGGAGTCAATGATCTTGGTGGCCGAAGCGGTACTAGAGCCTTCATCAGTCACCATACAACAATTCTTGCCTGAGTCCAATCTTCATCACAAAACAAGTTCCCTGCTTCAAATGCTGCGATTCACGATTGAAAGTGAAGCTCAGGAGCTCGAGGGCTTATGTGGATGCTGGAGACGCACGTTGCATGCTCGTGGCAGAGATGTAGTTCGATCACCATGATCCTTGTCCAGTGATGTTCATCACCCTCCCAGAACTCTCTGCTCGTAATTGTGCTCTTGTGCTGTCGAATCTAATCATGTTCGTACACAGCAGTTGAGGAGACGATCAACAGGCACTCTCACGAGAAGACTGGAGGAGCGCGACACACTCACCTTGAGGTTACCAGGAAGCAGCCGAGTACCGCCCGTCTTTCCTCCATGGTGCGCACGCCAGATGATGGATCCATCTCGGGGTTTCCAGGGTGCTGTGAAGCCAGTGATGTTAGACCTCGTTATCTTGTTCTGAAGTCTTATACAGGATCTCACCGGTATCCATGCCCGCTGGGGAGGCTCGTTGCCTTTAGGCTTTTGCAGGCCGAGATCATACACCAGTGTCTGGCAAAGGTGACTGAAAGTGGTGATGTTGGCTCTAACAAAGGCCTTCCCTAGATAGACAGCGTGCACATGTAGCCTGATCATGAAAGTGAGCGTGCGGAGTGGGAAGCCTGGTCGCTCATGCTTACCACGAGGCGAAGACTAGCAGCGCAAGTAACAGATCGATGCCTGGCGAGCTTCTATGGAAGGCCTCGCGAGCAAATGCGTTTCTCAAAGCTTCACCGCGGGCTGCCTGATTCGCTGTGGATTTGCAGGCGACGCAAGTAATGGCATACCAGAACAGCGGCCTACGGTCTCGCAGACCAGCTACCGTTGGATCATCGTCAGACAGACAGAAGAATGGAAAGTTTTGGAGGTGGTGTTCTCGGAAGGTAGCAAAACACTCCTCAGCCTCTCGCGGCGAGGCTTCGTTCGGCCATGTGAGGATTCTCGGGGAAGAACCAGCGGGTGTTGGGAGAGACGGCCCCGGTAGAGAGCCTGGCAGCAAGCGGCTTGCAAAGTTACCATCGAAAGCAGCAGTAGCTGGTGTTGCGGCCTGTGGCTTCAAAAGAGCAACGAGTTGGTCTATTTTCTGCTCCACCCGCGAGGCGGTGTCTGCAGATCGTTCGGGGCTGTTACGTAGGCGTCGCTTCTTGACGGAAGGTTGACAATCCTTGCCAAGGCGGAGACATCTGGCAACGCGGTCGGTCAGTCGAGCAGGCGATACGCTATGGATGGCGCAATATGAAAGCTACACTCTCCGCACAACAGTGTTGTATGTGCATCCCGGTGCCATCGAGCAGAACGGCATACTAGATCTTGGCACTCACCGCTGGCATACTTCCTTCGACTCCCACACGCATCTCGCTTTGGCCTTGACGCAGGCGCCACACGCCGAGCTGTAACTATGAGAGCGACGTGCCGTTTGCGTTGACGGGCCCTCGCGGTCGGAAGTTGCTGCGGAAAGTAACGCCGTCTCCATCCTCTGAGCGGGAATCGAAGCTCCCGGCCGTGTCCAGGTCGGAATTCGTGCAACTGCGTCCGCAAGACCGCACTACGTTGGAGCGACCGTAGGAGCGTTCAATTGTACATGCTGGGAGTCTCGTCGCGGAGAGCCTTGCGTCGCAGTTCTCAGATTGTGTACGACCGCGACTTTCAAAAGGCTTGGGAAGGGAAGAGCGGTGCCTGCTGAAGCGAGGGAAGGACACGATCGGGAGTCGAATTCCTGAGCCCGACCTTACTAAGCGACTGGTCGCCCCATCAGCCTTGCCACACAGGCGGGATTCGCGGACCCGGGTGCCGGGGCCCTTCGGCCGCTCGGCCGCGACACGGGGATAGGCGTTTAGGGGACGGTGGATTGGCATGATGAGTCGACTGCGGGCCCTTTTCGCTGCTCCCCTGGTATATGATCTGGGCCCGTCTGCCAGGGCAAGCTATCAGTGTCTGAACCCCAGTTACCTCTTTTGTTTGCGCAGCCTCGTCGGCCATGACGACCCCAGAAAGCCCACAAGTCCCTGCCCCAAGTTTGCCCGTGGCAACGCCAGCCAAAACACCCGAAGAAGCCGCCCGTCAGCTCTCGTGTCCGAGCAGCGCAAGTGCTTCAGAGAAACATGAACGACTTTCAGAAGACAGAGGCCCTGCCGCCAGATCACCCCAAGATGCATCGACACGACCGCCCGAGTCCTCGGGGGACGTGCAGCCTGCCGGAGATGCTTCGCCCGCTGCCGCGCAGGCGTCGACGGATGATCCAGAGTACGAATGGCTGAGCGGGCTGAAGCTGGCCACTATGATGGGCCCCTTGATCTTCGTCTTCTTCCTCATCCTCTTGGACACCACCATCATCTCGACCGCGATCCCGAAGATCACCGACCACTTCAACTCCCTCGAAGACATCGGATGGTACTCCGTCGCCTACCAGCTCAGCTCCGCCGTCCTGCAGCCCCTGGCCGGCAAACTCTACGTGGCGTTCAAGAACAAATGGACCTTCGTCACCTTCTTCTGCCTCTTCGAGGTCGGGTCTCTACTCTGCGGGGTCGCCACTTCCTCCAAGATGCTTATTGTCGGAAGAGCGATCGCAGGTATGGGGACTGCGGGTCTGCAGAACGGCGCCTTCACAATCATTGCCGCTGCTGTGCCAATCCATAAGCGACCACTACTCATCGGTATCTGCCAGGGTATCGCACAGCTGGGCATTGTGTTCGGTCCCTTGATTGGCGGTGCTTTGACAGAATATACCACTTGGCGATGGTGTAAGTCATGCCCCGTCTCGGACTCCGGCATGTGGCTTGTACTGACATATTCACAGGCTTCTATATCAACCTCCCGCCCGCGGCCGTCGTTCTTGTCCTGCTGGTCTTCACTCGGGTGCCCGACGCTCACGAGAAGCCGAAACCACTCGCTGTCCTCAAGGACCTACACAACAAGCTCGATCTGGTTGGCTTTGTCCTTTTTGCGCCCGCGATAATCATGCTGCTGTTGGCAATGCAATGGGGCGGCAATCAGTACGCATGGGACAGCGCGACAATCATTGGTCTCTTTTGTGGCTTCGGCGGCAACCTCCTCGTCTGGGCGGCCTGGAACTGGCATAAAAAAGACGCCGCGCTGATCCCGGTCTCCATGGTCAAGAAACGGACCGTCTGGTCAGCGTGTTTGAACATCGGCGCCCTGATGTCAGCTCTCTACATTTCGACTTACTGTAATGATTTCCCGTCCCGTCCAGTTCTCAGTCGCTGACGAGTCTCAGATCTGCCGCTCTACTTTCAAGCGATCAAGAACGCGAGCCCAACCATGTCAGGCGTCTATGTCCTCCCATCGATCGTGGTAGGACTTGTGCTCGCAGTGACCGCCGGCCGTCTCGTTGGAGTCATCGGCTACTACACTCCATTCTCGATCCTCGCTGGTATCACTGCCGCCATTGGCTACGGCATCCTGTCAATCCTTGGCCCAAACAGTCCGCTATCAGATGCCCTAGGCTTTCAGGTCATCGCCGGTATTAGCCGAGGCGTCGGTATGCAAATGCCAATGGTCGCGATACAGAACCGACTCCCGCCCAAGGTTGCACCCTTGGCTATCGCGCTGGGAATGTTCTCGGGCATGCTCTTCGGCTCGCTATTCTTGAGTGCCTCGGCAACAATCTTCACAAACTCCTTACGAACCCTCATACCGAAGTACGCCCCGGGTGCAAATGTCAACCGCATCATCGTTGCCGGAGCCACTGGTTTCCGGGCCATAAGCACTCCAGAGCAGCTTCCTGGGATATTGCTCGCATACTCCAAAGGCATCGATCGGGTCTTCTACTTGACGTCAGCACTTGGAGTGCTGACACTTCTTTCGGCATTTGGTCTGGGTTGGACGAACATCAAGCCAAAGGAGAAGCAGAAGCAGACGGCAATGGAGCAGGAGAAGCAGCAGCAGGAAGGAGATGAGGCGCCAAAAGAAAGCGACCCGGAAAGGGCCAAAGAGACAGTTTGAGGCGTGCTTTGATGGCTTGTATGCATTCGCGAGGACTTTCAGAGATACCCACGGCTTTTAGCAAAAGCGATAGAAAATACCTTAGCCTGTTGCATTATTTAGCGAGAATTATCCAAACGAATCTCAACCTTCAAAGTCAAGTTTCATTGTCTCTAGCGCGAGAGTGACCTTGGCTGACCATCGTGGAGCCGTTCGTGGCAGCTCGTGGCTCACGAAAGAGAAATTCTCGTGAGCCAGCGCAGAGGCGCATGTGCCCGAGTCTGGCGAACGATAACCAAGACATCATATGCCCTCGCCGCCACTTCAACCTCTCGACTTCTTGAACGATCCGTCAAGTGTTCCCTGGCTGTGCTCCCTCTTGTGACCACGCGTAGCTTTCGGTGAGCTCGGAGCTGACCCCTTGCTGCTTTTCCGCTTCGGCGCAGCCGGCATGTGGCCATGCTCGTGACCCTCTTCTGCTTCCGCTTCCTCAAAGCGAAGCATGCCTCCTGGCCCACCTTGCTTGCCTTCTGTTGGGCCTTCTGCGTCGTCCGGGAAAAGCTCTCTCCACGTGCCATCCAAGACTTTCGCGCTGTTGCCGTATAGACCGACATGGTAGGCACTCTTCATGCCTTGGATGCAGACCTCTCGCTGCGCGTTGAAGTCGAACATTGGCTTTGGGTAGGCTGTCATGCCGTCGATCACACCTTCGCTGCCATCCCCTTTGATGATTACTTTCGCTTTCTTCTGGTCTTGGATCGGCGCCTTGTGTGGCTCGTAGATGTACTTCTTTGGGACGTCCTTGAGCTCCGGCACATATTTGCGGATGAATTCACCATTGTCGTCCCACTTCTTGCCGAAGGCTACAGGAGAGTAGCAGCGGTAGAACTGAGCGAAGAACGCAGTGCAAGAAAGCCATTGCCAATTGCCGATGTTGCACGCTGCTTCGTGGTCGATCAGCCATTCCTCAAAGACCTCAGCACCGCGTTCCCATGAGATGTAGCAGCCACCACGGGTGAGGAAGCATGCAACGGAATGCCGTGCTAGATGATGGATCCAGCCCTCGACCTTCAGCTGACGCATGATCGCATCGATCCACGGAAACCCCGTCATGCCTTCCCTCCAGCGACGGAACTCCTTCTCCTTGACTTCATCATCGACTTCGTACTCACCAGTGACAAGCTTGGTCTTCAAATCGACTTTGCTGGGTAGATGCCACGGGACGAATCTGCAGTGACCGTTGCCGTAAGTCTGACCGAACTCCCAGCCCAGTGCCGCTTGAGCAGCAAAGTACATGTCGCGAAACAGTAGCTGACCTGTCAGGCTCGTAGGCGGATCTGAATACGGCTTTTTGGCCTTCTTTCGCTTCTCAACAATCTCCTCAACTCGATGATAGAAGTACCTACAACTTAGAGCACCGAAATGAAGGAAAGGCGATGTAAGACAAGTAGCAGGCTCGAGGGCAGCAGGAGAGGTCTTTGGCTTCTCGAAAGTCGCAGTGTACTCTTCGTCGGCGAATATCTCTTCCTCCAGCTTCTTCAGGATCAGACTCTCGCCACTTCGATGTGGGGTGGTGGCAGGCTTGAGACCAAGCTCTTCAAGAGTAGGCACCGCAAAGTCCTTTTTCGGTCCGCTAAGGCCAGAGCTGTAAGAGGTTTCCTTGGCTTTGCGCTGGCTGCTGTTCATGTCCGGACTATCATCAGGCTGGTCTTGCTTGATGTCTATATCGGTCTTGCCAGGATCAGGTAGCCTCTTTGGAACATCAATGGGTCTTGCAATGTCTCCAAGCTTCGCGCCGGCAGCTTGAAGTTGATTCATGCTCATCGTCGGCTTCCCTCCGTGGGCCTTGACGAGCTCGTCACTGTCCCACAGCGTTCGTCCGGATTTGACAATGACCTCGACCCCAGCCTTTTTCGCTGACTCCATGACTTGAGCATCGCGGTCCTTGGCGTAAGCATCCGTGTCCTTTTCGAACACCAGGTGGGTGATTTTCCAGGCTTTGAAGAGCTTGGGCAGCACCGTCACGGCTGGCTCACGTACGACGAACAACTTGCTCTTCTTGTTGAGCTTGGTGATGCTGGTCGAGACATCGTTCATACAGTCGATGAGGAATTGCCATCGGTTAACGCCCACTCTGGCGCGGTAGACATAATGCGAGTCCCAGCACCAGATTGGATACAGAACTTCCGGATTGAGATCCAGCGCAGCCTTGAGGGCGGGCGAGTCGTGTAGACGGAGATCGGTCCGGAACCAATACAGCACTCGAGGCTTAGGCATCGTTGTCGATCCTGGCTATCCGGTTGTGACGGTTGGGGCGAAAGTAAGAGAGAGGAGCCATGGGATGGAAGAGAAGAGACGCATACTCACCTGGCTGCTCATTGGAGCGCATTTCCGAAGCTCTTCTAGCGCATCGTGCCGGTGAGATGAGATCGTGGGGAAGACGATGCGTTCCTGGAGGCTGGAAGTGGTGATGCAATGGCGGGACTCGTGCTCGGTGGTCCAAGCGTGGTGCCCAAACCGCTGGAGACTCCTTTGCCGGCCAACAAAAATCTTCAGACCATCAATCGCTTCAAGAATTTTGATTGAATGAAGCAACTCAGTGTGAAGTTAGCCATCGCGGCTCAACATACGGGAGACGGGTTGGGGATTGGGGCTTCTGGTTGCAGTGGGACCCACGCCCAGGCCAGCCACCTCGCTTGACCGCTGTCAAGGCCTCCCCTCAGCCGCACGCATGAGCTTTATCGAAGTCCGGCAGACGCGAATTCCTCTGCCTGATAGATGATCGCCAATTGATGTGATTAGAGCGATCATGCGGCTCATTAACACCACCTCTCTCGAACTTCACGAGTTCATAGAT
This sequence comes from Acidiella bohemica, assembly GCA_019670975.1. Taxonomy (NCBI): domain Eukaryota; kingdom Fungi; phylum Ascomycota; class Dothideomycetes; order Mycosphaerellales; family Teratosphaeriaceae; genus Acidiella; species Acidiella bohemica. Next base: position 283,166 of record JAGUCJ010000010.1, read on the forward strand.
GCCCGGCATGCCCCAAGCTACGCCATCCTCTCACATCGATGGGGCAACGAGGTGTCCTTCAAAGACTACCAGAAGGGCCGCAAGCGAGACAGTTCCGGGTATGAGAAGATTGTGCGCTGCTGCCAACTGGCCCGCGAACGGAAGCTTGAATGGCTCTGGGTCGACTCGTGCTGTATCGACAAGCGCAGCTCAGCCGAGCTGAGCGAGGCCATCAACAGCAGTCAGTACCTTATGCTGTGAGACGACAGACCGAAGACTGACAGCCAGCTCAGTGTTCAGCTGGTATGCGCTCGCAAAGGTATGCTTCGCGCACTTAGCCGACGTCGACCTTCGAGGCGAGGAGAACCTCATTGACCAGGTTGCGCTGTGCGACTGGTTCAACCGCGGCTGGACGTAGGTTTGCGCCGCACGAAGCAACTGCATGGAAATCATGGGGCTAATCTATTCGTAGGCTGCAAGAATTGCTGGCTCCGAAGACTGTCTTGTTTGTCGACAAGCATTGGACCGTGTTTGGCGCCAAATACGCCGGCACGGACACTCCAGAATTCATGTCAGAGCTTGCGGTGCATCCGGCTCAGATGCGCGACCTTTTGACCTGGAGGACGGGTCTACCTGATATTGTCCTGATCGAGCGTGATGCCATTTACGCCCGCAGCGCTGCCCAGCGCCTGAGTTGGGCCGCAAAGCGCAAGACCACCAGAGTCGAAGATCTGGCCTACTGTCTACTTGGGCTATTTGACATCCAGATGCCACTGCTGTACGGCGAAGGTGCCGAAGCTTTCACTCGACTGCAACAAGAGATTCTGACGCGGTACGATGACGAGTCAATCTATGTGTGGCGACCCCTTGATCAGATTGGACATTCGATAACTGACCGGGAAGGTGAATGGGGAATGCTGGCTCGCATACCCGCTGAGTTTGCAGGTTGCAGTGAAGTACGCCTGTTGCGTGGCGTCAGTTCACGCAATCCGTCTACTTTAACCGGCCACGGAATCCAGATCTCGTTCCCGCAGCCTTCCCCAATCCAGGTGGATGGCACGTCTCTTCCGAGAACCGTACAGAGCGGCTTATTTTGGTCCAAAGATCAAAAACGCGAATTTGTGCTAATCCCTTCATGCACTCACTCGTATTCCTCGACTTTGATGGGACCTCCTGCTGCCATCCACCTGAGGCTGAACACCACGTGTGCACATCTTACACGCATAGGGTCTTTCAGCCGGCAGGAATGGCTTGACGCTGTAATGTCGCATAAGTGGACACCTGTCCACGCAAACTTATTGCTATACATCCATACGACCATGAAACAACTCCAGGCCTGCGCTCTGCATGCTCGATCCAGGCTTCCAGGAGACAAGGATATGTGGGCTGGCAGCATTGAGTATGGAACTTAACAAGCAGTGCAGTTAATCGACCTCGAGAGCATCAGCGTCCCGTATTCTACCTCTTCGTATGATTCAATCGCACAGTCCCGCCCTCATACGCCGGCGGCGTGTCCTGCGGCAAGGGTGTGCTCCCCTCAACGGCCGAGCTCGATGTCCCGCCCGGTGTAGATCGCCTCTCTCGGCTCCGCGACGGCCCAGTTGCATCAGGTACCGTAAAGCCATACGTCGCGCCCACCATCCGCTCAATCCCCGGCGACTTGTCAACGAAGCCGTCTCCCGGCACATCCTGCAAGATTCGCTCAAGCTTCCTCTCTACATCCCGCTTGAGAACCAAAAAGGCCTCCGTCTGATCCTTACCAGCACCATCCGGCTCGACTTTAGCACGGATTAAGCCGTCGAGCTCGGCGACGATTCGGGCGACGACGCTGTTGTCCTCGAGTCGTGAGAAAAGCAGGCGGAATTGGTAGTTTTTGAATTGGAGGTCGCCATTGTTCGAAATGACCGTTATGACGGCATCTACAACCCCCTTTTAGCGCTTGCATTGCAATGATGGGACCTTGGTTCCGTACGAATGAATTGGTCACGGTCTTTGTCGCTGACGAAGGGCTTGTTTTCCTTGTTAAACCACGATCCGTGCGAACTACGGAAGGATACTGTAGCGTTTGCTGCAAGCTAACGATCAGACTTGCGTTGGAAAGGTACCATGAGACGACAAAGACATGCCCATAGATGGTTGAGCTCGGCATCTGGCCCATGTCATTGATTACGACCCAGGCTAGTAAGCAAGCGGTATAGGTACATGAACAGTAACATTTCTCAAGGCGACAGTGAGACAGATGGTCTGTTTGAAAGTAGAACAACACTCAAGGCAGCAACTTCCTAGATCCTCTCCTGATCGATTGCGACGAGGCTGCGCTCGGCTGTTGGACATATCTTCGGATTCTGCGTTCGCTGCGCCACAGGCTTGCCATTGCAGTCGCGTTCCGACGGTAAATGTCGAAGGATTCCCAAAGATTCATTTTCAACTAGGAAGCACAAAGACCTCTCTCGATATCGTCTGTCGCTCCGCTCTGTGATGTCAGACACACAGGGTCGCACTATCTGTCAGGCCGTCTTGCTTCGGAACTTGAGCAGTCATGTATCCAGGTTGGAAGAAGTACGCAGACAAGGTGTCGTTTGCTTTGACGCTTTCCGAAGTACCCTCCGCATTGCGAGTGTCTGTCGCTGGAGGATACGTTTGCTATCAATCATAGAATACCGTTTACCAAAGGTAAGGCGCACCTGCTCTCGCGCCTCAACATGGAATTTCGAACAAAAGGTATCCTGTCCAGCACACCCTTTGCCTTGCGAATAGAAGCAGCCAAAGTGCTGTGCTGTCTCATTGAAACGAGTTTCATGCTGCCCCTCGCCGTGCGCAACTCCAAGGCGATCCGGTTCCCGTGTCGTGCTGCATCTGGCAAAGCTGTGATGTTGCGGAAAGGTTCGCCTCACGAGCATATTGACCATCGCGTCGTATTATCATACGAACCAAAGCCCACATCAAAATACCGAGCCAGCAGTCTCTTCGTTGATCACCCGTCTACTCACGACCTCAATGACCCGTCCTCTTCACCACCTCAACAAGCCCTTCACGTCTAGCTTCCTCTCCCATCAATCCTCCTCCAGACCTCCTTCTCCCCCTCCGCTAATGCCGCCCCCGCCTTACTCAACCATCCCTTAGCTGTCTCCCAGACCCCTCCCTCTCCCCCAAATTCGCCTCCGCCCGCCCCGGCCCCACCTCCCAGGCCCAGCCCTCCTGGCAAACTCCCACTCCTCGCACTCCTCTCCTCCATATCCAGACTCGCTCGCTGCGCCGGACTCATCTCCTGGGCATACTGGTTCTGCACGTAGCCTGGTGGATGCTCGGAGCTGATCCTCCTGTCAGATACTGGGCCCAGGTTGACTGTTCGTAGTCCTCCTCCGCTTGGCACAGGGGCTGCGGGTATGGTGGAGGAAGTTGGTGTGTAGTTGTGCTGGAGATTCTGGGCCTGCGGTGGGGGTGCATACATATGATTCAGCGCTCCTGCGAAGGGCGTAGCCTGTACTTGACCTGGTTTAACAGGCACAGCGCCCGGCTGTGGCGCTGGCGGACCATCACTCGCTCCTGATACGGAAGTCGTGCGCGTAGGCTGTGGCTGCGCGCGAGGAACGTATGGTGTAGGCGCTGGGACGGCCGCAGCGCCAGGTTGCGCCGGAGGATACACAGCCTGATACGCCGGCTGTGTCGTAGTCGCTGGTACACTCGCAGGCGCAGGAGCAGGAGGAGCACCGGCTGCCGTCCCTGCTGTTGCTTCCTTGGTTTTGGTGGGGGTGATGGGGTCGTCGATGTGGACGGGAATGGGCGGCATGTTAGCTGTTGTATTGCGGATTCTGCAGGTGGTGTGTTGTTATTTGATGGGAGTTGAAAAACAATAGGAACGTATGCGCAAACAGGCCATGGATTGTTGCCTGACGCATTGCTATTGACACGGTTTGTGTCCCTTGCGGAAGACATATCAGATGACGTACGTCCCATCAGATCACGTGGAGGGAAGCTGCAAACGAGTTAGCCTTGCGCGGGCAAAACATGCGAGGGAGCTCCGAACTAGACACCAATGAGAAGCAGACATGAGAGGGTCACAGCTCTTAGCAAAAACCCGCAAACCAAGTAATACAGTCGGATAGAGGCAATGCCAGCTAGTGTACACGACGCCATGCAACGCTGGCTCTCCTCCCGCGTAACCATGCCGGGCAAAGCCCCAGGTCCAGTCTACTAGCACACACTCTCCGCGCTCTTCTTTTGAATGACTGCAGTCCACCGGCGTACAGCACCCCACAGCTCGCATCCACCGCCATTTATACACTCGTGGTTGATGTGGTTGATCTTCTGGACGTCGACAGAGCGAGACGCTTACGCGCCCTTGAACTTCTTGCCGAACATGAGCAGCTGCACCTGGTCGTAGATGGACAGCACACCAGCACCGGCGACACCACGAAGGATGTTGGCACCGGCACCCTTGAAGAGCGACTTGACACCCTCCTTGGCGACGATCTGCTGGAAGGCATCGATGGACGACTTGTACTTGACGGCCTGGAAAACAAATCAGCGCCGCGTTCATGCGTCTCAGAGTACGTGTTGTAACTCACCTCACCAGACGTCATCATCATGCGACGACGGACAGTGTCAAGCGGGTAGGAAGCAATACCAGCACCAGTGGTGACGGACCAGCCGAGCAAGAACGAGGCCAAGAAGTTGCCCTCGAGCGGGCCGACGAGGATGACGGGCTTGAGCGAGTCGTACATACCGAAGTAGAGACCGCGGTAGACGATGATACCAGTGACGGAGGGCATGAAACCACGGTAGAGACCGGCAATGCCGTCCGAGGCGAGGGTCTTCTTGTAGACATCGATGAGACCGTTGAACTGGCGCTCACCACCCTTGGCGGCGGACTTGGCGTCGTTAGCGAGACGGGTACGGGCGTAGTCGAGGGAGTAGACGAAGAGGAGGGAGGTGGCACCGGCGGCCTGGTAGATCTCGTTAGTACCAACTTCCCACGCATTGTGATGGGGTGTTTAAAACTTACACCACCAGAGGCAAGGTTACCAGCCATCCACCACCAGTAGCCATCACGCTCCTTCTTGTAGCCGAACATCGTCTTGAAGCTGTCGCGGAAGGCGAAGTTCAGGGCCTGGGTAGGGAAGTAACGGATGACGTTGGCGGTGTTGCCACGCCACAGCGCGACCATGCCCTCGTCGGCGGTTGTGCGGCGGAAGCAGTCCGCGATACCGGCATACCGGCGGTCGAGACGACCAGCCTTGATCATCTCATCCTGTAGTGCAAATGATTTGTTAGCATTGCGATAGCTCCCTGCAAGCTTCGGGACAGGCTTGGCTGCACGATGCGGTCACCCGCCGTGCGAGCGCGCGCCTGCCTGTCGCCGGAGGTGTGCATCATACCTGGTTTTGGATGAGGAGCTTGACACGCTCAATGGGCGCGGCAGCAGTCTTCGAGACGGCGGCAGAGACACCACCCACTGTTTTGTTGCATTAGCATCCGTGCGCTGCGCAATGTGAAAGCTCTTTCCCAGCTCTTATCGCGGCCGGCAGCGGCGACAGCGCCAGCACCAGCGCCATCGCTACACCATCGAGGAGCAGCTGCAATCGGGGGTGGACGTACTCAAGAAGTCGACGACGAAGCCGGGCATGCCCATGAAGGACTTCTCGGCCTCTGCAGGCAGGCTGTTAGCTATCATTCTTGTGCGGCTCGGTCGTCATCAGCTTCTGCCAATGGCGCAGCGTAGCACTCACGGTTAACCTCTCCCTTGGCCATTGTGACGGTGTTGACCTGTGTGATAGGTGCGGAAGGGGAAGAAAAGGGTGTCTGTAATGGAGTGGAGATGGTGATGTGAGTGTCGTTGTGGATGAAGAAAGCAAAGGAACTTTTTGTACGCTGGCTGGAGAAGCGGCAAAGGAGAAGGGAGTAGGCGGTCCGTGCGCGGGCGTTTTTCGCCGATTCTTTTACCCTGCCAACTGCCAAAGTGTTGAGTAGATCCCGTAACTCCCCGAGGTCAACAGTTTGCCAGCTGCGAGTAATAAAATGCAAGATTCCCTTGGCTCCAATTCACACGGCCTTTTCTCGCTCCACCTCAGGAGAACAGAGTGAGATCGACATAACTGTTGGCCAGAAATGGGCCAGCAATGCGACTGAGGAGGCAGGAAAGCAGACGAAAGCGGCTTGAGAGGACTCGAAATGAGCCAGATCTAATTCCCGGATGCCGACCCTGTCCTTGCTCGTAAAGGCTCTCTATGCACACCAAGGGAGCGGACCCTTTTTGGCAGTCGTCGATCTACGACCAGCCATGAGTACCACCCCGCGCGTGACTTGGAGAGTTATGTACGGACTCTTCCGTGAAGAGATGGACCACAACGTGAATCATGGATCGCAGTCCTTCAGGCTATCGGCAATCTTGCTGAGTTTATCGCCACGGCTCGGGATGGACTGCGAGCGCTCGATGCAGTTGTTCGGCGTAGACCTCATAAGCCTAGGGTTCGGGACTGCGTGGTTGGTCTACTGGCCGACATGGTGCAGCAATGCCTCGACCAGGACCTCGCGAATACAGTTTACATTGGGCTGCCATTAATCACCCATTGGTACGTCACGAAGGCACCAACACGGCGCTTATGACCATTGCTGGCGTGGATGAAAGACTACAACTGCGAAGAGCAAACGAGTTACGACTGCAGCGCCGACATCACATAAACCTTGAGGTCTTTGAGTATCCGCGGAGGATCGCGGTTATGACCCCGAACGCGGACCTATTCTATCACGGACAGATATGTTCGATGGGCCTGCTCTTGGAGGTGAGTCTGCGTGTCACCAATCTTTGCCCGGCGTGAAATGTCTACGGTACTTCTTTTGTGAATCGATTTAGCATCTGCTTCGGGGCAGCTGCGCTCCCTTCTGTATGTCAAGTTCCCAGACATTGCACAGCAATAGATGAGGCTGAGCATCCACACCGATACCCGGCGAGCACATCTTGAAATATTAACCTGGACCCATGGCGCTTCTCGCACTTCAGAGATACGTACGACACACCAACATTTCATATTGATGATAGGTGCATTGCGCGGCAGCTCTACGTACGCATATCGTTGCAGGTGGGCTTGGCTGCGGCTGCACCTTCCTGCATAATCGGCCCCACATCCTCGACCTCACTCATCTGACATCACCTCTTCTTTTCCCGCTCGCACGACGACCTCCTCTAAGCCGCAGACCACACCAAAAAATAGGAACCGCCTTTAATCAACGTATGGTATGTATCGCTGTCTGTCATCACGCACATTATCAGGCTCATACACCTCGCGCTCACCGCTCCACTGGCCACAGCAGCCTCCTCAATCTCAACTGAAGTACGCGAACACTGGATGCGCCGCGCCATCGCTGCACTCACTGAATTGGTATGTCCGTATACATCCCAGGCCTTCGGCGCCGCAGTAGTAAACCACACAGGCTCCAACAACGGCTACGGCGATCTTATCTGCATCGGCGCAAATTCGATCCTCTTCACTGGCGACCCAACCTTGCACGGAGAAATAGCCGCCATGCGGAACTGCACCTCTATATTCACCGATCCCAACGGTCCTTACAAATTCGACGGCCCCGGAGCCATCGCTGCATTCAGGGATCTGACAATGTATACCACTGGCGAACCTTGCCCCATGTGCGCCACTGCTATGCGTAGGGCAGCGTTCAAGGAATGTGTGTTTGCTACCAGCGTACCTACGCTTGTCGATCTCGGATGGGCACAGAGTGAGATCCGCACAAAGGAAGTTTATGATCGGTCTACTGCGCTGGGGAGGGAGACTGTGTTGTTGGAGGGGGTGCTGACGAATGAGACAGATCCGTTGTTTGCTTGGCAGTTTGATGACAGTCATCCCTGTCCTGCAGGGTGTGGGAGGGATAAAGGGAGTGGGACTTGCGTTACCCTCGAGAATGGGTATGAGGAGCTTTATAAAGAAGGCTTGGGTGGTCTTTGTGCCAGCGGCAAACGGACGAATGTGGCAAGTTAGCTTCCTTCTGTGATCCCGGAAAACGCGATCTTTCGTAAGCTACGCCCCATAGACGTGGTCCAGCCAAGAACCTTTGCCGCAGACGACGCATTGCACACCGCAAAGGTCCCGGTTCTAGTAGTCGCTCAGCCGGAGAGAGCTGCCAAGACAGGATCCCGGTGTACAATCTGAACACCGCGAACAGGACCATGCCGAACACCTGCTGAGAAGTATGGAGGAGCAAGGCCACACACATGCCCCTTTGACTCTCGAGCGTGGTCTGCGTCGACGACGACTCGGCCGCCGATACGGGCACCGCCGGAACGGAACTCGTCCGCAAGCCACTGGCGGTCGGTTGGGCACTCCAATCCAACCGCAGGTGTTGGAGGTGCAGCATGCTCCAGCGATTTAGCCGGACATTCTCATTAGCCAGAGCGCCTTGGAAAGCGGCTGCAAGACTCGAGAGCCTACCCACTCATCCACCCCAGCCCGGGAGCACGTCAGCTCGGAACTTTCCTTCTCCCCCGGCCTCCCCTCCCACATCGCCTCCTCCCAGCTCCAACAGACCTTCGACCTCCACGCCCAGCCTGACCTCTACACCGAAGAGCAGGCCATAGCCTGCGCTGACGATGTACGCCCTATTAACAACTCCATGCAGATCATGGGCTATACCGTCGACTACGACAAACAAGACATCGACTCCGAGATCGTTCCATACTGGAGGTGTGATTTGACACCTGTTCAGCGTCTTGAGGCTCCCATCAAGCTCTCTCGGCGTGAAGTACGGAGGCTTACTGCGCATTTGCATGAGTATACTGGGACGCAGAAGCAAGACGGAGTGTGGGAGTGGAAAGAGGAGATGGTAAGGGGGATGAGTTTGGATGTTTGGTAAATTCAGCAACCGAGAGCCAGAAGTACGACTGATGATGTTTCTGCAGGCCGTCGATGCATTTGGCGTTGAACGGGCTGGGTGGTGAAACCTGGAACGTGCTACTGCCGCCTTGGTTGGGTGATAAGATCAATGGTCAGAATGAGACGGAAGACGAGGCTGTGAGGAAAGGGCGCACGGCGATTCCAGCCGCTCCGTCATGATCTTGGCTAGCGTGGCATATTAGTGCGGGATCACGGCTGTGATCAGATGTAGAAGAACTTCATGGCATTGAGGACTCCATCGTACAGATGCCTGAGCGTGCAGTGGCGCCCTAGGCTTGGCATACATGCCAAGCTTCAGCCAAATGCTTCGTTTTCATACCTCCTCAAAATGGATTACCCGTCAACCTATTTCTTGTGCACTGGATTCGTAGGCAACCTACACAATACCATGTTGTTGCAGTATGCTCCTGCACCGATTGCTGGTGTAGAAGAGCTGGGTAAGCATTGCACGGACCAAGCGTTTTAAACGGGAACCTCGATCCTGATGTCACCGAAGGATTCACAACAGAACCAGCCTCGCTTCATAAGGTAGAGGTGTTGTGCAGCGTTACATGGTAGGCCATATGGGTGGCATTGGTTCTTTTCTGCCTCACGCTTTTCACCCTTCCACGCCACATTCGGCGCACAATGTCTTCGACGCACCGATCTTGGGGTTGTGCAAGACTCATGGTGCTGCTGGCTGCATCCCAGCTTGGGGACGCATACATCACCATCCCAATCAGTCAAGGACGTAATACAGTGACTCCGGCTCAGCAGGCTGCGCGAGCAGTGGTGAAGCGATCAGCTGGCTTCGCCGTGGCTTCCGAGACATTGTAAGTATAGTAGCGAAAAGCGAGAGAAACTACTGGGCTCCTAATCAAAATGGTAGCGATGGCGGTTTCTGGTTCGGCTCGTTCGATGTCGGGAAAGCAAACAATCTCTCGCTTCTTATCGATGTGAGTTGTTCGCTACTATTGCAACAAACAGCAAGTGTTGCTAACGCCATTTCTCATCGCCGCCAGACCGGCTCAGCAGACACGTTAGTAGATCCAGGCCTGTACCAAGCCAGCTCGGCCTCTGTGGACTTTCACAAAAGCGGCACCATCAACTACGCCACCGCGCAGCCAGACGGCTGCGGCCTTGCCAACATCTCTTACAATACCTTCCAGGACAACGTCACCTTAGCTGGCCTCACAGCACATCAGTATGTCGGCTCAATTATCAAGAAGCCCGAGCCCAACAACGAGACAATTACTGTGCTCCCGCACCAAGGCATTGTTGGTTTCTCAGCTGTTCTTGCGAACGAGACGAGTCTCGGCGGAGTGCCATTCTTTTGGAACCTCTGTCAAAGCGACGCCGTCAAAGACTGTCGGTTTGGTCTTGCGCTGGAGACCAATGGTACTGGTCAGCAGATCCTTGGCGGCATCGACGAGAGTCTGTTTCATGGCCCACTCCAGACAACTAGCTCGCAGACGTACTCTTGGCAGATTGGTGGAGGCATTACCGTGAACAGCACAATTGTTCAGACCAGTGAGTTCATGTGAGTAGCATCGATCGTGTAGACTGCGAGGTTTAGACTGATGTGACATTCTCAGTATTCTCGACTCTGGCACTGCGTAAGTGACTAGTCCCATACAACAGTGGAAGAGTGGACGCTGAAAGACTTAGCAACATCGTCGGACCGTACGATGCGGTTAAGTCACTGTTCGATGAGATGGGCGTTCAAGCCGTTGAGCAACCCGCGACTGCCGGCTGTGTCCCGGCAGTATTCGGCTACTATCCTTGTGACAAAGTTCCAGAAGTTGGTCTTGTCTTCGGCAATGACTCGCAGAGCTTCAACGTTGAAAAATCTGCCTTCTCGCTTGCCACAGATGGCTCAAACAACTGCACCAGCACCATCGTCGGGCTGAACAGCACAGACTTGGGGCCTCTATGGATATTTGGGCAGGCGTGGATGCAAGGGAAGTATGTAGACTTCCAGCAGGGCTTGGAGAATGCTACTGTGGGTGTGGCCACGTTGAAGGTATGTTGATCATCGAGTGCAGGGCAACTGTAGACTGATACAGTCGACCAGGGCTATGCGAATTCCACCAGCGCTACCAAGTCAACTTCTTCTTCGACGTCCTCACCATCGGCCAGTTCAACGTCGGCAGCCGCTGGTTCGATTTCACAGTCCCTGACACTTCTCGCCGGCGTGAGCGCACTTTTAGTAGCGGTCGTGTTCAGCTCCCCCTGATGAGACTTGAGATTCTCTGTGCATATGCCACACTTGCAAAGTCGATAATTTTATCTATCTTCTATCAGCATCCTCATCTCAAGTTGCTTATGGAGTCTCGTGGCGTTCATTGCTTTTTAGGCCGGATGAGCCAGGCAATAGAACCACCATTCTCCCCGTTTGGACCAGTGACTTTGACGTCTTTCTGGAAGACGAAGCCGTTCTTCTCATAGAGACCCCTGCCGAACACGCTGCTCTCGACCACCTGCACGGACCTTTAGCAAGCGTTCAGCACTTTCGGGCAGGCTAACTTACAGCGTCCACACCCAGCTCATCAGCCTTCTGCGTGCCCCAGCGAACCAATTTACTGCCCGCTCCGTTGCGCTGATACTTCGGGTCTATCGCAAGGATGTCGAGAGAGATAAGGTTACCTCCAGACTTCTGGATAGCTTCGGTGCGCAATGACAGAAAGTTCTTCGCCATCGCGCCTGCTACTGCCATTTCTTCCTCAGACTTCCAGTAATTGGTAGTGTCGGACGACTTGGCCGGGTCTGGAATGGTGTTGTTGGTGAAGATGTTCCATTTGGCCATCCCTACGATCTCGCCAGTGTCTGGGAGGAAGGCTTTGAGGAAGACAGTGTTCGGGTCTTCCTTTTTGTACTTGAGCATACGTTCGCCGCCTTGCTTTCTGCCGCTTTCTGCCCACTGGGCAAGGTCAGTTAGGGCTTGGTCATTGAGCATATTATCTCACGTGAAGAGGCCTTGATCCTAGTCAGCTCAACACGCAATGCCTAGAATTGGGGCTCATACCATGAGATATCGAAGAAGGGCTCGTTCCGATCGAATGCAAGCGAACAGATCTCAAAGATCCTATACTGTGGCGACGATCAATCAACCGTGCCTTGTACGATGGGCATGTAATCAGCTACCATGTCTTCATCTTGTACTCCTGCAACCTGCACTGAAGCTGCCATTCTGGTGGGACGACTGGAAGATACCAGAGGTGTGTTGTCGATGCGCATGTGTACGAATCCACAACTTCCGCAAAGAGAGTCGGCTCTGCGTGCGCCAAGAACCAATGCGTGCGTATCCCTGATACCGGCCTCTTGACGCAAAGCAATCACTTTCAGAGCAAATACACAACCTCTGTGGACGCAAAGGATTCAAGGCGCATCTCCGAAGCAGTGACAACAAAGCAGCAAGACCGCTATCGCGGGGCGGGTTGACTCAGACTGGTGGGACGCTACGGGTTTCGCTATCGTACTGGTAGACCTGCTCTTTCGGTCTCACCGCGCGGCCATATCATCCGCACTAATCGTGAGTCATCCCTTGGCATCTTTCTTGGACTGTCTACATCCTGAACCATCTTGCTCTCATCATGTTCTTCACCAGCTCTTGAGCGAAGACGAACATAACATCAGAAACATTCGCGGCCTCATAGGAGGCCGTCTTTCATATTTCTGAACAATGGTGGCTGCTACAACAAGCGCCATGTGCATCAAGGTCTTCAGATTCGAGTACGCAGCAGGAAGAGACAATCTTCGACGACTTCTTGGGTAGCAATATCTCCGGTCTCGACGTTTCCCAATTGAAACCTAGCGAGGCGTTTGCGTCGGGATCGGAGCCAATTGACTGGAGCTTTCTTAAGGATAACACGACTGGACATCAAAGCGACAACGACTGTCTTTCAGACATGTTTCAGCAATCATGGCAGGCCACAGCCGCTACGGGCCATGCAACGACTGTAATAGATACCGCATTCATGCAGTCTATCGATGCCTTCAGGGGCGATGACATCTCAAACTTCCTCGCCCAGCCTCAATCAAACGTCTCCTCAAAGTCAAACACCTCAGCGGTAAGATCACCGACGTCTGGGTCGACGGGCAAGTCTTCGCGCAAGCGATCACCAGAATCGCTCTATGCGTCCGACCAATCTACCATGAAACGACAACGCAACACTGAAGCCGCTCGACGGTATCGGCAACGGAAGGTTGATCGTTTGACCGAGCTGGAGGAAGCCCTGGCGAAAATGACGAAGGAACGCGACGACTTCAGGTTACGACTAGCGAAGGCAGAGGCGGAGAGAGATGTGTTGCGAGGCATTATTAGCGGGAAGGGTTGAAGCAATGTTGTGGAGATTTTTTATGATAGATGGACCAATGGCGGCGTTGAACCTTTCCATGTTGGCTCCATTCTCCCTCCATGACAGAACAGCTAGGTTCTCCGTACAGCTAGACTCGCCAATGACCGATCCGGAAGTGCACATGTTGCTCCAAGACCTGATAGTGAATATGGGTGTTAGCTTGGTATCGATCGAGTAATGGTCATCCGGAAGGCAGATGGGTATTGTACTCAGGCGATGTCGGATAATGATCGCATCGAGCCTCCTCCCAATGTCTGGAAAGTGTTGCTCTGGTCTCGGCAAAAGGTTGTAATCATAGGCGATGGGCTGATCGGGCAAAGGACGCAACTTACTTTGAGCAGTTGGGTAGATCAATATGACGTTTTCGCCGTGAAGTGATGGGCGATGGGATTCTACAACTGCTCAACAAGGCGGAGTACTATTATAGATCTATCGAAACTGTTGTCACTCTCGCTCAACTCGCAAACATGATGGCTCATATTGAGCGAGCCGACGCTTGGATCGTCGTTGCAACCCCTCCGATCACTGCGTTCGGATGTGCCCACGAGTAGAGTTGGACTCTTATCAACACAACACAGACACCGCAATCAGCAGAAAAGAGAATTAACGCTTGTCGAGAGTACTGCACAGCATCCGCTTTTCCAGTTCATGAAGTCGATATGCAAACAAGGGCCATGTATTCCCCCTTTCCGACGCCTTCGCTTCATACGCATAATAAGTGTCCTCATTCCTGCCCGCATTAATCGCCATCGATGACTTTAATTGAGTCTCGGCGCCTAACTTCCATCATCTCTACGAAAACAGAACGATCCTGGTTCCCTCGTGTACACTGGTGCCTACTCATTCACTCAACCTCTCTTCTTGGGCATAGCCAACGCAGCCAGTCTCGCCTGACTAATTGTGCTCGGTCTCCCCTTCTTCTGTGCATTCTTGCCCTGCGTTGGCGCCCTCACACCCTTCAGCTTGCCACCCAACATCGGCATCCTGCCTTCAGTAGTCTTCATCGGCGACGGTGCACACACAGATTTCAGCTCCGTAGGATTAGACCTCGCGCGCTTGGCTGGCCTCGCCTCCTCATCAACATCACCCGCGGGAACCGGCGTATTCTCTTTGTCTGATGTATGTCCACCCGCAGCAAGCTCGTGGTTCTCGAATTCGAATTTACGCTTCTTGCTCCCTGTGGCTGGCGGTGGTGCTTCGGAGGTGCGTGGAACGACCTCCGGCTCTGCTGAGACGGGGCGGATGCTCGCTTTACCCATTTTGGCTCTAGCAGGGGACAAGGCGTTGGGAGACTGACTGAATGTAAGTCCGTGCCAGTCTGCGCGGAAGGTGAAGTCGCCAGGAGCCACAGTCTGACGGCGGTTTTGAGGGCTTGGCGAGACGATGACGGCTGGTGAAGGTAGGGAAGGATATTCGACGTCCATGGGCTTACCGTGGGAGCTGGCGTCCTTCAAGTGTAGCGTAGAGTCCTTAGATGGTGTACTAGAAGTAGACTTGGCCTCGTAGCGTTCTTTGGTCGATGACGTGAAGTCGACGTGTTTGCGCACAGGCGCTGTGGCTGGCGGCCGCGAAGACAGGAAACTGTATTTGCTGATCTCAGCCTTGGGAGGCGTAGCGACATGAGTGCCCGCCGCGATCTTAGCGGGGTCGTCCGAATACAAGCGTTGCGGAGAGCGTAAAATGGATTTCATTGGAGAGGCGCGGAGGAGGTTGAAGCGAGACAGTAGGCCTGTACTCTGACCCGAGGTAGCAGAGACTTTCGGTGCGGCAGGATTGCTAGGTAAAGTGATCTTCGAGGGCGACCGCGCAAGTAGCGGAACATCGGGCTGCTTCGACACACTAGTCTTTCTGACCGCAGACTTAGCGATGGACATCCTGAGTGGCGAGCAAGCCAGGAGTGGTGCGGAGGTCTGGTTAGAGGTATCGGTACCATCATCCCCAGGTTGTCGCTTATGTGGAGCCGGCTTGAGTGGCGATCGAGATAGGAGAGGGCTGACTAGCTGGCCTTGTTCGTTGATAGGCTGCTTGGACGCGCCGAGGATGGCAGCTTTAGAAGGAGACCGATGAAGTAAGGGGGTGGCGGATGCTTCTTCAGACTTCCTCCCGAGCAAATTCGGCTTTGATGGGGATCGCATCAGACTTGGCGCTGGTATCTTGCTGGTCTTGATTGACTTGACGCTAGCAGCGCGAGACAAAGATGCCTGTGTCGGAGTTGCAAGGCTCGAAGTGTTTGAAATCTTGCGTTGAGGCGTATTAAGCTGACTGTTGCTGCTGGACAGTGGGCGGGTTGCGGATGAGTTGTCTGCTTCTGTCCGCTTGATCCGCTTCGTTGGTGAAGCTGGTGGGCCGGCATCGGCGCGCAGATTGCTCGTTGCTATCGCCTTTTGAAGTTCGCTAATTTGTAGATTCGGCTTCGATGCACTGTATTGCAGTGTCTCAGCCGGCTGCTCATCCAGGTTCGCCTTGGAAAAGCTGCGCTTTAGAGTCTTGGCATCCGAGATCGCGACTTCCTCTTTCAGCGGCACAGTCTTCACCCTGCTGGGGTCCGCCCGGAACGAAGACGGATGCGCCGCGATACTCGCCATCTTCTCAAATGCCTGCTTGTGCACATCGCTAAACCTACTGCGCTTGCCTTTGGGCGTAGCCATTTTGCAGGCCTCAGCCCAGGCCAGCGCGCTCGCTTCGCCACTGGCAGCCATTTGCTCGCGGATCTTCGCGGCTTCCTCTCTCTTCTCAAGCATAAGCTTCTTCGCTTCTGGACTCAGCTCAAGAGAGTGCTCCCGTCTAAATGTGAACTGGCATGTTGGCGACTTGGCGGCTTGCACAGGATTTTGTGCTCGGGTCGGTGTCGCCTGAAGCGTCGCGATGCGACTCGCCTTTTTGGATGGCACAGTCTGCGGGACCATATTCGAAAATCCCAGATATCGTGCCTCGTCGAGTGGCTTGGCGGCAGTCTGGTGGTGTTTTTGCGGATGCATTTCTTCGTCGGCTGGCTGGATTGGCGCGCTGTCTTTCGGGGTAGACTGCAGACCAATGTTCACGCGCTTTGCAGGCCGAGTAGGTGAGTCTGTAGGCGAGTTCGAGGATACCCCTGGCATCTCGTCACCCTCGTCCAGCGACGGGAGCCTCGCCGGAACAGTCTTGGGTGTGTGGGCGCCGGTATCGTGGGAAAGCGAGACACGCTTGGGTGTCGCCGAGTTCCCGTTGCGCAGCCGCGCAGATGAACGGCGAGCCATATCTGCTACAACTGCCTGCTGGACTTTGCGCTGAAAGCAAGGTGATGTCTGTGAGGTGATGCTGCGATTGGCCAGTGTCGGAAGTGTGGTATGCGCCGAGACGAGCGGGCGCTTGTTTACTTTGCGACGTCATGCTGTCAACACGGCTGTCGGGAGACTCCCCGCCGCTTCTAACCACATGGAGTCTAGCCAGTCTCCTGAAATGGCAATTGTAACAACTTTTCACATGTGCATCTTTGCGCGTCAGCCATCTGGTGGTCTGACAGGTGTTCCTGGCCTTGCATAGTCAGAATCAATTGAGCAAAGCAGCG
Source organism: Acidiella bohemica (assembly GCA_019670975.1). Lineage (NCBI taxonomy): Eukaryota > Fungi > Ascomycota > Dothideomycetes > Mycosphaerellales > Teratosphaeriaceae > Acidiella > Acidiella bohemica. The sequence goes on from JAGUCJ010000010.1 coordinate 299,932, forward strand.
TCCGTTCTTCTGGGTTCTTCAGTACTTGAATCGTCTCCTACAATCATCGCTTCCGGTCAAGCTATCAGGAAACCCGAGACACCATATCAATGACAACCAGCAACGGCGACGTTCGCCACCGTCAGGCCAATGGCAAGGCTGGCGGGGCTTTGGAAGATGCTCTGAGAAATGCCGCCAATGGGACCACCATTGCAGGCAAGAATGATGCTGCCATCACAATCAAGCGCGATGCTCAATCATCTGCAAACTACATCAATCTCGCTATATGCGTTGGCGGCATATACGCTTCCTTGTTCGTTGGTAGATCCGCATGCAATGGACACCTTTACTGACAATACATCCAGCCTAACCTGGGGTATTCTTCAAGAACGCATTACAACAACCAATTACGGCACCGACTCCAACCGCGAAGTTTTCAGATACCCCGTGGTAATGAACACGGTCCAATCTCTCTTTGCGGCCACCCTAGGCTACACCTACGTTCTCATCTCCCGAAAATCCTCCTCGGACCTCCCGATCATCCCCTCGACCAAGATCCTCTGGCCCCTTCTCCTCGTTGCTGGGACATCAGCACTGAGCTCTCCCTTCGGCTACTCGAGTCTGGCGCATGTGGATTACATCACCTTCATCCTGGCCAAGTCTTGCAAACTTCTACCGGTGATGTTCTTGCATGTTACTTTGTACGGCAAACGGTATCCGTTCTATAAGTACGCTGTTGTCGTGCTCGTTACGGCGGGCGTGGCGATCTTCACTTTGCATCAGTCTTCAGGCTCGAAGAAGAAGAAGGGAGCGGATGGGAATAGTGCTTATGGTTTGATGCTGCTTAGTATCAATCTCATGCTTGACGGATTGACGAACTCGACGCAGGATGACATTTACGCGAGATTCAGGCCTTACACAGGGCAGCAGATGATGTGTGCTTTGAACGTCATGAGTACGTGTATCACGACGGCGTATTTGCTGTTAAGTCCGTACATTGCGCAGACGGGGATTGGGCACTACGTTGGCATGGAATCCAACAACTCCGCAGGCGAGTTGCAGGAGGCGTTGGCGTTCATTCAGAGGCATCCGAATGTTGGGTACGATATCCTGGGATTCGCGTTCTGTGGTGCGATGGGGCAGGTGTTCATTTGTAAGTCTTGCTGCACTCCACAGGAAATTAGATGGGCGCTAACATGTTTGTGCAGTCCGCACCCTGTCCCTCTTCGGCTCTCTGCTGCTAGTCACGGTCACCGTGACGCGGAAGATGCTCACCATGATACTTTCGGTCCTGTACTTCGGTCACAGCCTCACAGGCATGCAATGGCTGGGCGTCGGTCTTGTCTTCGGTGGGATTGGCATTGAAGCCGAGCTTAGCAAGCGGGAAAAACAAGCTAAGGAGAAGGCGAAGAGAGATGGGCAATCCAAAGCGCAATGATTTGACAACAATGTGAATTTGGAAGATAGAGATAGAGTGATTATATACAAATTGACTGGTTACGGCTGGAATGCCTGAAATCTATGGCTGTCCAGCCGCGGAGTGTCCTAAGAACTGTGACAGAGCCTGACGATCAAGTCTGCTGGCCGAATTGCCATCGGGCCTAGCTCTTTCCGGCACCAGAGAACAAGTTGCTGAGCCAGTTGTCCTCTCATCGTACGCGAATATCCATGCCGTTCTCCTTCTACTCGCCCGGATCAACAAATCGCACTTACGGCGTGGCACCAATACACTCGACTTCCATCGGGGCCGGCTCCGCCATCATGGCAGACGAAGAGATCCCCTGGCTCTCAAAGAACGACTCCGGAGCTTTCCAAACCGCCCGCCGCGTGCTCTCCACAGGATCTCATGACAAACCAGCGGCGAGGTGATATAGGGCCACCCAGGGGCATGGGTCGGCGACTTGGGCCGCATGCAATGTCCTCTGCACATCGCGGCCATCGCGATATTTACCGCCGGTCTAGATGGATCCGTCGGCTGTCGAGACCTAGTCACCACGTGGAGGGTACCTTCTGAAGCGTGCTGGGCTGCAGACTGCCGGGTTAGGCTGTGCGGCTCGGAAATTGGGAAGAATCTGCCTTCGCCCTAGAGACTTGTGCAGCCACTGCTCATGGCTCTATTTGCCGCAGCTTGTGCTCCAGATGGTCAACCCAGCTGATGGCGCCAGCTAGATAGGACACTCTGGCGGTACGAGGCATTTGGCCAGAGCTGGCGTCAGATTGCGCGGAGCTGAGAAATGAATGAGAAAAGCCTTGACGAGGGGATATCACTTTTTAAAGGGCAGCCGCGATGATAGTGCGAGCCGTCATAGGCAAGGGTAGCGATCTTCGTCCTGGCCTTTGTACCCAATGCCTGTGTGGCACATTGCTGGCGCAGCTTTTGAGCGCGCTGAGGCACTTGACGAGTCGGTAAGCGCAGCGAAACCATCTCGGCGATCAATGTCGCATCATTCGCGGAGCTTCAGCTTTCCTCGCAAGCGATGGTCTTCAGTGCCGGTGATTGACACCATGGACTCCCTTCAACTCTTCGCCGCAAGCGTGGCTTGCGCGAACGTGACGCTACAGCCGTCGCACCATCAATTACGGCATCCCACCCACACCTCCTAATAATTCTCCGAGCTTCCAATTCGCCAAGCCCGGTGCGTACGTCTGCGTGTTTTGCATGACGAACAACTTGTCGGTGCAGCGAGCATCCGGTACACCCTCAGACGTCAGGGCGGGTAGCACCAATCGCTTTGCAATGCTCAAACCAGCGACCGCACGCCTCCCGCATTCCTTGCTTCTCCCGGAGAAGCCTCATTCCTGGCCGGATCTGCGCTATCGACAATCTTGCTGATATCACCAGTGAATCTTTGATCGGTCGATCGAAGGCGCCTGGCGTGTTGCGAGGTGGGATGAGAGAGCCATATGTTGATCGTGAGATCGTTTGGGGCCAGTCCGTCCGGAGATAGATATAGAGGAGGTTGCTCAGCTATTCCTTGGCTTCTATGATCCCACTTCTATAATCCCATCAGGAGTTTCAAGGCAGACTCTCAAGGCACGAGCATTTCCAGAAACATGCATTTCGCACTGTTGCAAGTCCTTTCCATCACTTCGGTAGCGGTCGGGGCGGTCATCCGAATCCGGACCGCAGCTGTTACGACCGCCTCGGCCTCGACCATCGTCGATAACATCAACATCCCTGTTGCGAAGCAACGAGCCAGTGTGACGCTTCCAATTAATGTTATCGTTACGACTTCGGCGACCGCAACTTCGACCACCTTGACTTCGACCATCACTTCCGCTACTGCAGACACAATTCTTCAGGTGGTCGCCTGCACGCCAAGCTCGGTTTGCTTTGATGGCTTCACCTGCGGATTGCGATACGGAGGGTATGCAGCCAAACCTCATCGCCGGGTCAAATACTGTCGCTGACGAGTTTCATGCAGATGCTACGATAGTAACTTCTGCAACGGCGTGACCAGCTCCTTCCCTGTACCAACATGCACTTCCAATGTCGCAGCTGGTCTCACCCAGAACGATATATTTGCCGAAGTGGAGGAGCCTAATGGAGCCGCGGTGCCTGTAGTCGAATGAGTGGGGCTAGAGAGAGACGAGGTCTGATTGAGGATGTGTATGCAATGCAAAGGTCTATGAGTTGTCAGCAACGACTTGTACGATATGCGGACGATAGAGTAATGACACCACACGACATCGGCGAGGTCAGTTAGCTGTTTCATCCGAATGTCCAACAGGTAAATTCGATACCATTCCAGAAGTGATATTGACAACCACTCCAACGAGCTTGTCGCAATCTCACTTCGTTCCACCGCAACGCCACCCGTTTCCACCAAGCCCAGCCTTCATGAGGTCCATTCTGAAACTGCGCCGATCCGTCCCATTCATGCAAGCTTGTTCACGTAAGACGACACTCCGTCGGCGACACTTACGTCACCTGGCACAAAAGTTCTTGCTCCAAGATGTATTTGCCCTCCTTATACTTCTCGCCAGCCTCGTACGCCCTGTCGTACTTCCAGCCCACCACCTCCTTACATTGCCGGCAGAAGATGTCTCTGACCACATGCCGGCCAGTAGTCATGTTGCGCTCAACGGCCTCACCCTGCTGGTAATTGACGACGCTGTTGAAGAGGTATGCTTTGCCATGCTGGCCACGGAAGTTCTGCAATGCGAGTCAGCCTTGTTGAAGTAAGACTCGCAGTCGTACTGCCACGATGGACTCACCCGGCTGATGATCTCGTCGTGGTCGGCTAGATGCGTCTTGCATGTCCGGCAGCCATAGATACGTTTCGAGTTGAGGTAAACGTTGTAGGCAAGACCCATGCTCGGTGTCGGGGGGCGTCCAGCCCAAGTAGCTCGGTGATGGTGTTCAAGTGATATATTCTGGACGGCTCGCAACTGGGATGTTATGGGGGAGATGATGTGCTTGCTACGGCGCAACAGCTATCTCGGCCAACGCACGGCCTGATTGCTGGAGCCTCCACGGCGCCCGGGTGTGTGAGATAGCTCGTGACCAGCTTCCAAGACGCGATCAGCTGACCGGCGAGTGAAAGGCGTCGTGCTACGGGTCAGAATCAAGTGTGAACTTCGGGCAAGTGTTTGAGCTGGAGACAATCTTCGTTCCACGGTCTGCTCAGCTGGCAAGTTCAAAGGTCGTTGCTATCGAGCTTGAAGCGAGTGTAGAGGGCGTACTGAAGGTAGATAGATCGCCGGCACCTGGGAAGCATGCCGGTGACAGCTGCGAGATGCACGGGCATGGCAGTGGGGCCAGGCTGGGAGCACGTTGCGGGGCAGCCGATGGAAAGGAGGCTGCTCTTTCGAATGCAGACTCCCGAATATATGCATTCCTGGGTCCTTCGCAATCAAGGTATTTGAAGCACTATCGATCTCATTTGTGAAAGAAGAGAGTACGTTGTTATTTGCTGCGTTCTGGTCGGACACGCTGCACACCGATGATCCGTGTTGGTACCTGTGGCAGCCAAGCATCGGCGCCCGACTCGGGACCGCACAGCAGTCCGTAGATCCGTTACGACCGTCTTTCTCATACCGACATGGTATGAAACCCATCGATAAGCTTCTGCTTTGAAATCCTATTCCTGAAGCCCGCAGATATATAGCGTGTAGAGACGAAGCTAATGTGCTAGAGGAGGTAAGAAAAGCCAAAGCCACAAACTCACATCTGCGCGATATGACAGGCACCAAATTCACGTCTGGCCGCATCGTGTTCATCCTCGGCAACCTGTTGTACTCAGTTGGTGCATTCATTGCAGGTCAGTCGCTCCTTGACATCATTCAATTGAACGCTGACAGTCATAGACTTCAATGAAACTCACGTGTACAATCCAAAATGGCCGCCGTAAGTGCTCAAGCGAACAGCTACATCTTGTCAGACCACTGACGGGTAGGACAAGTCATGCTCGCTTCCACAATGGGCAGACAATGACACTCGGCCTCTTACTCATGGCCATGAGTATTCATCTTGCCTTCAAGCCAGCTCTGGATGCCAATATTACAACTACCATGGCGAAAAACTTCGCACTATACGCCGCACTGGTCGGCAGTTTCTATTGTGCTGCTGGACTGGCCGCAATCTTGTCCCCTGGGACCGACTGGAAGGATCCTGGTGCCAAGCATCGCGGAGGGCAGATCTACGTCTTTGGATCGCAGCTCACTTCGATGTGGGTAGCTTACGGGCTTGAAGTGAGCCAGCTACAAAAGGCAAAGAGTGCTTGAGTGAACTGGCTCCCGTAATGGGCTGCACACGGCGAGGTCCGAGCGTTTTCGAAAGCTGGACATGCTCGTGCAGAAGAGCCATGATCAATGAAGCTCTGGCCGGTTGTTGCCACATACCGCTGGATGGTCTCGCGGACCAGTATCGGATATATTCATCACATCCACTTGAACGGGGAGGTATTTGAGGCTTGGACTTTGGCGGACGCGGAACGGTGTTCCTCCACATCTCCAATCATTTCAAAACTACCATGCTCTCACTTATCGTTCGGACGGAAGACAATTCCCACTCAAATTTGATATCAGCGAATTTGAAAGACTATCTGGGCAAGACCGACCCAATTTATTGAAGACTGGCTGCCGCCAAAACTGTGAGATCCGTTTCGGCTGCATTCAACATGACACAAGCATATGCGAGGATCTGTAAGACGAGATTTGATGGACGACTTTGTGCCCAAGGGTTCTTTCTGCACATACACTTCTTCACGCAACATCACGTTCTTTGCAATTGAAATTTTGCGTTCACCCTTACGTCGCTGTGCTAGCCACGGCCTCATTCTTTCAGCTCGCCCAGTCAGCCATTACAATACAGCAGGCCTGTTATCATGTTCAAGCTCGCCCTTCCGGTTCTCGTCATGGCATCGGCGGCTTTCGCTGCCTTCACGCCGCAAATGTCACTTGATCAGCATGATGTTGCCCGTCGATCGCTTTCCGGTTCAGCGACCTACTACGGCGGTAATGTTCAGGGCGGTGCATGCTCCTTCAGCACCTACATTTTACCATCCGGACTCTATGGGGCTGCTCTTTCTGACTCAAACTGGGATACGGCTGCCAACTGCGGAGGCTGCATTGCTGTTAGCCATGGCGGTAAGACCGTTACTGCGATGGTGAGCTTGACATGGCGGTACGGGAAAGGAGACTCGGCTGACTTATAGATCAGGTCGTTGACGAATGCCCCGGCTGTGGCGACAACCACCTCGATCGCTTCCCGGACGCTTTTTCCGCCCTCTCCAACCCATCAGCAGGTGTAATCGATATTACCTGGGACTATGTATCCTGTCCTCACATATCCGGCGGCCTGCAGATCCATCTCAAGACCGGAGTGTCAGAGTACTGGTTCGCTGCTCAGGTCGTCAACGCCCACCGCCGCACCGATAAGATGGAAGTCTCGACCGACAGCGGAGCCAATTGGCAGACAGCTACGAGGACTGATTACAACTTTTTTGAGATCTCGAGTGGTGTTAGAGCTGGCAAGGCGTGGGTGAAGGTCACAAGCCATGTTGGGACGACGGTCGTTGTTAAGGATGTGCCAATGACACCGGATAAGGTCGTTACTGCAAGCAGTAATTACGTTTGAGCAAGGAAGCTGATGAAGAGCTCTTTGTTGTCAAGAGTCCCTTTGCAGTATGTGATGCGGCGTTTCCTGGATAGATGGTCTCTCATGAAAGACTTGCAACCATCCACATGCTCCCTGTCAGCCAACCACATTTTAAAGGCCACATCCTTGGCAGTAGAGCCATTAGACACCTTCGCCATGAGCGTCGATCGGCTGCAGGAGGTGGTGTTGATCACGCTATACAACAAGGCTTGTACAGACGATGGATACTTCTTGGCAGATACGGGAGCAGCCTTGCATAATGCTGACTGTTGCAAACGCCGAAACGGACATTGCATTAAAAGCCATGCACAGCTCCATTGGCCGCAAAGGTAAGCGCATGCGCGCCACATAGTAAGACCGGTGGTGAACATGATTGTGGCAAGCTCAGCTTGGCGGCCACCTTGTTGAGAAGCATATATGCAGTTGGACGAAGCTTCTGGCTCCCTCACCTTGGCAGGTGTTGCCACTTGAACATACCTGCAACGTGGAACGAGTCCATCGGTCGACAAGAGCATGAAATGCCAAGTCTGCACCATCGTAATGGCCACTCCGATCCCTACACCGGCCGGTGCTCGAAGAATTGATGTGGACGTATATGCGGAGTGGTGTGCTACATCCCTTTTTTGACCCCGCGATATCTCTTCGCATCCATGTAGAGCATCCTCGTAGGTCATCGTGCAGATTTACGGGTGGCCGAGGCCATGTCAAATACCTTTCGCACTGCCCTGGGTGGAGGACGACAACACCACTGGGCGAAGGTTCCTACATGCGCTAAACTTCCTTATAATTACTCGGAGGTGCTATGCTTGTCTTCCGCTCCTGGCGGGCCGTTTGGCGGTCTCTCGAGGCTCGAAGAAGCTGTCCTTGGCAAGGCAGAGGCCGTATGTTTCCAAGGTGATGGGAGTCATCCAGCTTCGAGCGTTCCATCTCACAACAACGCTCGCAAGCTTGAAGATGACGAGTCATCAGACTTCTGCAAGAGGTCTGCGCGAAGTCAGCAAACTTACGAGCCGAGAAGAAATTTGAGGTACGCACCTGCACAACGCTTTCTCAGAATGTCCTTCTTGATCTTCCCATTTGCCGTCTTTGGCCACTCTCTAAATGCATCATTTGTCGCTGGTCCAACCCACCAGACGTGCTTCGGTACTTTGTATCTTGCGAGCTTTCCTCGCAGCCACGCAGTCACCTCCCTTGCCCTAGAATCGCTCGGCGCACCTGATGTCATGGTCCACTCGATAACGGCAGCGACTTCCTCGCCATAACGATCGCTGGGCACGGCAATTACAGCAGCTTGCTGAACAGATGGATGCGTGGAGAGGGCTGTCTCGATCTCCACGGGCGAGATGTTCTCGCCTCCGCGGATGATCAGGTCTTTGATACGTCCAGTGATGACGAAGTATCCTTGAGCATCCAGATATCCTTCGTCTCCGGTGTGCATCCACCGACGCGGGCGTCCAGTCTCGTCGAATCGAGCAGGCCCGAGAGCCGCATCATTTTCATGTATCCGGATAGTCTGTGCAGTGCGCTCCGGATCGGCGAAGTAGCCATTCATCACGCCAAAGCCTGAAACGACTATTTCGCCACGCTGGCCCCAGGGCAGAGTCCTGGAAGTCTCCGGGTCAACAATCTTCGCGACAAAGTTCGGGAACAGTCGACCGGCAGTCTGTAGCTTCTTGTGCAAAGGATCGTGGGCTGTAGTCATGGTAGCGGCAGAGGTGAGCTCAGTCATGCCCCAGTTGGTGTATATCTCCGCGATGGGAAATGTCTCGCCGACCTTGGTCAAAAGACCTTGCGGCATCGACGACCCGGCCATCAAAGCGAAGCTAGGCCAGTTAGCACTACCCTGACTTACCCAGCTCAGCTCAGCTCACTCACCGCAGCGACCGCTTCACAGTCTTTGCAAAGTCCGGATGTGACATGTAGTCTACGAACATAGTAGTGACGCCGTAAAGCCCGGTGCAAGAGTACTGCTGAACAGCAGCAAGAGTCTGGCCAGCGTCGAAGTATTCGCAAGGCAAGACGGTCGTTGCGCCAGCTATCAGGCCGACACAGAGGCCCATGATCAAGCCGAAAGCATGGAAGAGCGGAACAGGAACTGCAATGGTGTCATTACTGGTGACCTTCATTTGCAATGCAATATACCGTGCGCTGTTAACGACATTGGTGTGTGTCAGTGTTGCTGCTTTTGGACGTCCTGTGCTACCCGACGTGAACAGTAGACTTAGGCCATCGCCAGCGGTGATGGATTCCTTGGAAGCCGTTTCAACGTCGGAGACTTTTGCATCAAGGTCTGGGTACTCGGCATAATTGGAATTATCCCTGGACATTCCAAGTCGGCGTTCTGGAATTGTTACGATCCTCTGCGGACTGAAATTGCTGCGCCTGACAGCTTCCAGCGACTCGCTGTAGTTATATTTCGAGGTCCTAGGCGAGACGAACAGAACGCTCGGCTTAGTCAACTCGATTGCATCTAGTAGCTCCGGTGTGGTGTATGCATGGTTTAGGAAAGTACAATACGCTCCGAGGCGAGAGCAAGCAATCCAGATCTGTGAGAAAATTCAGCGCATGAGCTCCCATGATGAGAAAGCTTCAACTCACTTCGACCAGTTCAAATGTATTACCAAGGAGAAGTGCCACGCGGTCACCCTTACCCACGCCGACACCGTGTAAGCTGACGGCCAAAGCTTGAGACCGGTTGCGCAGGTCACGGAAGGAGAGTTCCCGGCGTTGGTGAGTAGAGATGATTGCCAGGTGATCCGATTGTTGCGCAGCCTTCTCATCGATCAGGCTGTGGAGTGTCCGATTCAATAAAGCGGGACTTCTCGGCCCTGAAACAATAGATGGCGCTGTCGACGACGACATGAAGGCCGGAGTAGCCATGGCGAGAAGAGCTTCGTGTGTCTTGCACGCTTGCCAGGCGGCACAGGCAAAGCGTACTCAGTGTTCAGAAACATCTTTGTCTTTTTGGCACGCCTTCCACATCGCCTTGAAGCCATCGGCACCCGCGTACGTGCAAGCTGTCGGGAGGCTGTTGCCGCGCGTCCAGCTCGCGAGATGTTCGGCTCGGCAAAGGCGTAGTTCTAACGGAAATCTCGTCAATGTACGGCGGTACCGCAAGCCTAGCCGTCGTATGACCCCTGTCATGCTGCCGTGCAAGCAAGAGCAGGGAAGATTTCGCGCCAATGCTGCATTCAGATCAGCCTCTGACCGCTTGGGTTCCAGATCATCTGGACCGTGTACTCCAAGCTAGCAGATGTACGTTCCGGTGCCCAATAATTGCGCTTGTGCTTTTGCATATCGACAAGACCATTTTCTCTGCAGTTTGACGTGCATTGCTCAACGGAAGAGGCCGATACTATTCTACATTTGACAATTATGATCTGCAAGCCGTTCAATCTTAGCAAGGAATTGTCACAAAGCGCATTTATCCCCTTCCTCTTGCGTGTTGATGCCACGATTACTCAGAGCTAGCGGACTCGTCAGCCATCTCACTCGCTGTCATGATTGGCATCTTGCACATGCATTACGCCGGCCGACTTCTCCGTGGCGCCTGTGATATCAGCTGCTCGAGTGAGTTCCGCCACCTCCGCTGTCTCGTCGCCAAATAGAGCCGCGATCTCCTCCAGAGCAAGACCTTTAGTGTTTGGGTAGAACAGAAGGCACAAGATGGCGAAGCTGTATGCTGGAATGATGAAGCAGAGGTAGAACTTCCAGGAAATATCCCTGAGATGCTTGGTCAGTGACAAAAGGTTCGCTGGCAGCATTACCGAGGACCTTACTTGAAGGCGGTGGGCGCAGCCTGGAGCCACATGACATTCATGAGCGAAATGCTCGCCATGCCAATGGTCATGCCCTTCGCGCGTAAATGTGTCGGGAAGAGTTCGGCGTAATAGACGTACTGTGTGCCGTCAAGGAAGAGCTGCGCGAAAGCCTACAATTCACCAATGAGCGTCTGCATGCTTCGACACAGCTGCAACACCTACAATATAGCAGTATGTCATGGCAACACCAGCCTGGAGAGCCGAATTGTTCTGCCCTGGTCCGACTTTGAAGTTCGCCACGATTGCAGCCTCAACGACCAGGCAGGATGTGACCAAAATGGCTCCTACACCAGTGAGGATATTCCGTGGGAAGAGGTCGATGATAAACATCGCAATCACGCCGCAGCCGAATGCTAGGGTGTTGAAGCCAGCCTGGTAGATCAACACCTTCTCGGTGGTGAAGCCCAGCCCACCGTAGATGATCGAGCTGTAATCTGCGTACATGTCAGACTAATCTAGTCATGATGTAAGATAGACCATACTGTTGACGACCAGCACGCCAGTAAACTGTATACCACATGCGAGCCCAACGGCGTACAAGGTCCGTTTTCGGTATGACTTCTTCGTCACCAGCGATTTCCAGGTGTGGGGGAGAGACGAATCGATTTGAACTTGTGTCTCGATCTGTGCGAATTCAAACGCTGCCTCTTCGGTTGCATGGAGGCGGGCCAATACTCTGCGTGCTTCTTGGTGCTTGCCCTTTTGAATGAGGTAGCTGGCAAGCGTAAGTAAGAGTGCCAATGTGAATATCGGGGGTTGCAATACCGTGGTGACTCCGGCAACCATGGCATCGCCGACAGAACAATCAAAGCCGGCAGGCACTGCAGCGCCAGTGGGCCTCTCCAGGCACCGTTCTAATGCATCATCTTAGCTCAAATAGGGCTGCTCGCACAGGCTAGCTGCTTACACTGCTAAGGTGAGAGAAGCCAAAGCCGGTCCAGGACGCGAGACTGTAGCCGAAGAGCAACGCTGCGCTGTGAACATCCACCAGTAGCCCGCGGTGCCTCGGGGGGACAATCTCGGTCATCCAAACAGGCACTGAGCCCAAAAGCCAGAAGCTCCCCATGCCATTAAAGAAGCGGAAGGCGATAAACATGCCAATATTGACGGATCCGGCCAAGCACGCCCCAGAGACAACCACAAGCGCTGCAGGTATCGCAATGGCGATCTTGCGGCCCAGCCGATCGGCGACTAGTGAAATGCAGAGGGCGCCGAAGAATGCACCTGCTTGGAATATGCCGTTCATGCCAGCAATGAGCTGCGTCCCGTTCGGTCGCGTCAGGAGCCCGAAGTATGTGAAGAATGTTGGCTGAGCTGGAGATGGGTCAACAAGCGCTCGTGGGTTTCGGTGCTGAGCAATGACTTACCCAAGGTGGTGGCGATGATGCTGGCAGAGTAACCCATCGCAATTGAAGCAAAGGCCATGATGAAGATGCAGACAATGTTGTACGTTTTCATCTGTCTGCCTTCCTTGTGCGCGGTGGGCACTGGGCCATCCTCAGTCTGTCGAGTAGTCTCCGCCATACTAGCTGTTCATACGAGAGTAGGAGCTTCAAAGATGGAACTTGACCTTCAGAGGGGAGGCGAGCAGCGAGGGGAAGAGACTGTGTCGGACTCTGACGACAAGGTATACTATAAATCTTACCTTGAGCATGCTGATGCACCCCAGACCCCAGACGCCACTGGAGAGTTGAAGGATGGCTAGAGTAAAGCATGCCTCAGATGACAGGGATTTTGCCTTCAGGCTCGCGAGTTTTCCGACGTGCTGACGAACGAAACTTTGTTCTTGTGTTGGCGCGAAGGAACAGGAGGGAAATGTCTGAGGTCTGGGAAGTTGTGGCTGCCACGCGGGGTCGGGCCTTCCCGAAAATGGGTTAGCGCTACCTGCCTAGTCCTCCCCACTCCACTCGAACCCTTTCCCCGCTCCCGATGCGTTCAACGTCTGCCGAAGCAGGACTCATGGATATTATAGACCCGACAGCCGACAGCCCGATGGCCGGCTTCTCACCCTCGACGAGTCCCCTTGGGTTCAGGAGCATCACCCGAGAAGATGCTACCCGCAGCAGTGTCCCAAGGCGAAGCACAGGCACGGGCCAAACAAGGACGGTCTGCTCCAAGGAGTCGACTCGGTTGCACGAACTGCAAGGCTCGTCACGTTCGATGTGATGAAGTGAAGCCAGGCTGTTCTGGCTGTCGGCGACTGCAGCTTGACTGTGTGTATCAACCGCGCCGTCAACACGTGGGACCCTACATTCGGCCTGGAAAGCCCGCGTCCAAGGCACAGCCTCCTCGACCGCAGGTGTCGTCGTTCAATTCTCCGGCTCCTCTTCCTCCCATATTCAACGGTAACATTGACGACTTCGTTGCTTCGCTCCCGCTCGAGGACTTCACCAATGATTTCAATACCTCATGGGCCGGCGAGTTCTGCCTGTTCCCGGAAAGCGCGGTTACGCCGCCGGATGCAGCACCGTCAACCATTCCTATTGTAGGCCCGGTAGCAAAGCCCGTCGATGTCCACGACGCTGCCGGATCGTTACCGGATGCCTCTGCAGCTGTTCTCGATGGACATGCCAAGTGTCCAGCTGAGCTGCCCTCAATCGATGCGGTGGCGTTGGAGCGCGATGATTTGGGAGATGATCGCTTCTTAGATCTCTTCCAGCAGATCGAGCAGCCCCCGGCTGCCATTCTGATTGGCGGTGTAGAGCGCTGGAGAAGGCTGCGACAATATCTTTCGGGGTTGTGTGAGCATAGTAGGGCGGTATCGGCCGCATTATTGTGCTTGATCAGCATTCTTGCAGCTGAAGATGCTGATGTCAACGTTGCAAGAGCGGTTGCGGATGCTCGCGTTCTGAGGCGACATAACGAGGCATGTACAGCTATACGCTCCAAGCTTGCAAAATCTGGTGGTCTTCGGCCGAAGGCTGCTGAATCGTTACTCGCGGCAATCTTTCTACTAGGGGTGAGTCCGATATCAATTGGTCTAAGATCATACCCTTACTGTTGGCAGTGGTTTGAAGTCGTTCGTGACCAGGATTCTAAACCCAGTCTCTTCCCACGCGATTTGGCAGATGATGTCATCATGTGCGAGATGACATGGAGTCGCTATTCCCAACAGATCTTATGCTGGCTCAATACACTTGACAGTAAGGCCATGCATCTTGGTGGGGAGCATCTCTTGTCGCCACAAGCACTGGAAGTCGTCGCTCGCTTCCCTATCCAAATCACTTCGGGCTTGGACCCAGACTCAAACGAAGCATTGGAGTCAAGTCGGCGGGAACGTTCCGCTTCATTTCTATCGCAAGCATCCCCAGGGAGCGCTGTCGGTGCATCAATCCGCGACTTGACGACTATGGCGAATCCCAGCACGGGCACGGTGAAGCAGACGGTCCTCAACGCCGTCATACAGCCCGCTTTGCAGTGGTACATGGTAACCCAGTCATACTGCCGTCAGATCAGCTCTCATGACAAGCATCATCGAAAGCGGTTCACCGCGGACGACGAGTTCGAGGTAATCACAGCTTGCAAACAGCTTGAAACAGCGTTGCTTGAGCTTTGGGAGCAGAGACCGGCAGTAATCAGTCTAGATGCTCAGGACCTGTCCCGCATCATTTCTCCAGATGTCGCGCACCGCCTCGAAGAAGTGTTCTCAGTATACCTTGGAAGTTTCTGGATTCTGTTCGTTCATCTGCATCGAGTCTCCTGGTGGACATTACCACACAGTCCCCTTGCGAGACGATCACTAGAAGAAGTGTGGCGCCATCTTCAGCGTGCATATGGGGAGGAGATACAAGGGCGCCTGCGTAAGATAGTACATCCGGCGCTCCTATGGCCGTTGTTCTTGTTTGGGTCAGAATGCTCAAATGCGGCACAGGAGGACTGGTCTATTGACCAGCTGGAAGCTCTGGGCGCCGCCAAGTCGGACGCAGTGAGTGACGTTACGGATGCAGAGGGCCTACCACCATTCAAGCTGAGCTCTGGTGCTACAAGGAATGCGAAGAGAGCGGCTATGCTGCTTCGTCAGCTGGTAAAAGAGCAAAGAGAGCGACAATGTCGTGTTGACGATCGCGACCTTTCACTGAAGATGTTTGGCTGCTATTTCTCAATCGTGTAGTTTGAAACTACCTATGCGACCATCTCAAGTATCTCTTGTACTTGCTCCGCTTTGAGCAACGGCACTGGATTTGTCGGCGACCAGAAGTCATCCAGCGCTCTCTTCGACAGTGCGGGAATTACGTCTTTGGAAATGTCCATCTCTCGAAGACTACGCGGCAGTCCCAGCGCGCGGACGTAAGCGTCTAGAAGGTCGCCAAGGTCTGCCGTGTTCTGTTGCAGGCCGGCCTTCTGGAAACAGCTCGCGACGTCCGGTTCTGACCAGAGAATCGCCCTGATCTTGTCTTGCCGCTTGGCGATGTCCGGCTTGTCGGCGCCGTGCTGGATGTTGTATTTCATGACCGCAGGACACATGATACAGCTTGTAACACCATGCGGAACCCCTAGTGGGCCTAACAGGCATCATTAATGGCCGAAAACTCTTGCAAGTCAAACAAGACTTACCAAGTTGATGACCAATAGCGTGACTACCTCCCATCGTTATACCAGCACGAATATTGTCCATGGCAAAACGGACAGCAAATTGACACTGACGACGAGCTTCGACATCATTGGGATCGGCTTTGCATCTCAACAGATTCGGCGCAATGAGACGCAAGCCTTTCTCAGCCTTGGCATCTGACTCTGGAGTAGCCTCCAAACAACACAGCGCTTCGATGCAATGGTCGAAGCTTCGGAAGCCGGTGCTGAGCCAGTGGTACTCTGGTGTTGTCAAGCAGAGCTCTGGGTCTAGGATGATCAGGCGGGAGCCCATGCCCGAGTGCAGGAAGCCTTGCTTATGATGGGTTTCATCGTCCGTGCCGCCAGCAAGGCTGAAATACTTGTCATTGGGTCAGTAAGAGTTGATGGCACTGATCTCTGCGCCTACCTCTCCACCAGATAGACTTGTTGGAATCGTGATCAAAGGGACATCAGGAGTCTTGACATCCTTCGGAATGTTGGTACTTTCGACGGAATACCTTGCTAGCTGCTCCCGCGTTGTGATATCGTTTGCAAGACACTGTCAGTGGTCAATACAATGCACGTCGGCAATCAGTAGATCTGCAGACCAGGACGACGATCTTGCAGCCGTCAGTGATGCTGCCAGCTCCGATCGTGACAAGGCAATCTGCTTTAAGATTTCGACATTCTGCAGCGATGGCCAAGATGTCTGACCAAGGAGTGTGAGGAACAACGCCACGACGGATGCCAACGACTTTGTCCCTTCCAATCGCAGAGACGAGCTGGTCGACTTTGTTTGTGTTGGCGGCGAGAGTCCGGCTGGCGACGATGTAGATTCTTGAGGCTCTGAAAGTGTCGTCGATGTGTTTTGCTGCAGCCTGGTCGTAAGGTAATCCGTAGGACAAATATGGCGTGGGCAGATCAAGATTCGATACTGGGATGCCTGCTAGGTTGGTTCCAGGAGGGCTGTCGAAAGCTGGTTCGAAAGTCTCCGTCGGTGTGCGTGAAGAGGCCATGTTAGACATGCTCGGGATTGTCGTTGATCGACTGCAACACACTGCATCGATTTTTTAGGCCTTCGAGTCTCCAGCTGGGACCGAGAGCACAAATTACTCTGTTTCCACCTCCCGTTGCGCCTTCCCACCCCGAATAAGGTTTGGCCCCGCATCGCACTTGCCTCGGATCTCGCAAAAGATGGTCGGATATCGCGTACACTACCGACCAATCAGGCAACAATAGGTAAGACGTGGAGGAAGTGGACGGCCGGCAAACACAGACAATGCTTCCTAGATCGGACCTGCAAGTGCCTTGAGTGGTACCGCAGCCTACTACAAAGCAAGCTTCTGAAGGCATCACATTGATCAGACTTGAAGAGACAACAACTTTCCTCATCTCCAAATCTAGCCGATCACTTTGTTCAGGATGCCTGGCCGCATCATGGAGATATCTGGGGCGCCGGACCCTGGCGAGATCCCAGCCAGTGATGCTCCTCATGAGAATCAATGGTACAACGGGAGAGACTTCGACGGATATCGTATCACAGAGCAACCGCTGTTCACCAAACGTCACATTCGCATCGTTTGTGTGGGAGCTGGAGCTGCTGGTCTTCAAATTGCTTTCAAAGCCCAACATGCTCTCGAGAACTATGAACTCCAGATTTACGATAAGAATCATGACATCGGCGGGTGCGTGGCAATTACAGCCCTCATTGCGTTGACACTCTAACGACGCAGCAGCACCTGGCTCGAGAACCGCTACCCTGGCTGCACATGTGACATCCCTAGCCACAGCTATCAATTTACCTGGGCCCGGAATCCGAACTGGTCGTCGTATTACTCTGGCTCTCCGGAGATTTGGCAATATTTCAAGGATGTGGCGACGAAGTACGATCTGGAAAAGTATGTCAAGCTCAATACGAAAGTCGAGAGCGCCACCTGGGATGAGGACAGCGGCCAATGGAAATTGAAGCTTGTCGGTCCGGACGGTCCCTTCGAAGACGCCTGTGACATCCTCTATAACGGAAGCGGCGTCCTCAACAGCTGGAAGTACCCCAAGATCCCAGGAATCAACGACTTCAAGGGCAAGCTCATGCACAGCGCACAGTGGGACAACACGTACGATCTCACCGGCAAAACCGTGGCGGTGGTCGGTGGTGGATCATCTGCGGTTCAAGTCATCCCGTCCATCCAGCCGAAGGTCGGCAAGCTCATAGCCTTTCTTCGATCCCCAGTATGGATCACCACTGGCTTCGGCGCAAAGCACGC
This sequence comes from Acidiella bohemica, assembly GCA_019670975.1. NCBI lineage: Eukaryota > Fungi > Ascomycota > Dothideomycetes > Mycosphaerellales > Teratosphaeriaceae > Acidiella > Acidiella bohemica. The sequence continues at coordinate 317,649 of JAGUCJ010000010.1, forward strand.
TGGCCCTGGCGGGACGAACTTCCAGTATTCTGAGGAGCAGAAGGAAGAATTTCGTCGCAATCCGGAGAAGTACATCCAGTATGCTCGAGAGATTGAAGGAGAGCTCAACAAGCGCTTCAATCTTATGCATCTGCACTCGAAGGACCAGAAGAGCTCGAGAGAGCTTATAGAGAATCTAATGTGCGATCAGATGGGCCAGAAGGAAAGCTTGACAAAGAAGATGGTGCCGCAATTCGCCCTAGGTTGCCGGAGGATGACGCCAGGCTCCGGATACCTCCAGTCTCTGGGCAAAGAGAATGTGCAGCCGATCCATGAGTCCGTAGTACGAATGACAGAGAAAGGAGTCGTGGATGAGAGTGGAAATGAGCACGAGGTCGACGTTGTCATCTGTGCAACAGGGTTCGACACTACCTTCACGCCGCACTTCAAGGTCGTCGGCCGTAATGGAGCGGACATTAAAGAGCAATTTGGAGATACGCCGGTCGGCTACTTGGGTATCACTGCAGAGAACTTTCCCAACCTCTTCCGTAAGTCAACTAATCTTTCCCGTCTTTGGTGACCATGCTAACGCTCACAAGTCTTGATTGGTCCAAACGGCCCAGCTTCGCACAGCTCCATTCTGCCCATTCTCGAATGGTATACCCGCTACTCCTTCCAGATGATCACAAAGTACCAACGAGAGAATCTTCACTCCTTCTCTCCGCAACCTCGAGCGGTCAAGGATCTGTACAATCATACCCACGAACTGATGAAGCGCCTCGTCTGGTCATCGGCGTGCCGCAGCTGGTTCAAAAACGGCGCAACCCACGGACCAGTCACCGCAATCTACCCAGGTTCAAGGCTACACTTCTTTGAGTTGCTGAAGGATGTGCGGTGGGAGGATTACGACCTGAAGTGGAGGACAGACAATCGATTCCAGTTCATGGGCAACGGCTTCAGCGAGACCGAGTGTACAGTCGACGGCGACCCGGTCTGGTACTTTGATGACCCTTTCACCAAGCTAGGGCTTAAGGATGGCGATTCCATTCTGTAGCCCTACTAAATGCCATAGCGCTGCCATGCTGAGCCTCCGCTGTTTCCATACATTGATGATGTTCGACCGAGACCTCAAAGTTGATCGGTTCCACAGTAGGCATGCCGGACAGGTTTTACTCCAACGTGCAAAGCAGACGCTAGAGGTCAATGGAGGCTGATATGAATGTACAGTTGAGATGACTCGCTTACCGGCTTGCTTACTTCAGGAGCGGTGCAGTTCGGCGAGATCAAGCGTGATCTAGGCCAACAAACTTGAATGTTCTTCATCTCTTCACCAACTACATACGGCCACAGGTCGCAGAGAATAGAGGATCCCGTCCGCTCTCCCGAACTCAAGCTGCGGACCGGCGGATTAGTACTACAGTGGGTGACCACGTGGGAATACCCGCTGCTGTATGTTTTGCTTGTTATCTCAACGGCGTATTGGTCAGCTCGGAAACACCGCTGTCCTGGCACCAGACTCAGTATGCCGGTTCGAAGCGCTGAATGGCAACTTAAACACCGCTTCGAGAGGAGGTAGACCTTCGACGGCTTGTCCCCTAGCCTTGTAAAGGCCCGAGAAGGATCGATGTGATAATTAGAGGACGCCCAGCACCAAGAAGGTGCAATGTATTGCTTTGACAGTTCATCGGGCTCGTCCCGCCACACAGAGATCCAGCATAGCTGATGGACAAGTTGATTCTTGTGTAGCAGCCAGCGAGGTACGTAGCTTGCAGCGTGGTGTAACGAGGGTCGCCACATGGCTAGCGATATCATAGTGCTCTCCGGTCTCACCGTATGTGGCTCCTCGACGTGCTCTCCCATCCTTTTCAGCCTCTCCAGGGTTGGATTGCGCACTGTTCCCACGTCGCTTGATGGCTGCTTTGGCAATATCTGGGCATGTCTGTGGCTCCACAAAGGTAACAGTCTTTGCTCGCCGTCGCTACTCTGTCGAGGGCGTCGTTTCTTCGTCGTTCAGACGTCACCTGAGCGCGTAACCGTCCGAAGGGCAGGGTGCGCCACTTGTCGCCAACGGCAACATTGCGCAGGTCAGACGCGATGAGACCCATCCGGCGTGCTCGCGGTGCCGAGACATGACTCTCGCCTGTGATTGGACGAGAGAATGGGGATTCAGAAGTCACGATGGCCGGACGACGCGATCTACGTCACGCCCAGCTTGGCAGCCATGACGTCAATTCAACAACCACCTACGTGGAGGTATTTACAGCAGCCTCAGCTACCTTAACTGTGCTAATAAGTCGCAGTGCAACCGACGCCCGTTGACAGCCAGCACAAATTACGATTCCACTGTCGACGACTCGATCAAGCGTCCCAGCCAGCGACCAATTTCAATACGCCGATACGAAAACCCACAACACTGGAGAGCAGCAGTACCGAGGGAATTGTGGGCAGTTCAATTGCCTCATGCGAAGGTCTGGATACTGACATTTCTCAGCAGTCGAAAGTGTCTGATCGATATACCGATAATTAATCATCAAAGATCATCAACCACCGGTTTCAGCAAAACGAACCTTCTCGACGGCGACTACCAAAGTCTTCACGCATCAAGTTCGAATTGTAGCCCGCGACCAGCGACCGACCAACCATCGATAACAACCAAATGGTTGCCGCAACCGCCCACTCCGCCAATCCAACCAAAGCGGCGTGGACGTTCGATGTCGCTGGTCTCGTCGAATATTTCAGCGGTCTTTGCGAAGAAGTACTCGAGTTGGCCGTCTTTGGACCCTACGATAAGCCAAGTAGCCCTGTATCACTATGAGGAACGCCATCGCTCTTTTTATTTTCCCAATCATTCTTCATCTGCTGCAAATTTTACGATCACCTTCCCTTTCGCTCTTCCCGTCTTTAGCCTCCTCACCGCGTCCAGCACATGTTCAAAGTCGAACTCAGAATCGACGACGACTTTCAGTTTTCCTTCATTCAACCATTCGGCCATTTTGCCCAACTCTGCAGGCACGGCTTTCGCCTGCACCATCCCCCGCTTCCTTTGCATACCACCCAAGAAGACCGGCAGCGAGCCACGGATTAGATCGCGGAACAGTGCGAATTTCAGCTCGGCTCCAACAGGCACACAGACAGCATCTGGCTTTGTGAACTTGTGCGCTTGGCCAGAGCAACTCAAAGTTGCCAACGTTGTCGATCAGGAGATCATACTCCTGGTCTCCTTCTGCAAGTGTTTCGACTACGTTCTGGGTTTTGTAATCGATGACCTGGTCTATGCCAAGAGATGTGCACAGTTCGACATTTGCCGATGAGCACGTAGTCGTCACGGAACACCCTAAAGCTTTGGCAATCTGGATCCCCATGCAGCCAAAACCGCCAGAGCCGCCGTTAATCTGCTCACATTGTTAGTCTTCTCTTCCCCTCGCTCGGACCCAGAGGCGGATCAACGCACAAACACCTTGTTCCCTCCTTTCTCCTTGAAAAAGGGCGCAATACTCCCCCAAGCCGTCTCTCCTGCCAACGCCAACCCCGCAACCTCCTTCAACCTCCCCTCCAAGCCCTTCGGCACATCAACACATGCATCCGCGTCCACAGTCGCATACTCCCGCAAGCTCCCGGGATCCTTCGGAGTCTTGCAAGCGAAACCAAAGATTAGGCGTCCTTGCTGTACGCCGGATCCGGCAGCAGGTTCGATGATGCGCCCGCAAAAATCCAAGCCGGGGACAGCCGGTTTGGGGATCCGGAGGTAGGACATTAGACGGTTCTCGGGGAGTTTGTAGTCGGCCGGGTTGAGAGCTGCGTAGATGACTTTTACCAGGTGTTGGCCAGGCTTAGGCACAGGCATCGGCGCTGAGGTGAGCTGGAGCGAATTCTCGAGGCCGTTGGTCGCGAAGGTGTACTGCCATGCGCGCATTGCGGATGCCATTGCGCCTGTGGCATTTTGCAGGACAAGCCTCACACAGTCGCTCTTTTCCGGGGCATGGCGCGTTGTGCAGCAGCGAGCAACATGCATAGAACGCATGCGAGCCGGTCTCCTTTTATTTGCTCGCAGAGAGATTATCGGTTCAGCAATGGAGACTGCAGCCTGGCGCCCTTCCCTCCCTAACCCACACTTCCTAATCTGGTAACCGCTAAACCCTCCTGCGTATTCAAAAAGGTCGGCGAACCACTAAGCCGAGCGGCCGCTCCTGCCGGATTCGAAAACGGTATGCGAATTCAGCCGAGTTGTTATCAAGGGGGCCAGGCATCGATTCTCGTCTCGCTGTGATGATCCGCATACATGCAAGCTATATCGCTATGCAAAGAACCCAGATTGCGACGCTTCCAACGCGTCGACCGAACGCCAATTGTCGGTTCAATATCCATTTCCCAGTCATCATACCTGTCTCATCATCTTCCAAATTATGCGCGCGCCTGTGGTTGTTGGCGAGCTGGCCAATCGCATCGGTGGCGCTGCAAAACACGTTTTCGAATACCCACTGTGCCTTTCGCGTTGCCATTCGATGCCATCTGATCTGGTAATATGCTCTTTAGCATCTTCGTCGCTTCCTTCTGCTTCACACTCCCACATCTTTCGAGCATGAATTCTCCATGCTGCCTAAGACTAGTCCACCGCGACTCAACTGCTGACCACGTGCTGCAGCCCAGGCTCTGCCGGCCGCAAACTCGTTATCAGTCAAGTAAAGCAGCTGTCCACCATCTCGATCCAAACAAAAACCCTGTCCAGCTTCTCCTACTCCTTCCACTCCCAGACCGTCCTCAAGAACATCTCCATATCCACCCTCTTAGTCCCCATCTCCCTCATCCATGGATGCTCCAACATCCTCCAGGGCGTCGCCCTTCTACTTCCCTCTTTCTCAAGGCAACACTCAATAAAGTACTTGAACCCCTCGCTCCACTTCAACTTATTTTCTGGCTCATCCTTCAATTTCGGAATGGGTTGGCGGACAATATACGTCAGGAGATCGATCAATCCAGCCCGAGGGTTCATCTCCGTGCCATCCGCGGGGAAAGGGAAGCGGTGTTGTGCTACTTCCAGTAAAGTGACACCCAAAGACCAGACGTCCGAGGTGATGGTGTAGGATTGGCCCGTGATACGTTCGGGGGCCATGTAGTATGAGGTGCCGATAAACGTATTTGCGTCGCCTTTCGTACCGAACTCCCCGCTGACTCCAAAATCGCATAGCTTCACCTCCCCCTTTCGCGTGAGCAAGATATTACTCGGCTTAATATCCCGGTGGATAATCCTGTGACCGTGCAAGTACGTGAGACCATTCAGAACGCCTTCGGCGACTTTGCCGAGGACTTTCTCGCCTATCCGGCCACCGAGCTTGTTGACCTCGCGGTAGATGCTGTCCAGACTTCCGCCTTCGCAGAATTCCATGCTAATACCGATCGTGCCGGCTGTGTCGTCCATAAAGGCGCCGTAGTACTGGCAGATATGCGCTGATGCGCAAGATTTGTTAAACGAGAGTTCGCGGACGATTTGCTTCTTGACATCGGGATTAGGGTCGGTCGTGATGATCTGCGTCGGATCTCTGTCAGCGCAGACATTACAGCATATGCAGCTGTACGCGTACCTTCAGCGCAAACACCGTCTTCCCGCCTTTCAACACGCACTTCGTCACCGCTCCTCCAGCCCCTTCACCCAGACTGCCAAGTTCCTCTATCCGCCCTTCCTTCCTCGCAGCTTTCCAGCCCAGATCGTCCAAGTCCTCTGCATCCAACGGCGCGCCTCCTTTCTCCAGGGTCAATTTCCGCAGATGCTCTTCCAAATCCAATGCACTGCTATTCTCATCCATGGCTCCGGCCCCACTATGCGCTGAACTACTCGAATAAGCAGCCGAATCCGGATCTCGCAGCATATCCGGGAAGTTGATCATCGAGTATGAACTCGCTGTCGACACGCTCCCGGTGGCACCGAAAGAGTTTGTACGGCTGTGCGCGGAGTCGTCGCTACTTCCGCCACCACTGGCGCTGGGTGTGAGGCCATGACTCGGTAATTGCAGTGGCGGTCCTCTTCGTTTCGTTTGCGCAGTCTCCTGTGGTATTGTCCTTGAACCCATCGGCGTTGCTAAGCTGAGTTTTGGCGGTTGCTGTTTGCTCGGTATCGCCAACGGCGGCAGCCCTCCTCCTGCACCTTGCGGCGGTATCGACACCTGCATCGGCGGCGCGGCAACACTGTTTACCGGCCGCTGACTCGGACTCGCTGGTATTGCTAAGCCGAGTCTGGGTACTTTCCCTTGCGAGCGCTGCTGACCTGGTATAGGTGGCCGTAGCAGCGGTGCCGGACTCGCCATGTTGGAGCGATCGGGCGGGTCCAACCTCAGCTGATGCTCTCGTCCCGAGCCCGAGACGGCGGCTGCGTGAGGGTGTTCGGACGCCACGGTGGGCAAACAACGGCGTGGTGCGGCGGGCTGTCTGGGCGAAAGAGGAGCGCACGTGCGGCTCCTGCCCTCTTCGGACAGCCTGCCTGGCGTTGTGAGGTGGTGGTGATTGTTGTGGTAGGTGGTGCGAGGGAGGGGGGTCGCTCCTTCCTGCTTTGTTCCTGGCCTTGGTCGCGCCTTCCCTAGTTCCCCGCGGCTTGTTGCTGCCGCAGGTGTTTCTGTGCGGCGTACCCTATGCCAGCACCCGTCGGGTGAATGACGTTTCTCGGCCGCCCTGGCTTTTTACCCGCCGCTGTACAATGGCTTGCGATTGATTAACTCCAGCTGGCTGCTGGTGGGTGAGACAGGTGGTTGCGTGATGTCAGTTTGAGGAGCGTGTATGAGCCTGAACCAACCTGCAGCTGCCCGCACTCCACTACCTTACGTCTCCCACAATCGCTTTGTTGCAGCGCGTGGGCGATGTGCCGGTGGAGAATCCCTGCTTGCCGGCCCTTGCCCTTGCCCTTGCCCTTGCCCTTGCCCTAGTTCTATTGTTCTCGGTTCTTGTCGTTACCCGTCCTATCCGGTTGATGCTGCTGTGCAGTGCCGCACTTCCAAGTAGTCACACTATTTCCTCTCTACCAATCTTGCCTGACAGCGATGTCAACGGCGGGAACACACGGCGCCGCCAAGACTATTTTGCCGGCCGGTTGTACCGCAGACGTCGAGACTCCGAGGGCGGTATCTGTTGGATGAATGGAAGATGGATGTAGCTGGTCGGGGGGCGGAATAGGGCAGTAGTATGAGGCGAGCCAAGGAAGTCCGAGCGGATCTCGTGTCGGCCCCGTTCAAACGAATCGCAGCGTTATGTGGGAGCGTCAGCCGCGCCGCGTGCTGCTTGCTGCTGTCTGCTAGCACGCGAAGGTTGAAGATCAGGGTCTCGCTTGCGTTTCAGCCCAAGCACCAACAGCCGCTGATGATGAGGCCACCATAAACTATCCGATCTGGTCCACACGAATAGGCTGGATAACCTCTTTGGAAAGACGTCGTCGAGCCTGTTCAAGCCTCTTTGCTGTTGCGGTAGCCCGATCTGCCGGACGCATCTCTGTTCTTCTCGGCGCCGTAACACCGCCGCCGCCGCTCGCTCGCCTACGCCCACATGCACTATCCTCCACTCCACCTTCTTACCTCCTGCAACCCGGCCTGCCGTCCCCACAATAATGACGCGCGCCCACCCACGGCTCACTACTGTCCCTGTCAGCCTTGTTAGGGCCGGAGGTTGCCCGCTGCTGGTTGTTTATTGTTTGCTAACGAGAAGTTGCTCGAGCCGAGTGCAGCTGACAAGACGGTGCCAGCGGGACTCTTCGAGCTTTTTGCTTGCCCGACGCCCGTCGCAGCACCGCAGAAACGCACAGAGCTCACACGCCCCGGGAGCCGTTTTGACGCTGGAATGTCAGTGCTCGGCAATGCCAGCCAATGGTTCGCGCCGGAGCCGGTTGACTGAACCCCCGAGAGCGGCGAGCCCACAGATTCGAGGTTTATCTTGACTGACTTGCACGGCGATGATGTGGCCCTCCGTGAAGGAGCGGATGAGGACTCCGGTGGGGAAGTTTGGTAGACGAGGAGAGGAGAATCTCGCTGAAGACGACAGGGACAGCAGCTGATGATGGGCGATCGCTCAGGCACCATCAGGGCCTTCTGGCCGCCCGTCTAGGTCTGGCTGGGTTTACACTGAGCCCTGTGGCGTGATTGCCGGCGCACTGCGACGAAGAACGCGATTGCTCCTGCACAACTGCTGCAACCACAGGCATCACGTCGGTCGTGGGAGAGGAAGTCCCGCGCCACCGTCCGGATCCCCCATTTTCACATGTGAGGATGCCCGATTCCGCTGCGAACTATGTCCCAGTTACACTTCTTGCTAGGTAGGCAAAGCTTCCCGCCCCAATTGTCTCAATGTAGACAGCAAAGTTCAGCAATGAAGTACTCGCTCAACATTGCTGCAATCCTGCCTCTGATGCGGTACGCCTAACAATCATCAGGATGCATGTGCAATAGTCACAACAGAACTTTGGACGATGCAGGACGGACAGAGTTTCTCGGTCGTTGGCTTGCCGGGAAGCGAAAGTTTAATGTTCCTTCCGATACTGATCTCGAGACCGCAGGCATGATGGCGGAGCATGGTCTTCACATCTTGAAAATATCTACCGAGGCTGATCGGAAGTAGTCAATTTCAAGAAGGACCCTTCACAAGCCGAGGAGACGCGCCCTCGCACTCATCCCTCGAACTTTGGCTTGTACTGTGAAGTTCTCGAAACTTTTGGCACTCCCCGCTCGAGACGCAGCTCATCAGCAGCGGTCCCAGCATGACCGGAGAGAGGATGAGCTAATCACTCGCACGTGCACATGCAGCGCATGCGACTTACCAACGATCCGCTCTCGATACAGAACCTGGACCTTGCTGACTATGCGGTGGTATCCTCAGTCATCCGTCGATCGCTCTCATTGACTGGGAAAGGTTCGCAATTGTGCGGACGTTCCCCATCGCATTTACAGCGGAAGACTAGGTGATGAGGCAAGTATGAATCGCTCAAGTCGAGATTGCGAGGCATGGCCCACTCAACCCGAAGTGGAACGATGCTGGACCTGAGCCGGTAAGGCTGACGATACACGTACGTCCACCGAGGTCCCCAACCATTATGCCGCCCTTGTCTCTCCGGAAGCTGCCGAAACCGTATCGACACGTACTAATGAGATGCAAGTCATCGCTGCTGCATGCAGGTGAGGCAGACAGGTTCTGACTCTCAGCTAATCTCGCTTCCGGCTCAGTCATGAAGCTCGCAAGAGTGATCCGCTCAGCAATGCCAAGCGTGCTGAGATGTTCTGCCACCCGATCACCAGGTCGCCACGTACGACCGCTGCCAACAATAGCGGGCTGTTGCAACCGAACATCTCGAACGCCTTGCGCCAACGCTATCGCCGTCCCACATCAGCCACCACGATTCCAATGCAGTCCAACGGCGACCCCGACCAAGTCCAAGCCCTTCGGACATTGGCCGAGAGATGGCGTGATCGTAACTAGGTATTCTTGACTCGCGACACTTGTCCAACACCAAGGTAGAGCAGAGCACATTGTTGCCAAGCCGTCATACAGGCTACGCAGCAACAGGGAAGCAGCCTATCTATGGGAGCGGAACAAGTGATCAATCGATCGAGTCAGTAACACGCAATCTATCCAGAAGATGAGATTCGAGTTCCAGACCGGGCTAATGAAGCTGATGCGGCTCAAGTACTTCTCACCTGACATAACGCCACGCTCGCTCGCTTAGTTACGAAGGCCAGGGGACTGCTTAGCAGCTCTCCTAGCCTATCCTCCAGGACTCCCATTCCATATCAACGCATCCAGCTCCGCACCAATCTTGTCATCCGTTCTTTGCCGGAGACTTTTGAATAACGGGGAAGGCGAAAGCTAATGCTGCCTTATGCGTCCACCCACTAGCTTCACCTGTTGTTCGACCAAGTGGGTGGCGGTCCGACTGTATGCGAAGGTGGTAAGAGGTCAAGCCAGCTTTGTCTGATGGTCGTTGTTGCAATGGGGTCGGCGAATTTGATCTCATTGTGATGCTTGGAGGTGCCGTCGGTGGTGTTCGTCAAGTGATGTGCTTACCTGGACGGTCCGGTGTGCCTCGATTGATACTCCGGGAGAGAATTCGATGGAATGAGTTGTCCTTGGGGATGTTGTTGCTAGGCCTGGATATCTGAGTGTGAAGGATACCTGGCGACCAGCGCAACTACTCCACTACTCCGAGCCGCTGTATCTTAAGCCAGACCGAAGAGGCATGACGCTACGATAACTATTACATCGGCTACATCAGTTTCCAACGGAACTGTGCCTGCGGGTCGCTTGCTGTCTCACGAAAAGCTCACCGCCGATTAGTCCTGCTCATACTGGTCATCGTCAGCATTCTTTAGTCGAGCAAAACACGACCGTCCGCAACTGAACGGCTTCTGCTTATGCAGTTCCAGGTCGAAAGGGTGAAGCAACTCTCCAGCATGCCGCAAGCCCGTTCCAATCCGCTTGTGTCGACCCGGGTACGTCTCACTTGCTGGAACAAGACGGCTTACGGGCGATATGGTTGAGATCAAAGGGTTCGCCTTTCGTCTGAGTAGGTGCCCACCACAGGCGTCGTTGTCGAATGCGCAGCGCTCGAATTCGCACCGAGCGGCTCGCAAGCAATTCACGGCGATGCATTGCATCAGCGGAAAGATTTGGCCGCTCGGTCGTTTACCATCGGGCATCCATGGCTCACAAGTGTTGTTCGTGGATGACAACTGCCCCAACTCCGATACCGAATGGTCCCATGCCGGCACTTCGACCAAGTCGTCCCGTTTCACAAAGGAAGCATCTGGGTCCTCCATCGCCAAAGACCTCTGCAAGCCGCTGGTGGAGGCGGCTACGATGTTGAGACCATGGCAAATATTTGTCTACACGCATCTTGCGGTCCACTGCTATTATCATTCGGACATGGCTGTCTTGCTCGCACGACAAGAACGCAACAAAACTTTGACGGCAAGCTCTTCGTGAGGCTGCAAGTGATAAACCTTCGCAGCTAGATTGTGCTTCGATACGCGCCCGCGGAGCGCCAATTCGTCAATGCATCGTACTTGACCATACCTTGTCGAAAGCTTCCATCCTCATACGGCTTTGAGATCGTAGAGGTCTGGGCCAATGTCATCAGTGTTCACTTGAAAAAAGCTGGCGAAGTCCCACACCTGCCAACTTGGCTACGCCACACGTCATCTGCCTGCGCCACGTTTCTTTCACATCCCACTCCCACACGCCTGGTCGCACAACGATCGACGACATGGGTCTGGGAGTGGGCAGAGATCGTGGCCGAAGCTCCCCGCTGTTGGTGGCTACGTCACCCATCGATTACGGACATGTGAAGTTCTGACCCAAACGACGGTCGTCCATTTCTTTACATTGCCTTCGTGAGAAACGGTTCAACGTTCGACGTCTATCCACCAAAGTATCGACGAACGTTCACGAGATCTTTGCGAGTTCCGCACAGTGTTGCTGACGAGCATCCTCGAGGGCTGACGACCGATAGATCAATCCATCATCCGACTAGACATCACACCATGGCCGACAAATTGCAGCAGACTGCGCAAGGCGCCGCGGACCAAGCATCCAAGGGCGCCAGCGAGGGTCAGAAAAAGTGGGACGCAATGTCCGAAGAGCAAAAGAAGCAAACGTTCGACAAGCTGCCCGACAACCAGAAGCAGGGCAAGAGCTACTATGAGTGGATTAAGGAGGGCTACCACCATCAGTACGAGAACTGGATGCCTTGGATCGAGGACCAGTACTTGAAATGGTTCACCAGCGACAACAAGACTTCGTATGCCGCAAAAGGTGAGTATCAAGCATTCTAAAGCGTCGGCGATATCGTCCGTATTGACGTTGTGATACAGACACTCTTGGCAAATCTAAAGTAACTGGCATCGATCAAGTCGACAAGCTCCAGGACGACGTCAACAACACTGTCGGCAACCAGTTCGGCAAAGGCGGTTTGCTCCAGCCCGTCGGCGACATGGCGTCGAAGGAGGGCGTCAATCGCGCTGAGCGGGGCGGCAAGGACGAGAGCGGCAGCTACGGCGGCCCGGCGGCCAGCGTCACTGATCCGATCGCCAACAATGCCCAGAGCGCTGGCAGCGGGATCATGAACAGTGCCAAGGGAGCTGGTAGCTACGTGGGGTCGTTCTTTGGCGGCAGCAAGGACGGGGAGAAAAAGTAGGCACGGACACGCGAGGTGTCTGAGACATTACCCAGACTGCTCGGCTTTCTGCTTTGTGTTTATTGCGCTTGACCTGATGATACCACGATTAGTATATAGTCTGTGATGATGTGCATCTTCCTGCCAGCTTCTTCACGAACCCTGGTCTCATTCTTCATCAACCGTCCGCTGTAGAAATGCCTTCAGATATAGACATGGATCGCTCCTGTATCCAGGCCAAGCGACGCCAAGTCGGTCCACGAATATGTTCAGCCGCTCGATCGACTCTTCCGGAGCCTTTCTGACGATAAAGTGGCCTCTCGCACCGCCTATACCCTCGATCGTGAGACCGGCGCTGGAGTGTGTAGTTTCACTGCCGGCAGACTGGTAGATGACGTCCACGCCTTCTCATCCGTCGTTAGAGCAATCCTGAGGTCACTCTTCCCGATCCATGTCTCACCATGATCTTTGGACCTCAGATCTTCCCTCCCGAGCCCGTTGCCTGTGGTGTGGACCAAAGCCTGACTATCGGGAGGAATCGACAGTCTTGGGAAGCGTATTTCTCGATCGCCATACGCAGCATCGTTCAGACATGGTAGGTATTGACGTAAAGAAGATAGCATCTTCGCCAAGCCTGCGGCCCTCAAGGAGTGTTCAGAATTGGTGAAGGGACCAGTGTGCTTGGGTCGTGTCAGTCGTCCTCTCGGACATAATCCACAAAGATCGGGGTCCAGTAGAGTCCGGCGAAACCACTTAATAGCTCGCCATGCTGCGCAGGGTATTGAGTGACGTCGTTCATCACCTCGGTGACTAAGGGGAGAGCGTGAATGCAGGCTGCAGCGCAGAGCTGCCTTTGGCCAAGTCAACGCTCTAAGCGTGACAGAGGCAGCAATGAAACAGCAGCTGCCTACGGCCTTCTAGGGACTATAGCCATGCCCGGCCGGACCATAGGTGGCAATGTTGGCAAGAACGTGTCCAACTTTGAGTACCCCTTTGCTCAAGGGGTCGTTCGTGGCATGTGCTTCAGGAATAACATCTGCATGGCACGCGAGAGGCCTACCTGCGCTGAAGCGCCTGAGTCGAGGGATTATTGACTGAGTGACAGATGGTGTTGCTCAAGAAGCTGTGGCTAAATTTCTCTACACAAGCTGCGTAAAGACTTCTGCATGTCTCTGACGCGACCTGCTCGTACACAACCGTTTCAGCCTCGGAACGAAAGTGACTCTCAGCAAGGGTATCTTATACCCATGCGCCGTCCCGCTGAACATCCCATACCCAAGGTAAACGCCAACAAAACCAAACGAGAAGACGAACAAATCCATGGAAGTCTTCGAACCCGCTCGACCAAATTGCTTACCCATAACCCGCGCCATATACCAGATTTCGACGACCCAAAGCTGCATATTCTCCTGTGTTGGTCATTGACCAGACGGTACCATTCATAATACATCCAAAATATTCCTCGTAATCGGACTCCCGCCCACTTGCGCCGGACTCCTTGGATCTCTCAGCGGTGAAGGGGACGGCGAAGTCCTACTACCTTCGTCCTTTGCTTCCGGTACAGCCCAAGACAGCGCGAAGGGGTTTCTCGTGAACTCTGTAGCGCGCGGGGACATGAGAGCATCCTCGAAATCCGCTGGTGGCGCGTCCATGGTTTCAGGTGAAGGCTTGCCTTGCAGGTGAAGCTTCGCTGCGATGTCCGCTTGTAGTTTATGCAGCTGTTTCTGCTCTCCTAGGATTGGCGAAGACAACTTTGGTTTCAAGGGCCTTGCAAGCGGCGCTTGTGGCGGTTTCCGCAGAGAGCTGGTTCTACGTGGGTAGTGTTGCGTAGAACCGGACATTCCCAACGATGCTAACAGTGCAGAACGGTCGAAGGGTGACGAGGCGAAATTGGTCGATGTCGGAGACATGAGGCCAAATGAATCCGCGGGATCGGCTTCCTTGGGTAAAGGTTGAAGCGGCGTCATGGTCAACCCCTCAGCTCTTGGAGACGCCAGGGGCTCAGTCGGTGTGATCTGGTCAGGCTCTTCATGCGGGATTAAAGCTGGCACCGTTGGCCGGCTGAAGCTCACTGCTGAGTCCCTCGGCTCGACGACCTTCACTACAGGCACAAGATGGCCTGAAGCGTCGACGTATGCAGATGTCCGCTTCACGGCGCTGACGGTCCTTGCTCGCCGTTGCGGCACCGGCGGCGCGTCCTGGCTCCTAGGCCACTTCAGTCCAGACGGCGCAGATGACGGTCCGGGCTCCACAGGCGGCAGCGACGGTGAAGGCCTCGCCTGCTGTGGCGTTTCTGCCACGCTGGCTGATAGCGGCATCGTAAACGCCGACGGATCTGAAGGACTGCTTGAAAAAGGCCCTCTCCAGTCACTCGTCCCCGAGCCGGGCGTAAGCGGCGTGAGAGCACGATTACTCGATAGGACTCCACCGCACGACAAACTCGTCCTGAACTCCTGCAGTTGCATAATGAGGTTCATGTTCGGCCCGATCCATTTGCTGCGTGCTTTGACAGCATCATATGCCTCTTGCACGCTCATGCTCGGATTCTTGTACAGACCGTAGGCGACCACCAGACTCGCCGAGCGGCTCACCCCGCATTGGCAGTGGATCAGTACTCGTTTGCCATGCTGCACCTTCTCGTCGACGAGTTTGCATAATCGTAGTAGGTCTGGTACGATGTCGCTGTTATGCTCCCATTCAATGTGGATGTACTCTGGTTCTTTGCGGGTGGGGGTCTCGGCGTCGACTGGGAAATTCGAATTCAGTGGGGTCGCTTTCGGTGTGGTAGGTGAATGCTCGGCAGTCGGTCGCAAGGCTGTGCTCTGAAGCTGTGGTCTTTTCGGCGCAAATTGTATGCCACCTCCACCGTCAATCCGCAGATCGGGCACATCCGCAGGAGGCTCGATATGCTCGACCAGGGGATTCCGTACTTCGCTAGCAACGTTGAAGATACAGTCGTATTGTCGGCATTGCTCCGCATTAGGTTCGAGGTAGATATCTACATACGGCGGATAAACGCAGATCGGGCCGTCAGGATACGCTTCCGGCTTTACCTCTTGCGAGAGTGGGATGTCGTAGTTCGGCTCGTCCTCCACCGCTGCCGGTAGTGTCTGTGTCTGCTCCAGTGGTGTGAATATGGTTTCTAGCTTGCTTGTTCGAGTTGAAGGCGCCCGTATTTCTGTCTGAATGCTGAGGCCGGGTACGAGAGGTAATAGGGGCGATGACTGAAAATGTCGCAATGTTCCTGTTCGCAAGGCAGGGGCAGGTGGGATGACCGGCTTGACCTCCCGTATCGCCTTGTTATTCGCTGGCGTCAGCAATGTCAAGCTGAGGTTGTTCGCTCTCCGTCTCGGTGGTGATGGCGGCTTTACGAAGGCGGGTGACAGGATGTTCGGTAGGGTCTCGGCTTTCGCAGCCTTCAGCGGCAGGCTCGTCGTCGACGCGGCCCGCGCGTTATGCCGCGTGGTGTCAACAGCAAGATTCTTCAAGTTCCTGCCTTTCCGTGGTGGAGGCTGCTTTTGCAGCTCAAAGAAGGGAGAAGTCTGATAATCGGCCGTTCTAGGCCTGAGCATGCCAGCAGAGAAATTTGATGGCGGAGGAGATTCAGGTGAGGAACCCGGCGACGGCTCTGTTGCGCTAGAGTCTTCCACCGTGGACACTGTGGTCGTAGGTGAGGAGTCGTTGGAATTCGTGGAATCGCTCAAGGTGTGATTGTGGAATCTGTAAAAGGCCTTGTCGGCGCAGTTTGAAGGTAAAGGTGGCGGTTTGGCGGTCTCTGACGCACCCGCTTGCTGAGCGGCAATTTGCTGAGACGTTTGTTGCATGCTTGTGCTTGGCAGCGTAGGCAGAAGAGTAGTTTGATGAACGTAGGTGTAAATCTGCGAACGAGATATGTTCATGTCTTGATCATCCCAGTGCTGGCCATGCAGTCGTAACTTCTCATGATGCTGGTGAGGGAACGTGTTGCGAGCCTGTAACACAACAAATGAGCTGCATGCCATCACGTTAGCAAACACAAGACATTTTGAGAGGTAATGTCAACAGCTGGCGTTGCAACCACGGCTTTGCCATCGTTGAAGAGAGCAGCATCAGTGCGGAGCCATTAGCGCTTCGGAGGCACAAAGCATTTGCACGCCGCCGGCCGGGGCCAATGAACAGCTCTGGAAAGTCGCAAGACAGGAAAGCGACCGGCATTCGCACAGATTCGTCGGATACGTACCGGATGCTCTTCGCCAGGAAGCAGCTTAAGTGGTGGAAGGCCTGTCCTGGCAGGCGTCAAGTGATAGGAAAGAAAAGGCGATGTGCCTCTGGCGTTCTGCGCGACAGGGAGCGTAAGATGTCCCGAAGATGACGAGCGCGTGGACGTGTCCTTTTCCTAGAGTATGCGCCGTAGCCTTAGGACCTGGTCGGGTGGCGCAGGTCAAGTACGATGGTGAGGAAGGTGGCGATGGTTCACCAGCCTGTGATGGCGTGTCCTGCCTTGCAGAATAGACGCCTGGTCCGTCGAGGACGAGAGTGCCTGACCAATGCGAGGGCCTGGGGAGACGTATGTCAGCTATTACGCCTGAACGAAAGCGGCTCAGCGCCACCGGCCAATCAACGGCCAAGGCCAAGCGCCGCCCAATCAACGGCCGCAAATGCATCGCCACCACCAGTACAAGTGTACTGCGCCAACTCGCATTGCAATTGCAAGCATAGCGGGGCGTAGCTGATTCAGCTTTCGTTTGCTGTCTTTGGCGGAGCTGGTGAAGTTTGCAACGTTTTGTATAACCCAAACCCCCACGATTGAACTTGAGCCTGCGGGGTCGTAGAGCTTACCTAGAACGCTTCAAAGAAAATGCGAGATCTTCCTCCACGTATAACAACGCAGGCCGAAATCTCCCTTCTGCAACACCAGTCAACTTATGTGCTCCGTGATCTGGCCGGCGGATTCCTCTTTCTGTTTTACCGCAAATGTCCAGAGCCAGCGAGCTTCCAACAGCTCGAAAGAGTCGTCACTGAAGCCGACTCGGTTTTAGGCAGGTTCTAGGGTCCCATGAACCACAGAATGTATTGCAACAATCCGACTATTCATCGATATCCCGCGCGCAAACAAAGAAGCCACCCCACCGTCGTAGCAGGCCCTGAAATCGTGGTTGAAGGGCGGATATCGCCGGAGTCGCCGCAAGACTGGAAAGAACACACGTCACCAGACGCGTAGACCGTAGAGGGTCGTGAGGTCGTCGTCGTCGCCGCCGTCGTCCTGAACCGCGGTGATGTGGTGAAGAGGTTGTCAGGCGAGAGAGTGCGAAAGTCGAGACGGTTCATGGACAATCGCGACTGCAACGTCCTAGCGCCATTCTAAGAATACTCTGAAACCTGCATCATATGAAGTGGGGCCCGTGCGCTGTATCTTCAGGCTCGCACCTGCCTTTGCCGACTTTTCATCGCTCTTTCCTTATGGTGATCCCAAAAGCGTCTTCTAGCCACGCCCAACGTCACTGCACACCATCCTCAGATGTGGGACGCTATTATTGACGGTACAGGCAGATTAATGAAGTCCTAGGCTTAAGGACAATGGCGCAAGCTATCTGACACAGGCCGGAGAATCCCGTTTTAGCACACAATTCGCATCCACGGCTAAATCAAAGAACGACCCGTTACGCACGTGTTCCTCGTTTTCCAACGGCTCTTATGCCCTTTCGAGGAAGACACAACCCGCAAATACCGGACCATGGTTCTCAAGGGACACGAGGAATGTCACCTTTCGTGGAGCCAATTGTGGAGATGCTGCTAGTGAGAGCGGGCGAAAGGCCAGTACCCTGGCGAGAATGAAATGAACTCCTGCAGAGATGGACGTGCAATGACCGGGATGCCTGGATCTGCGAAGCACTGCTGTCGAAGATCTACGCCGCTGCACTGACGACGACCGCGTGGTCGTACCGAAAGCCAAGGGGATACCTCTAAATGCATCCATCTACACCGCAAGTTTTAGAGCGCAACAGCCTCACGATGGTTACGTGCGGCCTAAAGCAAGGCTGGCACGCGAAACGTGACAAAGACTAAGCACTAGATATGGAAGCAGCCTCGCCACAGACCACGTGCTTTGC
This sequence comes from Acidiella bohemica, assembly GCA_019670975.1. Classification (NCBI taxonomy): domain Eukaryota; kingdom Fungi; phylum Ascomycota; class Dothideomycetes; order Mycosphaerellales; family Teratosphaeriaceae; genus Acidiella; species Acidiella bohemica. The sequence goes on from JAGUCJ010000010.1 coordinate 335,853, forward strand.
GAAAATGTCCGGCAAACGCTTGCGGCCTGTCCGGAGGCTGCCTGATGCTCGTCACGAGAACAACTGAACCATGCGGCAGCATTTCGAGCAACAAAGCCATTGATTGCGTTCTTCGCCACACGCCCGTGCACACTAGCAAAGGCCGGCGTGCGGGACACCAGAAAATACGCTTCGGGCGCTGTCAGAATGCTGAGACTTCCATCATTACCAATCTGACGCCCTTTCCGTGGCAACGCTCGGATCACAAATCTCCTCCTCCACGGACACGAGAGCCTCACTTGCCTCTAGACGGCAGGGCCGTCTGCGGCACTCCGCCCGGCTTGACGCCCTGCAAGCAAAAGCTCGCTTTCACTTTCGCACCACCTCCGACATCGAATAGCCCGTGCAGAGTCAACTTCTCCGCAGCCTGGACATCCCTGAACGGCACCTCCGCCTGCCCAACCACCTTCTCGCCATTCAAAAGCTCGATCTTGAAAGCCTCACCACTACTCACCAAGTCCGGGGTGAACAGGACCCGGAAGCTCTGGCTGAAGTCTGGGTTGTTGATGTCCATCCCCGGAGCATCTTGCTTGATCGCAGTCTGGAAATGGCGCTTCTTATCGCTCCCCCACTTCACCTTCACGCTCGGCTTGAGCGGCTTGCGCTCGCCGGGAATGTCAAAAGCTGCGCCCACCAAAATCGTCGCTAGACCGCAAGCGAATCCATCACCCTCATGCTCCGACGCAGAGAAGCTCAGGTTTCCGGCGCAAATCCAAAGAATTGCGCCTCGATTACCACTTTGCCGCCCGTCGACTGCCCATCCTTCATCAAGTCCAATTCCTGGCTCTTGCCTTCGGCAGCTAACAAGCTCCGCACAGTCGTTGCTGCGACACCGATTTCGTCATCCTGGTCGACATCTTGGTCCTCGACATCAATCTTGACCACCTGGCTCCAGTCACTCATGACAAAATCATGTGTCTCGCCCCAAGCGGGTTCGACATCATTATCTTTCGTCTTCGTCTTCCACGCTTGCTCGCCACCCACTTCCACCTGTGCGTAACAATCTGGTGCTGCGCGAGTGATTTTCTTGAATAGCTTCTTCACTGCACTGGCCCTCTTCTCTCCCTGTGCGAAACCGTAGGCTTTGTCGACCGTAATCCGTAGGAGTCCGAGCGGGTACTGGAAGGCTGAGAAGAAATCATAGTCCTGCGGTGCGGCCATCGGTAGCATGTAGCGGTTCGGAAGAGTGATCATGCTGTTGATCATCGTGAATATGACTCGGCGGACATTTTTGTCAATTATACCCAGATCGGCAACATCCGCTGCGCCGGTGAAGTCAAGGTGGATGTTGGGAGGGTTGATGAAGGATAATTGAATGGCTCCAATCTATCACGCAAGGTCAGTTGCTGCCGCCACCTCGTAGGACGTAAGACACCTACCAAAGGCACGACATCAATCAGTGGCCCAAGCAACACCGTCATCCGCCCATACAATTTCACGCTCTTCACCCCCAATTATGGCACCATCTCTCCGTCCAACTGGACGTCGCTTTCACTCTCCCACTTCACATTGACATCAAACTTCACAAATTTCTCGCCGTTCGTGGACGTTAGTTCATCAACGACAACGTTGTCGAGGTCAAAGGGTGTGGGCCCAAAGTCTACTTTGATGAAGTGTAGAGAATTCAAAGGAGCTGGAAGCATGGTTTTGAACATCGGGTCTGCAATGGATTTTGTCATGTTGCTGCCGTAGCGGCAGATGTTGGGCCACATTATGCGGACGATGTCGTTCAGGAATTCTCGGACGGATCAGCATTCTTGATCCGGAGTGATCGCTGAACATGGTTGGACGTACTTGCTTTCTCGCCATCAGGCTGTTTCATTAGTTGGTCGACCATTGAGGCAGCCATGATTGCGGTTGGTCGGTACGTTACTGCTCCGGCCCGGAACATCAACTTTCCAATTCTGCGAAGTCGATGATCGAGAACAGGGCATTGTCAATCGATAGATATTGAACTGAAATGTTGTCCTCGCCCCTGGGTCGTGGCTTCTTAATCTTCATCTAGCGCCGCCTTCCAGAAGCTTGGAACAGCTCTGTTGAAATGACCTCACACCGCGGCAGTACCTGCAGCCTAACACTTGGTTGCTGCTTGCCATTTCTGGAACGAGTCAGTCGACCTCGCATGTCTGTACATTCTTCATCAGTGATGTAGACAGCGTTGTGGCTGCCGCTTACTATGCAATGTGGACGTACTGGGAGTCGGAGCTTGTGTCAGTACTTCACTTGAGCTGAAGCTAATGGACGTGGTCTGTGCTCGGAGTTATGTGGCACCGACACCGACATTCATACCCTGCAGGGCCGAAGGCCAGCACGCATAGCGGATGGGCGACGTCTTCGGTCTGAGACCTTGTCAATGCTTTCACTTTGGTGGTATCATTGGCGTATTGGTGCTTCTCTCCCCACGTGCAATGCCATGCTCTGCCGAGGGCGGTCTGTGGTGCGGCTTGGCGCATGGCTTCGCTCCTTCCCTCTGGCTGACCCGCGACTTCCTTCTCCATCAGCAAGTCCATCAGTCTCGCTGAATGCCACGGCGAACGTAATAAAGTGGTATCTCGATCAAAACGTCTCCTCCTCCGCGCCGAGCTCGCCTTCAGCTTCTTGGGGTATCTCGAATCCTTCCTGTCGCGACTGTCAGTACTTTGCGCATCTTCAAGCCGTAGGATTTGGGGGACTCACCTCCGTCGAATACAAAATCGTCTGTATCTGCTTCAACAAACTCCCTTCATCCTCCTCCAGACTCGGATCCGCCTCCATCGCCTGCTGAATCAACAACTCGATATCCCTCAATTTGCTGAAATAGAAATCTCTCTCCCGCTCCAGACCTTGCACCGTCTCCATCAGCTCCGCATTCTTCGCCTGCAGCGCCGCACTAGCCGCACCGCCACCACCAATCCCCGCCTGCCTGCTCGTCGTCCGCGGAGCAGCAGCCGTAGACCCTCCCATCGGCCGCCGCGCTCCACCAGTTGAACCCGTCGACCGCGCCGCGGGCATCGCAGCAGGCGCACCACCAGCCCCTTTCCGTCGCGCCAACGCATCGTAGTCACCCCCCGGATAATACTGATCCCAGTACCGCTTACTCCACTGCAGAAACTCGAGATTATCCTGCATCTTACATTTCACCAGCTGCTCGACAGGGACGGGACGGTCGATGTGGTGTTTCTTGAAAGTGTTGGAGAGGATTTTGAAGTTCTCGAGGTACTGGTACTCGCTGTTGGCGTTGAATTTGACGCGCGACATAGGCAGGTCGAGGAAGATGCTGTCGTAGATTTGGCAGAAGGCGGCGCCGGTGCCGCATTGTTCGACCTTGGTGATGTTGAGAGCGAGGAGGGAGTTGAGCCAGGCGAGCAGCTCTTGTCTACAAGGCGAAGTCAACAGGTGATGGTTGGATTAGGCTGCTGGAAAGTGCCTTTACCTTGATTCACTCATGTTGGCGGTGTTGATGAGGACAAACGAAAGTCTCAGGAGCAGGGCGACTTCGCCAGAGATGTAGATTACTCGTGTGCGGAGGCGAATAGTACCAGAGTGTATCGCAATTGCATTCAATTTGTTTGTTCGGGAGATGTTTTGGTTGCAACGACCGTGGCTGCTGCCGTGGTGGGGTTTTGGCAGGGTGACTAAGCGAACCTGAAACACGAGCCCGAGACGCGCCTTTCCCCTGCCCTTCACGCGCCCACTTTCGACTTCCGCCTTCCCACCTCGGATTTCATCCCCAGACATCGCTTTGCAAGTGTCGGCATACACGTCAATCAATGGGGGCGTGCGGGGCGGACATATCTACTGATTATGTCTACACATTGTGCCCAGCGGTTGACGGCTGCGGAGAATGCATCTTGGGCTGATATAGTACGGGGGTTACCAGGTCGGCCTACAACTTCGATGACACTGACTCCTGTGGCGCCTTTATCGAACAGCAGTCCTTGCCTTCCGTCAGCTTCGACGCGCAGTTCTTCGATGACGGCACATCAATCGCCGGGTTGGCCGTGAAGAAGTCCGAAGGCACGATCGGTAGCTGGATGATCTCGACAGGCCTGCAAGAAGTTAGTAATGCACCTCTGGTCCCATGTCGAGGGACAATACTCACATCACAGGCCAATCTTCCGACCGCGGGTTATGTGTCAATCCAAAGCAGCTCCACACTACGACATCCTGCTGGTGCACGTCATCTTGTCTGGCCGCCATATCCGCCACGCCTCCTTGCTCGACTGTGCTCTGTAACGTATATCTTCCCGCAGCGTATAGCTCGTTCTCCTGGTACTTCGTCACCCACAGATGCCGTTGAGCGAACAGCGCACGCTTCGCTTGGATGCTGTTTGGGTCTGCCAGCAGTTTCTGCGTGGGTGGCGGCACGATCTTGTAGCCGACCGGCTTGCCAGTCACCGGGTTCTTCTTCGACAGATTCTGAATCTTGAAGACGCGATTGTTCTCCGGCTTGGCGTCCAGGCCTACTGATGTCTTGATCGGAGTGTCTACGACCTGGTACCGGTTGCCATTCGGATTCGTCTCCGGATTCATCGGCATGGGGAGCGACTCCTGCTGCACAACGGTGTTGTCATTGCCATCGATGGCCGGATCAATCCTGACGCAGAATATGTGCTGGTGGTTTTGCGCCAATGCACCTGGAGAGACGACATTACCCCAGTCGGCAGTCTTCCCTTCGTCGATGTTGACTACGCTGACGATGCCGGTGGCGCGCGACTCGACTACGATACCGCCAGCTTGGTCGAGCTTAAAATTGAAGACATATTCGTAGTTGGCGAGCGTGATGATGTACTGTACCACAAGCTCGCGGCGACGACTGACGACCGCGCGGCCCGTCCGCCAGTTGGTGTGCTTCCAATTGATTCCGTTATCTTGTTCGTGGAGGCAGATAACATTCGGAGCTTTGACAGTGGTGCCGTCGGCGTTGACAAGGACACCGTCGAAGTACTGAACGCTGTGTTAGAAAACAGTCTGAAGAGGCGAGGGTTGAGTTTACCTTAATGACCCCTAAACAGTCACAGCCCAGCTCGAGATTATTCACACAATGCCCGAGTCCACCATCGCCAAAATCGAAGGCTTGCTTTCGGTGGTATGGCGGTCTTGGATCAGCGTACGGCACGGTCTGATGATCACATGAGCTATCACCTCAAGCCACAGGTCGTATTCGCAAACTCACCATTTCACTAACACTCAGCCGATATAACACACTCCTCCCACCAAACCTCAAATCGTGCAAGACGGCACCTTCCCTCGGATTAAAATTCACCCTAAACCTCCACCCTTGCCACTCCACGAGATTATCCTCTACGCTGAAACTTGGTCCATCCGGTTGCACAACACTCAACTCCTTGAGCGTCGTCCTCGTTCCCTGCGGAAGCAACTCCGGCACATACTCCGAAGGCTTACAATGATCGATAATGCCAGCCTTATTCGTAGTGCTCTGGCCTACCAAAGGATCTTTGGAGCCTCCGGTGGCGGGAGTGTCAATGCGGATGATCTCCCGCTTGGCCCAATCCATGATCGGGATCAAAGGAAGAGGGTAGGAGTAGAAATTCGCATCAGGGTTGTTCTGCCGGGCGTCGACGGCGAAAATGAGGCCTTGGAAGTACCGTCTGTTTTCGTCCGCGGTGTCGAGGCCGCCGTAAGGCCAGGGCTCGATGATGACTTCGAAGCCTTCGGGGAGTCTGAACTCTTTGATTTTGTCTTGAAACAGGGATGAGTTCTTGCAGGTCTCGACGAAGACTTGAAATTCGTGGCTGTATCTGTTCGTCAGCAGCAGTGGCGGCGGCGGCGGCGTCGGCGGCAGCAGCGGCAGCAGCAATCGTGAATGGAATGTAAGACATACACAGTCAAACTCGCATGCAAGCCCTCAGGCACCTCCTCCACCTTCACCCTTTCCTTCTTCCGAAGATCAACGATCGCCTCGAAGTACTTGGGCACTTTCGTTCCGTCGATGACATCGTAATGCGCTTTTGCCAAGCGTGGCGGACGGGGAGACGATACGGTGAGTTTGCCAGCATGCTCGAGATCAAGGTATGGGACAAGGAGAGCTTTGGCTGGTTCTTGTAGACTGATGATCCGGAAATCGATCAGGGTGTCTGGGTGATAAGTAAGGACAATGGAGCGGGCAAGATTGGTTTCCTCGATGGTGAGGGGATTGAGGGGATGAGGAGGGTGTGAGGCCATGGTGGGCTTGTATCTGATCCGTATACGGAAGACGAGGTGGCAGAATCTGATTTTAATATTGTCAGCCGAGAAGATGGGTAGAAGAAAGAAGATGTGCCATTGCGGTCACGGTAGCTACATGTATTCCCCGCGTGTACCTTCTCAATTAGGATAGGCGCGCTCTCCACACATAAGCATCTGGGTGCTGCAGGTGGTGCCGGCATGGTTTCCGCTCTACATTGGCTCGAAGGGCCACCTCGGCACTGTCTTATCTGCGATATGCTATCATCATATGACCCTTGTCATAAAGGTCGCGCCCTGCATATACGCTTTGTCAAACCGTATCGTGTATGACTGTTAGACCGCCTACTTCGATTACGCTGCTTCTGTCCTACTCATAGCCTGGCAGCTAAAGCATCCTACTCATTCCCAATCGTTTCGCAAAGATCGTCCGGGCACAGAGATGCCATACCATAGATCCCAACAAGCCTTGTAGGCAACATCAGGCCCGGGGCCGCAGCGGCCATCTTCCCGTAGCACCGGCCCAGCCTTGTGCTCAGGCACGTCGTCAGTCGTGGCAGGGATGAACTCCCTGCTCGCCGAGAGTCCCACTCTCTAGCCGGGGACATGCGCCGTTGTGACATCGTGCGGATTCCTTACAGCTCCATCTTCTCGGCTTGCTTCTTTGGCCGCGTCCACTGTTCTATCCTCTCATACGTGGACACCTCACTTCTTAATGATAGTAATGATATCCTCGTCCTCCAACACATGCGTCAAACCCACCCTCTGCGGCTGATGCTTCACGCTCTGCCCGTACACAATCGCAATCCGGAATTGCTCAACGATGGTCTTGTGGATCGCGTTACAGAAGTCTTCAACCGTATCTCTCCCTGTCCTCAACACAACCGGAGCAGTGTAATCTGGCAGCCTTCCCTTGGGCTTGGTGTACACTCGCTTCAATCGCAGCTTCTCCCACATCTGTTCCAGCAACTCATCGACGTTCCAGCCATGCTCGGATGAGATCGGACAAGCGTTCGGGATACGGTAAAGAAGGTCTAGCTCTTCGATCGAGATTGCGTCAATCTTGTTCAGTGCATATATGACTGGGATATAAGATCTGCTCTTCGCCTCCAGCACGTCAATCAAATCATCGACGGTGGCGTCGCAGCGAATAGCAATGTCGCAGTTGGCCATCCGGTATTCATTCATTACGGCTTTGATCTCATCGTTGTCGATGTGGGTCAAGTTGACAGTGCTTGTGATCGAGATGCCACCCTTGTCCTTTTTCGTGATCTTGATGTTGGGCGGCTCCTTGTTGATCCGGATACCGAAACCTTCCAACTCGTTCTCGATGATGCGCTTATCCGTGAGCGGCTTGTTAACATCTAGCACGATGAAGATGAGATTGCAGGTCTTGGCGACAGCAATGACCTGCCGACCCCGACCCTTGCCGTCTTTCGCTCCTTGAATGATACCAGGCAAATCCAGCATTTGGATCTTTGCGCCGTTGTATACGACCTGTCCCGGCACTGTCGTGAGGGTGGTGAATTCGTACGCGGCCGCTTCGGAATGCTGGCCGGTAAGTCTGCTCATGAGCGTACTCTTGCCGACCGATGGAAAGCCGATGAAGCCCACGGATGCCACACCCGTTCTCGCAACATCAAAACCTACACCACCACCACCACCGCTGCTGCTGGGTGTGAGCAGCTCCTTCTTCAGCTTGGCGAGTTTGGCTTTTAGTTGACCCAGATGGAAGGACGTGGCTTTGTTCTTCTGCCTGTGCGCCATTCATTAGCTCAATCTCCTCACACCGTGAGTCGTATTCAACATACGTCTTCGCCATCTCATCCTCGATCGCCTTGATCTTGTCGACCGTGGTCGCCATATTGAGCCAGATATGATGTGGTTTCTCGGGCGGAGGGACTACTTGGTCACTGCGTGGTACTCTGCGACTGTCTCAAGGATTGTACTGTTATGAGCCGCCCGGCTAGTGGAGTAATGAGTATGATGAGAGGAAGCGTTGTGAGTTTGCGATTTCTCTAAAGCCCATGAGGGATGTGGGGTTCGGGGACAGCGTGCCGGAATCCCACCAAGCCCTAGAGCGACTCTACTGTCTGCAATTCTGTCTCGACGCCCTCGCCCGCAAACTTCGACTCTGTCCTGGCTCTCTTTCTCTACGAAGACGCCACCAATCTACATCACTTTCTAGTGGACTGTGACACTTTGACACTGCCATCGCCACCTTACTGTCTTGGTGCCAGACTAGTGCCCACATAGACGACAAAGACCGCAGCTTGAAAAGATTCGTTCGCTCTGCCCCGCTTGGCATGCTCTCATGTACCCAAGATTGCGCGCGCCCTCGCCTGCCATTCCATCAGCAGCGAGCAGCGCTGGGTTGGAAGCACGTACTGACAACACCTGTTTTGAAGTCTCTGCAGATCATCATCCGAGAGCATTCCATAATCATATTATCCAAAGCGAGGATGAGCTATCGTACCAGTATCACAAAGGTTGCTGTCGCTCGCTATGATCTCCGTCTGCTGGCTCAATAGGGTCAGGTGCTGAAGACCAGCTACATTCGCAACCGACTCGTCACGCTTCCCCTTCTCGTCATTGAGAGTGTAGCAGAGTCCAAAATTGCATGCGTCAAAGATGCCGTATCTCAATCGCCCCGCGTCGTCGCCAACGTAGACAACGCATGGCCGGAGAAGCTCACGTGTAAGATGCTTTCTGATATGTTCTACCTCCGTCAACCTGAGCCTGCTGATCCACATCTAACGTCGCCACCCTTGGCCTCTGATTTGTCGCGACTCAGAAAGACTCCAAATCAGTGCCTCGACTTCCACAAGCGCGCTTCTGACATCGGATCGTATGGCGTCGGGTAGTGACACGCCCTTCGCTCGTAAGCGTGCCATCGTCATCTCGAACTCACGTGGCATGCTTTCCAGGGGGCCGCAACAGGTCTTCGGCCTTCTCCATCTGGTTGTCGGAAACGCTGGTCCCAGCGACAGCCAATCTTCTGCATTCAGCTACGTGGGCTCTTGATTCTGTCAGCTTTGTCTGCACGGCTGCAGGCGCGCTTTCATCGGATTCCTCGAGCTGGACATGCTCACGGGCAACTACGACAAGCTCCGGATTCGAATCGACCGCGGGACTGTAATCCAGCTCGGGTCGGTCTTTGATCTCACTCTCAGCACTCTCACCTTCATCGTTAATCTTTTCCACATCAGACGGGTTTTGTTCAATGTGCAGGGTCGCTATGTGAGCTTCGCGAAAGACGTTTAATCCGCTCCCCGCCCAAAACAAGGTCCACATCGATAAGCGAGGCCTCGGAGAGGCTTGTTGAGAAATGTGGTGGTAGCAGATCTTGTGTTGTTCAGGCCGGCGAAAGCGATTGCAATGCATTTGACCCTTCTTCCAAAAGAAAGTCTTATATCAGAGAGGATTCAGTCACCGGAGGGGGCGGTCTTGTGCAAACGATCGAGGAAGGTCTCCGTCCATACGCAGACGCGGCGAGAACTAGATGACCAGAAATATAGCCCGCAACCATAATTGTTACTTGAGTGGGTATTCATGAGCCTGAGCAGGAGCACAGCCGCAGTGCAAGGGGGAGAGAGGGGGGGCGCTGTGGTCCATCACTCAACACCGCCACTTCGCCTGCTGGTGGGCACAGAGGCACCGTCACAGTGCATGCAGAACAGGCGGCGCCCGCCGTTCAAATGGCCGTCAAGGCATCTATGTAGTCGTAGCTAGGGCGGCGACGATTTCATGCCGCACGACGAGACTTCCGAGATCCGAAAAAGCGCCAAGGCCGAAGGTCGTGCGGGTCGCTCCACACTCGATGTTTTCTCCTTTCTCGGACCATTCACAAGCACGACACTACCTGCCAGCATGACCTTGTCGACGTTCGGGTCATCAACAATCACAAACACAGCGACCGAATAAGTATGCTCGGACGGCCTTTGTGTTTCCAAGACAGACAGGCCATGACCGCGTGACAGTGGCCGAAAAACTGTTCGGCGTCCAAACGTCATAACCGTTCGGCGTCCCATTGTTGCGGCACTCAAACAAGGCTCAAAGAGCAGTTCCGCCACATGTACCACGTGAGTAACCACGAGATAAGGGAATGGCAAGTATGCCGCATCATTCTCCTTTCCTCGTACACTCATTCACTCCCGAACATCGAAACATCGCTACAATGACCGCACAGGCATTTGATACACTTTTCCCGGCAGGGGAAGACCATGTTGAAGCGCACAAAATCGAGCAAATGCACGACTCAGCAAGAGGCTCTCCTGCACCGTCAGCATCATCGGAAACGCCGAACGGCTTTGATCGCCTGATAACTGACATCAACACCATTCTCGGTCCATGCAATGGCATCGACAGCGCGGGAGTAGATGTCGAGGAGCTCAAGCATGTTATGCGGGCCTATGATGGACCAGAGGTCGAGTGGCAGAAGTATGCCTTCGCAGACCAAAGCCGGGCATACACTCGCAACCTGGTTGACAACTGCAACGGCAAGAGCAACCTTCTGGTCCTGGTTTGGTCTCCTGGCAAAGCTTCGCCAATCCATGACCATGCGAATGCGCATTGCGTGATGAGAATATTGAAGGGTAACTTGACGGAGACGGTGTATGGGTGGCCATGTGAGCAGGCTGGCGGCGAGGAAGACAGCTTGGCGTCGCAGATGCTGTGCTCAAGTACAGCTCATACCTGCCGGCGTAACTCAGACACTAGCGAGCCGCATGCACTGCAGATCCGGAGATCGACGACGTATGCCGAAGGCCAGGTGACTTACATGAGCGATCGGCTGGGTCTGCATCGGATCCGGAATGTGAGCGAAAGCGAGTTCGCTGTGAGCCTGCATCTGTATACCGTAAGTTGTGCCTGTTCTTAAGATTACCATCGCCGCTTGCTGACGGTCACTAGCCACCAAATGCTGCCAAGCACGGCTGCCACATCTTCGACGAGAAAACTGGCAAGAAGACCAAAGCGCAGCAGTGTCACTTCTATTCCGAGTTTGGCGTCAAAGTCTGAAGTCACTTACCTTTGTCTGCCTTTGTCTGTTGCTGCGTTCAAGCAAGGCGTTGGAGTATTTATATCTCAAATAAACATGCGAACAATGAAGTCAAATTCTATGGGTATCTCATGATCCCAGACACGCCCAACACCATCGCTAAGCCCATACGCATCTATTCATTCCCGTGCCTACTGCCCCACCTTCCCACCACCGGCCTCAACAATCTCCCTGACCTCCCCACTAATCTCCGGAATCGCGCTGCCCATCTCCCTCCCTAAGATATCCCTAAACCGGGCGAATGCCTCAGATCGCCCCTTCATCATCTGATTGTTCTTCATGACCAGCTCCACGAACTCTCGAGTGTAGATATCAGGATTCCGCGTACTTTCCACGTACTGTATGATATCTAGCGGAATACGCACGGGAAGGCGTCGTGCGCTGCGTGAGAGGAGGACAAGATTCTTGATGAGGAGCTTGATCTCGGCGGTCATTGCGGCTTCGGTGGGCGTGCCGGCATGGGAGTGCGATTGTGATATGAGGGCGTACAGGGAGGTTATGATTCGGCGGAGGTGGGCTGGGATAGTCTTAGGTATGCAGGCGTGACTGTAAATTCTTTCGCAATAACTTACCATCGACATCTGAGAGCGTCGTCGCCGCCATCATTGCTGTGGGGTACAATATAGCAGCCTGACTATTCGAGGTTTCAAGACTGTGAAGGTGAAGAGCACATGCAAGGTACCAAGCACGTGGAAGTGTGGGGGCGGAGCGGAGCGGAGTCCGCCAGAGCTCAGCATTGACCACCACTCCGTTCATGTGACATGACAGCCGCTCTCAAAGCACAAGACAATACAATGGACGATACCATACAGGCCACCTACTCTCAGTAACACAGCTTCTCCACGATGCTGGCCTCATCCAACAGTGTTCAATGGCACAAGCTGGAAGGCCCTTGAGGCAGTCTCGACACAGCAGCAGAATTACCCTTGCAAGCGGCAAAGAAAACAATGGCAGATCGCGTGCACCCTCTCCTCACTCGGCAGTGGACGAAGAGACCGCCGCATTGATCAAGCGCGTGTTGTGTCAGCCGCCCGCTGGCGATGATGGTGACCCTCTGGGTGGGAAAGGCGCAGATGGCGGCAGCAGGGCTTTCGAAGACCTTCCACCCCTCACGGCACATCGGGACCTGGATGTCGAGCTCTATGCCCTTCTGGCCATTATCCTGAGCCAGGTCGTACAAAGCTGGTACAACAAAATTACGCCCGACCAAGATTTCGTCAGGGAAATCGTCCAAATTATCGCACATTGCACGTATGGCCTAGAAAAACGCCTGACAAATGTTGATGTCGAGGAGCTATTACTGGATGAGTTGCCTGCATTGGCGAATGCACATATGTCTGCAATGCAGACCGCACTGGACTCCGCACGGCCGGCAATAAATGCTGGCGCCTCGGAAGGCCGTTTGGAAGCGATCTATCACGTACTGAAGCCACACTTTGCACTTTCGCCGTTGCCAGCAGATGAGGCAACCGCGTTTGCGCAAAATCAGAACGAGATCGACTGGTCTCAGGCACTGATTAATGCAATCCTGCCGCTGCTGCTCCCACCCGAAGATCTTTCTAATCCGTGTCTGGAGGTGTTGGTGTCTGAGGTTTTCTCGGAATTGATTCTCCGGGTCTCTGTACTGGGCAAGACGAGCGAGCCTTGGCTGATCTGGGACGGCATAACGAAGGCCACCCATGCTCTCCAGCCTTCAATGGTCGCGCCAAGCTCGACTTCGATATCTCCTAGCAGTCGCCTGGAGCATTTTGGACTGCTGGCACAAGAAGGAGCCGACGACGTGCAAGCTGCAAAACATGGCAGAAATAGTGCTTTCGACACCATTCTATCCACGTTTTGGCTCCTTCTCCACGGTCTCATCCTCGCTTGGGGAAGCTTCCGAGCTGTTACAATGGCTTTGATACGTGCTTCAAGTCTTCCTGCAAGGCACACACAAACGAGGGGTGTGGCAACAAGCTCGAGCAAGCTCAGGGATACGCACCCTGGTCCCGCAGCCCGCCCGCAGGCAACACACCTCGACCTTGAACCTCTTCAAGATCGCGAACACGACCAACCGGAAGTCCACCCGCCATCTGGCGCATTGCAGCAGCAACCCATCGTCGCGATGAGACTCTGGACCACCCTCGGACGGCTGGTTGAACTGCAAGAGCGAATGCCATGGCTTCACGGCTGCCTATCGCTTCTGCAATGGACGAGCGTGCAGATGAAGGTGTGTAGCACGAACAGTGCCGTAGACAGGTAAGCTAAAAGTCTTTTTCGCTTCCCGAGCATCCACATAGCCGCCTCTTCAAGCGGACCGCCCTTTTACCGAGGTTTGGTTCTTGCGGGACTCGTTGTTCCCGCTGCGACTGGACCATCGACGCCTCTCATTCGTCCTACTGGAGAAGCCACGGCGGATGGACGCATGGAGCTTTGGTCATATGACTTGCGCACTGCCAATCGAACCGACAACCATGCTTCAAGCGAGCTTCATCCTTCAATATCCAGGCCCATTCTGGCTATTACTCGGGCAAGCATAGGCGAGCGCGCCGACGACGGGCAATGCAGTCGTTTCTCTACGGCTGGTATTGCCGCTCTCGCTGCTGATCTCCATCCAAATGGGCCCCCACTCCGTGTCAGATTCGCGATCTTCAGCCCAAGTGCGGGGCGAGCCCTAGCGTTGTCCCGCTGTCCGTTGGGCTCGGCCCATCACGGCCCTCCTCCGTCCTTGCAATAGCCGCCATCAGCACGAGCCAACATGTCGACAGACCAACCAATCTTTTCGATATTGCCCACTTGTCGGCCAAACCCTGAATGGCTCCTCTCTGGACATAAGCCATATCTATAACAGTGCGTCACCGTCAGACATAGATTCGTAAAACACCCAAGCTGGCCGATGGATCAAGGAACTAGCTCACAAGCCGGGCGACGAGCAAAGCCCACCACTAAGCTCGTGAAGGAGCTTCTCCCGGCCATGATTCGCCCAAGCCAATGCAATCCGCTTGCGTTAGCTGCTGACGACCTCGAGTTTACCCGCATGTTGTTCCGTTGCAGTCTTTCGCTCTCTGCTCCATGTCATGCATTGCTTTTCTGCATCCGCATTGCATTGCAGCACAGAAGACCAACAAGCGAAATTTGTGCAATCGCCTCGCTAACGCCATATCGCTGCAGGCTCCTGTCCGCGACCATCCACGACAACCTCCTCGATCCAGCGATCTTGCCGCCCCTCGTGCGCAATGTACGCCTCGCTGCCTTTCCAGACAATGCGTTCCCTCCTGCCCGCGTGCCGCCGACTGGCGAGCAAATAGCCGAGATTAAGCGCGAGTGCGCCAAGGCTATCATCGGCAGTATACCAAATATGATTCGACGATACTACTTCGCGACGACGGAGGAGACTGCCGTCGTGAAGGATGTGGAGAGGATGCTGGACATCGTCGGCGATGCATACATCAACAAGCACCTCATTGTCGCTGCGATCGAGCTCGTCGTGGTGAGGCTGTTCCCAGAGTTGACGGTGGTGGAAAACACCTAAAGGCGAAGTGAATAAGGTCATCATTTATCGCTATGTCGTCCGCGAAATATACAATCAAATGGCGTGCAAGACGCCCGCAAGCCGAAAAGATCATCTCACTCAGTGCTGCTGTCCCTGATAATCCAGTTCCGTCGTCATGATCTGTCCGCGTGGGCGGCTGTCCATCTTGGTCCCGCCGTCGAGCCTCCCTATACCCTATATCGATGTCGATCATTGTCGGAGGATGAACGAAGTCCGATAAAAAAAGATGCTGAAGGACTATAAAAATGCTGCGTTGTCACTGGCGTCGAAGAGAAATGCTGCCGTCATGTTCGATCCGATTGGTAGGGGCACTCTAGTCAAGCCTGCTGGCTGCTAGCTCTGGACTGCAAGCGTAGCTTCTCCATCAACTTGCCCATCGTCATACTCTCGGAGTAATCCAGGAACCCGCTGGGTTGCTGTTCCAAGAACCCATTGACCACCTCAAGCGCCCGCAATGCTTCCTCGGGGCTCGTGGTGGTGCTCGCAGATCGCAATGACGACTCCGAAGTCGAAGGCTGGAGCTCTCGTTTCTTCTCCAGTTTGACGTGGGCCGGAAGCGGAGGTGGTCGCATTGTCGCATGCGGTGAGACAGTCCGCTGCTCTTCAGCGGCTATCTTCGCCGTCGCCGCGTCTATACTCGGTAATGGATCGGGCGCTTCTTCCATTGGAGAGTCTAGGATGCTGTTACTCAAGAACTTTGGCGTCAATGGTTCTGTTGATGTCGGTGTCGCCATGTAGTGGTCCAAAAGTGGGAAGGTCTGACTTCGTGGTCTATGCGAGTTAATGCTCGGCGGGGCAGGCAGTATTGGTCGCGCCGTTTGCGGAGGAGCCGGTATAAAGGGCCCAGGCGCCGTGCCTGGTTCAAGAGTGAAGAAGGGCGATGTTGGCGAGACTGGGCCTGGCGAAAGAGCGGAGGACGCAGGACGTCCGAACGGCGCCTCGCTGTGATTGGTGAAAGGGCCATCTTTTGCGATGTACTCAAGATACTCGTCGGGGCTCATCTCGTGCTGCAGACTCTCGTCGCTACGCACGCTGCGCAACTCGACTGGAGATGGAGATCCAACGCCTTGCGGTGAAGACGGAGACAGATCGTTTGGGCTGTGGGCAGATGATGCGATGCTGGAGATGTTCTCGGCGTCCTCAGGGGCTAAAGAGCTTTTGCGCGATCGAGCGCCCATCAGGTTGTGCTTGTGCTTGAATTTCTCCAGCCAATTCGCGCTGAGCTCTCGATGCGTCTCTGGAGTATGTGATGTTGTTGCGAATACTCGCGCCTTTTCTCGAATGAGATCGTCTGACAACGGGAGACCCCTTTTCTCCTGTAAGGGGTCAGCGTCCGAATCCGCATCGAATTCCTACATCGTGCCATACCTGGTTCTTCGCCCACATCGCAAGGGCGCGCTCGATGTCAGGCGATCGGCCCTTGGCTCGCTTCACAGGCGACCGGCCTCCATCGTCCTGCTGCAAGTACTTCTCCTTTTGCCGTAACACTTTCGAGACGGTACTGGCACTCAAGTCAGATTCTGCACAACGTCACTGCTAGAGCATGTTTCTACCTCCGTTCGACGCCAAAGTGGGCTAGAGATCGGTTAGCAACGCTCAAGAAGAGTGATCACACCTTCATACCTCCAATCTCAGTCTGCTTCGCATTAGGATGCTCCTCGTGATACTGGCACATGCGCTTTCTGTCTTGGTCCGTCAGCGTCCGTCTCGGTGTCGGCGCTGATCTCGTCGACACCGCTGATATTGGCGTCTGTAGTTGATGCACCGCGATCGGCTGGATGGGATGAAGAGGCTGCGCATAGACTGGCTGATAGCCGGCATGCGACTGACTGTTCAACATCGACGGCCACTGCGGCATAATCAAAGGCTGCAAAGTCGGAGGTCCAGCGCGAGGCTGTACGCCATTGCTGAATGCGCCTGGCTCCATTGGCGGTGTGCGCTGCGGAAACGTGAAGCCAGAATACTCCTGAGCGGGCGTACCGTGGTGGGAATGCGGGTAAACGTGCTCCCAAGATCCCAAAGGTGGTGATGAATGGAAGTTGCGCTGCGAATCGTCCGCCATCGTGAGGACCAGCATGAAGGCAGACCTGGGGCCAGGTGGACTGCTCCAAATGGCGGTACCAGGACCAGCGGGCGATCGCAGGGTCTTTACCCGCAGCAGCTGTCACTTGCTCAGGGCGGCAGAGTGACAGCGGCTGCGATGCTAGGTTCCTGGGCGGGGGCGCGCAGAACGCGAGCCTGGAGTGGGCGACGGCGAGGCCAAGGTCATGCTGGACCCAAATATGACTCGAGGCGTGGGCGCATATGCAGGTCCAACAGTAATGAGGCGGACGGTGGTGAGGGTAGGGCCGAGGGGGCGGATCGAGATCGGCTGCGGAGGAGAGGGTCCTGGATAAGTAGGCTTTCAAGGTCCGCCTTCCCTCCCGAGTTGCGGCACGGCGCGGCCAGAGATTCGCTTTAACCAACACTAGCAGGAACACCCCCTGTTCTGGCTCCGAAGGTCGCCTCTGCCACAATGCCCAATCTGTGTCGGGGCTGGGAGACGTTGGACAAGGATGAGGGATCTACCCCGAGCCGCCAACGGGAGGCTTCGGTTAGAACTACTGTGCCAGCCCGATAACCGATGCTCCCCGGGCCAGTGCCGTGGTCGACTCGGCCTGCCACGGGGGTCGCCTGCGTTGCCGCGCAGCCTCGACGGGCATTGCCCAACGCCGTCCCAGCGCCGTGCGCCAGCAGCCTCACACGCAGGACCAGCGCGACATCGTCATCGACGTGACAACGGGTCGCTCGAACGCGGCCGCCTGTGAACGGGCCGCAACATGCAAGCCTCCGCGATGCATGAAGCTCGGATGCACCTGCTAATGATCCCTCCACAAGCCTTTCTCGCTAGCCTCCCTACAAGACCCAATGGCCACCCAGCACTTGGACTTGAGGATCTCATTGCTCGACCTCCGAAGAACACTGGCCCCTAACTTCCGCCGCATACTACCCACGGCCTTCCGACATCGGGACTTAGTTGCAATCCTGGATCTGAATATAGTACCCTTCTCAGTGGAGACCGTTGCCATTCACAGACGAGAGGACCGGGAACTTGGCCGCAACTCGATCTATCATTTCGTCAAAAGAATGGGCAAATTGCAGCCAAAAGTGGAGAACAGCAGCCGCTGATTGGTCTCCATATTCGTCTGCCGAGCGAATCACGCTGTACCACAGGTACCTCCACCCGCAGTGCCGCTTTAGACCGGGCCCTCCACCGTGAAAGACAGGAAGGAGACCTTTGCTGCGTCCAACAACAGCATGTCTCACTTACCCAAGAGTCATTCGGCGGGAGCAGATGCTTGTGCCGAAGCGCTATCCGCAGCACGGAGAGGCGCTGAATCGGGTCCACTAGAAGTACCGCAACGCCTCGAAACTCTCCGGAAATGCAACGTGAGGGAGGTAGTCTATTTTGACGTCGCCAATTGCTTCTTCAGACTCACATGCTTGAGGCGCTCGCAACAGTAATAGGGCCGCCGTAGAACGAGCACGCGGACGACGATCCGTGATGTGGTGCATCATGCCGGCAATCAGCTGGACACGCATTCAGCTCCGATCACGCGCACCTCTGGCGGCAACGTCCTGTGTAGCATGGCCGCGCGCTCCACGGCCACCCATAACATTACTCCCACGCTTCATAGACTGACATGCGTCCATCTCGATGACATGTTCGAGCACAAATTATCGAGGTGCAGCGACCGGCGTGGGAGAACCGCAGAGCAATTGCTGGAGGACGGCTTACTATTCGTTCCCACGGTCGGCGCTTGTCAAGGGTAGCTGTGGGACGGTCGCTTGTTGCTAGTCATTTGCAGCCTGCAACAGCAGTCCGACGGTTGTACGTGGAGATTGTATTGTCTATGCCGTGAACGGGGACTCGAGTTCGGGTCATGACAGAATTTGCTTGCATACTGACTAACTTCTCAGAGGAACACGATCATATTGAGGCTCCCTGGTTCCAGTCCCATTCAGACAACAACGCGGTTCATGGCTTCCTGCGCATTGCTTTGCCTCATCTCCATGCATCGAACTGGCAGCCGTCACCATCATCAAGGCCTCAAAAAGCAGATTCAGTGAGTATCCCTACTAATCGTCCAGGGCCTTGCAGTCGGGTTGCAGGTCCGGACCTTGCGCGTGGCGCGGCATCTCTGAATAGCTTCGCTTTGACTTACACCTACCTAGCATCAAGCGCCGATCACGAAGAAAGGGAGAGTTCTTGAACGGAGGTTGGTGCTGGTCCGAGGGCCGTCGGACACAAGCTGACAATTAATACTCATCACTTACAATGTCCTTGGGTCCCGCTCGTTTCGTGAGCGTCCATGCCAATCAGGCAGCACTCGTAGCACGTTGACGTGCCTTGCAACTTGCAGCCAGCAGTCGAAACATGGGAGTTCGGCGCGGAGCATTCACGGCAGTGATAAGAATCCTGCCAAGCAGATGACAGCATGAAATCCCAAGCAAATGAGGAGGTCGTCGACAACAGGCCTATCGCCTCATTAGTCCACAGCCACGAGGCAGGTGGCTCGGATCGAGGCTTCGGAGGCGACGCGGCGGTGCAAGCAACATTCCGGTCTGTCGCGGAAGGATGTTGGTTGTACGACCAGTCAGAGCGGCTGGAAGGCATCCCCGAGCTTGCGAGGCTTGCCTCGCCTCATCTAGTCTGTCTCCACATTATTTGGCGTCTAGACGATGCGGTTGAGAGGCGAGACGATCGAGGGGCCAGGACATTTGCCATGCAGAGTTGTTGAGCATGGTCAAACCGTGTGCATTGTCGGGTGCTGGGGGGAGTCATAGCACGTGCATCAGATGCCACAGAGAGGGAAGGAACAAGGAGTGAGTTCGATCTGATGCTATCAAAGCCCGTCAGTCACCTGACACGTCGTTGGCAAGGTGTTTTCTGACAGCTCGTGGTGAGTCTGATGGTAAGAAGGGTCGGATGGGCGAGTGGGTGACCGTCATCGTCATGTTGAGCTTGGAGCCAACAGCGTCGTCAGGGTGTGGTCGATTAGCCACGTCGAAGGTCGTCCTGTTCAATCAGCGATCGAAGTTCTCTGCTGCGCATCTACTGGGCATGAGCTGTTGAGCCAGAACTGATAATGACGACGCGGTCGGTCGATCTGTCAAGAGGATACCAGAATCCAGCGCCAGACAGCAGAATTGGTCTGGCATTCTCTTATTGCCTGTCATATTGATGAGGTTGCCAGAACGATGTGTTGCTACTCGGCCTGTACTGGCTCACAGCGACTCGAGTGATCCTGTCGCCGGGTGAAGGTCAGCGAGCATCATCATCACCAACACATCCGCTGACAGTTTGTAGCCAGGGGGATCGAGCCTCTCGCATGTCTCCAGGCGCTCTCGCAGAATCTCTAGGCAGCTCTAAAACTCTTCCGTCTCATTCGAGAAGCTGCCTCTCAGCATCGACGACATGCCTTCCACGTGGCTTGGCCATAGGCAACGCAGAGGCCCGCTTGCTTGCCAGGCCATTTCTTTCACACGGCGTGGGCCATATGCGACGCAGCTGCATACGAGGTGGAAGTGCAGCGACATTGCAGCTGAGCCGTATCGATTGGAGAGGAGAAGAACCAGAAGATCGTAGTGGTCGGCATAAGAGTTTAAAACAATGACAGTGGGCTTGACGCGTTCAGCTGCACAGCTGAGGGCCTTTCGCCAGCGCATCGCGTCTTGATGCCCAACCTAATGCAGATCAGCAGTCTAAGGATAGCAAGATTACGAAACTCTCGTCGCGATTGCTCGCGGTGGCGATTGCGAGGGCTGGCCCGTAAAGACAGCCAAGGAGCGATGCAAGCTGTTCTGTACGACGGAAGGGTGCCACGAACGATCCGGCTGTCTCTCAAACGTGTGCAACACCCTCGCAACCATGGCATCGCAACACCACGGCTAAAAGAGACTGTCTGTGAACAAAGCTTCACGACTGTCGCTGGGGTTCCTGGTCAGGAGAAGACGGCTTCAGCAGCGATAGCAGGCTGCTCGTCCGAGC
This sequence comes from Acidiella bohemica, assembly GCA_019670975.1. Classification (NCBI taxonomy): domain Eukaryota; kingdom Fungi; phylum Ascomycota; class Dothideomycetes; order Mycosphaerellales; family Teratosphaeriaceae; genus Acidiella; species Acidiella bohemica. The sequence continues at coordinate 356,679 of JAGUCJ010000010.1, forward strand.
TGCGTATTGGAGCGACGTGACCATCCGCCTTCATCGCCCACGCGACTGAAATCCTCGTGGATCGTCAACACAATGAAGGAACGGATGCTGCGCTGACCATCGGAGATAGTTCCACGTGCCGACAGAAACTTCGCTGCCAGCGCATCGCGACGCGGCTAATGCACGACTACAATGTAGCGTGTGAATTTGACGAAATCTCGCCACACCGCACACAATCTGAATTCCGCATTCTAGTACGAGGGCATGAGCATATGATGCGGGAAATAATAAGTAGCATTCATGCGACGCGTTAAGACCCAAAGCCTGGCGAACCGCTTCTCGCCGCAAGTCACGCACTGAACACGGCAAAACTACGTCTTTGCAAGCAGCAGCGGTCAGGTAAGTGCCTGCGATGTATCAATGACTGCTCATCGGCATTGCATTGCTTGCGAATTGGCGGGAGATCAGATGCGGGTCCGCGCCGTGAGGAAGAGCTTGATTTTGGGGCAGCGACTGGACACGGAGGCCATGAGCTGAATTGTTGTTGCGGCGGAGACGAGATCGGCCGTAATCGTGACAGCAGGGGCAGTCAAGCTCTCGGAATGGCAGTATCGTACTTGACTGGAGACCTATCGGCCATATGGTTTGAGAACACCTAAATGCTCTTGACCCAGGAGCAGTGGCAGCGGAGGCGCGCCATTTCTCCTCTTTAGAGTTGCACAGTGTAGTGGGACTTTTTGCTGGCCTCTGCAGAGCGTGGAAGCCTGAGATCGAAGTGCTCTCGACCTGCCTGCTGGCCAGACTGATATCGATGCTAGTTTTGACAGGCTCCGGGAGACGACGAACTCGGTTCCAACACCGGGAGGCCTGGAGGAAGGCGAGGGAGGAAGGCGAATCAATGCGTCGGGCGACTGCGCTCACCGTCAAATTCGTGAAACATCGAGCGACTGATGACCGGAACGATGAGAATAATAAGTCTCGTGCTAGCTCGACTCGTTTTGGTAAGCCAGGTGCAGCGTTTGGCCGTGTCAGACATGTTGCGGTACATTGTCGAGCGCGAGCCTATTGCAAGCGTGAAGCTCAACGAGAGTGCTTGGTAGAAACATAGCGGCGTTCAGCGATGCAAAGGTTACTATTTCACACCATCATACCACCGTTCTAGACAGCATCGTCCCCATCGCAGGCTTCTATTCACTTGATATACTTCTTCAATCCTCTCAGCCTCTCCTTTGCCCGTTCTAACACATCGTCATCCTTGCATACCGCGAACCTCAGCCAATCCTCGGCGATATGCGCGTTCGTATCAGTAAAGAACTCTGTCGGAGGAATTGCAGCTACTCCCAGCTCCTTGATGCAAAACCAGCTCAATTTGAAGTCCCTCGGCCGGCTTGCTACGTGCGGTGGGAAGTCGTAATCCTCCGGCAGTTTCACCTTGGTCAGATTGGCAAGCACGAAATAGCCGCCTTCTGGTTCTGAGTATGGGAGATCCAATTCTCGGAAGACATCGGTGAGGCGGTCGACCTTCGCCTTCATCTCCTTTTTGCTCTGATTCCAGAAATCATGCGCATCTGCTTGCTCGAAGGCGACCGCCGTCGCTTCTTGCAGAGGTGAGACGGACGAGTAACAGATCCGAGTGTGCGCTGCGGAAACATATTTGATCATGTGCTCGGGCCCGATCAACCAGCCTACTCGCCAACCTGTGCAATAGAAGTTCTTCCCTCCGCTACCAACGGTAAGCGTGAGATTCGCAATCTCAGGAGACAAGGTGGCCATTGGCGTGAACGGTACGTAGTACAGTCGGTCATAGACTTCGTCGGAAAGGATGATGATATTGTGCTTGACGCAGAGGTCGCCGATCGCCTTCAGTTCTTCCCTTGAGAAGACTTTGCCAATAGGATTATGTGGACTGTTAAGGACGATCATGCGCGTCTTGTCGGTGATCGCAGCCTCGAGCTCGGACATGTTGAGCGACCATTCGCCAGCGGACGTGGTCTTGGTCGCTCCTTCCTTGGGCGGGTGGAGAGGAACGTAAACGACTTTTCCGCCTGGCATCTCGATATTCGAGATGTACTGGTCGAAGAACGGCTCAAAAACAATGACCTCGTCTCCTTGTTCGATGAAGGCCATGAAAGCTGACAGCATGCCTTCATTCGCACCAGTGGTGATCGTGACTTCTTTCTCGGGATCTATCTTCCGGCCAAGAGACGGACTGTAGGCGTCCGCGATGGCTTTCTTTAACCTTGGGCGACCCTACTGGAAGTCATTAGATGAGCATCTCGCTTTTCGCGGGCTTGGGTATACCTTGGTTGGTGAATACTGGTTGCACTCGACCTTACCCAGGGCCTCCTTGGCAGCATTCAAAACGAAGTCGGGCGGGTTGTAGCCGAAGAACCCTTGGCCCATGTTCACGATTGGCTGAACCGGTGATGCCTGAGCTGCCTCATTGACGATGGTCCAGACATCCTGACGCTGTCCGGCCACCCGAGCGGCGGGCTTGAAGGGATCCTGTCTCATGCTCGAGGCGCAAAAGGCACGGGTGACAGAGAAAGAGGTGCAGCTGGGGCGGGCAGATGTCTGCAACACGATCGATGTCCTACGCCAGGCACGCATACTGTGTTTGGTGCAGAAGCTGGCCGAATGTGAAGCTTTGACAGTCCACCTAAGCCGCCCACGCTTTGGCAAGCACGCGATTGTACCCCCCGATATCGGAAGCAGCTGCGTCATAGCCCTCGAGACGAGCCTCGGCTGTGAAGTGAGTTGGATTGAGGCGCACCGCTGATGACAACTGAAAGATGGTATGCTGCATGTCAATCTCGTGCATTCCACTTTGGAAAAACTGGGCCACCCAAAGGGCCTGGGGCTTCGCCATCTTGCCTCCTCGCCTTGGGGACATGCGGGCCCATTATATGCTCCAGGATTTATCTTGCGTTGGAGTGCCTGGACTCTCCTCTTCCCGCGTTTCATACCCTGGCCGTAGTGAGAGGCGCGGATGTAGTCTTCGCGGAGGATGGTGCCCCGGATCGCATCGCCATGTTCACTCTACCCACGAGATGGCACTTTGGCCAAGGACCTTGTGAAGAGGGTAGTTAACCCCATGGAAAGGATCCTTGGGTTCCGGCCCTTTTCACACAAGCACATACAGCGCACACAATAAGCTCAGACCCAGTATCATGAAGATCCAGAAAAGGATGTTCATCAGCAACTTCTGGTCCCTGACCCACGGAAGCCGTTGTATCGCAACAAACGGGATCTGCAGCATCATAAACACTAATCCGTAACCCCTGAACTTTCTCGTGATGCATCCCATGACCAGCTCGTGCGCAATCGCGCTGACAAAGAACGTCAAAGCCGTCGCCAGTGGCTTCGACATCCGCACCTGCCGCGACGCACTGTAGACGTGCCGTCGGAAGAAGTTGTGGACCGGGATGTTCCATTCGCGGCTGAATTCCAGCCAGTCCAGAGAGTTCCACCAGTCGGTGTAGAAGCGGCGATCGGCGAATCGAGTGATTTCGGCGAAGGCGTTGAGTGTGTATTCGAAGATCACCAGGAAGACCAGGAGGAAGGTGACCATGAATGGGAAGAGCAGGCTTGATACGGTCTCGGCGAAGATCAGAGCCTTGTCAGTCAAATGCCGTGTGTGGGCCAGCCGATACTGCGAGGTCGAGAGGACGGGAATGATGAACTCCTCTGAGGTGACGGTCATCAAGAATATACAGCCAAAGACTGCGAGAATCTTCACCGAGAGTTCAAAGTAGGAACGGCTTGGCGTACGCGGATACTCGAGCTCGTAGCAGAGTGTCGGGCACAGAAGGTAGTCGGCGAAGTTTGCGATGGTGAGATTGGCCGGATAGGTCACGTTACCGAGTGGTGAGGTAAGTTCGGTGGCGAGATCGTCACGGAGTTGGCTGACTGGTGGCTTGACCTCATTAGGATCCACGACCAGCAGGTCCTGTTTCCTCTTCGAAGGAATCTCCCAATCATGCGCCGGGGGATATCGTGTTGCGCTTTCCATTGGGGTACTGGGGCCAATTGGTTTGTCGAGTCCTTGGAGTCGATTAAGCGTAGTCGACAAGTGTCCATTGTAGAAAGCATAAGAGTGCATCTTCATGAAAAGCGCCCTAGGATAGATTCTCGTCAGCATGTCGCTCGTGACTGATAGCCTTGGCGAAAGGCTCAGACGGCGCTTATACCGCTGATGATCCTGACGTCCGAGTTGACCATAGCGGTAAATTCGTAGGCGAGTACTGCAGCCGAACGACGGTTCGTCCGTGTTTTGACTCACAGTGTATGCAACGTGATAAACACCTGCGCCGTCCATGACCAATCGCGCATGAATGGATAGCAAATCCAGAAGGCCAACCAGACTGCCTGGAAGACGCTCTGTATTGCTATGCCTGCTCTATTCCAGCGCAGCCACCCCTTGCTGTTCTTGAAGATCAAGTGCAGCGGAAGGCTCAGTCCAGTGCTGGCGCACATCAGTAGATCTATCAGGCCCATTTCCCAGATGTTCTTAGTGAATAGTGGCCATTGCTGAAAGGAAAGCAAGTCCCCACTGTCCTTGAGATTCCGCAACACGGCAGTAATTACCATGATTGCAAGGCCGACCCAGAATAACACGAAGAATCCGCGAAAGTTACTGTACTCGCTACGTGGGTCAAAGTACGACACTCGCGACTCGTACTCGACAGTCGGAAATAGCCGTCGCTGTTGTCTCAGCGTTCTGCGCGCCGCAGAAGTCGCCTTCACTGATGGAGGCGCGTCGTCAGGCGGAGCCGGCGTACTAGGTCCGCTAGGCACGGGAGCGCCATCGCTCAGCTCGCCGTGCAATGCGCGGGCGAGGCTTGGGTTTTTGTTTGCGGGCCGGCGAGCTCGGGGTTGGGCGATCTCGGTGCCTTCGATATTGCTTCCAGGTCTGATGACATGGCCGTTCCCGTTGCTCGGTGCGGCTCCGGCAGTGGTAGACATCGTGAGCGAGTTAAGCTTGGGCAGCACTTCAGATATGGATTGTATATGCCTCGGAGGCGATCGCGAAAGGGCCGTTCACAACATGTCCTCGGTCATGAGTCTTCGCTGTCGAGTCTGCAGTCTGCTGCAGTGCCTGCAATCCCAAACAACCTTGGTCAGATGGGAAGGATCCTGTGTAAGTGGATTGAAGATGGATGACCGCAGACTGAGCGGCCCGAAAGCTCCAGTACACGCCTGGCCTCACGGAAGCACGGAAACTTGCGGAAGCGCATCTTTACTCCTTTCACATGTCGACTTTTACGCATCTGCGCGTTTGTGTCTCTTCGCCATCCAGGAACGCATGCGCCCCGGCGACCCGGGTATACGTGATTGCCATCCAGCAAAAGGTACCACCAACACACCAATTAGGGAAGGCACGGTAACGCGATGCTCATGCCGCTACGTTCTACCGAGCTCCATGAGAAGGGCAAGGCAGCTTTCGTGGGTTGACCGCACCAGGCCCAAGCTGTACACCAACTGGGATTTATTTTTACACATGCGTCGTATCTAATATAGTGCGGACTAATGTCATCACTTTGAGCGCCTTATTGCCATTCAAAGGCTCCGTCGCGCCAAAGTTGACCAACCGCTAATCCCTTGGACGCCCGAATCATCATCTATTATTCCATCATCTATGCAGAGTCCGATCCGTCGCTCTCGCTCATACGCTTCTCCTTCTGTTCGCCCGGCGGCGGGTTCTTTGCGCATTGCGACTCGCCAATGACGATGGAGGCAAGGTACACCACACCGACGACACCAGCGCACACTCCGTATGCGACGTAGCTCGGCTTTTCGCTGCCGGCCATTTGCAGCCCCAAACCGCCGTTGATCATTCCAAGAAGGATCGCACAGCGACCAAGGTAGACGTGGATGTAGCTTGTCCAGGTACGCTTCATGTTCCTCTTAAACTTACGATGGTGATGCCAGCCAAAGAAGGGCTGGAAAAGAAGGACGCTGAGAAGGACGAGACCGATGATGGGGTGGGCATTCCATTGGTCGGTGATGGTTGACATCCAGATGCCCAGGCCTGCAGCAGCGATGAAGATGATGTAGGCAAAACCTTGCGAAGCAGCGTGAACCCATGCGACGTTGGAGAAATTCCCTAGGCGGACGAGGATGGCTCCGATTGGGAAGATGGCAACGAAGGCGACGGAGGCAAGAGCGCCATGGGCTGTGGCAATCGAGTTGAAGTTTGACGGTTGCTGATCGCCGCCGGATCCACCACCATCTCTCGCCTCAATGCTAGATGCGTTTGCTGTGAGGGCTGCACGAAGGTCAGCAACGCCGTGGTAGAACAGTCTGGGCACTGATGACCTTACCGAGCGAAAGTAGCGACGCTGCTGCATTGCGAACGTGCCTTGATGATGCCATGTCGTTTCAGTGCTATGCGGTGCGGGGTAGGAGATTGATGTGGTCTAGAGGTTGCGACAGGGAATGAGGAGATCGTGGAATAGTTACATTGACGTGGGCCTTCCACGCCCACCATCTAATAAACAAGCAAAGACCAGACACAACGTAGCGTCTGTGTCGCGTATGTCGTGGTTTGAGGTCATCGGTGACATTGATACCACCTCAGCCTCAGATCTCATCGATCTAAACTTGACGCAATTGTGCCGGCCGCGTAGTTGGCAGCATATCACCCCAGAGAGGAGGAGATCGGAGAGCAGCAGAGATCACAGCCCGTACAGGGCGCAAAATTGTGGGTGAGATCGGGGGAAGAGCCGCCGATGCTTGAATCTCTTATCTCAGATCGTGCAGCGGGAGGCGTCTTTCAGGGTGAAGCGGCTCAAGGACGGGGGCGGGTGAGGCGCTGTGGAATGTCATTCAGACATGGCGTGTGGAGAGGCAAGGCTTCGGCGGATCATTTGTCGTTACCACCAGGCACGGCTGTGCAGATCATTGCCGGGCACCGCGTCATAACGTCGCACGTCGTGGTATGCTTGGCGCAGACGACGACGACGCCTTGAGAATGTGCATCGTTGCTCGTCTTGGGGTGAGAGAAATTGCGCATTACACTCTCTGGCGAGTCATGCTCACACCCTCGACGTGACTCAAGGCTGTGCGCAGAAGGAAAACCACGCCATCCAGGCCGCGTGGGCAGAAATTGAACGTGCATCGATGAGCGGATGAAACCAGGGTGCTAGTATCGACGATGATGTGGTGATTGATGATCCACGGTGGAGCAATCGCAGTGCCTGTGACTATTCGGTGCATGCCACCCTAATTTTCAAAGCTTTTCCGAAAGCCTGCGTCGTCGTCCTGAGTTTAATGAGCACAAAGCAATACCCACAGTACAGTCCGCTTGCAACCAGGTGGACAAGTGCCCAATTCAAGCCCCGGGTAAGACACGATCATGTACATTGCACCAGGTTCATCAGTATCTAATGCGTTGAGAAGAACCCAGAAGACTTAGACGACATCCTAATGTGGAACAGACAAAAGTGTGGGTGTAATGTCCAGCTGCTTTGGCGCAAGATCGGCGTCGTATACGAAGCTCGGCGGAGACAGTCAAGGCGAAACATGGCTTTGCTCCTGCTCAGCCGTGCTTGGCAAAAACTTCGCGGTGATATGCTCGTCGCGCACATATGTCGTTGCACTTCAACATCGTGCAATCCCCTCGGAACTCCGCTGGTCTCTCTCTGAGAGTTCAATGCAGTCGCAACGGCCTATTGTCCGATATTGATGATCAATCTAAAAACGAATGAGTGGCGTCCAGCCTTTTGCATGGTTCAAAGCACAGAGGTCCGCTCCTTGCACTCCCAATGCTATCCAGCGATAAGCGTCCTCACTTTGGTTCGAATTAAAGGTAGGTACCTTTGTTTGATCCTGAAAGATTCCAGCTCGCCCATCTACTCCCGCCAAGCCTCGGCGAAGCGCCCAGCGAGGCCATTGGAACTGAGCACAGCATCACCCAGCATCCTATACCGCCTCCTCACGTCCACCTGCTCCGCGCTGAGCGAACCTGTATCCTTCGGCCCAGGACCGAATGGGATCTCGTCTGCCTTGCACACTGTGTCTGGCGGGGGCAGCTCGCCTGTCTGGAAGTACTGCCTGATGTAGCCGACGGTACAGTTACTGTAGGCGGAGATGGAGCAATGCCCGGAGGAGTCCTGGGTCAGTGCGACCGCACCCTCAAACCCCTTCGCCATCTTCTTTGCGAATTTCAACGGGGTGACAGGGTCGGCTGTGTTGCCAATCATGAGTAGAGGATGGCTGGTGTTGCCCACCCATGGGCCAACAAAGCGGTGATACGGTCGCTGTGGACATGTGATTAGCAGCACCATATCATGCAACCAGCGGGCACACTCACGATGCTGTAGTGTACACATTGTAGTCGGGCATTTGCCCACAGCGAGCCAATGGTCGGCGAGATCCTCATCAGCTCCTTGACATGCTCTCGATACGCCGTCCGGTTAGTGTTGCTTTGAATGTCGCCATCGGAGCAAGCGATTGCCATGGTCGCATCGTAGCTCATCGCCGCCCCACTTTGGTTGCGCAGCGGGATGATGGAGAAGCCTGACCCGGCCGGTACAGGACAGGTGAACTCGTGATAGCCGCGCAAAAGCTCACTGAAGGCCCTCCCCTCGCCACGCTCGAGTGCAGCTAGGATGTTGGCTGCGAAGGGGAAGGATTGGATGGGCGAGTAGACGGCAGCGAAGATGAGGTTGTGGACATCGCTCCAAGTGATCACTCTGTACGAGGGTATTAGCTCGAACAGCTGCCCAACTTCCGCGGATCACATACTCAGGATGCGGACCAAGCACGGGAAGCGGGTTGTGATAGAGATGCTGGGTAATGTTCGCCACCTTGTCGCTAATTTCTTGCGGCGTGCTTGATGAGTTCTCGTTCGCCAAAGCACACGCTGGGTAACCCGCTCGAGCGCAATGGTAGAAGAAGCCGTTCCAGTCGGCTTCTGTATCAATGAGATTGTCCTAACATCTCGGTCAGCCTGCTTGCAACGTTGCAGCGCTTTGGCGTACTTACACTCCAGAGAGCTTTCTTGTAATTCTCCGCATCGACAACACCGTCAACGATCAGACGATGGACCCGGTCCGGAAACATGGCGGCGAAGGTATTGCCCAAGTACGTGCCATAGCGGAAAGGGTGTCAGCGTCTGTTTGAGCGGTACTGCACAATTTCACTCACCTGAAGCCCCAATACTGTATCTTTTCCTCACCAGGCTTGTACAAGACTGACCGCGGCACTTCACTCATGGCCGCTTTCGATTTCTTGCAAAAAGTGCGCTCGCTCAGCAGACGCTTGGCCTCCTTCTCGCGCCACGCGCCGTGCTTCTCAACAATCTCCAGCATGTCGCGGGCGACGGAGGCGGTCGTGACATACTTTCGGATGTCGGCTTCACCATCTTCGAGCGGCATCGAACAGGTCCCAGCCCAAGCTTCCATCATGGACCATAGGCGGCCAAATGATGCGTCAGAGGCTTCATACATGCCCTCCTCCATGACCCGCACCTGCCAGCTCTGAGCCCAGCGCCTGTCCTCAATGCACTGAATCTTTGGTCGAAATTCGCCGACGCCCCGCGGATCAAATGAGATGAGATCGAAGTACTTGCCATCCGCTGAGTCGATTGTCTCGCTGATGGACTTGGATCGGCCGCTTAGAAGCCCTATACCAGAGCTGCATACCTAGTCAGCAACTTGCGAGGGAATGCAATAGTTATACGTACCCTCCAGGACCTGGTGTCAATTAGTACGGAGCTCCTTCGTTAAAGCAAGGCTACGAAGGGACGTACCTCCAGGATTCAATAAGACTGCACCTCCGTACTGCTTGGACAAGACATCTACCTTCGCTGCTTTCCTAATCACAGGTAGGGATACCTTCGCATCCGTGGTACCATTCCAGTAGTCCATCGGAACCTCGACGCGAGCGCATTGAAATGGTCCATTTTCCGCCTCCGTGTAGCAATCCGTGTATTCCAGATGCGGCTGTGTCTTCAATGAGTCCCAGCTGAAGGCTTCATTGACGGCGTAAGGATTTGAAGCCCCAAATGGAAACCAGGTGCCCTCTGTTGGCCGGTTTAGGAAGGCGAGCAAGAAGAGACCCGCGGTGGCGCATTTCATCAACACATAACGGTGTCGTGGCCTCTCTGGGGCCGGCGCCGCTTGAACCTGCACGTGTCTGAGTGGTCCTTTCTCCATATTCTCGCACAAGTGTCGTTAAAATCAAAGGGAGAGGGACGAGGGCTGTGGATTAACGAGAAGCCATCTCTATCTTCCCCACTTTCGCGCATCTCAATCGGGAAGGAGGTTGTTGCCTAGCAACAAAGTCCGGATTCCGAACGCCGGACGCAGTCCGCAGATTGATCGCCGGACAGCAGACGTTGTAAGGAGTGTCATCAGGGATATGAAGGTACTCAACGTACGCCCGAAATTATTTCTGTTAATACGAGCACGTACCACGGGGACGATCTGAAGGGGTTCATCGTTGAAAGAGGAAGTTGGAGACTGGTGTGCGTCTATCACCACGCTAAGCCCTCGCAGGAAGTAGGTCACATGACGTGATCTTCAGGATTCCTGTTTCCTGCCTCAGCCCTTTGTGACCCTCTCTTCAGTGACCCTCCACTCTCCAAGTGTGCATCTCGACATCATCAAGCATGATGATTCCGCACAACGCTACCCACATCTCAGCCAGACCCGCAATTGATTCGCCATGAGAGCGTGTAGCCGCAAATGGGCCGGTCCTTTGCACTACGCTTCTGTGCACTCCGCAATGGCCTACGCGAACCGGTGCAGCCTTGCCCAATACAGTAGGTCTATGCCGTGCGCCTGCAGCAGCAGCAGCGTCGATCTCGCGAATGGCGATAAGGCGAAGATTGCCATTGCCCATTCACTTATGTTTTCGACGGTACGCCTCGCTCTCCATGGGAAAGCGCATGCTTGTCCCAACTTCCAGGTCACGACCTCGTGTAGAGATGGCGAGATACCTTTCATCTCTTGTGGTGCCGTTGTTGCTGTCTGGTCAGGTCATTGCCTCGCCTGTGGGGAATGGCGCAGGCCACTGCGAGAAGACTGAAGTCCTGATCCTGTAGGCCTATCTCGGCGATGCTCGAGGCAGGATGCTGATGCTGGATAGCGGCGCTGGGATAGCTGGCATCACTGCTGCTGTACGTAGCAGCAACAAGTCAGTTCAATTCGTGAAGTCGCTCTGACCTGGAGAAAAGCAAACATTGACCAACCAGTCCATCCACGACTTCATCATCCTTGAACATCAGAGTCACATTGGCGGCCGAGCGAACCACACGACCTTCGGCGCCGACAACAATTCCTTCACGGTCGAGCTCGGAGCGAATTGGGTGCAAGGACTCGGGACGCCCCCAGGCCCGGAGAACCCGATCTGGACGCTGGCCAAGAAATACGGCGTGAATAACACTTACTCAAACTACAGCTCGATCTTGACCTACGACAAGGACGGCTACAGCGACTACTCAGACCTGCTCAGCACACTTGGCGACGATGTGTGGACCATCGCGCAAGAGGTGAGCAGGACCGGGATTACAAGCTAGCGTGAAACTAACTGTCTCATAGGCGGCTGGCTATATACTGACGGACGGTCTAAAAGATAATAGTGTCCGTACCGCATTCAGCCTCGCTGGATGGTTCCCGGGCTACGACGCCATCAAGCAAGCCGTTGAGTGGTGGGAGTGGGACTGGGAAACTGCATATTCGCCCGAACAGTCCAGCGAGGTATTTGGCTTCACCGGCTACAATCTCACGTTCTACCAATATTCTGATGCCAACAACTATGTCTGGGACCAGCGAGGTTTCAACACCTTCATCAAAGGCGAAGCCTCGACCTTCCTGGGCCCCCACGATCCGAGACTCAAGCTGAACACGGTTGTAACGGAAGTTGACTATTCCAACGAGGACTTGGTCAATGTCGCAACGAAGGACGGCTCTTGCTACCAGGCGAAACATGTCATTTGCACTTTCAGTCTAGGCGTACTTCAGCACAGCATTGTGGGCGATGCGCCGGTCACCTTCAAGCCAGATTTTCCGAGATGGAAGGAACAAGCCATCCTTGGATTTGGTACGATGACTCACCCTGTGCTCGATCTCTTACACTGACGATTGCGCAGATATGGGCATCTACACCAAGCTCTTCATACAATTCCCCGAAATCTTCTGGGACGAGAACACACAATTCTTCCTCTACGCTGATCCCACACAGCGGGGCTACTATCCCGTCTGGCAGTCCTTCACAGCTCCTGGCTTCCTCCCGGACTCCAACACCATCTTCGCCACGGTCGTCACACCCGAGTCCCGGCGCATTGAACGCCAGTCGGACGAGCAGACGCAGGCGGAGATGATGGAGGTCCTGCGGCAGATGTTCCCGAACGTCACGATCCCGGACCCGATCGCCTTCATGTATCCTCGCTGGGGAGAAACGGAATGGGCGTACGGGTCTTACAGCAACTGGCCGACTGGTGTCGGGTTGCTGGAACATCAGAATCTCCGTGCTGGTCTTAGAGGTGGGAAGGACAGCAATGGTTCCGCGAAGCTGTGGTTTGCTGTAAGTACCGAAACAATTCACTTGCTCTTTGGCTCGGTGCTAAGCAGTCTTCTGTAGGGCGAGCACACAAGCGCCGAGTACTTCGGCTTCCTCCACGGCGCCTACTTCGAAGGCCTGGCTGCCGGTCTCGCAGTAGCCGACTGCCTGAATCCGACGGCTCAGCTGTCCAGTCCTAACGTCTCGGCCGATGGCTTCCACGCTACCGATAACTTCACCAGCGGCGCAGAGCTGAATCACCACCCTAAGCTGTACAGTGGGGTCTCGGCGGCGGAGTTCACAGCGCTGAACGGATGGTTCGGTGGTCCCGGAGCAAGTTTCGTCGACTTCGCGGGATGATTGAGTGAGCAAGGCGAATCGCATCAGGCCCTGGGACGGGTGGACACGTGGATTGTGCAAGAAGTGTACGATCAACTTCATTCACATCTACGCGTCCAACCTTCGCTCTTTCCCAAGTCATAAAGTCGACGTACATCAGGCTAATGGTTCGTGGCATCGAATATAGTCGAGCAAGTCGCAAGTGCAGCCGTGACCGGCGATGCGACTCGACCTGGTGGGCTCCACTCGAAATTGTTACGGAGCGGAGAGGTCCCTTCAGTCACGGGGCACACTGTCAAAGGCGAAGACGTGGCTGGAACGACGCGGCAAGGGCTATGCGACATCCGAGGTATGATCCGCCAGGTAGAAAAGTTCGTGCAGTATATTCACATAGGGGTATCTGTACAACAGCTCATCAAGCGAAGATCCGGCCTGCAATGCTACACACCACTCACCCAATCCCCTTCCTTCTCACGTCCCTCCTCCTTCTCCTCCGCCTCCTGCTTCGGCACAACCTCAAACGTCAATCCCCCGCTCGGCTGGCCCTTTGCATCCACCATACTCACGCGATACTTCCCCTTGTCCCACAAGTCCTTGATCGTCAACTCCCTCGTCCGGCCCAACGACTCAATATCCCCTATCCTCTCGAGCGTAGCCTCCAGATGCTCCGCGAACCCTTCCTGCGCACAGACCTCGCGGAAAGCGATCATCATCGGCACGCTGTCCGCGCGCACGTTCGCGTTCGAGTCAATCGTGAACACGTTGATCGAATCATAATCCTGTATGAAATCCGCGCGCGTCATGACCTGCCTCGCGACGTGCAACGGCATTTGCGGGAGGATATGTCCCTGCACCGGATCGTAGGTCTCCGCCATGTCTTTCTCCGCATCCACGAGAGCCTTGGCGAGGACCATGGCGGCACTCGCGTATTTCTGCTGGTCCATGACGTCGTCGTCCATTTCCGCGCCGAGGATCCAGCACTTGTTAAGGAACCAGGTCTTTTCCATTTGGCAGATTTCGCGGCAGGTGGCTAGCATGTCGGAGGATTTTGCGACGCGGGAAAGGAAAGAGAGGCGGCCGCCGACGGCTTCGTAGACTTTTTCGAGGACGTCGGGGGAGGTGTCTTCGGATTTGTATTTGAGGCGGTAGTTGCGTAGGGCGGCAAGGGCTTGCGGTTTGGAGAGGTCGAGGATCTTGATGATGTTCATCCGGGTGGCGTATTGCTTGAGCCGTTCGTAGACCCAGTAGTCGTCGGAGTTGAAGATCATGGTCACCAGGCCGGCGGCGGCCCAGGCTTCGGCGCGTTGTTGCAGGAGTTCGAGGAGGTCGCGGCCGGGCTCGTCGTCGCGGAGGAGGTGGGTGGAGTTGATGATGATGATGAGTGGACGGCCGACGGTCTCGCGACGCCGGAGCGCGACCTTCTCCAGCTTGTTGAAGGCGCGCTCGACGTCGAGTAAGGCCGAGGCATCGCGGGGCCCGCGGATGGAGAAGAGGGAGCCGATGTTGTCTTCGTGGAATTCGAAGTCGAGCGCTTTGCCCAATCGAATGCGGAAGATTTCGGGGTCGGCGTGGGCTTCCAGCATGGCGCAGCCCTCCCCGTCAATCTTCGCCATGGCATCGATCAGCATACTCGACTTCCCCGTCCCCTTCTCCCCCACAAGCAAATGATACGCCCCCTTCAGCCTCCCACTAACAATGGCATCCAGCAATTCCTGTTCCTCCCTCAACACCCAATGCTCCCGCTTCCCATCATCGTCAACGAGCTCGCTACCCCCGGACGCGGACCCTTGCTTCGCAACGGCAGCAAGATCTAGTACGGGATCGCCGGGGTCAAAGGCATGCGTGATTTTGGCCAGGACCATGCGTTTGTAGTAGAGGGTATAGGAGTAGCCTACGAGGCCGAGGATGGCGACCGAGGCGAAGGTGGTCAGGGCTGCCTCGGCCATTTTGAAGGCGGTGGGGCCCCAGGTTCCAGTGAAGGAGGCATGCTTTGCACTCTTGGGCCCTTCGGGTTCTCCGGGCGGGTTGGGAAGGTTGTCCGAGGGGGTGACGGGGAGGTTGTAGTTTGTGCGGAGGGACGTTGCTGGTATCAACACCCGTTGATGTTGTGGGTGGAGGAGGCATGGCCGGGTTGTGGTTGGAAGCGAGCGCAGTCCGTAGATGCGGAGGGAGGTTGCGGTTAAGGAGCGGAAGTGGGACATTGTCCCGGCGGGCAGGGCTGACTATCCAGGTGTGGGTCGGGACTCACCATTTCCATGGGCCAGCCATTGCTGCCGTGTGGGCGCTGTTCGAGTGAGCGTGGGTGGCGACACGGGGAAGATGCACTTGAGACACAGGAGAGGGCCTTCCAAGGGCTGGGCTGAGGCAGGCTGGGCGGGACTGAGCCGGCGGCGTGTAGGGTCTTGGCAGCTGCGATGCGGAGCCGACTACCTGCCTTGTTCCATGTGTGCCACTTTGACTGATTCTCCCCAACTCGATCCCCCATTTCGTTGGTCCATTCGTGGATAATCAGTGGAGCGAGTTGATTGATTGACCGGGAATCAATGGACGCGCAGGGCGATGATGTTGTTGACGTTGATGCGGAGCTCTCGGGGAACGGGATGTTTCGGGAGAGAGGGTTGTGAGGGAGTCTTCTAGGCCAGTGCTTGCCCGAGCTCCCGAGCAAAAAGTATGTCTCCGCCGACGGGGTTGCTTCGGTATTGGCTCTTTTGTGCCTCTCCCTTTCCATCACCACCTTGCTGCCGTTGTATCATATCCCCCGACCCCCCCCCCCCCCCCCCCCCCCCTTTGACACTCCCTTCAGCCTCATTGTACTTGTACGATCCACCATCCAGTGCACCTTCTGCCTTCACAGCTCGCGGCGGTTTTGATCGACTCGGGCAGGAGATTGGATTGGCACTTCGCAGCTTGTCGGTACCATTGACATCGGTGCCGGGTGAGAATGGCAGGGGGCGATAATGGCGTCGCGGGTAATCTATCAGTCCATGTCTGACCGATGGCATACCCAACTGACACCGACTCCCAGCAACCAACGGCCACGCCGACC
Organism: Acidiella bohemica; assembly: GCA_019670975.1. Taxonomy (NCBI): domain Eukaryota; kingdom Fungi; phylum Ascomycota; class Dothideomycetes; order Mycosphaerellales; family Teratosphaeriaceae; genus Acidiella; species Acidiella bohemica. Next base: position 372,550 of record JAGUCJ010000010.1, read on the forward strand.
CGGTAGCCAACGGGCACGCGACACCCACCCCGATCCCCAGCGGCAACAGCAGCACAGACGTCGCCTCCGCCAAAGACGCCGCCGCGTCCTCCGAAGATGCCGCGGCTCTGCCCCCGGACAACATGCTCAAACTCTCCGTCGACCTCCCCGACGCCCAGCACATCGACATCATGGTCTCCTCCGCCGAGCAAGTCCAAGAGATCCGCCAATCCATCGTCGACCAGCCCCACACCTTCCAGTACTCCTGCTTCCACCTCGAGTATGCCGGCAAGAAGATCAACGATTTCGTTGAGCTGTCCGAGATCGAGGGGTTGGTCAAGGACGAGGCGCCGCGGTTGCGGCTGGTGGAGGATCCGTATACCGAGGCGGCGGCACGGATGCATGTCGTGCGGGTCAGGGAGTTGATCGGGGCGAGTGGGAACCGGGTGGATTATGTGCTCGGCGTGGACGCCGGAGGGAGTTTGTGCGAGGATGTGGAGATGAAGGGAGGCCATGCTGCGAAGGAGGAGGCTTCGCCGGTGGCGGATTACGACTTTGACGCTCCGGCGCCGCTGTCGACCTTGCTGCCCAAGCCGAGGCAGCCAGCGCCGAAGACGGTGAAGAGCTTGTCCGTCTCGCCCTGGAACCCTCCCCCATACCATCTGCGGATGCAGGGCCATCTACTGTACCTACAGGTGACGACGCAAGAAGGCGAGCAACACCACATCACCTCGCACACCACCGGCTTCTACCTCAACAAATCCACCACCGCCAAATTCGACCCCTCACCCCGCCCGCCCCCCAAGGACATCCACGCCCACTCCCTCATCACGCTGCTCGAAAGGCTCTCCCCGCTCTTCGGCCAAAGATTCCGCGAACTGCAAGAATACAACGGTGCCCGCGACCCCCTTGCCTCCTATGCCATCTCCAACTCCATCCCAGCTGCTCCCTGGGCCGTAGCCGCGCCGGCGAACGGCGCCCATCAGGCCGACACCGCGCGGACGCAGGAAGCCTTCCTCTTGTCCGGAGCAGACGGCACCGACACCCTCCGCGACTGGAACGAAGAACTGCAGTCCACCCGCGAGCTGCCGAGGACCAGCGTCCAGGACCGCGTCTTCCGCGAGCGGCTGACGAGTAAACTGTTCGCCGAGTACAACGAAGCTGCCGTCCGTGGGGCGGTGCTGGTTGCGCGGGGCGAGGTGCAGGCGCTCAACCCGACCGAAGCGCGGGACGCGCAGATCTTCGTGTACAACAACGTCTTCTATTCCTTTGGCGCGGACGGCGTCGGCACTTTCGCGGCGGAAGGAGGGGATGAAGCCGCGCGCGTAGCGACGGGGAAGGACGTCGGAGGGGTGCGGAGTGTGAACCAAGTCGATCTCGAGGGCCTCTTCACCCCTGGCACCGTGGTGGTCGACTACTGCGGCAAGCGTGTCGTGGGCCAGTCGATCGTCCCGGGGATCTTCAAGCAGCGGGGCGAGGGCGAGCACCAGATCGACTACGGCGGGGTGGAGGGCAAGGAGGTCGTGGCGAGCGACGAGGCGTTCGTGAGCGCGTTCGCGGAGCTGAGCAAAGGGTGCAGGGTGAAGAAGCACGCGGTGTGGGATAAGGAGGGCAAGAGGCACGAGCTCGAGGCCAGCGTGGAGACGAAGGGGCTGAAGGGGACGGATGGGAGGAAGTACGTCCTGGACCTTTATCGGTTGACGCCGCTGGATGTGGCGTGGATTGAAAAGTACAGGGACGGGGTGGAGGAGGAGAAGGCGGAGGCGAGGTACCCGCATCGCATGGCGGTGCTGAGGAGCGAGTGTGTGGATGCTTACCGGATCAGCAAGCTGAGGGAGTATATTGCGGCGCAGTTGAAGAAGAAGAAGGGTGCTGGGGAGCAGGAGCAAAAGAAGGAGGCGGCGAATGGCGAGACGAACGGCGAGGCGAAGACGGAGGAGGAGAGTAAGCCGCAGGAGACGGTGGACGTCTCGGGCTTTACCTTTGCGTTGAACCCGGATGTCTTCGCGGGACAACAGCCGCAGACGGACGAGGAGAAGGCGGCGATGGCCAAGGACGAGGAGGAAGTGCGCGCGGTGTGCTCCTTTCTGACCGGGACGCTCCTGCCCCAACTCGTCCACGATCTGCAAGAAGGCGAGATTGGTTTCCCGATGGATGGCGCCGGGCTCGTGAGGGAGATGCACAAGCGCGGCGTGAACGCGCGGTACCTGGGCGAGATCGTCAGGGTGTGCGAGGAGAAGCAAGCGGAGGTCAAGAGGAAGTACGAGGAGACGCCGGAAGCCGATAAAGAGAAAGAGCGGGACAGCGACAAGAGGCTCGAGCTCCTCGTGGCGATGGCCAAGGGAGAGATGGTCAAGAGGGGCTTCAAACACACGGCCAATCGGCTGCTCAAGCCGCTGCCCCCGGCGATGGTGCAGAGTGCGGTCGCGCAGCTGCTGAACTGTCTGCTGGGCGGGCAGCTGAACGCGAAGCCGGAGGCCGTGGTGGACGAGAGCGTCCGGGCGATGTATCCCGATACGGACATGCGCTGGACGGAGCTTTCACCGGCGAGCCTGGCCACGGAGATCCGCCAGCAGGTGCGGAGACGCTTCCAGCATTCCCTAGCCGCGTCCGCGGATCTGGTCCCGAAGGGGAGGGAGGTCCAAGTCCTCCGCGAAGTCTGCTTGAAGATGGGCTGGCAAGTCGAGGCGAAGGAGTACCGCTTCGGCAAGGATTGCGCGGCGCTGGAGGTGCCGAGTCAGGGGCTGGCGGAGAAGGCCTCGAGCGAGAGCTTGGGCGTCCCGCAGACGAACGGCGATCATGGCGCGGGGAGCGGGAGCAGCAAGAACAAGAAGAAGAAGAAGCACGCGTCGGACCGGGCCGTGTCGCCGAGCCCTTCGGTCAACGGAGCGCCGCCGGCCGTCACCACGTTCGCGCCCGCGAATGTGCTGAACGTGGTCCCGCTGGTCAAGCATTCGGCCCCGCGCTCTCTGTTGGCGGAAGAGGCGCTGGATGCCGGGCGCTTGTCGCTGCAGCAGGATCAGAAGGAGCTGGGCCAGGAGCTGCTGCTGGAGTCGTTGAGTCTGCACGAGCAGATCTACGGCATCCTGCACCCGGAAGTGGCGCGCGTGTACTACGCCCTCAGCACGCTGTACTTCAGCCTCGAGGAGAAGAATGCGGCGGTGGAACTGGCGAAGAAGGCCGTGATCGTGTCCGAGCGGACGCTGGGGGTCGACGACCCGGAGACGATCATGGGATGGCTGAACTGGGGACTGATGGAGCACGCGACGGGCAACACGCGCGGAGCCCTGCGGCTGGTCCGGCACGCGCTGGACCTGTGGAAGATCACCTGGGGCCCCGGCCATCCGGACTCGATCACGACGCTGAACAACGCCGCGGTGATGCTGCAGAGCCTGAAGCTCTTCAAGGCCAGTCGGGACTGGTTCGCGCAGAGCCTGCGGCTGTGCGAGGCCGTCTCGGGCGCGTGGTCCGTGAACTCGGCCACCCTGGCGTTCCAGTACGCGCAGGCGCTGGCCCTCGACCGCGACTCCAAAGCGGCCGTGGGCTGGATGCGCCAGTCGGCGCGCGTCTTCCGCCACCGGCTCGGCGAAGCCAACGGCAACACGCGCGAGGCGGAGCAGTGGCTCGGCACCCTCACGCGCGCCGCCGTCTCTCAGGCCAGCGCGGAGAAGCAGGCCGCGTCGCTGCTGCAGTCCGGGGCCGGCAGCCGGCGCCTCGGCCTCCGGGCCGCCGGCAGCAGGGGCGCGGCGGTCGGGCCGGGCGTGGCGCCGCCGGCGAACGGGGTGTCCGGGGTCGTGGACGGCGCGCCGCGCGGCATCGACCAGAGGAGTCTGGATGAGCTGGTCCGGTTCGTGAACGGGGGAAGCCCGAGGGCGGCGGGCAAGACGGCGAAGAAGACGCCGGCCATCAAGGGGAAGAAGGTCGGCGGGGTTGCCAAATCGACGGCGGCGGCGGCGGCGGCGAGCTCGTGAGCTGGCTCGAGACGATGATGGGCGTGCGAGCGGCTCCCACGTGCCTGTCCCAGGGGGGTGGGGTTTCCGGATCCGGGTCCGGTCTGTATGATGTGCAGGGGAAGGGGGCGGGGAGAGGTCATTTTGGGTGGGAGAGGGGTTGGGCCGCATAGCATCGGTGGGTTCTGGGTTCGCGGGAGGCGGTTGTATGATGGGCTGAACCCCGGGGGGGGGGGGGGGGGGGGGGGGGGGGGGGGGGGGGGAGGGGGGCGCCATGGGGTTGTGACGCAGATCCAGCTGCCTCTCGCCCGGAGCAAAAGCGCGGGTTGTACATACATTGGTCGCCACTCAACGGAGTTCTAGATGGAGCTTGACATGTAGCATATCTGTACAGTACGCTTTTGTCCATCCGATCCGAGACATGGCCGCCCCGGCGGCGAGATCAAACGGCACTCAGTCTCACAGAGATCAAACGGGAGTCTGACAGAAATCAAACGGCAGTCTCATAAGCGGACGGCAGAGGCGGTGCTCGAGCTCCACCACCCACCTTGCCGTGGCGACTTGGCCACGTGATCGCAGGACATGGGCGACACGACGTTCGCCCGAGACACAGCCGGGGCGGGGGGGAGGGAGGAGGGAGGGAGTGTCTCCTGCTCTCGAAGCGCAGCGACGTCGCGGCGTCGTTTCACCCCGTTTCGCCCGGTTCGCCCGTTTCGTCCGTTTCGTCCGTTTCACCCGTTTCGCCCCGTTTCACCCCGTTTCGCCGTTTCGCCCGTTTCGCCCGTTTCGCCCGTTTCGCCCGTTTCGTCCGTTTCGTCCGTTTCGTCCGTTTCGTCCGTTTCGTCCGTTTCGCCCGTTTCAGCCGTCTCGGTCGCGAGCAGCACCAGCCAATCAGCCGATCAGCCCGGTCGCGTCGCGGCGCGTCCCGGCAACGGCAACGGCAACGGCAGCGGCAGCGGCAAGGCCCGCGCGCGCCCCGATCGGCGACGACTGGCGTTTGTGTGCCCGTCTCTCCTCTCACGTCGCACACAGACAGCGGGCGCATGCAGCGGCGCAACCACCGACTCGTGTGCGAGGGGACGAGCCATGCGGTGGTGGGCGACTCCCTCGTCTTTGCCAAGGCCCCCCCCCGACGCACCACAGGCCTTCCTCCATCCACCATGCGACTCCGGCGACTCCGGCGACACCGGCAGCCAGCCGTGGTGCAGCGGCGCCGTGTCCTGTCCGTCCTTGCTCGGCCCGTCTGGTCAATATCGCTTCGTCCTCGCGCCCACCACCACCACCACCACCACCACCACCAACGCCTCCTTCCTCATCACCCTCATCACCACCATCCCGTCGCCGACGCTCCCCCATCCCCGTCCCGCCCTCTCTCGTGCCGCCGTGTTGTCAATTTCGAGCAGATTGCCCTGTCTGACCCGTCACCCAAACACACGAGCGTCCCCGTCCCCACCCGCGCAACCGGCCCTCGTTTCCTGCTGCCCCTCTCGCGCGCCTACTGACGCAAGCTCACTGGTGGCCCATTCCAGCACCCCGCTGCTTCATGTTGACGCAACCCGACATCCCTCCCCCGGTTTGCTGAAGCACCTCACCTGGGCCACGCCCCTCTCGGTCCCTCCGCCTATGTCGAGCCCGACTGCAGCTGGGGCAAGTCAAGGCCGTCGGACGATCCGCCCTTCGCTTCGTTCGCTGTCCCCGCCCTTCTTCGACTAGCACGCCCCGAGACGACTACATCCTCCACGCCGGACGCCACTGCTGCTGGGCAGCATTTCACGCTCGTTCATATCATCTCACGGACCGACAGGGCGCAGGTACGCCGCCATCCATTCCCTTCGAACTGTGCTGGTCACGCTTCCGGACGGGTTATCGCCACGCCACACCGCATTCACCGAGACCGACGACAACCCACCCGGCATCCGATCGTCCTTGTTGACCTCCGCCTCGCCTTGCGTCAGGCGACTGGACCAGACCATCGAGATGTCATTCTCCACCCTCACGCTGCTTGCCGCGATCCCATCAGCCATGGCTGGCGGCAGTGACCCAGCGGCGGAGGGAGCCTCGCCGGCCGAGATCGAGAACACGCGCATCTGCAAATACACCGCCTGGACGTGGGCGGCGGTCGTCGCCGCCCTGCTCGTCCACCACTGGAGCCGCAAGCTCCTGCACCACGTCCGCCGCCTCGCCAGCCTCAACGGCGCCGCGACCGATGGCCGTCAACGGTACTTCAGCGTCCCGGACGACCACTGGGCGTTCTTCAAGAGACACTTCGTCACCGCGCCGCTCTGGCGCAAGCGCCACAACCGCGAGTTCAGACTGTCCGCGGCGGTGAACGTCGGCACGCTGCCCGGCCGCCTGCAGACCCTCTTCTTGCTCGGCTACTTCGCCATGAACGTGGCCTTCTGCGCCATCACCATCGACTGGGCCGACAGCAAGGGCTTCTACGACGACGCCCGGAACCGCACCGGCGTGCTGTCGGTGCTCAACGTGATCCCCCTTTTCCTGCTGGCGGGCCGCAACAACCCCCTCATCGGGCTGCTCGGCATCAGCTTCGACACTTCCAATCTCGTCCACCGCTGGATCGGCCGCCTCGTCGTCTTCGAGGCGATCGCCCATACGGCCTTCTGGATGGCGGGCAAGGTGGCGCTGATGGGCGCGGCCAAGGCGTGGCCCATGATCGGAGCGGCGCTGCGGGGCAGCCGCTTCCTCTACACCGGCACGATCGGCGCGGCCGCCTTCACCGCCATCCTGGTCCAGTCGCCGTCGATCGTCCGGCATGCCTTCTACGAGACCTTCCTGCACACCCACCTCGTCCTGGCCGCGACCGCGACCGTCGGCGTCTGGATCCACCTGGCGGCCTTCCCACCGCAACAGCGCCTCCTCCTCGCCGCCATCGTCTGCTGGCTCGTCGAACGCAGCGTCCGCGTGTACACGCTCATCCGCCGCAACACCGGCGCCGGCAGCACCACCACGGCCACCGTCGAGGCCCTCCCCGGCGACGCCGTCCGGGTCACGCTCCGCATCGCCAAGCCGTGGCGCTTCCAGCCCGGGCAGCACATCTACATGTACATGCCCGCGGTGGGCTGGTGGACGAGCCACCCCTTCTCCCTCGCCTGGAGCGACGACGGCGCGGAGCCGAGCGCGGAGAAGGGGCTGCCGCGGTCGCGTCCGGACGTGCTCGCCGCCGGCGGCGGCGGCGGCGGCCCCGCCCCGCGCGTGTCGCTCGTCGTCCGGCGCCGCACCGGCTTCACCGACCGGCTGTACCGGCGAGCGGCGCGCGCGGCCGGCGGCCGCTTCACCGCCACGGCCCTGGTCGAGGGCCCGTACGGCGGGCAGAGCTTCCAGGGCTACGGCACCGTCATGCTCTTCGCCGCCGGCGTCGGCATCACGCACCAGGTGCCGCACGTGCGCGACCTCGTGGCCGGGGCCCGCGCCGGCACGGCCGCCACCCGCCGCGTGACGCTCGTCTGGATCCTCCGCTCGCCCGAGCACCTCGAATGGATCCGGCCGTGGATGACGCACATCCTCGCCCTGCCCGCCCGCCGCGACATCCTCCGCCTCCTGCTCTTCGTCACCCGCCCGCGCGGCGCCCCGGAGCTCCGCTCGCCCAGCTCCAGCGTGCGCATGTTCCCCGGCAAGCCCGACGTCGCCGCCCTCATCGCCAGCGAGCAGGCTTGCCAGACGGGCGCCATGGCCGTCAGCGTCTGCGGCACGGGCAGCTTGAGCGATGACGTCCGCCGCGCCACCCGGGAGAGGTGTCAGGAGACCGAGATGGACTTTTTCGAAGAGGCCTTCTCGTGGTGAGTGGGGTCGGGGAAGCGTGAGAGGGGGTGGAATGGGGCAGGATGGGGAGGGACGAGGCGCTCCTTGGACAGAGACGAGGGGCGATGGCGGATGTCTGCTTCGACGGGCCCGCCAACGGCTGGACACGGGTACGGGCTACGGATCCCGGGGTGATTTTCTTTCCGCCGTCGCTGCCCCCCCGTTCGCGCGGCGGCAGTGTACCGACGCTAGCTTCCACGTATACACATAGAACCCACGACGACGACGCACGGCGCCACCAGCTACCTGGCCCCTCGCCCCCCCCGCCCCCCGGTCCACGTCTATCTACTTCCTCTTCGCATCCTCCTGCATGCCCTGCTGGATCCACGTGCGACTCTGCTCCGCATGCCGCTGCATCTTGGCCGTATCCGCCAGCAACTCCTTCATCCTGTACGGATCCGGCACATTCGCCCCCTTCCGGACGCCTTCCCGCGCCCACATCCGGTCCTCCCACCGCTTCAGCGTCGGGAACTCTTCGATCTCGACCCCGGCCCACCCGGCCGCGCTGATCCATCCCCAGTGAGCGATGTCGGCAATGGTGCACTTGTCGCCCACGAGATAGGGGGTTTGATTGTCGGCGAGGTGTTTGTCCAGGACCGAGTACAGGCGTCGGGTCTCGTTTTGGTAGCGGTTCACGCCGTATTCGATGTGCTCGGGGGCGTAGCGGGTGAAGTGGTTGGCCTGGCCTTGCATGGGCCCCACGCCGGAATTCATGAAGAAGAGCCAGTTGGTCATCTGGGACTTGTGTCAGTATAAGGCTGGGGAGGAGGCTGGCGCAAGGGGTGTCGACTTCGACGTGCTCGCGGCTGCCTGGCGGGTAGGAGATCTTGTGGTCATGGTCGTAGCGGTCTACGAGGTATTGCATGATGGCGCCGGACTCGAAGACACTGGACTGGGTGTCAGCTGGACGCTGAGCTTCACTTTGCGATGGGTGGCCGTACCGGATGGGTTTGCCATCAGTGAACGTGTCCGTGAGAGCCGGGATGCGGCCATTGGGGTTGATGTCGAGGAACCAAGGCTCCTGCGAGATGGTCAGCGCCGGGTCCGGCGAGGGCGGTCTCGCGGTCCGATCGCCGACCTTCTGGGTGTTCTTCGAGAACTCGATCTTGGTATGCTTGTACGGCAGACTGGAAGCGATGCGTCAGTCCGGGACCGAGCGGAACCCAGGCATGCTGCTGGGTCTCACCCAAGCTCCTCGAGCGTGATGGAGATCCTTCGCTCTGTTAGCCACGGGCCCTCGGCCACAATGACAATGACGTCGGGCTCACTTGATGCCATTGGGCGTCTGGGTGGTGTACAGATGGATGTCGGACTCGGATGCCATGGCCATTTTGCGTCGGTACACGGAGGGGATGGATGGACGGGGATGTCGTTCGCTTGGAGTTCGTGTGGCATTGGGACCGCTGGGCGGGGCATGACAAATGCCATATGCATGTCATTGTGGCGCCGCGGCTGCTGGAGCCAGAAGGGTACAGCTCGGCAACGGCGCACGTGGGTCCGCGCGACACGCAGTTGACTTCCTCCCCCGATCCTGGCCCCGTCTGCTTACTCATCATCGAATCATCCGGGGATGCTCCGGACTCTGCCTCATCGTCGAGCAGCGAGCTCGCGCCGGTGGCCGTAGGTCAGTTGTCTCGTCCTCCCGATGTGAGAATGGCGAGCCGATGGCGGCCCCCAAGCTCCTCCGTATCGCGTCTAGTCCCCCGTAAACCTGCTGCCGTGCAATGTATGGCATAATCCAATGGTGCAATATCTAACCTACCATTCCTACATCGTCAACCGGGGCCACACCGTCCACTTCCACCCCTTCAATGACAGACAGCGTTCAGGCGGAGCTGTGCAAGAGCTACGGGAGCAAGGGCCATTGCGTCCATCGGCTACTCGATTGCAACACCCGTGGCATCGACGAACTCCGCCCCTCGGCCGACAACTTCTGCTACGATCTGACGACAGTCTGTGACGACGCGACGGGGCATGATTAATGTGACATCCGGGGGCTGTCGTCAGGTACGGGCTCCCAAAGCCGTGCGTCGTGCGCCTCGCTACTTGGTGTTCAATGTCTTGAGGTAGTCTTGGTCCCACTCCTCAGTGCCGTCTTCATACACGCGCTTAGCTTCCGTCTGGCAACCACATCAGCCCAAGTAAGAGAAGCAGCAATCAGCCTATGATCAAACCTACCGTTTGGTAGGAAGCTGTCCTGTACGCTGCGAGATATCTTCTCTTAGATATCCCCCCTCCGTATCACATCCCCCTAGCACCCAGCCTCCACTTACCCTGTCACGGTTGTGCGTGTCCAAGAAGCTGTGGTGAGTCGTCAGCGCAAGAGCCCGTGTCCAGATGCTGTACGTGCTTACCGGCACTTCTGCCCAAACGAGCAGTTCCATCCTTGTTGACAATGATGTCCATGGCAGCACTCTGGGTCCCGACAGAATTCCTGGGCCGGACGGACGAGCCGACGAGCCTTGTGCTTGAGGACCAGGCGCTCGGGGTTTGCCAGGCGCTCGCCGTGATAGTAGCCGCAGTACTCGCCACTCTTGCACTCGCCGTTGAGATGATAGTTGTTGCAGTAGGGGCCATTATCCTGATACTTCTGCGCGGACGTCCTGACGGCGTTCGGTTCAGCTTGCGGAAGCTGCTCATCTACGCGCTCATCGTAAGAGTTGACCCAGACGAATTTCTTGGGTGTGACGTTCTTGCTCTTGATGTCGATGACCTTGCCGGTGGCAGCGCCGCTCTTGCTCACTGCTGCCCAGCTACTCAGGTCGTCGGACGTGACTGAAGGTACCGGGCCTGGGGTGGAGCTGTCATGAGCCACGCGGTCGCCCATCGGGACAAAGAGCGCCGATGAGCCATTGTTCGCAGTGGCCATCCTGATCGGTCCTGTACGGACGGGAGAGGCCGTCGTTGGCTTAGCAGGGAGGTCCTTCGCTCTAAAGACGGTATCAAAACTAATGCGTGGAAAGTTGAGTCTAGCATAGCCAACTTCTGCCGGAGTAGTCTCGATGAGCGTGAGCCGCTTGGAGGTAGTTGGATGCAGGTGGTGCTCCTCTAAGACGGGGAGGTAGCCGTTGTCGTGGCAAGGCCCGAAAAAAACGTGCTCGCACTGCGCGTTAGGCAGGAACAGTCGCAGTGTCTCTCGTGCCTTGTGTTCAGCACGCTCTTTGCCGCTTCCAACATCGATAAAACTGAAGAGCGGCTGAGCCAAGCTGAAGCCAGGTCCAAATTCAACGAGCTGGTCTGGCTGACTGATCAGACCGCATGACTGAAGTTTTCGGCCGAGACCTTGCAGGTTCAACACGACATGGACGACGATACGCCAGTCGGCGACGTTGCCTTCGGGATAAGTGGCCTGAAGCTGGTTGATAAGGGCGGCGTGCAAGTCGACGGCAGCCCGGGCGCCACCCTCGCTGCCCTGCGCGAGAAGGTGGTCTTGAAACTGTGAAGAACGATCAGCAGATCGTATCAGCTAAGCATCATCTTTGGTACTGACCACTGCCCCATCACCGTCCAATATAACCAAGGCAAAGTTGTTCGACACGTAAGCCTGACGCTGCTCCGCGAGAGCCTGCTCCGCAAGCTTAGCCTTGTTCTGCCAGGTCCGTCGCCCTTCGACTTCATTGCTGTAATCGTCACATTTTTCGTTGTACTTAGCCTGCAGTTCGTTGTAGCTGCTAATCAATCCCTCGACCATGTCATCGCGTGTCCTGTCCGACTGCCGAAAAGCTTCCAAACGACCGGCGTAGTCCATGGCGCCCAAGGCGGTGGGACCCGTCATACTTGTGAAGGATGACAGTGCCTTTATAAGTCAGTAGAGGGTGTGCTGCGCGAGAGAGTGTTTGTCTCTGTGCTGCGTCAACGGAAGTGACCCGAAACGCCAGCGCGACGCTCGAGCGCTACTGTAACGAAGCGAGAGGCGTGCGAAGGCAGCGTTTGTGCCTTGTTGGTGGCGTAGGAACGAAAGAGATCGATTGAAGCGTCAAGAAAGTCCAAAAGATGAGACGACGAGGAATAAAAGCTCCAGAAAGACAAGATAGCTCTGGGATGTCAACGTCAAGACATATACCACTCTGATGCTTTCTTACCGCCGGAATCGCTCATCGACGAGTAAAGCTCTCACCTCAGTAAGCACCGGCGTCTGTCCATCGACCTTGAGACCAAGGGCGCATCTTCCAGCGACCGCCACGCCCGACGCATTGGCGCGGCGACGTTGACATCACCGATGTGCAGAGGCGGCAGCAGTCGCGACTTCACGTCCCGTCGCTTACGCAAGCCGGCGGCACCGTGGGTGTTGTTGATCGACGCCTTCGCAGTGTTGGTCTGCGCCGCACCGCAAGGTATGCCGTGGATTGACGGGCAGGCGAGGGGGATGCCAAGCCTTACGCAAGACTGCGGCGCAGGAGCCTGCAGCCGCTGGGGCGAGGCGCTTGAGCGCAGCGCTTCCACGTGTTGAAGGGCCTGCAAGCGTATTAGCAATGCAACACTGCCCCACAAGAATCAATTCAGTGGTGAGCATGAGCGGCAAAGAAGAAGCTGCAGCCTATGAGGGGGACCAAGGGCCGCAAGGATCGTCCAAATTGAGAGCCACATTCATATCCACAAGATATCTCCATACCACAGAGATACATACACACGCTGATCCGACGCGCCTGCTCATCTGGGCGAAAAACAGAGAAAAGCAAATGGTATATCGCCAAAGCTAAGCTCGCTAATTTCCCATTGTCGCCCCCCCCCGGGGCCCCAGATAACCTGCTGCTATGCCAGTCGGGAAAATAGGCAAACAAAGATGGATTGGGTTTCGTGCATCGTCGTGGTTCCCGTAAGATGTTGCGGAGAAGTTCGGTCTGGTTGTTGGAGAAGAGGCTGATGTCGGAAGGAGAAAAGGGTGAAGAAGTACGCTTTTGTGTTTTCGGGGTTTCGGTCTCAAGTGATTCAGTGAATTTGCAGTCTCGAAGGGCGCGGATCAACGGTCCTGTGAAGCTGCTGTCGAGGAAAGGGCGGGATAGACTGTCGGATGATGAAGTGATTCAGAAAGACTCTGGCCACCGGTCGAATATGGCCCGTAATGGCTCGACCGGTCTGGACCAGCTCACGGCACCGGCGGCAACATTGCTCAGTGATCCAACAGAACCCCCGCGATGCCACCGCCATACCCACTACGACGAGCATTCTAAGCCCCGCCCTCAGCCATCTGGCTGCGCCTCATCTTCTCCGCCTCGAGATTCTCGTACAGCAGGTACAGCGCCTTCTCGTTCGCCGTCGGACCACCGGTGATGGTGAACATGCGCTCACCACTCTCGTCATGCGGCGCCTTTGCGATCGAAATCCTGGCGCCAGAAGCTTTGCGGATCTCAGAGATCTTGCTCCCGCCACGACCGATGATGCAGCCGACCATGTCAGCCGGGATCGAGATGTTCTGCGTTTGGATGTCCTCGCCATCCTCGACAGCAGGTGGCGGGCCAGAGTCAGTGCCGCGACGAGGAGTGGAGAACGAGCCAGCAGGCGCGCCGCCGGTGAAGTCTGCGCCGTTGCCAGTCCGGTTGAAGCTGGCCCTCGGCGCGCCGTAGCCGGTGCCGTTGCCGTTCATGGCGGGCCCAGGAGCGCCACCTTGCACACGCACAGCCGGGCTATAGAGGACGGTGCCGTAGCCGCGCTCCTGGTCGTCCACGAGGCATTTGCCGATTTCCCAAACAGCCTTCTGGACGCCATCCGGAGTGCCTTGAACCTCGACGATGCGCTCGGTGGATTGCGGGAGCATCTCCTTTTGGGCGACCATGCGAACACCGGAAGCGTCCTGGATCTGCTTGATCTTGAGCCCTTGGCGGCCGATGATGGTACCCATCTGGTTGTGAGAGATGAGCAGGCGAATTGCTACGATTGCAAAGGTCAGTGGCAACACAGCACGTGCTCGGTCATGTGCAACATACGATGCGTGTTAGGATTCGCAATCACCCCACCCATTCCCATCTGCGGCGCACCCTTGACCAACCCATCGGCAACCAAGCCATAGGCCTCGCTAATGCCGGTCAAGGCTCCGCTGACGGTCAGCACGCGGTCGTGCACACCAGGCACGACCTTGCTGACGCCCGCGCGGACACCAGTCTTGTCCCGGAGGTCCGCGACATTCTGCCCGGCCTTGCCGATAATGACACCGGCCTCGCGGGACGTGACAATAGCGCGGAGGGTGAGCTGGGCTTGGGCGTAGTCCTCGTCGGTGCGGGGAACGTCGGAGGTGCTGAGGCCGCCAAGACGGTCGGAGAGGTCGTTGACGGAGGAGTCATGGGGGACGGGGGAGGCGTCTTCGGCAGACATGGTGTCGGTAGCGGGATGAGGTGAGGTAGGGGTTGGGATTGCCGAGGTGAGGTGAGGTGGGGTTGAGGGAGGTCACGTCGAGGGCAAAGCTAGATGCATGCGCGTGTTAGCAGACGACAACACATGAAGTCGCAGCAGCAGCAGCAGCAGCAGCAGCGGAAGTGGGGCTTTGACGATCTGGACATACGCAGAGACGGGTCGCGGTGTCGGCGGGGCGCGGAGCGGGCGGGAAGGGGAAGAGGAGTCGAGGGTCCTGCAGGCACAAGGCGTTTATGTCGCGGCGGGCATCGGTGTGAGGCGAAGGTGGAGGAGGAGAGGGAGGGAGGAGGGCGGGACGGTGGACGTGAGGTGCCCCTTGTTGTTGACGGTTGCGGTCGGTGGCAGCTTCAGCAAGGGTTGGAGCTCCAATTCCTGCAAGTGCGCCCGCCGCCGGACCCTGGTGCGCGGGAAGGTCCGGCGGCGGCGTGCAACACAGCCGAGTCAGCCTCCCCCGCCTCCGACCCTCCGCCACATGGCCCATCCTCCCGATCGACGGCTACATGCGAGTGAATATGCATTCCCCTCCCCTGTAGATGCGAGGCGACAATAACATGCACTGCCATGGCTTCAGCATTTGCCAGTGACTTCGATGAGGGCTACATCATGGTTGACCCAAACAACGCCACTTCGTCTTGCCCCAACGACTACCTCCCAGCTATCTCATCCCGGATCAACGAGATTAGCCGAGACCTCCGTACACTCTCCTTGTCCATTCACGACCATCCGGAGCTAGGCTACAAAGAGTTCCATGCCCACCGCGTCCTGACCGAGTACTTCTCCCAGCAGGATGGATGGCAGGTAACATCTTCCGCCTACGATATCAAGACTGCGTTCATCGCTGTACATGACACTGGCCGGAAAGGCAGCGTCGTCAGCTTCAACGCCGAGTACGGTATGCTATACTCCAGATGGTGAGACAGCAGGTAGGTGTTGATCCCATCATTCGTATCACAGATGCTCTGGACGGCATTGGCCACGCCTGTGGACACAATCTCATCGCTGTCATGTCTGTTGGGGCTGCGATGGCAACGGCCGAGGTCATGAGGAAGGAAAAGCTTGGTGGCAAAGTCGTACTATTTGGCACGCCCGCTGAAGGTAGGTGACTCGGCTTCTATCTTTTCCTCAGCCCTGCTCATCCAACCCACGTCGTCTCCCGGTCCTGGTCAGCTGATGCAACACCAGAGGGTGGCGGAGGCAAAATCAAACTTCTCAAAGCCGGCGCCTACAAAGATCACAAAGTCGACATCTCTCTCCTCGTCCACCCGGGGATCTCTCGCAACGCCGCCCTAGTCCGCACAGCAGCCTACTGTAGGTCCTTCTCAGCCACAGCTCTGCTCCCTGACTCACCCGTTCCACCTAGCCGCCTTCCGAGTAGCCTACCATGGCCGCGAAGCCCACGCCGCCGCCCGTCCCTGGGACGGCATCAACGCCCTGGACGCATTAGTCATTGCCTACAACGGGATCTCGGTCTTGCGTCAACAGACACAACCCGGCGACATCATCCAGGGATGTATTACGAACGGAGGTTTACGACCGAACATCATCCACGCCTACGCCGCAGGCAAATTCGTCGTGCGTGCTCCGACGAAGGAACGGGTCGATCGCTTGCGCGAACGGGTCTATGCTTGTTTCGAAGGCGCTGCGGTCGCTACCGGAGCGAGATTGGAGATTAAGGAGGGCGGACGTTACGACAACCACATCCCCAGTCGTGCGCTCGGCAAGGTGTATAGAGAGTACTTCAACACTCTCGGCGGGGCGATCGGGGATCCCGATCTCGAGGAGATCACAGCGGCGACGCAGGCTAGTACCGACCAAGGAAATATCTCCCACGTGATTCCTTCTTTGCATCCGAGTTTGTTTGTGAAGAGTGTGCGAGAGGATGGGAAGGGCCAAGGCGGGGGTCCGCATACGCCGGATTTTGAGAAGGCGGTCAGGACGGAGGATGCGCATGAGAAGGCTATGGAGGCCGCGAAGGCGTTGGCGGGTGTGGCGGTGGAGTGTTTGGTTGATCGAAGACTTATTGATGAGGCTTGGAAGGAGCTGCGGGAGAGCAAGGGCTGACGTGAACCTCAAGCATGGTGTTTCAACCGTCTAGCACCCAAGGCCAACTCTTCAGCATTCTGCTACGCCTTGCCATCCTCTCCTCCACCCTTTACAGCTCGAACAACCCACAATGGGTCCCTCCGCCCACTCATCCCCATCCACCCCATCACACCAGCCAACCCTCCACTTTGCCCCTGATCCCCTTGCTCTAATTTCCCACCACTGAGCTCCACGATTTCAATCCCTTCCCACCCAGCAAAATGCAAATAATCCCCAATCATCTCCAACCTTTCGGCCTCGGAGACTCTCAGCCACCTCCCCACCGCTTTGGTGGGAAAACAGCGGTTTGAGATGACCAAATGAATCGTCCCGCCGGGTCTTGTGATCGAGAGAAGTGAGCGCAGGACCTCGAGGGGTTTGGTGAGGTAGTCGGTTGACACCACGTTGGTTGAGGCGTCTAGGAAGTCGGAGTCTGACACCAGTTTCTTTCCCCATAGCGTGGACGCGAGGTCTGGGTTCTGGTTCAGATCTTGTAAGATATAGCCGCCGTCCACAAGGATTTTGTTGGCGGAGAGTTCGGCGTTGTTCATTCCAGCTCCGATCACTTTGAGCTCGCCTCTCGCCACTGCTTCTTCGACATCGGGCGGATAATGCGAAATCCAGCTGGAACAAAAGTCCAGGATCTTCCCTTTCCGTGGCAGATCGGTAGCGTAGTATTCCTTGAGAGTAGCTATCGCCGCATCATCAATGTGGGTTACGAAGCGAGGAGTGCTGTAGAAATTGCCGTCGGGAGAACTGTCAATGCGGGTGAAATCCGACTCGGTATAGGGCCATTGTTTGTGCCGGGGTGTGTAGGCACGGGTCGGCCAGGACTGGGTCGGTGAGGAGGAAGACATTATGAGGGATTGGGGATGGGTTGTGCGGGTCGATGAGGAGAGCGAGGCTGCAATCAGGAGGCTGCCTGTTGACAGAGATATGAGGGGGAGGGGCCGGGTTAGGGGGCGGAGCAAGGGGAGCATGAGAGGAGATCAATGACGGCTCCTGTCACTGGGAGCGTCTCGATACTCTCCGGTGGTTTGATCAAGATTGTGCGGTCAAGTACGCCGGGATATCTACAGAACATCGAAGACCTCAAGTCCAATGTGATTCGATGACGTCGACAATTTCGCCAGCAGCGTGGAGGTCAGAGAGCGCTGGGACAACACCACACACCCCGTCTCAGCTTCCAGGGAGGCGCATCAGGACTTCGGGTGTACTTCTTGGGTTCTCCTCAGCGCTCATGAGAGCGGCGCTGGATACCTCATCTGGCAAGTATGCGAAATAAAAACGCACGCTCGAACGCTCGTCAAACCGACCGCTTGCAAGTCACAGCACACTGACTCAACTGATCTTCTTAATCCTACTTCTCGCCACATCCACCTTCCCCTGCACCCGCGTGGTGTCCTCTTCCAGCATTCCCAACATTTCATTCTGAATCGTCAACTCCTCGTTGATCATGATCCCCATGTCCTTCAGCCTCGCCACCGTCTTCCCCAAGACCATCACGTCTTCATCCTGCTCCTGCATGACCTGCTGTTGCAACTGCAACACTCCGCTGTTGTCCAGCTCCCGCGTGCGCTCCGTCTCCTTCAATGGTCCTCCTAGTACTCGGCCGCTCGGCTTGGCGGCCGATGTGCCTTTCCACAGCGCTTCTCTGTCGCCTGTGGAAGCTACTGCGCCAGAGGAGGGCCCGGTAGAGGTGTTGGCCGTGCGCGTCGCCATGGTGCGGAGGAGAGCTTCCAGTCCTTCCACCTCTTTGCGCGCTGCGCCGAGTAGATCTTTGCGCCGCCGTATCTCGCCATCGCCAAGCTTTCGCGGACCGCCCCAGCCTGAATCGTCGCCTTTGCTTGCTGCTTCTATGCTTTTCAGGCCGTCCTCCAACTGTGCGATCGAAGTTGCCGCCCGGACTAAACTCGCCTTCGCCTCCGCGGATAAGGAATGTTGCTGCTGTGCCGTGCTCGCCGCTTCCCGCTGTTTCAACTGCTGCCGCGCAGACTGTATCTGCGACTTCAGATCTCGATGCACTTCCAACCACTGCTGCGGATCCGTGACGCCTGGATTGCGCTTCTGCGACACAGGTGATAGCGATCCATTCGAGTTCACCGTACTCGTCCCGCTCGGCAAGTTCAAGAAACTCCGCCATGCACTGCTGCTCCTCCACCGCGCATCATCGGCCTCAACCAAGCTCCTGACGTACTTCTCCAAAGCTTTCCGTCGCTCTTCGGTCAGGCTCTGGTTATTCACCGTTCGGCGGATCCAGGATTTGGCGGGTAATGGTGCGGGCGGTGGTTGTCCGGTCTGCGCGACCAGGGCATCGTGCAGGTTTACGAAATCGGTGTAGCGTTTGCGGACTTCGTGTTTGCGCAGCGGGAGTTGGAGGGTTACGTGGTATTGAGTGAAGGGTTGGCTGCCTTGGGGCGTGGCCGTGGATGTGATGGGGATGGAGATTGCCAGTGGTGCCATGCCCTGGGCCTATCTGAAAGTCTCGTGCGATTACTTGGATATTGAGACTTGGGGCGATTGTGCATGTGTAGACAAGCTGAGAGGGTTGGAGAGCTTTCCCCAGCGAGCTGCAGGTGCCTTGAGCCGCTGGCGTCATGCGACAGCGGGTATCCCCGCCTGACACCTAACGGCCCCTACAACTTGAAAATCAAATGATAGCCGTGATGTGCAACTGTGGGCGGATCACAAGAGCAGACATTGCCAGCAACGATGTCGTCCATTCGTATACTTCGAGGATGCTGAGCCGAGACAAGATACTGCCTTTGGATGGGCGTATCGACGCCGTCCAAACACGACCATTGATCAGGCGGGCTAGAGGTGTCCTCTCTGCTTTTGCAGCTCATTACATGGCGATCGCATAATGATGCAAAAGCGTTGACGATGTCTCTTTGATTATTCCGTCTCCGGAGGGCGCCGAAGTCATCGTCTGTTATGGCTCTACTAGATTGGGCTATGGGCTTCATTTTGGCCAGTGGGTCACACCGAGCTGCTGCAGAGATGTCTGCTGCAAGTGCCTGCTGTACTTCATTGACAGTGCCACGTACGGGGCCACGATCCCCGTGAGTTAATCCTGCCCTAGGGTTGTTGCATATAGATCGCTTGACGAGTGTGACTATGGGCAGAATCAAGGAGTGATGTCGCACGGATCTTACAAACCCTGCGCCACGTGACGCTTGCTATTTCGAGCTTTCAGCGCCGCCCGAACACGAGACGCCGACAGCATCCCCCGTCCACAGTCCTCTGCCGAACACACGGGCACACGCAGCACTGTTGACCCTGTACTCCGCACAAAGTGTGGCATGCTCTGGCATTGCACAGATTCGAAAGCTCCCACAGCCAGCGCCTGAAGACGCCTCCAGCAGGATGACCATGATCTCCGCCTCAGATCCATGGCGCCACCATTGCGCGCAACCCTACCAGCGGCCGCCCAGCACCAGCAGCACAGCCTCGTTGCACTTCTATTTTCTCCTGCACCATCAACATCCTTCGCAACCCTCCTGCTGGCGACTGTGAGACGGCCATACCTTATGTGGTCTGTTTGCCGGCTCGAATGTTTGTTTGCGCTTCGATCTCTCGCCTGCCCAACTCAAAGAAGCAACCTTTTCATGTATTAGACTCCGCTCGAAGCAGGACCCTTTCGTACTCTTGACCGCACATAGGGCTGCAGCTTGGCTCTTGTACCTGCGTCGCGCAGCCACACCAGCCATTCATCACCCCCAGACCGTAATCTGGGAATAGCAGCGTAAGTTTGCCGCAGGCGCACACGGACGGCGGGAGTTATGCCATCCGACGCTCCTCGGACAATCTCTCATATCGCATGCCCTTCTGCCACCACAACCATCTTCCAGGTTGCATCTTGTCAGTCGACCAAGCCTCATTTGGCCGAGATGAGGGCTGTTGGCTTATGCTGAGCTGTGCCACTCGATTCGCTGGGTATATTGACGGGACGGGCAGCCAGTGCTGCACTATTGATGCACATTGAGACAGACAGCTTCCAAATTGAGATGGAGGTCCGATCGACGACTTTCATGACTACGAGTGTGGTTCAGGCCCAGCTTGGTGGCGCTTTTCGATACGACATCTCGCCGCAGAGACAGAGATACAAGACTGGTGGTACGGTCAGCTACGGGCAGTCCTACCTCCAGGTTCATGAGACCGCGAGCTGTATGGATGTGCGAGGTCGACGTGCCGATGGCGTTGTCGACGAGCAACAGAAACAACCACGCACCCAACGAAGGTCTCTAGAGCGATCTTTATCTGACGGTCCAATAATCCAGGTCCAGACAGCACCGCTCCCGCAGACGCAGTGGTCAGACGTGCCTCTGCCATATCGACCAAGGAACTATGTCGAGCCTCTTGCCACCAGACAGCCTGCTATCGCGGCAACGACAGGCTACGACCGACCGGCAAGAAACCGGGCATCAGGAAGCCACCTTTCGACCTTGCCCGCTGCACTGGCGCCTTTAGAGGTCAGGAAGAGCAGTCATCTGCCACGAAACCCAGCGTCGCTGCTTTATCCGGAGATGAGTCCGTATGCTGATCGATCGTCAACGGAACCGCCTACAGCGCGCACCACGAACTCCGCTCCAAGCTCCCCGCCGTCCTTCCAGCAAGCCTTCGCCGAAGCCGAGCCGCCCGCTTTCGGTATTCCAAAGTCCCCAACGTATCCTCCAGCCAATCCAGGGCGCATCCAAAGTGCTGCAGCAGCTTGTGATGCAGCCTTTGCAAATGATGACGATCTCAGTCTGTTTGCGAACGCTACAGCAGGACTGGGGCCAGATTCGTTTTTGCGATCACCTATCTCGCCAGAAGAATCGCGAAGGGCGCATGCCCGATACTCACCGCCACGATGTACACATTCCGAGCGATACACTTCCCCGATAACCCAAACACCGACTACGCAACTAGCGTTCCAGCACCTAGCACAGATGCCTCTGGCCGCCTCCCTAAGACGCGATCAACCCGCCCCTCCCCTGTCGCGACAAGTTTCTCGGCCCCTACCGACGCTTGCGCCAGCACAACCACCGCCCTTACACTCGGCAGTCTCGAATCTGGAGATGTCGGCGGCGGTGGCGACCATGAACGCCATCTCTGCTCTCAGTCCCACGGATGAACGGGCGCGGGATGACGACGAATTGCCGGGTTATGCGGAGTCGCAGGCGCAGGCGCAGGCACAGGCTTCGCAGAGAGCAGAGGCTGGCAGGAGGGCGCAGGAGTTGCAGAGGCGTTGGGCGGCCAGGGGGAGGTAGAGGATGTCTCGGTTTTGTGGGGACAGGGTAGAGACATGGGTTGGCACTACACGGCACCACTTTTCTTCGGGTCAGGCAGAACCATGTCCATTCGTGCGTCAAGATGTTGAGAATTCATATTGATCCACAGGACGGGCCTGATCGCGAGAAGCCCCCGACACTGTGGTCGAGCGGTTCCCGACACAAACGTGCCGCGGTCGTGCGTGTAGTCCCGTGGTATTATGTTCTTCGCAAAGTCACGCGCGCATCATGCCACCGTCCGGTAGTGCTCGACAGAGAGGGTCGGCTGAATGCATTGGCGATGCACTTCATCTCCGGACCCCACGATCGCCCGCGTTTCTGGGGTTCGATCTGCCGGCCAAACGCCTTGGCGGTACGCTCTCGGTCCTTGATCTTCGCGACACACTACTAGTCTCCAGCATCTTCGAGGCAGCGGCGATGAAGGTTCAGAGGCGTATAGGCCTTAGAGGATGTTTGGCAGAGACTGAGAATCCATACGAAAGCCAGATGTGTGTCGGATAAATCGTAGAACCCACCGCGGCCAGAGCAGCTTCCCTTGTCAGGAACAGGAAACGATGACGCAGCTCTCCGCGCGGGCTGTCGCGTGTGGGCTGCAAGTGCGTGCCTCGTGATGGCGGTTAGTTCGACAAGCGCTTCCTTCGCGGGTGCGGCATCTGACACCAACCCCTCTCCAGCTGCCTCTTCCGTGACCGCCAGCTCGCTCTGCATCTCTTGCTGGATGAGGGTGCTATTGAAGTTGCAACCTCCATTCCTTGCCCATTGCTAGAGCGACTGAGTCCGCTATCATGCGGGCTTCGACCATTGCGGCTGCGGCTGCGAGCCTGCTGGCCTCGGCCGAGGCTTCGACATTGACGCCGCCTGTGTTGCCGCTGATTGTGCGGAATCCATATCTCTCGACATGGCTGGCCAACGCGAGAGAGGAGCCGTGGAGCAAGTGGCCCATGTTCTACACGGGGTCATCGGTGAGCCGTAGCTTGCAACGGTCAAGGCGGCCAGAGGCTGATGCAGCTGTATAGATCGGTCTGTCGGTCCTGGCATCCGTGCCAGACAGCTCGACTGTGTATCCTCTACTCGGTCGACCCCACGACAGCCTCGAGAGTGACTCGAAGCATTACAATCTCTCTTTTCCAAGATACCTGGGTGCTCAGTACGATGCCTCGACCACGAATCTCAGCTACAGTATTCCGCCTTCGAGCGGATCAAGTCGAGATGCCGTCGAGATTGTGCTGTCGTTCCTCTCGCCCATCACGCCGACTTCGACGCTCCGCCAAGCAATCCCAGCTTCGTACCTGACGATCCACGCATTCGGTAGCTTTGACGTCGACATCTATGTGGATGTGAACGGCCAGTGGGTGAGCGGCAATCGGGGCAGCGAGATCGTATGGCAGTTCGGCGAGACAGACTACGAAGATGCCAAGCGCCTCAAGACGTGGCAGGTCAAGAGGAAGACCGAGCAGCTCTTCACTGAGTGGGGCGATCAGGCAGAATGGGGTACACTGCACTTCTCAGCGCCGGCAGAGGCGAACCACCAGGCCGGGACGTCGGGAAAGTTGCGACAGCTGTTTGCGCAGAAGGGCTCCTTGTTGGACTCGGTCGATACCAAGTTCCGACGGATCATGGAGGAGGAGCCGGTCTTCGCTTTCAGCAAGCGGTTTAACTTGTCGTCTGCGTCCAGCACGGCCTCCAAATCCGATGACTTGCTCTTGACCCTGGCTCACATCCAAGACCCGGTCACGCAGTTCGCCTCCGCCCGAGGCCTGACCTACATGCGCCCTCTGTGGGAGCACTACTTCGACAACACCGAAGCCCTGATAACCTACCACTACCTCGACTACCCGCATGCAGCTTCGCTGGCTTCCAGATACTCCGCGCAGCTTGCGATGGATGCCTACGAATCCGGCAGCGACACCTATGTCGACATCGTCTCGCTCTCCGCCCGCCAGGTCTTGGGCGCCACTTCCTTCTCCGGCACTCCCGACAACCCGCTCCTCTTCTTGAAAGAGATCTCGTCCAACGGCAACTCGCAGACTGTCGACGTCATCTTCCCATCTTTCCCCTTCTTTTTGTACACGCAGCCGAAGTGGCTGGCGTACCTGCTCGAGCCGCTGTTGGAGCATATGCTAAGCGGGCAGTACCCGAACCAGTACACTATGCATGATCTGGGGACGCATTTCCCCAATTTGACCGGGCATGGGGATGGGAATGATGAGTATATGCCGGTGGAAGAGTGCGGGGATATGTTGATCATGGGGTTGGCGCTGGTGAACAGCTTCATGAACAGTGACAAGAGCCAGAGTCAGCCCGTGAGCGTGATCGAGGGTGAGAGTCCATTCGCATTGCCACGGAGGCTGGAGGTAAGAGACGGCGTGTATGGACTCGATGCTGCGGCCCCGGCTGGCAAAAGCGAGGCGAAAGCGTGGGTGGAGAGGACATACAAGCTCTGGAAGCAGTGGACAGGCTACCTCGTGGAGTACTCCCTCGAACCGCACAACCAGCTCTGTACGGACGACTTCGCTGGCTGGCTTGCACTGCAGACGAACTTGGCACTCAAGGGCATCATCGGCATCAAAGCAATGTCCGAGCTTGCGGACCTCGTAGGTGAGAAGGACGACGCCAAGACCTTCCGCAATATCAGCGAAGTCTACGTCAAGAAGTGGGAGCACTACGGCATGTCGCGCGATGGCGGTAGAGCCAAACTCGCCTACGACTGGTACGGAAGCTGGACGACGCTGTACTCCCTCTACGCTGACGCGGTGTTGTGCTTCCACCCCTCGGGCAGCTACACGCCCAGTCCATCCTCGTCAGCGATGTCAGGCGGCCAACAGCCGCTTCATGCCGACAAGGACCAGTACAAACCCAACTTCATCCCAGATCACATCTACACCACGCAGAGCGAATGGTACATGACCGCCCTGCAGAAATACGGTCTGCCGCTCGACTCGCGACATTTGTACACCAAGTCCGACTGGGAGTTCCAGGCCGCGGCTGTGGCTTCGAAGGAGACGAGAACTGCGATTCTGGAGCGAGTGGCCCGGTGGGTGAATGAAACGGTCACGGATAGGCCTTTTACGGACCTATACCAGACGGAGGGGAAGGGTGAGTTCCCTGGGCCGGACTTCTTTGCAAGGCCGGTTGTGGGGAGTCATTTTGCGTTCTTGACGCTTGAAAGGGCTTGTGGTGGGGAAGGGGCGAAGGTGTTTGGGTATTGAGTGGAAGGTGAAGATCGCGGCGCGGACTGGCGGAGGGAAGGGCGCCAGTCATGAGAGGATCGCGGTGATGGTGAAATGTGCATCACGAGGCTGGAGTGATATGCATGGGCGTACAGAACAGAATACTTATGACAGCATAGAGAGCACTGCGTCTACATTCGTCTTCGTGTACGATCGTGTCTTCGGGAGCCGTCTTCATTGTGACAAAAATATTAGTGGGCAGCCGAGTCACGACTTCTGCCCTGAGCGCTCGGGGAACCTCTAACTCCAACCTCAAGCTTCAGCAACAGCACATCGGCGGCAGCCATTGCCGACGCATTGATCCTCTGAACGTCGCAACAGCACACATACCATGGCGTCTGGTTACGGTCTCACTGGCGGTGCGTATGCGATGCGGCGGACTCCCATCCCGCCCGCTCCGTTGACCCGCCCGAACAGCACCATACTGACCAGGTCGCATGCAGGTCCGTCCCGCTGCTTCCCCTTCTGGCAGGAAGTGCTCGCCTGCTATGTAGTCAACACGACCTCCGACGACGACTCCGGGAAAGCCAAATGCTCGCGCCCGCTGGAGGACTACTACGAGTGCTTGCATCACAAAAAAGAGGTATACTGCCCTCCTCATCCAACCCATGAGGGCGCGCCTGCGAGCCCTCAAGGCTGGTACAAGGGTCCAGCGATGCTGATGCGCACGACCATGTAGGCCGCGAAGACACTAGTCCTCCAATCGGCGTACCGCCGCCGCGAAGCCCAGACACCCCGCGATGCTGCTCCTTCCGCCGGAGAGATTCGGAGTCTTGGTCTACTGGACAGGAAGGACGAGGAGGTAGACGTGAAGCATGGGAGTCGGCTGCCGACGTACGGGGATAATGCGCCGAAGGGACGGGGGGAGAGTGTCGCGGAGAAGGTTGGGGTGAAGTAGGTTAAGAGGGGGCGTGGGAGGGTCGCGGGGAGGTGTACATAGGCGGTAGGAGTGTATGATGGCTTCATGGACAATGGCGTGCTGTGAGCATGGCTGAGCTGGGATCTTTGAACAAGGCGGTCGACTTTCGGTAAGGTGTGGCGGGTGTGGTGTGGGTCAAGGGACCGATTGCGAGTTCAGAGGTTCCGTCGACTGCGAAGACAACTGATCTCCAGGCTGCATGTTACTGCTTGATCACGACTCCGCGGACTGGAAGAGGCACATCTAGCCGCGACAGCGCTGCTCTGTCATGGAAGCGCGAGACTCGCTGCATGTCTCATGTACCAGGAGTCCTCCCTGCAGCGGCTCACAATTATATCTTGCGACAAGGAAGAGTACAGCCAAGCCCTCTCATGATCAACGTGCAGCTCTTTGGCTTATATAACACAGCGATCCATCTGGAAGATTGGGATGGCGAGACTGCTCGTGGTACTAGCGATACGTATCCCGAGTGGATGCGCTCGCTCTCAGCGACATAGCTCTTCACACGCGCAGTACCCCATGGACCATGGACTGACTGCTAGCGCCTGTCATGCTGGACCGGCGTCTCCGCAGCTGTCAGGAGCACTTCTAGTGACTACGAACACCAAACCGCAGCACCTTCCCTAAACGGCAGGCACGACATGGATGCTCTTTCCTCTATCTCTTGGCTTTTAGGGCTGACGGCTTGCAGACATATCAAGCTCCCTCGGACGAACTCCGAATCCCGTTGAAACCTGTCGGCGGGATATCTTTGTGCATGTTGGCGTGGTGAAAGCAAACAAGCGTCACACCCCACCCTCGACCTCGCCTCACGCAAGGCGCTAGCGCAGCATAGACCCACGCACTCGGCCATCCACTTTGTTTTCCGACCCTTTGTTCCACCCCAGTTTCTGCCTTGATTTCCTCCTACATCCACCTTTCACTACCCTAAACTACGGCGAAAGGAACCATACACACCCTCCAAAACCCCCACACCACACTCACTACAATCTCCGCCATCGTGACAGCCCTCCCACGACGTGTTCTCGCCGTCCTTGCCACCATGCAGCTCCACTTCGGACCATTCCCTCGCACGATCATCAAAACCCGCTACATCCCGACACCGATGTACAAGCTCACGGGCAGCACCACTATTGCCCCCTTCGCCAATCTCTGACTGTTTAATGGTGCCGCCTGCTCGCTCTGGTTCCTCAGGCTTGCTCTGGATCCTATTCTCTCTTCTGATCACTGTCTCGGCTTCTCCCCGCTGTGAACTTGCTTTTGGTAACGCTGATAAGGACATTCAGACGTCCGCTCCTACTACAGATCTGGTGTCGCTTCTGCCGAGCATCAGCTTAGTTTCCTCGCCAGTCTCTCAGAGAATGCCACTGGCGAGTATCACACGTAAAGCGAAGCTGGCAGCTGCGTATCGATCGATTCTGTCGACCAGTTTGCTGAGCGATGCTAAGCGCTATAGCGTAGAGGCAGGGACAAGGGCGGTAGCAAGAACCAGAACCATTTTGAGCGTATCCGTGGTCACCTCGATGCGGGCAAGAGAACCTTTGTCCTGCACCAGAACCAGATGCGCAAGGATGTCTCCAGCTTTGGGACCCTGCACAGCAGCAGCTTTGCACTCGGCACTATCTCAGCAAAAGGCTGGGAAAGGGTGAAGGAGGCGTGCATGGCTGCTGGTGCATCCTTCTATCTGGACGGTGGTATGATGACCTGTGGGAACACTGAGCGTAGTCCTGCTGGCATTGAACTTGCGATTGGGCTCTTCCCCATGTCATCCTTCCGTGCCATCTTACCGAGTTCATTGAACGCTCGGCTTGTGGCAAGAACAGTCGAGCATAGCAGTCGTGCCTTCCGCTTTTGTCAGTCCGAACTTTGAACCCCGTATCTGCCACTTCACGTCCTCTTCAGCCGACAAGCAGCAATTGGGTACACCACCAAGCACAATGCCGACGCTGCGAAATATTACAATTGCGCTTCAGTCACAGTACGATGCCTTGCTGATACCCGAGCGTCTCCCCGGGGAGGTCAATGTACCCGAAGATCTCGGCGACCACCAAGATGCCGTCACCGTCGAAATCCCCGTCTACCCATCCAGTCAGTTCTGGATCTCTTACTGCTGCCCGCCACCGAATCCTGTCGGCTCATTCCGGTTTTGGTACTTCAAGCTCAGCGCAAATGGTACCCACGTCGCAAGCTGGGGCTGTGGCGAGAAGGACCATTGGTACGGCAAGACTGTCTTCGCGCTGGGCCAGGGCGGGACAGACTTCCAGGGCAGAAGTGTAGTTGACAAGCGTGGTTTCTTCTTTCCAGGCGCGGGTCATGCGACCGGAGGCGGAACGTTTGAGATCAAGGTTTATCGCAGTCTAGGACGCAGGAGAACGGTGGTCGAGGAGAAATCGTATGCGAGTGGCCTGCTGCGCGATAAATGTGGATTGCAGTAAGTATCTGACTTTGCCCAAAGGACGGGGGTGTTGATACGGAAGAACAGAACTGCTCCGATGGGAAGATTGAAGAAAGGCGAGCCGCGACCACACTTTCAATACACCTTGCTGGACGCTGTCACCGAACCATACGCGACTTTCCGCTTTCAGTTCGAGCAAACGCATTCAGAAACATCAGCGCCTTCACCTTCACTATCTATTGGCCACGACATAGCCGAGCCCAACCAAGTAGGGGTGCCATCCACTGGCTCCGATCGCGCGGGCGCGACATTTGGATCGTCCCGACTTCAATCATTTCCTACCACCGGTTCACTACTGCTGCTGCCGAGCCAAAGCAGTGCGCCCTCGGTCTCTCCCTGCAAGGCTTCAAGTCCAAACGTGCTCGACAAGAGCACGGGCGGCAAGGTCGACAGGAATAGTGTGCTGCATGTGCTTGCGGACCGCGGCACCGTGCCTTCAACCGAGAAGTCGATCTCGAGAAAGCCTCCGGCGCAGTCGCTCAACCACGAAGTCTCTTTCAGCCCGACCGAATCGACAACGCCGACTCGCAAGGCAGGTCCCGGATCCATAGGCCTACTCCGTGGCGTCATCCACAATGCATTGAAACGTCGCAACGGCGATGATGCTGCAATGAGTGGCTGAGTAGGGTATGTGTCCAGTCAAGGTGGCTATGCGGTGGAGGGGAGCAAGCTGCTCGATTTGCCAACGTTCACGACCCGAACCTGAGTATACAGCAAGTGAGAGGTATGAGGTTGCTCGGGCCTGTAACAGCTGAGTTTGCAGCTCCCGAAGCGGTCGCCGCACATCTTCACGTCCATACTTGCCTGAATGGGATTGATCGTGAAGCCGCAGCCGCTGTCGCATCACTCGCTAGTGCCATGGCAACCCTGAAGTATCCTCACAGGAAGACATTGTTGCTTGTCAAAATGTTGGCGAACACTCCCGCGGAAGAAAATGCGCAGCGATCTTCAGGCGCTAGTCGCCATAGTCCTCCAAGCTCACCGCAACGGGCCAGCCGGTCCAGGTCCAGAACTTCCAGATCCTGCCCCAAGTAACGATAGGATTAAATCATACTCTTCATTCTGCGTCGCACCTGCACCCAGTACGATTGCTGGCCAAAGGACCGTGGAAGGCCGAAAGGCAGACTGGGAGCTTATAATGCCGAAGGCCGCGTTGGCGCCGTTCTTCCAGTACGCCCGGCTACCATCGCCCGCTTTCTTCCCCGCACGCTCCAGC
Organism: Acidiella bohemica; assembly: GCA_019670975.1. Taxonomy (NCBI): domain Eukaryota; kingdom Fungi; phylum Ascomycota; class Dothideomycetes; order Mycosphaerellales; family Teratosphaeriaceae; genus Acidiella; species Acidiella bohemica. The sequence continues at coordinate 401,821 of JAGUCJ010000010.1, forward strand.
AAGAAGGCAGCGAGGAAAGCGCAGCTGTACGCATACACGGTTCGGACGGTGAATTCGTTCTGGGCCGTACCAATCGCTGGACGGAGGTCTTGCACCCCGGCATTGATGATCTCCTGCAAATCGTCGAGAACCCTAGTAAGCTCATATGTCTGTGATTCATGAGAGTCGGTGTGCACGAGCCATGACAATCGATAGGCTTATCCTATAAGGACTAGGCTGATTGGCCCGACCCATGGGTACTGATGACCTGGACGCAATGATTGCTGAGACGTCGTGCCAGCTTCGAGGACGCGCAACCAACCGTCGATGTGATCGATGGGAAGCTTCCATTCGGGGTGGAAGAGCGCGTTCTCGGCAGTGCGCATGATATACGCCTCAATGACGCATAGCTCATGCTGCGAGGATGGGATTTCGAGGTACGGCCTTGGATTAAAATGTGCATGTGCAGCTGCCAGATGCATGGAGCAAATGCCTTGTTTCCTGTCTCCAGAATCATTGAAAAGCTGCTCCATCTCAGCCACAGCACACGGGATCGCATTTGGGACTCACCTCATAGATGTACAGCATGAGCACAACTGCTCGTCTCCACTGCGACTGAGATTGTGGGTTGGCAGCAATGTCTTTCCGCAACCTTGCCACTGCGTTCGTATGGTGCTGGAGCTCCTTGTGCTTCCAGTAATCCGACGAGCCCGTTGGTGAGTGGAAGGAGATACTCGCTGCTATCCAAGCATGCCAAAGCGCGGGATGGGACTGCTGAGAGAGGAGCAGCGGAAACTCTGTCGGGACATCATAGAACAAGACCGTCTTCTGGGAATTGGCGATTAAACTCAGCATTGCAGGGTAGCTGGAGTCTCTGGCCACGCAGTCAGCTGGTATGACCGCATACAAGGGAATGAATTTCGCCATACGGCTGCACTTCCTCCTTCATGATGGTCAAGGCGTGGTTTGGAGCAATCTCTCTGAGTGAAGTCCGGGTCGGACAAGCAAGTTTTGGGCGACCCCGGCGTCTGACCTCTGGGTTTACATGCTCTCCCTTGGTCTGCGAGCGTATCGTCAGTGTGTCCACGGCCGTACTGCCCGGTTGCTTGGCCTTTGGCGTTTCCGACTCCGGCCAAACACACGGCAGCCGCCGAGTGCTGTTCCGACAAGCAAGGCATGTTGGCTTAGTCCTGTCGCAGCCTTTTCGCTTCTGGCGGCCTGCACACAGACGTCAGTGTGAGGGTCTTCGGCAATGTAGCGTATGCCACCAACAAGTAAGACAGCCGTCTTTCCCCCGTGTTAATCGACGCGGAGGAGGTAGAGGCCGAAGTAATCCGCTTGGGCCTGGAGCAAAATTGGCGAACATGTGCCGGATGTGTTCACCTATCCTGCCGGCATCTTTACGCACGCATCTGTCGGCGACCGGGAAAGGAAACGAATTCCAGATAACGCAAGTCTTTGGTCGCTGTGACTTTCGTGACAGGCCACGACTCGAGGATCACCGCTGGAGAGATCGCCGGCTTGCCCGCCTAAACCGCATCTGGAAAGAACTCGCGCCGTGGCCGGTCAGCATTGTCCTCTTGTGCAGCGAGGAGTCGCTCCTGTGACAGAATGTAGTCTGGCACATCCTACAAGCCTTCATGATGGCGGATTCTAAAGCTTCTCCCGAAGCGCAATTCGGAGATCTACCATATGAGATGCTCCGGCCTCGCCTCGACTTCATCTACCGCCTGAACTGCGAGATGTCCGGGGCAAACGATGCCGTGGGCTCCCCTTTCGATGCCGCCCATACGCGGATCGTCTTGCCGATTCGAGGAGGGACGGTGAAAGGTCCAGCTATCAATGGCATCATACAGCCGAACAGCGGTGCTGACTGGGCAACGAAGATTGATGGAACGAATGTATGAACGATCTGAGCCAGCTCTCGTACTGGCTAAGTGTCACTAGTGTACGCGCCTGGACGCTCGGTATACACTCAAGACCGATGATGAGCACTACATTTATGTCCAGACAAAGGGAATATTCTCACCGAAGCAGGCAGACTCATTCAGGCAAGGCCAGCCAAGCACTTTAACCCAATCAGATGTCGACTGGTTCACCAGGTTGGAGTTCGAAGCTGGCAGCGGACCGTATGCTTGGATGAACGGCGTGTTTGCGATCGGCGTGCTGAGCATGCACGAGAAGCATATCATCTTCGACGCCTATCGGGCGACCAACTTTGACGAGCCGGCAAGAGTCATCTCGAAGATATAGACAGCATCGATATCACCCCTTCAGCAACCCGGCTACACGCGCGGCCAGCTTTGCGGAAGGTGGCGATCTACCCCTCATGTCGGCAATGTTAATCGGCGCAACGGCCAGCGTCTTATAAGTGAATAAATCTAGGTCGTACGCGGAAGCCTCGTCTGAAAATTTGAACTGTGAGGTTGCTACCAGGCATTGGGCTATCAGGTCGATCTGACTGCTCGGAGTAATACAGCAGTGTCTTGGCTACCCTGTCTTACCCCAAGCAACTCTGAGTAATCTTAGACAATCTTGTCCTTCATGGTCTGGGGGCTGGGCCGAGTACTTTTGAAGCTCTCAAGCTCCTCCAAGCCGTCCCGGTATTGCTTGAGCTGCGGATACTTGCCATGCGAAGGATGATCAGCCCATCTTAGCGCGAACCAGCCCAAGAAGGAACCGGCAGCGATATCAGCGAGGGTCAATCGATTGTCTATCAGGAAGCGGCTCCCCACCGGCTTCTCGTCCACCCATGCCGCGAGCTGACGAAGTCCGCCTTCGACCTTTCGCATTTGGCTACACAAGTTAGTTCTGCAAGAATTGCGGCATTTGATGGAGGACTGACCGGGCTTTCCACGGCTGGCTTTGCTTGCTCTCCTCTCGCATGTTCTCGAAGAATGCAATGACAAGAGCATCGCACACGCCATCTGCAACCACTTCGACCTGTTTGGCCTTCAGCTTGCCCTCAATGCTGTCGGGCATCAGTGACGGCTCGGGGTGTTTGATTTCGAGCCATTCCATGATGTAGTGACTTTCATAGACCGCGTTCCCGCCATCACCAGGAATCAAGACCGGAAGCTTTTCCAATGGATTGTAATGCGACGTTTCGGTCGTTGAGTCCCAGGGTACCTCGGTCTTGAGCTCGAAGGGTATACGTTTCTCGTTCAGAGCGATACGAACCTTCCGTGCGTATGGCGATGGTGCCGCTGAGATCAATGTATACGTCATGCTTTCGAGCTTTGGAATATGTGAGGGAGGAGACGACTCCTTGTGTAGGATGGGCGGCGATGTAGGCTGCTCCGACAAATTCCATACCTCTCCGTTTCTGCCATTTTCCCATGCCGTCCGTACGCGACGCACTGGTGGAACTCTCTCGGGTCCTATCCCCTCGTGACAGTCTAGATCGCTGCATGAGTCAGCCCCCACTTCCTTTCACCCAGGAAATCCACCATGATGGGCAACAGCCTTCGTTCTGGAATTCGGGCGACTTCATGTACAGAGCGCAAGCTTGCTAGGAGGACTTGGGCCATGCCAAACCTCACCGATCTGGTGCACATTACTCCTCCCGATCGCGTTGACGAGCCTGAAGACATCTTTGCCTTTGCTGCAGGGCTCATTTTCACGGATGACTTGCGGAACCTCCATGGCGATCCCGACTCCATCATTGTGTATAAGAGCAAACGTTTCGGAGATATCAAATTGAGAACAGCAGACCCGGAGAACAATGATGAGCGGCAGCTTTTCAGCCATTACCTGTGGAATGCCGGGATCAAGATGGCGGAGCTAATCAGTGACGACGCGGTCGACGACGGGAATTGGAGCGTTGCAGGTCACCACGTGCTGGAGCTTGGTGCAGGTGTGTGAGAGGATAAAAGAGTGAAAAAGCTTGGACTGATTGGCAGGGCCTAGGCGTGGGACTGGATGGAATTGTTGCTACCCTGGCCGCTGCCAAAAGGGTGGCGTATCATCGCTTCGACAGTCTACATGGCGGCTGATTCGGCAAACAGGTTGTTATTTCAGACTATCCGGCGCCAGTGGTGATAGCAAACATCCGCCGGAATGCTGCAACCGCGATTCCCGCCAAACTGCAGCCAATGTACTGCGTTGAAGGTCACATCTGGGGCGAGATTGACTCCGACTTCGCTAGCGCAAATGCGCATGCATTCGATCGAGTCATTGCAGCAGACTGCTATTGGATGCCTGGCGAGCACGTCAATCTGGTGCACAGCATGTTGCATTTCCTGACCCACGACCCAGGTGGACGAGTGTTCATTTGCGCAGGATTCCACACCGGCCGCGCAAAGCTGGCCAGCTTCTTTGACATTGCGGCGGAGAGAGGCCTGGAAGTGGAAGAGATCTATGAAGAGGATGCTGCAGGTCTGCGGCGGGAGTGGGACAAGGAGAGAGATGGCGGCAGGGAAGACCACACGGAGCGCAAGAAGTGGCTTGTCATTGCTATGCTGCGGAGGAAGGTGAGGTCCGACGTCGAACAGAGTGATGACATGGCGAGCTTCTTCGGTGCGAGTACTGCTCGACCAGGATACCCTCCCTGGACCGTCTCCCTTGCGGCCCCCTGAGCACATACATAGCGACATCGACCCGGCTATGACGTGCGCTATCAAGAAGGGATGGCAATGTATGTGCTTGCGAATCATACAGGCAGTGTGCTTGCGGTCCGATCAGGCGCAAGATCTCCAGCTGGTAGCAGGACCGTCGCTAGCAGCGGCACTGGAAGTATCTGCGAGTCTTCGCAGATTGCCGCTTGGAGGGCGTTGATTCCCAATCGCTGCCCGACTCGGATTCGCGCAGTGTCGCAGGTTTGGTAGCCTGGTGGCTTCTTGAGAGTACATTTTCACGTAACTCGGTCACCCGGCTGCCCTCCGCATGGTGATCGTGACTATACTCTGACCAGTCTTACCACCGAACGTGAATGAAGGATATTTTGCTTCTGAATAGAACTTAAGGAAGCTGCCAGCAGGCGCTAGCCATTCGAGAAGCTCCTCCTTCGTCCAATTGCACGATGTGATGCATAAGAAGCAGCCAGGTTTAATCAAAGGAATGACTTTCTCGGCATAGGTCTCGCAAGGGTGACGATCGCTTTTCGAGCCTTGCATGAGGGATATGGCGTCGAACGTGCCTTTGTCCAAGACGACGTCGAAGCCATCTCCAAGCCATGAACCCGGATTGTCCTGAAGGAGATCCCATTGCTCGAAGCGAATGGCAAGCGGACCCTTCTCCTGGGCTATTCGTCGCGAAAGCTCCACGCTGGTCACGCTGTAGTCGACGCCGACAAGTTCGCCATTCCAGTGCTCATCATTACCGTCGTCCTCGCGCAGTGCAAAGAGTAGATGGCCATTGCCAGTGCCAAGATCTAGGAACCTTGAGGCATTGGGATCGGCAGTCGTATCGCCATCGTTACCGCGTACAAGGAATCCGTGGGCTTCCAGCTGTCGTAGCTGCTCTAAAATGGCATCTTCTGCGTTACTCTCGCTGAACCAGATAGTACCTTCGTCATCCGGATCCTCCTCGTAGTTTGTTAGCTCGCGAGAGTATGCGGCGTCCCAACTGCATGGATATTGGTATCAGACGACTTTCGAGGGTTCGAGGAACTCCCACGTACTAATGTTTGGTGCCAAGTTCGGAGGGATCCAGATGTTTTCGCCTGTTGTCACCTTGCGGCGCTCCAGTGTCCCCGGGCATTGCGAGCGGCTACCGAGCGATGTTACCAGCGTCTGAGAGCTTCCCTGAAGTAGTTTGCGGAGTATGCGGCAGAGTCCAATAGATTGCCTCGAAGTCCCAGTGTGTAGACCTCCAAAAACAAAGTCGAGATTCGCCAATTTGCATTTACGGAAACGTTTCCGCACAACTTCAGGCCTTCGAAGCTTGCGCCAACACGACGATTCCTGTATTTATTGATTTACACACTGCAGCTCTGACCGAGGTCACAAAAGCGACACCAGAGACAGCCCGGGTTTTGGTACGCCCGAGCGCTTCACGTCGTCGGCAATGGTAGCTTCGGCGGGACCGGAGGGGCCCAATTCAGTCCTTCTGGAGAAGGCGACCTCAAGCGAAAGACGCTGGCTCGCCGATGAAGGCGCTGCTCAAGCTGCAGTAAGATCAACTTGCGCAGTCTCTTGGCCTCAGTCGTCGCCACCTCTGCATCGAGATCGCCCGTCTCCGAAAACGTCCTGGCCATCCGGATGCCATCCGGGCAGACATGCACGCCAAAGCCGTCGTGAAATGTCTGTCGAAAGAACGAGATGGAGAAGAAGTACGTCTGCGCGATGCCCGCTTCCATGAGGTGATGCCGGACGACGAAGCAGGTGCCTTCGATGTTTGCGACTTCTGACCATTCCATCCTGAGATCTGTCAGGCCTTGGCGGACAGCATGGATGAGCGCATGAACGTCGCTAGATGTGTAACAGTCGGTTCGCGTGAGACCTAGTGGACCCTTCTTGACCATGTTCGCCAGAGCTTTGGGACTGGAAGCTCGAAAGATGTCCGCGATATCGCACTCATAAGCTAGCAGACGGCCATTCGCGACATCGGCCATGGAGAAGAATGGATCGAATGGCAGTGGCCACGGTGCATCGTTGTTCAAGCTGTCGGCTGCGACCTTGGCTGATCCGTAAGAGACCCGTTGTGACGGGCTCAAGGGCATGGCTGCCCATCTTGCACGCGCCAGAGTCAGTGGGTCTTCCAACACGTTCGGCTTGCTATCATCGCTGAAGCAGACGTCGACTACGGATGGGCTGACCAAGTTGTGATCAAGGAGTGACCAGCGGACATCGGCACGCTGTGATGCTTCTCGGGTCCATCGCAATCTGAAGTCGATCTTTGCCAGGCCAAGCTGGCAGTATTGCTCTTCCGCTCGAATGAACGCGTATCGGACTTTGGCCTCTGCACCACGAAACAGAGGTCCACGTTCTGCAAGAGAGTAGGCAATCAAAGCTTCAGTCCGGCGGTTGAGCAGCGCATACGCATCACCGAGCCAATATGCTGCCGCACAATCTCCCTCATCCAATGTTGCCACGTTCTTAATGGGCGCGCGAAAGACACTGATGAAGTGCCCGATGGCGTACTGGATGTGGCCCGAATATAGAGCACATACGCCAATGAGGTGTCGAATGCGACGATTCTTGGCCAGGTCGCCAGAGTACAGGTTGGCCTGAAACAATTCTTGGAAGCCGCTAGCGGCTCTTTCCCACTGTCGGTCATTGAAAAGGTTGATGACCTCGGCGGTCCTTGACACTGGACTGGACGGACTGGCCGGGATATCATCCGAATTCGGGCTCGCGTAGTACTCTATAATGCTCGACTGGGTTCGGCGGTGCTCCGTTTCCCCCAGCTTGGATCGTGCAGGGTCTACGACATGGTCATTGTGTCTCAGTGACGACGTGTTGAGGGCACTGGCTTCCAAACCACCCTGCGCTGGACCGACGGCAGCGCTCGTGGACGCACTCCGAGCGGGTCGAGGAGGCAGGGCAGGAGCAAAGCCGTCAAAGCTCGCTCGCATTGGTCTCGGCGGAAGAGCAGGAGGCGAACTTTCTTCCAGGACCCTCTCGAGCTTCGTACTATTGATCCGTGGAAGCGATACTGGCCGGCGAATCGGCGCAGGCGGCCCCATGGTTGTTGTCTTGCGTGAGGGGGGAGATGGAGATCTGGACTCTGCCTCGCGTGAGAATTCGGTGCTCGAAGCGGCAGACGCAGCATATTCGGGGGAGGGGTGGAGGGCTACTGGTGTACCGTTGATGGCGACCTGGGGTATCACAGGAGATGGCGTGGCTGCTGGTTGGTCTGGCAACGCTGCTACCTGGCTCGGAGACACGGGGCGCGAAGACCTGTATAGATCGTCGTCTGAATCATCGGTCTCCTGATCTTGTGGTGTCGCATTTGTGATTTTGTATCTACCCCAAGCTGTGGCGGGGAGGCTGGCACGTTTGTAGATCACCGGCGCCGGAGGCGGAGGTGGAGCTCTGCTCGGAGGCGGCGGAGCAGTGGCTATCGACCCGCTTGATTCGGCTTCGCAGACTGGCGGCTGAGTCGGTGACTTGGCCTCCTGTTCATTGTCCGCCTCGCCAGCCTCACTTTTGCCGTAGGTCTCAGTTGCTTCGCAGGTCTCGCCTTTGTCCTGCATTTCGTCGCAAGTCGTCGTTCTATGCTCGTCGGGCCCGGGACGATTGCTGAGTCTGCTGTGACTGTCTTCCAAGCGAGCTGCGCATTCGTCTGCGGTACTTCGAGCCTCAGTCTCCGCGAGCGAATGCCGCGACTCATGTAAGCCATCTAGGCACTCCGTCTCGCCGACCGTAGGTGGCTCCTCGTGAAGCTCGTTGCTTTGTGTCGAATCTGGCGGCTCCCGACTTTCTGTCTCCGTGTGGGCTGCCGCATCGAATAATACCTGAGGTTCACCTGATACCGGCGAATGGACCGTCTCGGCATAGGCTAGCGAAGGAACATCCGGTCCGCTTGGTGGGCGCGGACAGTTGTCGTTCATGGCGCTTTCGTCCGCCTTGCCAGCAGATGGCACTGCCGCTGTCGACGCCCCAGCATCGATCCGACCGACTTCCGATCGTGGAGGCCCGATCGTTGCTGACGAAGGTGCATGCAATGTTGCTGGCGCAGAGGCTGTGGCTGCGGGCTCGCCCGCTGGCAGCTCGCTCCGACGTAATTCATCTCCTGTCGATAGCTCGGCAACATCCTCCTCACCGACCACCACTGGCAGATGTCTATCTGACATAATGAAGGCGGAGGCTTCCTCCAAAGGCACTGACAAAGGATCAGGGGCGAAGATGCTCTGCCAGGGCGAGAAGGGCTCGCGACGGCTGTCGAGCGACGTTCTGCCCAACGTCGTTGCAACGTGCTTGACCGAAGCAGTGTGAGTTTCCATAGCGCCGCTGGTCGTGGATTCCGTAGCCTCCGTAATGCTGGACCGGCCACTGCTGCGGTCTTTGGTACCCGACAGAACACTCGAGCCCGTACTGAGCTTGCGAGGCATGCCGAAAAGCGAGACCGAATTCAAGTTGGAGACCATGGAAGGCGTTTGTGTCAGGCTCGCAGTGTCAAGCCTCAGCTCAATCTTCGCGGTGTTGCTGAGCGTTTCGTGCGCGGCCGCAAGGTGGTCGCTAGTAACGTCGAGTGCGGTCTTGAGGTCGGCGATTGCAGTTCCATCTGGATCAGTGCCATCCAAAGATCTTCTCTGTGCTCTCAGAAGGCCGTCTAGCTGCTGAAGAATGGCATGGCTCGCCACCACCTGCTGGAGGACTTCCGATTCATAAGGCCCCAATGGGCTCGCATCCTCGAAGCCTTCCTCGACCTCCTCCAGCAGATTGCGTAGCTTTCGCGCGCTCGGCGCAATTAATTTACTTGCTCCGGTCGAGTTCTTGCCTGCCGCGCACGTCAGCCTTATGCGGCATTGCAACAGCGGCGAGCACGTTACATTGTTCATAGAGCCTCTGCGCTAGCACACGCGAGCCCTCGACAGTGACATGATCGGGCATCATGTCCATGCGGGCCAGCACGAGGTAGTCGGCGACTATCCGTGGGTCAAGGTCCCTCCGGCACGTTGAGGTCGAGCATCTGCGGCTGGCCGAAAGATGCGCTCATTGTATTATCACCAGGCGGAACAAGGCTGGCGGAGAGTAAACGCGCCAATCTCAGCTCCCCGGCAACAAATAGACTGCTTCGACCTGGCACTTGCTGCGTGTTCACTGTTCAAGATGTCCGTGTACTGAGTGAGGCGTGATGGAGGAGGCATCTTGATCGGGAGACTGAAAGTAGGGAGATTGAAGATCATCCGCAACGGTCGTGCGAGGCCGCACTCGCGCTTGTTGCGCTGGAAGGATCTTGGGGGCGAAAGCTTGTTGTTCCTCCTCCATTCTATGGGCAATGCGACTTCTTACAAAGAGATGGGCATACCGATCATGGTCGTATTTTGCTATTCGCCCAATCTTGCCTGGAGTTCGCTGTGAAGGGGTGAATTCGCGGACGTTCAATTACGCAACCGAGCGCGACCTCGGGTATTCTATGAGCTGTAAGATTGAGCAAATGGTATTGACAGGAACACTGCACGGTGACACAGCCAAAAGGATATCGAACTCTACCATTTTCGCTTCAAGACTAGCAGCAAAGGTCACGCAGCCATGAAGAAGAGTCACAGAGGGCAACTTATGGTCACCTGCTCCGCCGCTTCTGCGTCCAGTCGATGAAGAGGCCTACGTCCTTGACCACAGCCCCAGGAACGCCAAGCTTCTGCGCCCACATTGGCAGCACGCCTTTGGCATCGCTCGCCGTCGCCATCTGCCATTTCACCTTGCTGCCGTCATCGACAAGCTGCCCGTACTCGATCGAGCAGTACATGCCCGCAGTCACCTTGCTATCCCGGTCGTACTTTGCGCCTGGCACCTTCGCGAGGTGGACTGGTATCTGGACCACGATGAATCGATCGGTCTTCTTCGCAGTGATCACCAGCACGGAGAAGACGCGGTTGTTGAGTGGTGGCGGGATGTGGTGCCGCATCTCCACAAGGTACATGCTCACATCTTCCCAGCCGGCAGCTTGTCGACCCATGCCTTCAAGCTCGCTGTCCCAGCTGAGCACGTGGTGAGCATCCTGCACGTCGGGCGTATACTGCATCTCGTGCTGGCTGTGGTTCGCTCGGAGACCTTGATCGAACTCCTGCCAGGTGGCAGTGCCGGACTTGGCTGCGTTCTCGTGTACGCTAGTGCGTGCAAACCAAGTCTCCGACGAAGCGCCTAAGTTCCGTACTTCTCTGGGGAGATCTGTGGCTGAGATTTCCCGCGTCAAGAGCTCCACCGGGGCCGTGGCAGGCGGTGATTGTTTGGAGGAGCTCTTGACCTTGAACTGCCGTGGCAAGTACGTCGTCATGAACCCTTCTGACTCTAGCAGTGCTTCGGTCACAAAAGATTGCAATTCTGGGGGTGAGCCGGAAGTCTGCTGGGGCGCCAGGTCTGGATGTGGCGGCAGATCAGATGGCTTCAGAGCCCGCATTCGTACGAGCCTCCCAAGCTGTGAACCGGGTGTCTGCGATGGAGATGGTACACCGCCTCCAGCGGCTTGGCCTGCGGTAGCATCGTCTGCTGCATGCTGACCTCCGACGGTGGCGCTCATCTCGGTGCTTGTTGATAGAGTCCTCGGCCGATTGCCAGATGGGTCGGTGCATAAATGTTATCTTTTGTATCGGTGGATAGGGTCAAGGGGTGCTCTGTGTTATGTTGGCTGACCTTTACTCTGACCTACTGCGGTCTCATATGTGGGAAACGTCGCAGCTCCTTCCGAATGCTCACCGGCACCTGCATGCACTGCCAAGTTACGTCATCAGGCTGGCCAATCATCGACTGGCTCGGGCATATGGATCGACTGCGACACTGCCAAGAGCGATTGCAAAGGAACATCCAGCTATGATTTCCACCATCAGATGCGTTCGTCGACAACATGACGGAAGCGGAGATCACATACATCAACAGCCCCCAAGAGCACGACGCCGTCGTCGCCGAAGCCGATCGCGGCAGACCGACAGTAATTTGCCTCCTGAACGATGCGACGCCCGTGTGCAAGGCAGTCGAGCCCGAGTTCCATGGCCTGGCCGCGCGGTACGCTGATAGTGGCGTGAGATTCTGTATCATGTACTACAGCAACACCACGTCGATGATGTCCGTCGGTTTTCTCAACAGAGCCATCGTGCCTGCTGACGTATTGCAGGTTCAAGTTCGCGCCAAATCAGCTACCGGTGACTCCCTTGATGGTCGGAGGACGATGGTGTCGAACGGTGACGGGGCCCAACATTGGAGAGATGGAAGCCATGTTGGGACAGTTGCTCGAGCAGGCGAAGCGCTATGCGTAGGATGGTTTGATTGACCTTTCGCACCTCGACTCACCACAATCTTCTGGCCGAGATCGAAGCGCAGCGCAGCGCAGCGGCGTGCGCTTCGAGTATATGTATATTTCACGTTGATCGAGCGCAGAGCGCAGCCCTCCGTGCCCTCATCGTCTGCACGCCACGCAGGCTTCGCCTAGAACTAGCCCTGATCAGCCCCACTTCATCCTGGCTGGCAAGTGAATGGTGCCACGGTGCAAGACCTCGAAGAGCCCGGTCGGGGTTTCGCGAGCAGGACCTCGAACGCCAGCAGAGTACCATATGCAAGTCACAGGCGTCACAGCGACATAGCTGCCCCCGGCTACGATCCCGTGCGAGATCGCACGGCCTGTCTGACTGACCGTCCTTCAAATCCCAGACCCGTCTCATGCAGGTGCCATGCGACCCGCTTTTCCAGCCCGCTTTCCCCAGACCTGACGGCTGGACTCCACTCTCCACTGCACCGCGCGGGCATGCGCCAAAGTCGGTCACCTGAGACCGGAGGCTCGGAGGCTCACGAGGCACAGATTCATTTTGACCCTGGCCGCGGCCTCTCGTCGTCCGGAGCTGTTACCATCCCACGACTATCCACCCATCGCGCGCCGGCACGTCTACCAGGAGCACATAGGGGACCTTCCGGGATCGCCCGTGCACTTGGACCAGATGAGGGGAGCTTGGTCATGATCTCTGGTAGGAGCCTCCACCTCGACTGACGACCGAGACCCCGGTCTACTTACGCGCGGACGCCGCCTCTGGGTTTTCGTCACTTGCACTCTTCCCACGGACGACTAGACGTATCCTGGCATCGGCATCGGCGTGTATGTGACAATTCTGGCTTATACTCGCACGCGAGCGACGTTTGCCCCGGGATGGCGACCTCGGACTACAAGACTGGGTCGCCGAGCTCGGACGTGCTGAACTTCGCCGGGTTCGATCGCCTGGGGCCGCCCTCGACGTTTGGAGGCAGTCAGGCAGGCAGTGACTATGGATTTGGGACACCGCAGAGTCTAGACGCCCTCATGCAGAGCGCCGCTGGTGGGCCTGGGGCGTATGGCGCGGTTTCAGGCTCGATGCCAGGCGGGATGGGTATGACGAGCTTCGACGGTGCATATCAGAACGGTACGGGTGCCGCACACGCATCGCAGACTGGCAATCATACGCAGAAGGGTTCGATGGCTGGAGTGGACCACCCTCGATTGAGTCTTGCCAGTAATGGGCCCTACGCAAGCAACGAGCGGCGAGACAGTGAGCTTGGTGGTTCAGACACAACCAGCCCCGGAATGCATGTAGGAGGCGGCATCGGGGACAACGCGCTTGCGTCCAACAGCAATGACACCTTAAACACCCAGGCGCATGGCGCGGAAGATTGCACAAGGTCAGCGGACGGCGCTGTACCGCCGCCGTGGAGCGAACTTAAGACGAAAGCTGGCAAAGAGCGAAAGAGATTGCCTCTGGCGTGCATAGCATGCAGGCGGAAGAAGATCAGGTGTTCGGGGGAGAAGCCGGCTTGCAAGCACTGCCTGAGGTCTCGCATTCCTTGTGTCTACAAGGTGACCACTCGCAAGGCGGCGCCCCGAACTGATTACATGGCTATGCTGGACAAACGCCTCAAGCGCATGGAGGACCGGGTCATCAGGATCATTCCCAAAGAGGAGCAAGGCCTTGTGGCGACCACCGGTCGTTCGGTAGTAAAACCAGCGCTACCTCCAGCACCGCCCAAAGCCTCCAGCTCAAAGAAGAGAGGCGCCGAGCAGGCTTTTGGAGAGGAGCTTGACGGATGGGCAGGGGCGAAAGCCGATCAAGCAGAGCGAAGTAGCTCTTCCGCCGCACCAGCTGAGAAGCAACTAGTAGATGCAGAGGAGCACAACCTTCTCTCGGAAGGCGCGGACAAGCTGCCAAGCAAAGAAATCCAGGAGCATCTGTCTGAAGTCTTTTTCGACTATGTCTACGGCCAAAGCTACCACCTGTTGCACAAGCCCAGCTACATGCGGCGGCTGGCTCAAGGCACAGTACCTCCGGTACTGATGCTGAGTGTGTGCGCCATCTCTGCGCGTTTCTCTAACCATCCAGCCGTCAGGAGCGATCCCGCTTTCCTGCGCGGCGAGCAATGGGCTGCGCCCGCGCGCGAGATCGCGCTGAAACGCTACGGCACACCGAATATCACGATACTGCTGGTCTACCTCATCTTGGGCTTGCATGAGTTCGGCACGTGCCAGGGCGGCCGCTCGTGGATGTTCTGCGGTATGGCACAGCGCATGGCCTACGCACTGCATTTGCACAACGACCTTGATCATGATCCGAAGATTAGACGGAGTTTGGGGACTGATGGCGACAACGGCGCGGGCGAGCTTACGTCGACCGACCGCGAGATCCGGCGACGGACGATGTGGAGCTGTTTTCTCATGGATCGCTTCACGTCCAGCGGCACGGATCGACCAATGTTTGTTTCCGAGCAGTACATCCGCGCACAACTACCCATCCGAGAGGACTACTACCAGATGGAGATCACCGGTGCTACTGAGGACCTTGACGGGAATGTACCGAATCCCGCCCCGCCAGGTGCAGGCCAGGTCACCGACCCCAAGGCCAACATGGGTGTGGCTGCGTACACCATTCGCCTGGTGTCTATCTGGGGCAAGGTGGTGCACTACCTGAATCTGGGCGGTAAAGATCGAGATCGAAAACCAATGTGGGCAAAGGGCTCTAGGTTTTCGAGCATCGAGCGCGAGCTCCAGGCCTGGAAGGACTCGTTACCGGAACCGCTTGTCTACAACTCGAACAATCTGCAAGACCATGCGAGCCAGAAGATCGCAAACCAATTTCTGTACATGCACATTGTGTACAACCAGGTCATCTTGTTCATGCACCGATTTGCTCTGCCGACGCCAGGCCGGCGATCTGCCTTTCCCAAAGACATGCCGACGGAGTATATACAAGCGTCGGCTCGGTGTGCGCACGAAGCCGCGAATCAGATTTCGCTACTTGTACACGAAGCCATGGATCATGTAGTCGTGGCACCTTTTGCTGGCTACTGCGCATTCTTCAGCAGTACCGTACACATCACCGGGGCCTTTTCGAAGAACGCCCAACTGGAAGCCGCGAGCAAGCAGAACCTGGCCTGGAACGTGAAGTTCCTGACCAAGATCAAGAAATATTGGGGCATGTTTCATTTCGTCACAGAAAATCTACGGGATCTGTATCGACGACATGCCGAGGCGGCTCGATCAGGTGCGAATCTTGCTGCGCATGGAAAGTGCGATGGAGACGAGAATGGTGAAATCTTCCAGTATGGCGATTGGTTTGACCGGTATCCTGCGGGCGTGAGTGGGACTGCCTACGAAGAGCCGTCGGCTGGGGCTAGGAAAGAGCCGGGCGCGGACGCCGTGTTGGGCCAAAAAAGCGACCTGCAAACTGTCGAAGAGTTCTTCTCGAAGCTGAGTCCACCCAGCCGAGCTGTGCACGCTCAGCAGCAGCAGCAGCAGCAGCAGCAGAAGAAGCAGACGGCCAAGAAGCGAAGAGCATCCAAGTCGGAGAAGCGGGCGTTGGCGGAAGCACAGGAACAAGGGCAGGCATCGCGAGCGAACCCGCAACAGCAACCTCAGCAAATGTCAAATGATCCGCTGACCGGACATCCTTTCACCCATGAGCTCGGCGATTTCGCCGGCTCTTCCATCGCTTTCCCACCCGGCTACCAGGGCCCGCCCAATCCGCTGCTGGCCTCGCCAGTCCAACAGCTCTCTCAGCTCGATCGCCAGATGGTCCTGAACTCTTACGCCGGCATAGACTCTGCCGCCTTCTCCGGCTTCACACCACAGCCCCAACAGATCTACGACAGTGGCAACCAGACCGAGAACCTGGACCCATTTGGCCTGGAAGCTTTTGCCGGCAACCACCACGGCTCGAACGGCCAGAGCGGCGGCGGCTTATGGGGCGACCCTTCAACAGCGTGGTTCATGCCCTTCAATCTCGACCCGCCTACAGTTGGCCGAGACAACAACCTGTTCACGGACGGTAATTTCGATTGGGCAAGTCTGAATGGTTTTGGCGACTTGGGGACGCTGCCGCCGACAGGCTTGACTCCGGCGCCTGTCGATCCCGATGGCGGGCACGGCGGGTTGGGAGCAGAGGAGATCGACGTTTTCGAACGAATGCAGTGATGACTATGCGCTGTACAGTGCCGCCTTGGATGGACTGTATACCATGATTGATACCCCGTAAATATCTGTGCAGATCGATTTCAGAAAGGACGTTTCTGCAAGCGCGCCAAGCGCAGGACTGGTGTCATGTCATGCCTTGCACCGGGATCAATCTGCCACGACGATCATGTCTCCGCAAACGAGTCTTCGTCGGCCATTACACTGCTTCAATACGTGTGCTGCTACTGTTGTCACTAGACCTTGCTCGCCACGAATTCATCCTGGGTCGCAAGCTCCGACAATATCGATCTCAATTCCTCGTAAGATCATCATCAATTCCGCAGAACTCACACCTCTCATCCACATCCTCCTCCTCCTCCTCCTCCGAACAAAGGTCCGCATACCTCACCTTGAGAGGAGGAGGGTGAGAGGGGCTTGACGGTAGTCGTGTGCATGGGCTGCGAGTTGAAAAGTCGCCGGAGAAAAGTCGGCGGCCCGGGTATCATTCTTCCTAGCACCATAACACGCGCATACGTACGTGTGACACATTCGGTACGAGGAACCTGGGATACGTCCCATAGCGAAGAAGGACGCCTGGCAGTGAATGGCTTGTTCCGCGCGGAAGCCTTTGGAATCGGCTGCCCCAGCCGCTGTCAGACAGGCTAGATGGGAGTCCTCTCCCACTGCATGACCCCATGAGTGTATCTTCCCACGGCCGTCAGAGATCGTGTCTAGTATCTCCCCCCTCACTCTTCTATTTCCGTATGCACCATCGAGCACGGCATGAGCGACCGTACTGTCGCTCTCGTCATCATGAAAAGCCATATCCCAGCGCGCCAAGAGAACGCCCACGCTTCGCTACGCAGCAACACAAAAAGAAAGCAGCATGGCTCAACCTCTCATCTTCCTCCATTGTCGAAAAAGTGAGCCCATCAATCGATCGATCGATCGATCGATCAATCAATCATCCCGCTCTCGCTCCCCTCCCCATCATCCCCATCCCCATCCCCATCCTCTTCATCAACATCATCAAGCATAGCCGCGCTCATCATCCCCGTCACATGCTGCGCCGCACCGGCCCCTCCTCCCGCGGAGCCCGCGTGTCCGAACCCTCCCAAACTCACCCCCCCTCCAGCTTGTCGTGCAGACGCGAGGCTCCTCCCAGCGTCTCTTGACCCGCCGACAACGAAATCCGGCTGTACAGGCGTGATCGTCCGTCCCGGCAGAGCGGGCGGTCTGCCCCATGGCCGATCGGACTGCGGGAACGACCAGGGAGTCGTGCTCGCCGATGGAGCCGAGGAACTCAGAATGGTATTGCCACCTGCTTGCCACGAAGCGCCATTGGGGAAGGAAGAAGGTTGGCTCCAGTAGACCTGCGGGTGCGTCGCGGGACCGCCGGGACCGCCCGCGAAGACGAGACCGGAGGGCGAGGATGCTGCTGGTCTGCGGCTGCTGCCGCTGCTGCTGCTGGCTCCGACCGGCGGGGGAGGAGGATGGGCATGTACATGCGGTGCCTGGAGGACCGGGGTCCCGCCCGCCGCGTGCTCGCCTCTCACATCCAGATTCAACACAGGCGTGTTGCTGCCATCGCTCTCATCCGCCGTCGCCTCGCCCTCGTCTTCGCCGCTGTGCCCTTCCATGGAGCCGTCGGCGTCTCTTTCCTCCTCCGCCATCTCTCTCAACCGCTCGTTCGTCAAATGATCGCGTAGCCGGCGCACGCCGTCCCCGGAGAAGACGCAAAAGACGTCGCGCTGGTGGTCATTGAACTCGGGTGGGGCTTCGCGGCAGAAAGCGAGCAGGTCTTCGCGCAGAAAGGCTTGGACGCCGGTGAGTGAGAGGTGGGTGAGCTTGGGGCAGGAGGTCAGGAGGGTGTGGATGCCCTGCCCGCAGAGTCAGTAGGAGTAAGTTTGGGGGTGATTGTGGCACGTACGTCGAGCGTGAGCAGCGTGCAGTACGACAGATGCACACGTTCGAGGACCGAGGCGCCGTGGGTGCGTTTCCCGCCGCGCATCTCGCCCATGGCGAGGGCATAGATGGAGCGATCGGTAATGCCGGCACACTTGACCAAGCCGATGCGCTTGAGTTTGGGCAGGCCTGCGAGTTTGGTGATGCTGTTGTCCGTCAGGTTGCCGCAGCAGGCGAGATCGATGTATCTGATCCGATTGCAGCTCTTGGCCAATGCTTCCACGCTGAGATCGGTGATGCGCTGGCAGTGACCGAGGTGGATGTAGTGCAGATTCTTTCCCAGCTTGGCGATGGCCAAGACGGCCCGGTCGGTGAGCATGCGGCACTTGGCGAGGATCAGATTGCGCAGGCGCGGGCAGGTCTCGATGATGCGCTCCACGCCCTTGTCGCCGAGCTCGTTGCAGTCGGTGAGATCCAGGATGCGGAGGGCATCGAAGGTGGTCGGCAGAAGGGAGTGGAGGGTGGGGGGGACGTCGAGGAAGGCTTGGTCCCTGATGTGGCCGCAGTGGGCGAGACGGAGCTCGCGGAGCTGGGGACAGGAGACGAGCAGGGCGGTGATGGAGGGCGACTCGACGTGCTGGAGGGCGTGCAGGTCGATCTCGAGCAGGTGGCTGCTGTGCGCCGCGACGGTCAGGATGGCCTTGTCGGTGAGCTGGACGCAGTCATTGAGCTTCAGCCGCTTCACGTGACGGCACGTCTTGGCGACGGCCAGGATGGCCTCGTCGGTCAGCTGCCTGCAGCCCGTCACGTTCAGGCCCTGCAACCGCAGACAGTGGTCTGCCAGGGCCATCAGCGTCGCGTCCGTCACGTGCTCCAGCCCGGTCAGGTCCATGGCCAGCAGGCTCCGGTTGCCCTCCAGCAGCGGCACCAGCGACGCGTCGCTCACCTTCGCGCAGTTCGTCAGCGTCAGCCGCTCCACCCGCTTGCAGTCCCGCATGCCCAGCAGACACGCGTCGCTGACCTCGCGTGACAGGCTGCTCATGTTCAGCCGCTTGACCAGGTCCTGGTAGGCGAAGAACTTGTCGGCCTTGCGCACCGTGCGGATGACGTTCTGCAGGCTGTCCCACCTGCCCAGCCCCGGCCGGTGCCACAGCAAGCCGACGCTGTTCCGCGCCCACTCCTTGCTCACCAGCAGACAGCTCAGCAGGTCATGACTCGCGCTCAGCCGCGCGAACACGGAGATGAGCAGCTCGGCGGGCAGCCGCGCCACGGGGCTGACCCGACAGCGCTCCTCGTACGCGGCGCGGGCGGCGGCGTCGGCCGAGGCCTCGGCTTCGCTCATGTCCGGGCCGAGCGAGGACTGGCTGTCGTTGGACTGCAGCATCAGCGACTCGCCGTCGTCGTACTCGTCGTCGTCGTGTCCGCGCTCCGGAGAGGAGGAGGCGGAGGAGGAGGATGAGGAGGAGGAGGCGCTGCGCATGCGGCGCCGGCGACGGGCGGGGTGCGCCATAGCGGCGGCGGCAGCGGTGGCGGCGTGTCACGTAATGGGCCGGGTGTCTGTGCCAGTGATGGCACGTCGTCGTTGATTTCCGCCGCGTGGGTGCTTGGATGCTTCGTGTTGTGTGACCCCGTAGTATTATTCGGGCTGTGTCGGCTCGAGTCTCACAAGCCCGCCCGCCGATGTCGCCTCTGTTGTTCTCCGTGGGCGCTCCTTCCCTGGAGGATGTTGTGGTGTCGTCGGCAGGTTGCAAGGCACGGCTTCGTCACAGGCCGCGCTGGGCAGGAACGAGTCAGGACGAGGTGCCGGGAGAGGTGGAGTGGAGTTGGCTGGGCTGTCACTGCAGCCTCAGAGCCTCAGCACAGACTCCCCGACTCGCCCCCAAATGAAGGAGGCCTCCATCACGAGCTGCTAATGAGCCAGCTTCTGTGCGAAAGATCACGCTTCAACACCGGCAGCCTTCTTCCCGAAGACCACTTCGCCCTCGTTCGCCCTCGACTCTGCACATGTCGTGGACGGCGCATTTTTCGCACCCTGAACTTCAGAGACTGAGCAACGGTGACTGCTCCAGGGACTGCCTCAAGCCCGACCGAGACTGCTACTTTGGTGTCAAGCTCGGACCATACGAGGATCGGGAACGGCGCCCAAAGACACCTCGCCCGCCGATACACGCTATGCGTCGGTGGTTTCTCTATCTTCTATCATCTAGTACTTGTCGCAGTCACGCCTCTTTGCAACACCCGTCAGATGCCCAGCGCCTGATACGCGTTTCCCACTCCCTGCCGAAACCCCTGTTCCCACTCCCAAACAAACCTCCCTCCCGGCCCGCTCTCCCTCAACCTCTTCAACACCCACAAATCCAGCATCCCTATCCGATCTCCGCCATGCATTCCGCGCTCCGCTCGACTGCCGAAGAATGCCATGGCGTCGGAGAAGCCCGTGTCAAACCCCGAAGCGAAGCGCTGGTGCTCGTACCGCCCCGGATGGTTAGAGTCCCAGTAATGACAGTGCGCTCCATGTGCATCGTTGCGTCGCTGCTCGTGCTGGCCGCGCGCCGATTGGACGCGGTTACGCACATCATCCTTGCTCAGGGTCACCGTGTGAGGAGGTACTATTGCGCCCGAGTCGGTCATCTGTCTGAATCCCCATTCCCCGCCTGGCATCCAGTCCATCTTGTACGTCCAGAAGAACGCCCCGCCTGCTCTGTTTTGATATCGCTGGGACTGCGTGGTTCCGAACTCGCGCACGAGCTGGTCTTTCGGTGCGCCGCCTCCTTTACCCCAGGAGTCTTCGGAGAGGACGCAGGAATACTCTCCCACAATTGCTTGGGCGGCGCCATGGTCGACTACGCTGCCGTCTTTCCCGTCAAGCGCCGACAGGCTCGAGTGCGCTTCCTGCGTGATCTGTTGCGGCGATTTGGCTTTGTCGGCATCGGAGAAGCACCAGTAGAGGTGTGTGTCGACTACCACTGGGTTGTTGCTGTGCGCTCCAGCGGTGTTGTGGCCTTGTGTCCATGCAGCGCAGCGGTGCAAGTCCCAGGCATCCGAGACATAGACCGGTAGGCCCGGATCAATGCTTGACAGCTCATGGAGAACGGAGGCGTACCATTCGTACATCCCCTTGGCGTCGTGCTCCGCTTCGTTTATGATCTGCAGGCCGGCGACTCCTTCCATATTTCTCGCTTGCTGCGCGATGAAGCATAGCGCGCGGGTGCCGAGATCACGGAACTTGCGTTTTTGCCAGAGCTCGGCTTTGTTGCTATTGGTGCCAGAGTGGTCTTGGGCATTGGCACCGCCGGGCAAGCCATGCATATCGATCAACACAGCTATTCCGCGGGCATGACAGCGGCGGACCAGGTCTTTGATCGCTGGCCAGGCACTTTGGTAGACTTCGGCGACTCTGCGGAAGGGTGTCCCTTCACAGTAGGGTGGTCCGAGATCCCAATACCCGATGGGAAGACGAACGGTCGTGGCTTTGCCATTGTCGCGCAGCCAGTCGAGATCTTCGTCGCTGACATACTCACGCCAATGCTTCTCGAAGCGCTGACGGGTGGCATCGATCCCTTCGGCGTCGACCCATGCTTCGACCGCTGCGAGCTCGGAGGATCCGACGGTGCCGTCTTTGAACATATGGCCGGTCAGCCATCGTTCGAGGACAAAGGCGGAGCCGAGATTGGCGCCATGATGGTAGCGGTAGCGGTAGATGTCTGTTTGAGTAGGTGCCTGAATCTGCGACTGGCCATCTTGCATAGGGACCTGTTGCTGCGGTCGTTGACTGGGGAAGCCTCCGCCGTTGTTGTGTTCGTCGAAGGCCGATTTGGCTGTGTCGAAGAATTTCCTCATTTCAAGTCGTATCTCCGGGTCGCGGAGTGTGTAGGTCACTAGCAGGTAGGCGAAGATGAGGACGAAGACTATGACAAAGTTTAGGGATGGACTGGTCATGTAACTAGCTGATGTTGGCGGGTGTGGAGCGCAGCCGAGTAGAGATGACGTTGCGTGCAGGTGAAGCTCGAAGTTGGCAGGCGCGGTCGTGCGCGTGAATCACGTTGGCAGTTGCGAACGAGCCGATCTGAATGTTGTGATGATGGAGCACGGTGGATCGTATCCTGGCGATGAGATTATTTTACAGTTGCTGCTTTACAAATTGGTAGTAGGTGGGTATCCGAGCCTGCTCTCCTCCAACGCCATACCATTTTCCCATTGATCTACTCATTTCCGACGAAACCATAAACCACGCTCGTCAGAAGCGCAGCAACTCCCCAGACGCTTGCCCAACCTGCTGCGCCGAGTGCGTGCGTCCCCTCCAAAGAAATCAGCGTCCGCGCGAATGCATTCGATGCCACAGCACCCAGCAACACTGCGGTCCGCTTCGCGAGGATCTCGGCACGCTTCGTGAATCCGCCCACAAAGCCCAAGTTGAAAGCCAGTGTCTCCTGGAAAGAGGCGGTCTCCGGATCAAACTCGACCTTCCCCGGGTAGATCTTCGGATCTGTGAGGCCAGGGTTGCCCCTTGCGCCGATCGCAGGCGTGAAGAGGAACTGTGCAAGTGACACGCCCACCGGAATGAAGTAGACGAGCAGACTTTGCATGCTGGCCTCGTGCGCTTTTTCGAAGCTGCGGACGACGTCGAAGTTGCGGATCAGATAGACAGGCAGCCAGGTGTACAGACTGCTGTAGATGACCACAGCGTAAATGGCAGCACCCAGCAGCGCGACGTAGGCGAAGATCTGCCTGTCCTGCGCCACTTGCTGGTTAGGTGATCGGCCAGGCTCGTGTGCGTGAATGAGTGGGCGGAAGAGTGCGAAGGGAATGGTGAGCGCGGCGACGTCGATTGCAGTCGCAATGAAGGAAGCGTAGATGTCGATGCCAAAGAAGGTGGTGAGGAGGTAGTAGTACGGCACCTCTGCCAAGACGGTCAAGCTGGCAATGTCTTGCCCTACGTGATGGTCAGCAATCGATCGCATGTCTCCGTGGCCATCGCACGCGTACAGTCATATCCAGCGTAGAATGCGCCGGCCAACGCGACCACCTTCCAACCCACAATCGTCGCGACTTGCCAATCGTCCGTTGCGTCACGGCTCACGGCCGCTAGCTCAAACCCCGCCACATCCCTTGTCACGGTGTAGAGGAACGCGTGCAGGCTGAAGCTGATAATGCACACAAGCGGGAAGCGCACAAAGGCGGGCAGTCTGGACACGGCGGGCGGGCGAGGCAGGGCGGAGGGGGCTTCCGGCGCGTCCATGACGGCGGGGCCGGGGTTGAGGAGGGAGTTGGCAAAGTCGCGGGTCTTAATCTCGGTACTGAACTGCTCGTCGGGCCGGACGGCGAGGAAAGGGACGTGTGAGGCCATCGGGTATGCCGGGGTAGAGAGGTATCGGCAGTGTTTACACGCCGTGTTTTTGGGGCGCAGGAATGTGTTGCGATGGGAGAGCGGCACGGCGGGCGCAGTCACGTGCGCAATGACGTCGTTGGAGCATCGCTGTTGCCGACTCCAAGCCCGATGTGAGCGCGGACATTCAACGTGTATCTTCGTACGACACCGCCTTCTACGGCTCGTACAGCCAGTTTAATCCGTCACACAATGGCTTGGCAGGTTCCACACGAGTGTCATCCTTCCATCCTTGAACCACTCGCAACGTGTTCAAAGCCGTCTTCGCCATCAACACCTGCTTGGCCTTGGCCATGGTGTCGTCGATCTGGGGTCCTCCACATGAAACGGTGACCGGCGATGACGACTCCAAAAATTCCATTCCTTTCATGCTCACACATCTCACGACCGCGAGAACATCGAACGCAAGGCTACCGGCGTAACGTAGCAATCACCCGCTTTCTTGGCCTAGCCGCAGCTATTCGAGGTCCGTTGTCTCACAGAATCCCGCCGCGATGGTATGCTGTGACGCCAAAGCCTTGCCTTCTTCGATCTACCCTGGCCGCTCCCTGACAGCTGACAGTTTGCTCGGTGTCTACGAGGCAGCTGGCTGGAGATGCTTCCAGTTAGCAAGTTGGTGACACGCTCTCTGCGCTCGTGGTTGGTGCTATGCAT
Organism: Acidiella bohemica; assembly: GCA_019670975.1. Lineage (NCBI taxonomy): Eukaryota > Fungi > Ascomycota > Dothideomycetes > Mycosphaerellales > Teratosphaeriaceae > Acidiella > Acidiella bohemica. The sequence goes on from JAGUCJ010000010.1 coordinate 425,753, forward strand.
TCTTTATCCGCGCAAGGCTACCTCATCGTTGCCATACTGCTGGTGTCCCTTTTTCAGCTGCGTTTGATCTTTCTCGGAAGATGCTCAGCCACAATGTGACGGTGATCCTGTCCAGGAAGATGCCGATATAGCCTGTGGTCCGGTATAAGTATCTCAACACGGCTCCCAAGATGACTGTTTCCGCAGGTGTTTGTCAAGCTGCAGGAGCAAAGCTCGTCTTCCAAACCTCTGACATACTGTCTACCAAGACCGTATTCAACAGAAATCAATCATGGCTGTCACAATAATCCTCTTCGCTCTCCTAGCCTGCCTCTTGTCAACGACGACAGCTACACCAGTCCAACCGCGAGCCTCAACTCCAGCCTGCCCCTCTTCAACATTGTACAGCACCAACATCACCTACTACCAAGGGGGTAGCCCCTCGGCACCATGCGGCAACGTCGCAGTCTCCGAAGGCCCTCTGACGGAAGGCGAATGCCAAGCCATCCAAGTCTACGGAGTTGGCGTCAGTCAGCTGTCGAATACTTCCTGCGTTTACGCTGTTTTCCACGGAACAGATTCGTGTGATGAGGCTGCGGCAACGAGCGTCGATCTGACCTATATGCCGAAGGGAAATGGGACGACTTGCGTGGACGTAGGGGTGCTGGACGGTGGAGTCATGGTGGGTGCAAGTGGGCGGTGGAGTTGTCCCGCTGGTGTTGTGTGAAAGAAGAAGCGCTTGAAGATGCCGGTGGCAGATGGCAGGTGGGGTGTGGGCAAGAGGGAGCACAGGGTTGACGCTTGTCGATACAAGAGCGTTGGTGATCTTTAGCAAGAGTCTGCCAGTTTCATCGGTACAGCAGACTGGAGTTTGGCTTGGGCAATGCGTTTATTCTTGACTGAACGCCTTGCATAATACATAATACAGAAGCCCTTGGATCCATCTTTACAGTATTTCCATAATGCAGCTGTGCCTGCTTCGTCGCCCGGCAATTCCATCAATGATTACCGGAAGAGCGCCAGAGATTCCGCAGCTTGCAGTCTGCGGTGCTCACATTGCTCATCAGCTGTAAGGCCAACCCATCAGCTGAGCTCTGCGCGAGTGGCTCATGGCGATCAGCCTATGCGACCGCCGCCGCCAAGAACATCGACGAGATTGGACTGCCCTGTCCCTCTTTCAAGCGGCTGAGGCGTATCCGGGCTCTCTTTCCATCCGATCATGTATATCGTCCTAAACGTGGCCGGTATCGTCACGCTCCCATCACTCTGCTCCTCACCGTACAGATCTCGGTAAATCGCCTCCGTCGCCAAAAGCACATCCCGGCTGATAGGTCCTTGCTCTCTTCTCAAGGCCGCATTTGCTTCGCCCATGGCTTGCAAGTCCGCCATCAGCGCGAAGACGTTCGGGTAGTCCACCACGATGTCGTCGACGTCTACGGTCAGTAGCTTGAAGCCTGCGCGGTTCAGGAGATTACCGCAGTCTCGAACATCGGCCAGAGGTGAGACGTGAGTGCCGATGCCTCCTAGGCGTTCTTGCTCGGCGAGCTGGAGAGATCCTCGGAGTTCGTACAGCGAGTCTCCTCCCGCCATTGCGGCGATGAAGGGAGCATCTGGCTTGAGGACGTGGTTGATTTGCGTGAGCACGGAAGGGAGGTCGTTGATCCAGTGCAGTGAGTACGACGACATGACCAAGTCGAACGTCCCGGGTTCGTAGGGCAGGTATTCGGCATTCTTCAACACCTCTCGCTTGATTGCGATATCCTGATTGAAGGCCTCGTGCTGATCTCGGTACAGCATCGCGGGGCTCGTGTCGGTGCATAGAATCTCCCCTACCCGCTTGCTGATCGGCTCCATGGCCTTCGATGCACTTTCTTGCCCTTCTTCAGGCACGATGCCGGGCTGGGTCAAGGCGCGGGCGATGTTGCAGGCATTGGCACCGAAATCGAGCACCTTCGGAAAGTGCCGGTTGATGTCGAGGAGGCGGTCGCAGAGACGGAGGGCTACTTCATCGCGGAGATAGTCGACCTGGCGGGACTGCGCGGCATTGCTGCCGGCGCGCTGTTTGTGCGCGAGTTTGGTGCGCGAGTCGAAGACTTCGACTATGGGGGCGCCGCCGGCTTGGATGGCGTAGCTGCGGCGGAGCTTGAGAGCAATGGCATCGGACAACAGCGATCTCGATGCAGCCTTGCTCAAGGGCCGAGAGGTGGTGAGGAGCATGCTCAAGGTCGTCTCACATGGCTGTTTCGGAGAAGCGAAGGCGCAAGCACAACACGGATGCGGCTCTGCTGTCGATCATGTCATCGAGATGCGAAGGTTTGTGGAGACGGCTAGCTTGCCGGCCCGTCGAACTCACACGAGTCAGGCCGCCGACGACACATCAGTTGCTGTCCGTCTCGCCAAAGCGGTTCAAATTTCCGTCATTGGTGCCCACAGCTTCCGAAAGCAGTTCTTATGACGAGAGTACCCCCGGACAATCTTCTCGTATCTCGGATTGGTGCCACTCGTAGGGCTTCTGGCCGACTTACTCCTGCCTCGAATCGAGCTACGCCGCAACCGATTTTGCACAACCGCCCGCACCCGGCGCGCCACCAGGATCCAGCCGCAACACCGGAACGTGGGTCGACATCGGCGCCACGAGACTCGGCTCTCTTAGGTCCAGTCTCGAGCACGATTCTAATCGTACATCGAGCATCCGCTGTCTGGCTGTGCAATCTGCCTCCCAGCCAGTAGCGGGAATGGCTCCCCAGCAGCCCAATCGATCACCCACACGATCCGCCGAGTCGGCAAGTAGTGCCAAAATTCCATCTGTGATGACCTACCTCGAAGCGCCCACGTACCGAGGCTCTTTCCGCTGAGGCCCAAGATGCGCCAAGACATTATACATTGGGGAGCAGCATGTCACTCGAAAGACGGCATCCTTCCCGACGAATCTTCATCGCAAACGGAGCTCCGGGCCAGCCCACCCGGTGTACTGCAGTCAATGTGCCACGAGACGAGCCTCCGCAGCCTTGTCAAAATACGGGTCAATCGTGAGCGTCAAGGGTTGCAAAGAATGCCATTTGGACAGCGGAGCGAATTCTTGTTCACGTACTAAATCTCTCCGCTCGCATCCGCTCCAGCCTTGCACAGGCGCCTGTCTTACTCGGCGCAGCTCTGCGCTCTTCTCTACTCAGCAACGCGGGTCTTCAACGCGATGCCTCTTCTCCCGCGTCGCTGTGACACGTGCGACTCACTACTCCGCGCCGCAGGTAAGCTTACCGCCACGGGCGCCTTTGTCGGCCTGTGCTGCAGACGATATCTGTTGGCGAATCAGCCACGTCTCTCCCATCTGCGCCGCAATCTGCACCCTCATCACAAACTTATGGGCACGAACGTTGGGTCGCTTACACAGGGTTGCGGTGTGTACACTCCTGCCTGATGTTCCTATTCGATCCACATAGCGCCGAGCTGACGGCAAAGCAAAAACGGTGCGTGAAGACAGCCGCGCCTCCATCAATTGGGGCAAGCTGCTTTCTGAGATCGTGAACATGGCGCTGAAGAGGAAGTCTGATTAGCTGGCGTCTAGCTGGCGCTAGCCGGTGTTGCATGAAGACAACCACGCCAATCCTGGTGGAGCCAGATCTTCTTACTGCGATCGACCTCAATAGTTGGCAGGCACTTCTGGGCCACAGCCGCAAAGCATCAAGCTATTACTGCCCTATTCAGCCCCAACAGCACCGTATGTCACGAGCTGATGCATACAGCTACCATCCCTTGGGCCAGCCTCATTACACGTCCGCCAACGGACTGTCTCTGTGCTTCCTATCAGGCACTTCTTGATATCTCGATCGGAGCGAAGTCCAAACAATAACAGCCCAGCCTTCTGAACAATGAGACCTTGTCCGAGGGGCGGATCTTCCCGGCCGCCAGGCACTGCATGCAGTTATCACGCCAATCACGCGGTTGCCGCCCGCCTTGCAGGGAAGGATTGGACCTGGCACCCGCGGCAATGAACGAAGCTAATGGAAGGCTGCAGATTACGAGATGGCGCGAGGGATACGTTCTCGGTCGGCAGTGGCCCGCTGACTTAAAGCTTGTCGAGCCGGTGGAGAGGGGGCGCCGCACCTCCACCCTTCGAAGCAACTCGATGCATTGTCCCAGGCTTGTTTGTACAATTGAGAAGAAGCGAAAGATGCTGAGCTCCTGCAAAGGTGCATAGAATTGGATCAGGTGTTGAGCTCGAGTAATAAGTGGCCGCCTCAGCCTCATCCTCCCGCGGCCTGCATGTTTTCCCGAAACTTTGGCCCAAGCAACTTTACGGTCATTTCCACGCTCGGCGCCGTCGCCAACGAATCCTTCTCCACGACCTTCTCCGCGTCCCTCGGACTCACCGTCTTCACTTGCTCAGCTGCCTCGGTCTCCGCGCCGTCGGTATCAACGAGCCCTTCCATGCTCTCTTCCTTGACCGTCTTACTTGCACCGTATCGGACTGCCCCGTTTAGCTTGTCGGGTGTGATAAGCGTATTGTCAAGAAGGTGTTGCCACCGAGCGAGATAAGCGCCGGGCCCGTATCTGGTGGATCCGGTGCGATTGATAATGCCTGCTATGCGGCTGGCCGAGGCTGAGTGGAGGTCATCAAGGTACTTCGACCAAGCATCGATCTCTTTTCGCACCTTCTCTTGGTCACCATGAGAGAGATTGTTGAACGCAGACTCCAGTCGCTGTTGCGGCGATGGCTCGACGGCTGGTGGCTTGAAGTACGAGCAGGCTTTGTGCACGTAATCTTGCCACCATTTTGTCACCTCCTTACCGTTCTTCGCCACCTGATGCAGGAACTTGTGGCTGCTGCTTTGATGCCGGTGGATGAGGTCGACATAATCTTCAACGCTTGGTGGGACCTCCTTTCCTCCTTCCTTCTTCGGCTGACTCATCTTTAGCATGTCGGTCACGAATCGCTCGAAGTCCCAGACTGTATCCGCGAGGTTGACGGCCTGATGAACATGCCGGATCATCGGCGTGTAGGCGTCCACGCCGTCCCGAATTGCGGCGGTGACATGATCGGGATTGTTGTGGCAAAGTACGCGGACGATTTCTTGGCGGTCGCGGACGCCAAGTTGAAGGGCGAGGTACTCAAGGGCTTTAGCGTGTTGGCTGTCGTTCATCTCGACCGAGTGCGGAGAGGTGGCCATGATGACCGCGACGATGGACATGCCGCTTTCGCGAGACTGGCGCCGGCATTCTTCGTGTTCTGCGCGGGAGCTATCCGAGATCCAGTTGCGGATGGAAGACAAGACTTCCTTGGGCGGTGCTGTTTTGTCTTTCTCGATCTTGTCGGCTCGCTTCTTGAGGTCGCGTCTGTCCCAGCCGAGGACTTGTGAGATGATTCTGCGCTCTTGTTAGATTGAGACAGGTGCAAGAACGGAAAGCTTACTGTTGCAGCAGGTTCTGGCCCTCGTCAGCTCCGCTTGTGACGCCTAGCCAGTTCGTGACTGTCGCTACGCTGGCTTTCGCAAGAATGATGCGCATGACGGCAGAGATCATGGTCGCCACATTCCCGATCTTCAGTGCTTGCCGTATTGCCATATATGGCAGGAGGCTGTGGACGCTGCTGATCATCCGCAGCATCGTTGGTCCCTCTGGCGAAAGAATGAGAGCGTAATGCATCAAAGACGCTAAGCTGTCCACCAAATCAGCACCAATCACCAGCGTCGCAATGTTTTGACCGCAGAGCGTACCTACTTCACAACAACAAACTCATGCATTGCCTGCACCAGCCCAGAGTGCTTAGTTAAGTCGTCCGTCTCGGCTGCCTTGGCGAACAGCTCATCCACCAGATTGCCGTAAACTATACCCTGCAGCGCATCATGCCAGCTTCGCATCACATCATCTGGGTTCTTGACATCGTAGTCTTTCTTCGGCTCCTTCTCCGCCTTCGGTACTCCCGCGAATGACCCCCTTGCTGGATATTCAAGGAGTGCAGAAATGGCCGTCGCCAGAGTCTTCCGGACACCGAGGATGCCCTTGTCGTAGCTCTCGCTCAGCTCTGCTTGGGATAGCTCTTCGATCAAAGCATTGACTCGTACTGTCCAGAATTCGTCGCTGACATTCTGAAGACCAGGCAGTGTGAGGGCGAAATTTGCAAGCAGCGCCTGAAGGATGGGCGAGCCAGAACCGGTGGACGGGAGATTGGTCTGAAATGGAGGGCCGTATTTCGAGATTGCCCCAGGCTGTTTGAAATCTTCGATCTCGGCGTAGGTCTCGCAATGGGTGAGAATGTCGAAAAGGGCGCGGGACTGGGCGGCGCTGAGCGTGGTGGCGGCGTCGCCTTTGTTTTCCGCCATATTAGTTCCGTCCGTGGTATGCTGCTAGTCTTTGTGGCAGCTCGCCATATTTTCAGGCCTTCGTAGGATTCGCCACGGGCCTTTGGAAAAAATGAAGAACATGTCCCCAAACGTCATTCTTGGATCCGGCACCAAGGCTGAAGTAAACAGTGACATCAGCGGGGAAGGGGTGTGGGGGCGGAGCTCGCGGAGGAGATCAGGCAAAAACACCCCTCCGACATTTCATGCAACACCACGCCAGGATAACAGGCCCATCATCTCAGTGTCGTCCCCCGGGAAGACAACATTCCCATGTACAGAGTCGAGTTGGTCGGCGGTGGCTGAGCGATCCGACACAATAGACCAGCAAATGTCATGCTGCACAGCGAGGACCTTCCTGGATGCCGGCCGGTCATGTCAGCCCGATGAGACATATACGCATGTAATTGAAGATCGCTTCATACGGGAGGCGTTGCACTCCTCACGCTGCCGCGGCATGAGTGCGTGGCCTGGTCAAACACGACCGTGGCTACTCAACTACTTTGTTCTCCTCACTCTGTGGCTGCCTTAGTCACGAGCCGTATCTGCGGATTGGTTCTCGAGATCCGACATTAGGCCTTAGGTAACGAGTTGGGAGGGTACTGTCACCCTCTCGAAGCCCAGATCTGTCGTCCGGGTCTTGGCTCGATCCTCATCGAAGAGGCTGCATAGTCGCGATCACTGGCTTCACCGCGCAGCACTACAGATGCGATGTCGCTTGAATATCTGTGCCTGCTTGGCCCGCGGAACTTGGGTCTGACGCCCGTACCGATGTCAAAGTTGATCGTGTTGTCAGGACAGCGGCGGAATGATGAATGAGATGCCAGCCAGCCTGGGCCTGGTGTCAATCACATCCAGAGCTCTCAAACCCATCGGGTCCATCGACAAGAACAGCAGTTTTACCCGCATGCGGGACCGTCTAAACGACATTCTCTTCGACGTCATTCTCCGCAGCCGCTTCAGCATCGCTCTCCAGGCAACGCAACAAAGGAATCCTGTTTTGAGACCACGTTGACTGGCAGGACCTTGGCACACATGAAGTAAGCCCCGATCGCTCGCAAAAAGGCTCACAGGCTCATCTCATTGACTGGCTAAGACCTGACCCGCATCTACGCGACGCTATCCACTTTCATGACCCTCTTATACTAATCAAAGACGCGGAACTCGCTGAATTGTTTGTTCGCCAAGAAGGCCTTGGTCCCCTTCAACATCTGCTTCCTCACCACTTTCACACACATTGGGTCCGCAACCTACACTGCCGGCACGTATGAGATCATGGAGGCGTTCCAAATTTTTCACGCCGTCGCTCTCTTGCGTCTCTCGGTGTATGTGCTAGGATAATGACTGGGCCCGATGATCTGGCTCTGTCATGTCACCGACTATGGACGTTTGCGCAGACAACAGTGCAGGCATCCATGTCTGAAGTCCCATTTCTCGGTCGCAGACCGATCTACCTCGGCGTCCTCACGGTCTTCGTCTTTTTCAACTTCAGTGTCGTGTACGCCAAGAAAACTGGCATGCTTCGCGCCGTCAGCTTCCTCACCGGCTCCTTCGGAGGTCCTGTGCTTGCGACTGGCGGCGCCAGCATTGCGGGCTGGTACAAGCCGCGCAAGCGGCCGTGTGCGATGGCCTTCTACAGCATGGCAAACGTGCCTGATCCATTTATGGGTCCACTCGGTGGCATCTGTGCTGCGGGTTCAACCAGCATTACGGCCTCTGCCAAGGCTTAACGGATGTTGCCTACTGAAGCATCCTGCTCGGTGTCCTTTTCATCGTCCCACCGTACACCTCTGAATACTGTCGATGGGTGGAGCCAAAGTTCAATGGAAGCGGCAAGATCGCTTCCGTAGAACGTCTGCCTGTGACTTTCGTGGGTGCATTCGGCCTCCCAAGCGGCCTCTTCACATTCAGCCGGACCGCTCGTCCGGACATCCACTTGATCGTGCCTATTATCGCTGCTTCTTTCTCCTCGGTCGGCGCCTTTGGACCCTCCATGGGGTGCTGACGCATCTGGGTGACGCTTGCTCGAAGTACATTACTTCAGTGTCTGCGGTCAAGAATCTCTTCCGGTCTTCGTTTGGAGCTGCATTCCCGCGGTTGCGCATGCAATGTTCACGAAGCTAGGTTTAGCTGGGGAAGAAGTCTACCGGGATTCATATCTCGCTGACTTTCACCTCCGCCGTGTTCATCATCTACTGGAACGGCAAGGCAATCAAAATGCGGTCGAAAAATGCCAGAAGGATCGGATATTGTTGTGTCTGTTGGCAAAGCCGTCATCTCAGCCGCCGTCCTGTGTTCGAAAGGACGCACTGGGCCTCTCTGTCTGACGCGCGCAGACTTGAGTGTTTGGATCTATACTCATGTGCAATTTAGGTCTTGTGCAGAATGAACAAAGTCTCAACTCCACAACCAACATGCTTCATGCTATCCGAGCGGCTTTGTACTTATCTGTACACAGTTATTACGCTCACGACGCCGCTTCACGGCGGGCTCTCACTCAGCTCAGCTCGGAGCTTCTCCAGTCTTTGCTTTGTGTCCAAGAAGCCCATGGCTACGACCAGATGTGAACGGAACCTCTGCCATCAGCGACAGCTTTAACTCTGCCTTCAATCTCCAGAGGGTGGCCCTCGTACAGCACCCACTCCTCGTTAGCATATCCGCTGCTCTTTTCAATGCCAAGGATGTCATAGATATTGTGCGAGACGAACCCCAGCGCCTCCTTTTCGCTGACCTTGCCATTGCCATTCGCGTAGGCGATACCTGCAGCGAGGTCCAGATCTCTTGTTTCCCAGATCCAGCCAGCATTCGTTCCGATCGCAAGTTTCACTCCGGCAGCATGCAGAACGTCGATCGCTGTGCCATTCGTCATTGGTGCTCCAGTGAGTGCTCTGCGCTCTTCCCACTCCTGTCCGTATGAGAGCAGCGGTGCGAGTACGACGCTGACCTTCGCGGCGGCGAGCTCGTCAGCCAACATGTAGGACTCGGCGCCTCCAAGAATGACGAGATGCAGTGCAGACCCGCTGACCTCCTCAACGTCCGCTTTTAAAGCCAGCAGCGACGCAATGGTGTCGGCGCTATGGACAGTGACCACCAGGGGCAATTTGCCGCTAACGGCTTTCTCAAGACTCTGATCTTCGAGCGACGGTCGCTTCTCCGTGCTGTTGGCAGCTGCCTGCATGAGCTTTCTGCGCAGTTCTCCCACAGCACTTGAGATGCTAGGAGTCTTCTCACTATCTTTCATCCCCTGTGTCAGGGTGTAGTGCAATGAAATGTCTTTGGCGAACAAAGCGTGCTTCTCAGCACGATGGTGGGCACCAGTCTTGAAGCCTGCCGAAAGGCCCTTGTGCCCGCCATATTTGAATGCTGGTGCAGAAATGGCGCGAGTGACTCCATGGCGGAAAGCTGCGTACAGGTTCTTCGTTTCGAAAGCCAGGCCATCAGCTGCGGAGGAGAAGGTATTGTCGTTGTCTTCGCCGTTGTTCGTGACAGGCTCAGCCATGATCTCCTCAAGTCCCAGCTGCGATCCAAAGGCTGTGAAGGGTGGTGCGATATGCCCGTCCTTCAGGACAATCACTTCGGCGCCGTCATCCTCGGCGGAGGTTCGCTCCGTCACGCAGTCACCAGCACATGTAATGCGACTATCCGTGACCACAACAACGCCAACCTTTCCACTCTCTTGCAAAGTCTCATGGTCAAGATTCACGAAGCTCCGAGTCACGCCAGTGAACACAACGTTTTTGGCTTGCATTGGAGTCTCCTGGTCAGACTGCGCATCGATGACCGGCTTCAGAGCCTTTGCCACCGGCTTCACGAGCTCTACGGGATCTTCGAATTGCGGCACTCCATCAATCCATACCTGGGAGGGTGCCGCTCCGACACTAAGAGGATCCGAGTCCCAGATGACAACATCGGCATCGAAGCCTGGCTTGACCTTGCCAATACGCTCTCCAAGACCAAGTAACGCAGCAGGAGCGGTGGTCACTCCGGCCATTGCAGCATGGTATGGTAACCCGTTGCGGTACGCCTTGGCAGCTTCAAACACGACGTGTTGGGCGTTGATCACCGGATTGTCTGACACGTATACTGGCGTGATGCCGTTTTCGTAGAGGATCTTGCCGGCCTGCTCGGTCGCGACATATGCTTCGACTTTGTAGTACATGTTGTCGGCGAACAACGCCGCGGCGGGCGTGTGGTTACCGTATGCCCTCTTCAGCACCTCCGGAACGAACGGCGTTTGATGGGCGTGATGGAAAGCCCTGACAGAGAATTTGAACTCATTCGAGTGATGCACGAAGCTCTCGAGATCGACAGCGGTGTAGCAATGCGTGTTGACGAAGACCTGGCCTCGTAACACGGCTCCGAGGCTTTCCCATCGAAGATCCATTGGAAGATACTCCTGCATGCTCTGAGCCCCGAGACTGTCCGCAGCATCACACCAGTCGTCTTGAGCCGCGACCAACTTGGAAGCTTGTTCAAACGCATGGCGAAACTCCCAAGCCTCGCCAAGACGACTGAAGGGGCCGAAGTCTCGTCCGACCCGGCCGTATACACGTTTGGCGTTCTCGCCACAAGCCATTTTCATGTAACGCTGGTCGCTTTCCGGAGAGGCGAGCAAGCTCTCCAGGCTGAGTTCCGGACGACCGTGCTCTTTGCCGACGGCGAGCTTGATGACGAAAGCCTATCTCAATCAGCGGTTGTCGCAGCATTTGGATACATTGGCACTTACCTCGCCACCCATGTTGTTCCCCGAACCTGGCAGGATTAGAGAAGTGGTGATACCGCCGCTTTTGATAACTCCGATCTGAGGATCCATTGGGTTGATACCATCAATTGAGCGTACGTAAGGTGTCGTGTCACTGCTGAGCTCGTTATCGTCTACACCGCCGATAGTGTCGGGCAAGGCATTGTCGCCAGCATGGCTGTGCATGTCAATGATTCCCGCGGTCATTCGGCGACCATTGGCACTATACAGCACAGTATTATCGGGTAGATCAGCAACAGAGATGTCATCCGCCACCTGCTTAATTAAGCCGTGGTCGAGGAAGACATCTGCATTGATCCATGAGAATCCTTTCCCTTTGCGCGCATCCTCCTCAGTAGTTCCAGCAGCAGGCTCGCCAGTCCATATTGAGGCGTTCTTGATCAGTACTGGCGGACCGTCGACATAACGGGCGTTAGCTTCCCTCTGGCCGCTTGGATCCTTGGGCACGGAACGTAGTTTTGCACAGTGGCCATGATCTGCTCTCAAGCGATCGACAGATAGGGTAGTTGCTTGAGGTCTGGTTGCAGGGGCCGTGAAGTGCTGATAGAGAGCGTATGCGAGAACAGTCAGGACAACAAGTCTGAAGGTGTGGCGTCGAAGAGTCTTGGCGCGGCGGACGCGAGTGTATTCGTCTCTGGTGCAGTATTGAGGCAGTGCATCTTTCTCACAGACGCCGTGCAGAGGCATGGTGAGCTCTATTGAGAAGGCAATGCCGCGGTGAAGGATGGAAGAGCAGCAGGATGGAGAGGGAAGCGGATCGAGATGTTGTTGCCATGCAGCCTATCAATTCTAAACCGCATTAGGCAGGAGGCGTTGCAACGACCTCGAAACCCCGCCACAGCCGTTCGTAAGGCTCCTACAACCGATCTCCTTACTGACATTATTGAGGCGGCTGTATTGAATTATGGCCTCTTTGCGAGCACATGAAAAGGTGGGTGGGTCTGTTCACGACCCTTAAGATGCCACCGCATGCCACGCGGCACTACCTCTCGTCTGTGTGTCAGAACTGCAGTTGTGGTCGCCATTGGTAATTCAGGTATCTTCGTGAAGGGGAATTACGACTTGCGTTGGGCGGAATGAGGCTCGAAGATGGCCGTCAAACTACCCGAAGACACCAATGACCGTCGCCAAACGATTGACATGCAAGAACGCGCTGACTCCCACATTTCCGTACATCATGTCGTTCCACTGGTTCAGATCCCAGAACGCAGGTCCCCAGACGCGGTAGGTAGCGTGTATATGTCCGAGATCAGCAACTGCAACAGCCAGCAAATACCAATGGGCAACCGGCCTGTATGGTGTCCAGATGCACACCAGAGCCAGCAGAGCCAGCAGAAAATATACATTGCCGAGGAGTAATGTGAGCATCTCTGCGGGAGGCACAAACGCAGCCCTCGAGAGCTCAGTCTCCGGCGTCTGGTTCAGGAAGAATTGTTGTGGATCTTGCAGGAGGGTGTAGTATGCCCATAGCCTATACGCAAGTGAGCCATCTCAGGCCGGCCGCCTCTCAAGCCCACCGTGGCGGGACTAACAGTAATGCGGGCTCTACTGCGCCAAAAAGTACGGTTGGGTACCAGCCAAGCGCTCTTGCCATCTTCTTTGGTGTGCGATCGCCGGCAGTCGGAAATGACTTCACAGGTTGTGCTTGGTAGTTCTGCTGGTGATGAGAGCGAATATAAACTTGATGGGGGCGCGAAGAAGGGACAAGTGATCAAGCCATGGCCAATGCCGGGAAGATGGCTTTGCAGTGTTTCATTGTCGCCTCAGGCACCAAAAGATTGGGGGCAACGTTGTCTCTCAAGCAGGTCTCACTCGCCAGCGATAGCATGATCTCGTCGCCATATCAATAGACGCTGACCATGTTTCGTATCGGCAAAATAATTTGCAATAACATGTGCTATACGTGATGATCGAATGATCGCTGAACTGGCAGCGGGCTTCTTAAGATTACTCCCAGTCTGATCCCTAAATTAACCGCAGACTTCTGAGCATTTACTCCAGTGTTCTTTCCCAGGCTGTAACGCTGCTCTTCGAAACGTACAACCTCTTCTCTACCAACCACTCGAGGATCCGACAGTTGAACCACCCCAGCCCCCGTTGCCACCATTGCCACCGGCGTTGCCTGCAGTATTGCCGCCAGGAGGAGGCGAAGCGGAACCAGCATTGCCGCCGGATGGAGGTGCGGCTTTACCTGCATGCTTAGGCAGAGCTGCGGGCGGCTTTGAACCAGGCCCGGCCTCAGCCGATGGCCTGCCATTCTTTGGCGGAGGAGAAGCCATTTTAGGTCCCTTAGCAGATTCTGCACTTGCTGGGCCATTCGGCTGTTTTTCTGGAGCAGGTTTCTTGTCACCGGGTCCTCCGGGGCCTTTTTGATGAAATCAGCACTTGCTTCGCGTAAGAATTGGAAGCAAACAGGGACGCTCACCTGCGCCGGCACTACTCGAGGGAGGTCCATTGAACGGGGCCTATGAGATCAGGTTGTCAGCATGTCGCATTTTGCCGCGTGAGAGGATATGGGCGCTCACCGGAGGCGGAGGGCTTTGGGCAGGAGGTGGAGATGCCTGCGTTGGAGTTGTCAGTCGTGGCGAAGGGTGCACAATTACGTCTGCAACGCGACGTACAGGCGAAGGCTTCGGTGCTGGTGGCGGGGCGGGCTTGGTAGCGGGGCACGCCGACTGGTACCACGCATCATAGGATTCGGCGTAGTCAGGGGAGCAGGCCTGCTGAATGCATTGGGTGAGGGCGGGGTTGTCGCAGGCAGCAGCCTCACTTGACACGCCGCTGCTCTGGAAGCAGGTTCCTGGTTATAGATTCAGTCGATGTACATGGCTATCTCGTTGTATAAGAGAGCCTACCCCAACAACTAGGGAAAGACTGGGAAGATGCCGCGCTCGAGGTCGCAGCTACTGGTGTCGATGTAGTGGTGGTGGCATCGCCACAGGCGTCCTGGCGCTTAACAGCCGGCAGGGCGAATGTGCCCAAGGCAAAGGTCGCCGTGGCAATGATTGTGGTCTTCATGGTGTCGTCGAAGGGAGGTTGGTAAGCAATTAACGATAGTGATTGTATCAAATGAGTGACTGGGCGGTGATCGCTGAAAGAGCAAACTTGAGAGGGACGAAGGAAGCATATATGACATGTTCGCTGCTGGATAGTGTTTTGGTGACCATCCAGTCTGTGCCATGAAGGGGCCGACCTCCCTACCGTTGTGTAGACTTCCGGTGCAATTCACGAAGAGCTCCGTGGCTTCTACTCGGATACCCGTGCCGGTAGTGCATGAGCTTGTTCAGTCCGGCACGTTGTTGGCGCTTGTTGTGGCGTTGACTTCGAGCTGAGCATCGCGAGTGGCCTTGCAAAACAATTAACCTGGGAGTGATTCTAGCCCTCACACGATGCCGGGCTGAAGGTCAAGGTGTCTCGAAGATCTTTAACGCATCCTATATTGACACCTTTGTGAGACCTCTCCAGCCTCATGGCAAAACGTGATGGAGTCTCCTACGTGTAATATCCGTCGACTCGATAGTCCAACGGTCCTGATCAAACTCTTGACCCGAGGAGATGCGGCACAGTTTGTCATGATTGTTCCGGTATAGGACGGGGTTGTGGCCCTTGCTGACCAGAAATACGAGCGCCTGCTACATCTGGATCGCGCGAACATAGATTATGTAGCATTACTGGCCGTTGTAATGCAATCGATTCCCTGGATGTAACATCGAACTCGAGGTCCAGGGGAACGGATAAACTTTCGCCAGGCGTGGAGGACGCGGATAAGCTTCGGATGAAGAAGTCAATTTCACGAGGGCAGCTATCTGGTGCAATCACCAAGATGGCCGCAGTCCGCAAGGGGACACTTTAGCATCTACTTCAGTGCTATGCGGGACAGTCGTCAAGACCCTCTTGGCCAGCTCTTTCCCATCTTCGACGAGTGCCAATCGAATCACCCTCGGCTGAAGCCAGACGATTCGGCACAGCATGAAGGTCGCCAAGCTGTGAATAACAGAGTACTTAGGATTTTTGATTTAGCTTCCAGAAGATGGGCCAAGGCTCTGCTCCTGCTTCTGAGAATGAGCATGGCCAATGGGATGCCGGAGAACGCAGGCTCGCGACGAATTTGGGTAAGACTGTGCAGAGTGACCACATACAGACTGCCGCGGTAGGTGGCTGGCCACCATATTGCTCAGCACGCCTTCGCCGTCGAGAACTGCCAACGCGTAGCTTCCAGATTCGTGGGTGTCGGGCGGTTCTTTAAGCCCCACAGCAGCGCCTGGTCGTTCTCGGCCAGGGCCGCAGAAGAGGAGAATCACTCCTCAAGCCCCTTGAGCACTGTCCCCCATTTCTCTCCCCCTGCCCTCGCATACTCCTTAGTCTCCACCACGCTCTCCGCTTGGATATCGGCATCATAAAGATGGGGAAACACGTCATGTGATCCGCTCCCCTCCCACTTCAGTGCGCCCGGCCCAGCATCCAGCTTTGCTAAGCTGATTGTCACGATGAACAGCTTCTGCTCATTGCCGAAGAAGCGAGAGGCTGTGGCCGGGACTTGCTGGGCCGTAGAGAGATGGATGAAGCCATCGGCCGTGTCGACCTCTGTCAGGTCGCGCGGGATGGGAACGGGAGGGACGGAGGTGAGGATCTTATAGACGTGCCTGGCGTTGCCTGCCATGGTGCTACTGCAGACGGTATGTGGACTGTCCCCGAGCGATGGGCAGACAGGAATAGGAGAGGGGAATAGTATGTATGCCTATGTAAAGCTTCGCTGGCGAGGCTGAGAAACGCGTTCGGGCCGAGAATTCCTCCGGGCCACGTCATCACGTGTCGCTTCTTGCTCCTACCCAAGTGGCCATCTGGGCCAGCAGTGATGTTCTTGGAAGGAGGGGAGGAGGGGGGGATATCCGAAATATATTCATTACAAGGTCGTTACTGTAGTCTCAAGCTATTCCATCTGACTTGATCATGCCCAACCGATATCCTCCCGCCCGCAAGTACGCAGCGACCGTTCCCGAATCGAATCCTTAGTCCTGCGGCCCTTGATGCTCAGCCTTGAGCGACACCGCGGATATATCCGCCCACCAATTTCGTTGAGACATCCACTCGCAAACCTGCTCTGTCATGTCGACCCGTGGCACTTTGTCAGTCGTGATGTCCTGCTTCAGATACATCTGACCAACAACGCCGTCCCGAACTCCTCATCGATGATCATATTCCTCCTCGCCCAAGAAGGCCTCATCGAACATTCACATACTGCCCACTCCCACCCCGGCTATACCCCGGCCTCTCGTGATCGCCCCTCCCACCCCTCGAGGAAGTTCCATACCCACTCTGCATCCTCACATCCTCCATCCTGAAATCCTTCTGATATTTCACATCTGCCGGCGGCGAATACCGACTCGAATTCTGCCTCGGACTCCGCGTCTCCCTCTCACGCATCGTGGCAGTCGTCGGAATCTCGCCGTACAAGCCGCTCCTTGCGGAATTCTCGCGGCTGAGCGACGGGCGACCAAAGTAGTCCCTGGCGCCTGCCGTGGCGGAGGCGGCGGAGGGAGAATCTGCCGCGCTGAGGCCTTGGCCAGGAGTGTAGACGTAGCTGGTACTAGTCGTGCGAGAGTTATTTCCAGGACGATGAGGATGTGAGTAGCGCGCTGAAGAGGTCCGGCGTTCAGGACCCCGAGGCTCGGGCATGCGTTCAGGCGAACGGGTGTACCGAGGTTTGGTTGCAGCTGCGTTCGCAGAAGGGTGGCGAACCTCGGTGCGGTACCCATCAGGTGTCGGGAATTCGTTGTCGTCGGCGTACTCTTGGTTGTAGCGATAGGGGTTGGTCTTTGGTGGGGACGTCGACGGAGCAGCAGTGTACTCGGGGGTGGCAGCAGGGGTTGGAAGGCCATCGGTGTGCTCGGTCTGGCGGAGAGAGGAGCCTTTGATCGGAACATTGTCTCTTCGGCGTTGAGCGTCGCGCTCACGCGTAGAAGCATCATGAGGTATAGGCATGCTGTCGGCACGCTTGACGCGCGGCGGCTCCTTGTCGAGCTTGATGCCCTCCTGCATGGATTGAGAGCGTGGTTTGTCGGTTGGAATCCTGATGTCGGCAGGCGAAGACTTGGACTGGCTGAGAATAGGCGGTCTGCGCGGCGGCGCGTCATCGTACTCATCTCCCGAGCGAGCACGCTCCCAGTCAGATGCTCTGCGCGAAGGTGCCTCCCGCTCACGCCTGCTAGATCCGCGGCGAACCATGACTGGCGTCCGGCCGTCACTGCGCTTGAGGTACTCGACCTTGTTAGATGAAGCGCGTACAGGAGATGGCCGCCTGGCCTCAGGCTCATCCTGGGGCCGCAGTCGGGTCTTGCCCATGTACTCTCTCGCCTCATCGTACTGAGAGTACAGCTTGCGTGTACGCTCGTCATGGTCGTAGTGGCCGCGTTGGGCGGCCTCTTTCTCACGCCGCGCCTGATCGCGGTATCTATCGGCCGCCCTGCGAAGCTCTTCCGGGTCGTCCCTCTCACCTCGCTTCCTGGATTGCGGGAAATAGTCCTCGGTGTCGCTGAAGTCGTCTTCCTCGACAACCGGTGAGGCTTTGTTGTCACGGTCTCTTCGGATGTCACGGGCACTCCTTCGACTCCGCTCCTTCTGCGCCCGAGCTTTCACACGCTCCTCAGCCTCCCTTGCCTCCTTCGCAGCACGCTTCTCCTTCTCCTCTCGCGGAGACGACCGCTTCGGGCGGTCGTACTCTGCATCCTTGCGCGAGCCGCCACGAGGAGTAAAGTCGAAGTAGTCCCCGGCACCAGGATAGGCACCAGCGTACGACGGTCTGCGCTCCTCGTACGCGGGTGAAGTATCTCTGGTGCGCTCTGGACCGCGCGCATAGAAGGCGCCACTGCGCTCAGTAGGCATCTTGTATGCTGCGGTCCTCACACCCGGTGAGCCACGCATACTACCGCCACCACCCTGCCGCTCGTTCATCACGTCCTTCCGCAGCTGTGCCAGCTCCACTTGAGCATCATATCTTTTCCGCCTCTCCTCGTCGCCGATGATCTCATAAGCGGTCTGGATCTTGTGAAATTGGTCGGCTGCTGCCTGTTTTTGCGACTCATCCTGAACCTTGTCCGGATGGAACTTCAGCACCAACTTCCTGTATTGTGTCTTGATCGTACCGGCAGGCGCATTCTTGGGCACACCCAGCGCCAGGTATGGATCGGGCGGTAACGGTGAGCTCATGTCGGTGTGTTGCTTCGAATATTATGAGTCGAGAGGTCGCATCGAGTATGTGCCTTCGGCCGGCGTATATGTTGCTCTTCGGCCTGGTCTATCGTACCGGTCATCAATGCCGATGCGTAAATTATTGCCTCTTGATTCCAGACCCAGTAGCGACTCAGGCTACACAGCAGGCAATGCAGTCCTCGCTAATACTGTTGCCCGGAGCCGGAGAAGCCTTGGAAGCGGGCGCAGCAACACTGGCGGTGGCGAAAAGCGAACGGGGAACTCTCGCCTGCCGAGGAACGAATGAACAGCGCGCAGTGAATGGATCCGGCGCGCCTTCCTTCCTTCACGTGAAGAGTGAAAGGGGAAGTCGCTAGACGAGGTGGAGTCGCGCAGCGGAGAGTACCTCTTCCAACGGGGTACCTGGCCAAAGGTACTTGGAGACTTTGGGGTGAGACGCTTGGCGGCTGGCTGGGCTGGTGCGGCTCCTGCTGGAATGACGTCGCGCCACTTCACTGGTTTCTTGCTAGAAGCGGCGATCGCAATGTGCAAGCTGCTGCTCCGATGGATGATGAATCGGTCGAGCTCAATTTGCAAGAGAGTTGGCCTTACAAAATGATGATCGGGGCCGTACCTGAATTGATGATGGTTGAGATTCGCAGAAGCTTTTGCGCTGTCAGCTTCGGCGTGATCAGCGTTATTTTGCAGGGTTTGCACTGTCGGTTTCGGGGCGGTCAGAAAGGAGCAGGCGGCGATCTGCCCCTGTTCGCTCGCCCCAGCGCCCTGACACCCTCCTCGAGCCTCGCGGTCCGCCTGCGGCTGCCGAACCTAGAATCGTTCTCGGGATTCACTCGCGGTGGCGGTCTGTACGGTACGGTACGGCACCGCGTTGGGGTGTAGGATGACCAAGACGAGAATTCAGAGCAAGCACCATCAGAACATGAAGGCACGAAGCAATCCTCGAGCTTGCTCGGTCCAGCCAATCGCTGGGTGGCCGGCACACAAATCTGCGCGTGCTATAGCCGTGTCGACCTGCCTTGTGCTCTGGCAATACACGACAGCCATGACAAACAGTCTTCTGGAAGCAACCGCCATATGCGCGCCGCCAACACCGCTCTCGCCACGGGATCAATCAATCCAGCTTCGTGATTTGACCGAGAAATGGCCCACCTTCACCGATTGGTGTGCTCCCAATGCAAGCCGGGCAGTAGTCACAGTAGTCCTGCCGCGAAAGCAGCGATTGGTTTGGGGCCCGCGCTTCGCATCTCACTCGAGCATACCCGTGTGCACGAGCCCAATACATCGCGAGTCGCGATGTGCCAGCCAGCCAGCAATCGCAATATGTGAGGTGTGAGAGACAGCTTGATTGCGCCGACGGCGGCGGCTGTCAGCTAACAGCTCACGCTCTTTGTTGTCTTGCGGTGCTGTCACAGACAGGTGGTCACCAGAACGGCCGCGCGGCGCTTTCTGAGCGAATCAGAGCTGGTGCTGCTCGAGATTCCACGACACGCTGCAGCGCCATCGCATACGGCTGTGAAACGGATCCTAGAAATCGCGCCTCGGTGTTACCATTGCGCAAGAGACGCTGAGCGAGGGACAACAATGAGGCATCCCTTGCGTTTGACGATGAACTGCACTCGGCGCCGGAATCAATCTGACATTGTCGAGAATGAAGTCAGCACTCCATGGCACGATGACGACACGTGAATGGAGCCAATTAGTCGAGAGGAGCGTCTGGTCATATCTCGTGTTTGCTAGCGACTCGTAGAATGTCAAACGACCTGGGAAGAAAGCATCGAAGTCGTCTCGCGAAGACGCATCCTGCATCTTGAAGACGATCACCATTGTCACAGCGGGGCTGCCCCGCGCCGTGGCTCTGCCGTTCAGGTACCTGTGCACGATCACCGCAGACCCCTCACGTGGTTGTGCGTGATTTTGCGCAGGTACGCTTTCTGCGCGATGATGGAGGCGAGAGGTAGGTCGACGTCACGTATGACATTGACTGCCTCGCTCGTGTTCGACTCTGGAGGACGTTGCTACTCGGCAGAGACAGCTCCGCGATGGGCGCTCCAAAGGACTGAATCAGTCCAAGCGACCGGACCCTGGACTGCGCCACAGCCTATCGCTTTGCTTCGCCAAACTGGAAAGGCACGTCGCGTTCACTCGCCACCGTCCACTCCGGTCTCCCCCGGCACAAACCCACGGCCGCCCAGCACAGCCACGGCAACGTCAACCACAATGGGTTTGTTGAACACCTTCGCACTCCCGTGACTCCTCGCCACAATCGAAGCATTTACCACAGCCGTCTCCCTCCCCAGCTCGAGCACGCCGAGTCCCCCATCTTCTTCCCGCTTCGATCCGGTCAAATCGAGCAGTGACAGCTTTTTGCCACTTCCTGGATCACGCCAAGTACGTACGCTTTCGATGCTGCCTGGCTGCTGCGCATCGCCGGACCAGCGAATCACGACCGCGCCGCGTCCTTCGTGACAGTGTCCGCAGATGTGCAGCGCCGGCCGTACGCGCGTGAGTGTGGCGAAGAGAGCTGGGCAGCCGCCGGCAGACCAGTGCGCGGATTTGTCAACGTGGCCCGAAGGAGGCGTGTGGGTGATGAGGATGGCTGCGTCGAGCGGGATGTCAGACCAGAGGGCGGATGCTGCAGAGTCTGGGTACTGGAATGCCCACCTGTCTTCCGAGCGAGCTGGCGAGCACGGAGAGCCAAACACCTTGATCGCAGCCTCTGTCCCTGGCAAGGCGATGTCGACGGACGAGTGCTCCAGGAAAGTGATGCCCTTACTATTCCGGAGCAAATTACAGCATTCCTGCTTATCTTTATCGGTCATGCCTGCGAGGCTGTCGTCGAGACCGACATCATGATTACCTGACCAGACATAAGTGAC
The DNA here is from genome assembly GCA_019670975.1 of Acidiella bohemica. NCBI lineage: Eukaryota > Fungi > Ascomycota > Dothideomycetes > Mycosphaerellales > Teratosphaeriaceae > Acidiella > Acidiella bohemica. The sequence goes on from JAGUCJ010000010.1 coordinate 446,917, forward strand.
CAGCTTTTGACCACGGGACCGACGACACACACCGACGACAACAATCTTGCGAGCAAAGGCTGCCTTCTCGAGCCATGTAGCAGCCTTCTCGAGCTCTCGATATGTTCCCTGGTTGGTGAGATCGCCAGCATGGATGAGGATGTCGCCTTTGGGAAGCGTAAAGCCCTCGCCCGGCGCCTTGTTGTGAGTATCAGAGACGCATACTATGCGGAGCTTCTTGCTTGATGGACTCGCCATAGCGGCGATGGGCCGCGACCATACATCACCGTGTTCGATGGCTGGGAGCGACCTGCGCGAAAGGCTAGAATTGCGCGCACGCGCAGATTAAGGCAGGCGATTGATCAACGAGTGGGACACAGCAGCTGAAAGTTGTCATGGCGCGGTGGATGGATTTGTACACAAGACGGTAGGTTTGGACGTTGACGGGTAGCTGACCGGTGAGAGGTGAATCGACCACGACTTTTGTTCTCGTGACAAATTTAGAAGCGTTCTTTCGCTGCAGGACCGACGCAACACCTATCCATACATGCCGCTCTTTGGCATCTTACTACCCTCCGGTCCGGTATTCGTTGCGCCGCAAAGGCCTCGATCCATAGGGTTTACTTGACTCTCAGCTTGATGTCCCCTTGAGTCGTTTTTACTTCGGAAGGGAACCTTTGCTGACTGAAGAACTACCACCTGTTGCACTGCCGACAATACCTAGGTAATGCCCAGGCGTCGTACAATGGCCTACATAGATATCCCCGACATGAACCGACGTCCATGGCGACAGACGAAGTCTCTGAGTCATAACGACAATCGATGTTAAAGCCTGGATAAATGCCTGTACACAGCCACAGGGTACATAACCTCTGGTCAGCGTGGCCTTACAGCGACAAGACGGTGTATGAGAGCCCTGCTTGCAGCAGCAGGATCCATTCTACGGGTCTTGTTAGTCAAGTCGTTAGCCGGGAGCTGAATCGGCATTGGGTTGCAATCAGCTCCCAAGGGGTCACACGCATGTCCCCGCCGCCGATCTCAACCATGGACTTCGGTCTTCAATCCCTCCATGGTTCACCCGACCGCTCGACGAACACTTGTATCGGCAGTAGGACTGGACTGGGGAACGACAGGTGGGCCCATAATTCAGCAATGCAATTAGCCTGCTTCTGCCCGACTTGACCGCCGCGTGCAGATTTTGGTCACTCTCTGCACTGCAACAGCTTCTAGCTTTCCGCAAGAGTCTTCGTGCTCGTGGAACCGACGACTTGTGGCTGCGATCGTCGCTAGACACGATTCCGTCCTAGTTGCGGACAGCAGAACCTTGCTGGTTCGGTTGTATCCAGGATCGACCGAGCCAAAGCTGTAGACTGCGTGGCATTGCAAGCGAAGATCTTGAGTGACCTTCTTGGGTGCGGGTACTCCATAGGACTCCGCGCGAGGTCGCAGAAATCTTTCTCCGGGTCTGGGGTCAGATGCAGGTACAGCCGGTAGCGAGAGCTTCCTTTTAACCGCTCCGGAGGTGCTTGCAGGTATGCACCGAAACCTTTCTCAACTCTGTTTCACATCCGCGGCAGAAGATGAAGTCATGAGACGCAATGCGCGCTAAATTCTCGCATCCATGCTGCCCATCCGTGACATTACCGTCGGCAATCTGCAAGACGAAACTGCGGGCTCCTGCCAAGACCTTGCCACGATGAACCACGACGATCAAACGCAAGAGGTAGGGTCGCAAATCACGCCCGACGCAATTGAGGTGGTCTCAGCCGAGGCGGCGCGAGCTGCTACGTAAGTAGATACTTTGCAATGGCTCTCCACCACTTCTCCAGCGCGGATACAGTTCCATGAGGGGTTGCAGACGGTGTCAGTAACTCCACATCGAGCTAGGAGGTAGCGTCTTCGACGGAGGCGCCAGGGCACCAGACGAAAGGTCGATGCGCCGTTCCTGCTACATGAGCATGCGCAACGTCGAATGCGAGAGTGCATTTAGCCGACAGTCCAGATCCAGGAAAAGGAGGGTTCTTCGCGCAGCATGACGATAGTACGGTTACCGAACGCCCATAGTTGACTCCAAATTGATTGACCGATGCCTATGACCAGACGAGCTCACCCCTCCGCTGGAACTGGCGTGGCGCAAGACAAGCATCGGGCGCTATGCTTTTATCCAACAAGCCGAGAGAAGCCATTCGGTAAAGTGCAGGCGATTTCGCAGAGCCGACGGGGGAGTTTGTGGGCGCAGAGCAGCATCTTAGTGTCGCCGGGACCTCTGCGCAGCGGTCCTGAAGTAGACCTGGGTCGGGCACGCTTCTGGGATGCGCTGGCAGGCATTCTCTGGAATTGTGATGTTAGGAGCTAGGGAGGATGCTTATCGAGATCGAGAGCAGAAAGGGCCAGTAATGGAGCCTCAGGCATCTTGCGGCTTCCACTGCCGAGATGAATTCACGTCCCGGGGACTCCACCTCCTCCGCAATATGCTGCACAACCTTGTTTTTTACCCGGTATATTGCGAGTCACAAGGTACACACCATGACAAGGCTGTCAGTCCAAGATGGGTTGACATCGCAGGACACGTCAACGACATGATGCGACGTCCGAGGTTTAGCCCGGCGATTGCATGGGTTAGGCTAAATGGACATTTCAAGAACACATATAAGAACTTATAATCTTAATGAAAGCTCTCCATCTCGTTGCACCAAGAACCAGCAGCTCATACTGAAAGCCACTGAGGACCCATAAATCAGTCTCTGAACCAGCAATGTTCATCATGAAGTCATTCGCCGCCCTGGTTGGCCTTGCCGCCGTTGCTGTCGGCGCCCCTGTTGGCGAGATCGAAGCCAGGAACCCAGGCGGAGTTCGTATATTCGCCAACAATCTGGTACAGAAACTAATTTCGCTCCTCTCTCTCACAGATAAATTATGTACAGAACTACAATTCGAACCTTGGAGACTTCTCGTACAATGAGGGAGCTGGAACATACTCCATGTACTGGGACGACGGCGTCAGTGGCGACTTCGTCGTTGGCTTGGGCTGGTCCCAGGGATCTGCCCGCCAGATTTCCTTCTCGGCCTCGTACAACGCTGCCAACTCTGGCTCATACATGTCCGTCTATGGCTGGTTGAACTCTCCTCAGACCGAGTACTACATTGTTGAGAACTACGGCACTTACAATCCCTGCTCTGGAGCGACTGGTCTTGGCACGGTCACCTCGGACGGCAGCCAGGTATGTTGATCGTACTGTTCAATCTTCCTTGCCCTTACTCACAGCCATCACAGTACGAAGTCTGCACCGACACTCGCTACAACCAGCCCTCGATTACTGGCACTTCGACCTTCACCCAGTTCTTCTCCGTCCGCTACAACAAGCGCAACTCTGGCACCGTCACGACCGCCAACCACTTCAACTACTGGGCCCAGCACGGGTTCGGCAACGGCAACTTCAACTTCCAAGTCTTCGCCGTTGAGGCCTTCAGTGGCAGCGGTGATGCTAGCGTCACGATGTCTTAGAGAAAAGTTGCAATGTTGTAGGCGACGGTTGAGCCGGCTGAGGCTTGCGTTATGCAGAATGAAGCCTTCAAACTTGAAGCGAGAATATCCAAAGAGCATCCGAACTCATCTCGACCTGACTTCTGTTCGTGGTGCATGCTGCCATATGACCAGCCTCAAATATCGCCCGCGCATGATCATAGGCTTGACATTGCTGCCCATGCGCACACCCGTCTGGCTCAAGATGCACAACCACTCTCAGTGGCAGGGCAGCCCATCAAGCAGACGTGGCATCCTTCACATGCAGGACTAGAGACGGCACCGAAGCTATATGTAATGTCACCAGCTCAGCCAACTCAGACATGGGTGGTGCGTGTAGACTCACCAATCTCCGTTCGTGAGCGAAGCACAACTTGTCACACACGTCCTGAATATGGCGGTACATGCGGACGGATCGCATTGACCTTGTCGACGAGCAAGGCTCGCAGCGTCCGGAACGACGATGCCGAGGGGCATACCAACAGACTCGGGCTGGGGACTGGGTAAGGCGTAGGCCAGAGCCGCGGTGGTGGTAATTATGACTGCGAAGCAAAGCATATTGATGAAATCGTACAATGAGGATCAGATAGCTGCGAGAATCCAATATGGAGTAGGGTCCTTGAACAGACTTGACATCCAGACATTTATGCTGGGCGCATGCGTTCATCGTCGTTGATTGCTACTGTCGTTCTTCAACTTCGTACAAGCTCATACAAAGTCATCTGGCCTATGGCAGCCTGGACAGGACAGGCGCTGTGTATGTGCCTCGATAAGAAAGTTGGCATGTTTGCTGGTTCGTCTCGTCTCCGGCTCGAAGCTCCGTGCAATGACCTCGGCGCCGTAGTCGTACCTCTCTGTGTGGTGGACAAGCTGGGAAGCGTCTCGTCCACCTCTCATGCTAGATCAGGCTAGCTCCAGCTATAGTCGTGTCGTAGTGAGAAGAAGCTGTTGATTGCACTTTAAATCTGCCGTTTTCTCCATGAAGCCAGACGCTGGAGGATGGATAAATAGTGGATAGCAAGTTGTTACTGTCATTCTCGTCGTCCGATTCAGGTAGCAGCGATGTCAACTCGGCGGCGGTAGTACAGGCGGAATATCGACATATGGCATGCTACGCAAGCAAGCTCGTGGTACGACCGGTGAATATAGCCAGCCAAGGCACGTGGTAACCATCGCTTCAGCGAAAACTGCCCAAGTCCTTCGATCAATTCCGTAGAACGATGGTCTCCCTTACACAGGCTGCCTGAGCACCGTTCCACAGCTGACGAGTTGTTGTTTGCCGTTAATTGCAAGCCTTGACTTCCTTGATTCGGCGCAATAGAATTAATGTCATCGTCGCCCGCTGTCGAAGGCCCATTGTCAGCATACTCGCTGGCATCCGACATCGTTGATCCGATTTTTCAGGACCACGAACCACGCTCGCTTAGAAACCAAATCACAAGCCATGCGCCCTACAATACTCCCTATGCATCAGATCTGCCAACGCTCCGCCGAGTAAAACATCGACTGGAGCCCAGTACGCCCTTCCCCATCGCAAGCCGTACATCCTGACGAACCAACATGCAGCCCCAACATACATGCCAACGTCCACGTGATTTCTCACCTCATCTTCGTCTCGCCTCCGCTCTCTATCGCTAGCCCATCTCGGAATCACATTGCGGTACTCCAGCCCAGAGGCCTGGCAGAGCAGAAGGACAGGCGTAGCCACCAAGACCGTCCGATGCATTGCAGTCAAAGTTTTTGGGTTGCGAAATATAGAAGCATGAGCAGTGAAGCCAAAGTCGTTCATCTGACGTATATGGGCTAAGCCTCCGGCTCCGGCAATGAAGGGCGCAGCATCTACGCATGCTGCTTGAAGGTCCATACGTCCGAGCCACGGTGGGAGATTGGAGCTGTACGACGTTGAGCTGGCCCCCGGGAATGGATGCCAGGCATTTTCTGATAGCGTCTTTGAAGACCAATAAGCCAGAGTATTGAGAGGCATCGCGGTGAATGACTAGGATCGCGGTGACGCCCTCTCGCCGTGGGCTTTGGGACAGTCCGAACAACGCTGCAGCTGCAAAAGTCGGAATTAGGCTCGTCAAATCGCTGCAGTCGTCCAATTTGCACGTCGAAGATGACAGCCGAGTCTGACGGGCTCGCCGAGGGCGCCGGACACTGTCATAACTCGGACACAGAAAGTCAACTTCACTTCAGAATCTCCTATAGCTTCCCGAAATGGCCTAGCTTGAGCTTGGCAGCGTCATGTACATCTCCCGACTGTTGACTGCGACGAACGTTTCAAGACATCGGACTTGGCTGCAGACAGATAAAGTACGTAAGACAACAGTAGGAGGGTGCGAGAACGCTATTATTCCTCCTCCCGCAGCGCGACGCCCCGTTTTCGTTGCCTCAGCCACGCAACTGTTGGCGGGCTGATCACCTCGTTGAACAATCCCGTCCCGTACACCAACAAGGCAAAGCCCAGGACTTGCAGCCACTTGAACGTCTCCCAACCGAGCCCGAGCGAGACGAGCCAGATGAAAAGAGTGCGGCAGGTGTCGATCGTGCTTCGAGCTGTGGCGGAGATGCTGCGGGTGACTGATAAGCCGAAGAAGTTGAAGCCACTGTAGACAAGTTAGCTGAAGCTGTGAACTGTGTCTGCGAAAACACAAACCCGATGCTGATCATGATTAACACAGACGAGACGGCTATCGCGCGATTGTGGAAGACCTGGTAAAAGCCTTCCCGTGCATCGAAGTAGCCGCCTTGTCCAGCCGGTGCCTGGCCAACCGCTGCGTGCAGTACACCCATGCCAATCAATGTAACCAAGAAGCCGAATAATCCTTCCCAGCCTACGACTTGGATTGGATCCATAGAGTACTTCTCCATAATGCTCTCCTCTAGCACGAATTGCGTGGCGGTGCCAATCTGAGCTCCAGCGATCATGAGCACGCCCAGCACCGTCTCGGCAGCTGTGTGAGCTTCTAGCGTAGCGACGGCGCCGCGGGCGACGAGCATCGCGGTGGACAGCGCGCTGTGGATTTCCTCTCCAGGCCGGGCTTCGCCCGGCAACTTAGGTGCGTGGTCTCGTCGCTCCAATGCGCCCGCCAGTCCTACAATAGCTACTCCCAGCACGACAACAAATAAGCTGGCCCACTTCCAAGCTCCAAGATGGCGTTTCAGGAAGATGACGCTAAATAGTCCGACAAAGAGGACCAGCGCACCGCGAGTCATCTGGTATATTGAAGCCGCCACAAACAACAAGCCGACGTTCATGAGAGTCGTTGCAATGATGTCGCAGATGGCCGGCAGTGCCAGAACACCGATCTTCCAGCCTTCGAGCGGTTGTCGCTGCGCGTGCAGCTCGTCTCCATCAATGAGCGGCTTAGCGACCACATTGGTAGGGTCCACCAGTCTCTGAGAGGAGCTCAGATTACCCAAGTCTCCCTCGTCGTCTTCACTCATGGTCCCATCGGAATCACCTCGAGCTCCCACGCGCTCGTAAGCGATGTCTTGTGTCGCTGTTGTGCTCTTCGTCTTCCGCACTCTCCCAACAACATGAGCCGCCAATACCACTAGCCAACATCCCGACTCTCCGATGAACATTTGTAGCGTCTGTAGCACAGGTTGCTCGAATGTTTTCGCATGGCTGGACCCGCAATCGCGAACACATTGCATGTCCTGGTACTTGGTGAGGAGGGTGTTGGAGACGCCAGTCAGCAGCATCATGCCGACCAGCACTGGTATCGTCGCCTTGCTGGCCATGGCGGATGCAATGCCAGTGTGCACTGGCTTTGTAGTCGACTGCGAGTCCAAACCAGGGGCATGTGTGTTGCTATCGAGGACGCACACGAGCTGAGCCCCATGGTGCATGTGATACGGGCACGCGGCGATCACCTTCCGGAATGAGCGGACAATGCGGCTTTAGGGCGTTTTACCAAGCATTCGATAACGCGTAAACGAACCAGCGTTTGGCGCCCGTCGAGAGCAGTCTCTGGCTGGTCACACAACCACACTGACACTGCGCGCATGTTGCGTGTCCGCGCCAGGTGGTGTGCATTGGTGCGACTTCTGGCTTGGTGAAGTATATAAATTGCTTCCTTCTACGCCCATCTCGATGAAGGATAGACACATTACTGCCGTGCGCGGATCAAGGACCGAGAGCAATTGCTGGTGGCACTAATACAGGGTCCGCGTGCTGTGCAGAACATCAGCATCCGGACAGCAATGGATGCCGGTCAGCCTAAGCCGCAATTCTCTGCGCAGGCTCGCCTCTTTGCCACTCCAGAGCTTCTCGAATATATCTTGACGTTCCTGCTGGACGATCTGCTTCGCATCAATGATCAGGAAGACCCGCGCTCCATCCGGACGCACCACAATGCAAAAGTGCTGATGCATTTGCTGCACTGCACGGAAGTCAGTCGAGATTGGCAACAATGTATAGTAGGCTCGGGCAGGCTCCAGCGGGCTATCTTCCTCGCACCGGACCTCAAAACCGGACGGAAGTGGCACCATGCTACTCAATCAAGCCAAATAAGGCCGTCGAGCTACTACAGATTCCCAAACTTATGGGCGCCGGTCCTCAACCCAGTACTACAAGCCACCTTTCCATCTTATCATCTCAGATATTGGCATCTGAGCCTGGAGACTACGGGAAACAAACACTGCGCTTACCTCCTCATCACGCGACGCGACATGCCGGACTTGCACAGGATGGCCGCTGAGAGTCGCGGGACTACCTTCTCGCGGATGCTGCTGTCACAGCCGCCTTGCACCGTGCTGGAAGGTTCGATCTGGGAAGAGCGAGATGAGACCAAAGATTACGTCGGGCGTACAAACGAGCTCAGTGATCCAATGATTGAATGTCCAGAGGGATTGACTTTGGGCATGGTGCATGAGAGGGTCAAGAAGATGTTTGAGCAGTATCCGGACGTTGCTGCTATCAAGCTGACTACGATTTGAGCGTGTACAACCGCACCACTTCCCCAGCGAAGGTGATCGCAGACGCTTTACATCATGCCTGATGTCAGGAACGTCGCTGGCAGGTTTGACAGTGCTGGCGATGACTTCTTGGATATTTCTAAGATGGGAACACGTGTCGAAGCTTTCGATGTGATCTCAGCTTCATCCACATCCGGTGGTCAAAAGAGGTCGCGCTCCGGAACCGCGAAAGCTTCTGTATCTCACCTGACTCGAGACCGGGTCACCTCGCTCATGGCTGGACCTGGATCCGCACGTGTCCACCCCCAACCGCTGCGTCGATATCGCGAGGTGTTTGTCCAGGCGCTTGCAGGACGAGCGTGAGGCGCTGTCTCTCGTCATCACCGCTCTGCAAAGCCTGCACTTTCAAAAAGCCAGCTTTAAGATCGTCGACACGCTTTGGATGCCCGACAGCGAAACCGCTGTCCATCTTACTCTGCTTCGTGATAGCGGGTAATGCAGCCTCTACCCTCCTTGCGGTCTCCTCAGGGACTTCGATCCGCAATCCGGCCATACCGAGTGCCCCGCACGCATGACTCCCTCCCTCTGGTACTCTCCGGTCTCTTGGAGTCACGTCGTGGCACCAGAACGGAACTTCGCCTCTTTCAGCACCGATCGGATGAGTGACTTTCCACTTCAAATCAACACCATCCGGACGCTTTCTCCCACCTGCCTCAGGCTCTTGATATGAGATGCCGGAGCCTGTGTCTCTGAGTCGGACTACCAGACCATCGTAGTCGAAATCGCTCTTGGTGGTCAGAGCGTAGTCGATGATACCATACGGCTTGTTCCAGCGGTGGCCCTCACGCTTCTTTGGGTCGTCATGGATGAAGGAGATGAGTTCAATATACGTTCCGTCCGGAAAGAGGATGAGCCGATTCTCGGTCTTGTTATCGGTGTGCCGCCCACCAGGACTGAGCGTGAAGTTCTCAATGAGCCAGGATGGTGGGCTGGCTAGGTAAGAATAGGGTAGCAGGATTACGACGTGGTCCAATTGAGTGGCCGGCTCTGCCGTGTTGGAGGATGTCATTGGAAAGAATGGACTCGCTTGCTACGCCAGTAAGCTTACAGTCAGCATGCAGGCACCTCTCTGTCTACTAAATCCGTCGCTCTAGGGAAGAATGGATATCTGATGGGGGGCAAAACTCCTCCACCTTCCCAGGCTTTCGAGGTCAAGATGACTGAGCTAGGGCAGCTTGGCCGGAGCTACTTGCGCCGATTTCGGCAGGTGCATGCGGATCAGCATCCTGCAAAACAGCCAACATTGACATAGATTTTGGCTTGTATTCAGGACGATTGCGCTTGAAGTTGCATGTGAACTTGCTCTGAACGCGTTGCCGTCAAAGAATGAACCTAAGGTGCAATTTTCATTTGTGCCGACAGAGCTCGGAGAAACAACGCCTTCCCTGAAGACAGTTTCCCCGCAGCAAGCGTGTATCCACCTTCCATGGCCAGCGGCAGCATCGCCATGGGTTCGGTGGTACAACGTTAGCACTGCGTGCGCGATGTGCATCACAACAGGATTCGGTGCACATTGACAGGGCAGTATAGCCTCCTGACTGGCAAAGAAATCCACTATCCTACAAGCGTCTTGCTTCCCCTCATGCCTACAGGTGGAGCCGAACCCCTAACGATTTGGAGATGGTCCCAAGACCAACCAAGGAAAGTGCATGTCCATCCATACAGCCACCTCCACTCCAGTCCAACGATCCAACTCGCGGAATAAGTACTGCGCGGGACGTTCATCGGGTGGACGCAGCATGCCTTCCTGTCGATCACAACTCCGACCGTCACACGAACAACTGTAAGCGGTCTAGCAGATCCACGAGACACAGAGCCATGCGCGAAGGATGCACTGGTTCCTGCACAAGCGTCTTCCAAGCCTCTGGGGGCTCCAAGAGCCCGATCTCAGGCCTGTTGAGACGCCCTGCACTGTGGCTGCCGTGCAGCCGCCCTGCCGTGCTCATATGCCTCTTGGCCGGAGGCCAGCATGGCAATATCACGCGGTATGTATGGTTGCATCGCGGCTCAGTGGAGGCGGGCGAGGGGACGGCAAATGCCTGGTCCCTGCCAGGTTGATGCAGGCGCACATGAGAGACTGTGTAGCATGTCTGCTTGAGCACGGCGGCTTGGATGAGACTGTGTAGGCCATGCGGCCCCTGCACGCTGCTCCAAGAGATATATAAGCCATGCGACGCTCACACGTTGTTTGCTTGAGCAAGGACTCCCCTCGATATTAAAATCCCATCATGCTTTCCACAGTCTTGTCGATTGCCGCCGTGGCAGGCCTCTGCCAGGCTCAGTCTTCCTTTACCCCTTTGCGGCCTCCTGCATTGCCTCTCGCTGTCCGAAGTCCTTACATGAGCACTTGGCAGCAAGCCGGCAGTGACGGTGGCAATGGCGGTTACTTGGCTGGTGAATGGCCGTCGTTCTGGAACGGCGAGATCACTGGATGGACTGGCTTCATCACCGTCGACAACGAGACTTATGCTTGGTGTGTTGTCGATCGATCGATCAGGCTCTGCTCATAAGCTGATTGATTGGCTAGGATGGGTGACTCGAACCAGGTCAATGTATATGTGGAGCAGACAAACTTCGAGTATACCTCGACGAGATCGATCTTTACCATGAGCGTTGGCGGTGGACTTGTAACGATGAAGATCACCTTCCTCTCTCCAGTGTATCCTGGTTAGTATCATGCTCGACCTTCGGATCTGGACATGCACTAATGCTGTGGAGATGATCTGATGAGAGCTTCGCTTCCATACACATACCTGGACGTCGAAGTCTTCAGTGCAGATGGCAACGAGCATTCTGTGCAGGTCTATGCCGATATCTCCGCCGAGTGGGTTTCTGGCGATCGGTTTGCCACGGCCCAATGGGACTATGGTGTCATCAACAGCACGAGCTCGCCAAACACTTTTGGGCCTGTGCAAGGACCCAACTCATCGCCGCCTCGTCCGGTGAGCCCCGGTCATTCAGTACCGCGTCTCGTAAGCCTATGCTGACAATAATTCCCAGGGTCCACCAACTACGTACGGCACCAAGACAAAGATACATGGGCCGACGAGCGTCCCACACCCTTTCCATCCGCAGCCATTCTCAGTGGAGCCCTTCCGGCCAAGTGTTTTCACCCATCCTGCACGGCCGACGCATCCGCATGGACCTCCTTCATCACTGCCGTCACCATCTCATTCGCATCCCTCTGGGCCATCGCATCCAGGGCACTCGACGTCCACTTCGAATGCAACGTCAAGTTTGGAATCGACATCGACCTCGCAGACCACATCTTCGACGGCATCTTCGACCCCGACCAGCGGCAGTGTTGCGTACCATGAAGTCTGGAGGCAACAGCAGCTCATTTTCTCCGAGATCAATCAGCAGGCGAATTGGGGTTACTGGTGCGTACTGACTGTGATCCTGGCACACCGTATCAGACTGACATCTGGGCAACAGGTATTGGGCGACTCAGGATACTGAGAATCTCTCTCACCAATCTGGCCGAGATATCGACGTTCGGTCTCAGTTCATAGACAACAACGCTCTTGCCAACACCGCAGACACCAACTATCGAGCCATCAATGGTTTGTCTTGCAGTTCATACCGAGCCAAGATGATGATGCTGATCAGAGTGCAGACAACTACCCTGTCTTTGGCTTTGCTGTCGATCTAGGAAATGTTGGCACAGAGTCTGTGAGCACCCTTTTCCAGCTGAGCTTGCACCAAGAACAATGTGTCCAGTTCGAGGGCGCAAACGGCACTCAGCCTCTCAACTGCCTATGGACGAGCTACTTCGACTCGGAAACTGCGGCCGTTGAGTACTTCTACAACGACTACATGACTGCGTCCACCATGGCCACCGACCTTGACAACAAGATCTCAAGCGACTCCAACAACGCCGGTGGCAGCAACTACACGTCCTTGACCGCACTCGCCACTCGTCAAGCCTTCGGTGCTCTTGAGTTTGTCAATACGCCGGAGACACCGTATGTCTTCCTCAAGGAGATCAGCTCGGATGGCAACGTACAGACCGTCGATGTCATCTTCCCTTTCCACCCCATTGCGATCTACCTTAATCCGACTTTACTGCGATATATGCTCGATCCGCTGTTCATCAACCAGGAGGCCGGCAACTGGCCGTATCAATTCTCGATACATGATCTAGGCTCGAACTTTCCGAACGCGACGGGCCATAACAACGGCGCGGACGAGATGCAGCCTTTGGAGGAGTGCGGAGACATGATCATCATGTCCCTGGCCTACGCCCAACGCAATGACGACAACGCCTGGCTGGCTCAGCACTACGACCTTCTCAACCAATGGAACCAATACCTGATCCAGGAAGCACTCATCCCGGCCAACCAGATCTCGACCGATGACTTCGCTGGAGCACTCGCCAACCAAACGAACCTCGCGCTCAAGGGCATCGTGGGCATCGAAGCCATGGCGCAGATCGCCAACCGCACCGGGCATGCGGCGGACGGAGCGAACTACACGAACATTGCGCACAGCTACATCACCGAGTGGCAGCAGCTCGGCATCGACTACAACACGCCCTATCCGCATGCCGAGCTCAGCTACGGGAACCAGGAGAGCTTTGTGCTACTCTACAACCTCTTCGGCGACGCAGAGCTGGGTCTGCAGCTAGTGCCGCAAAAGATCTATGATGACCAGAGCAACTTCTATCCGACGGTGTTTAACCGGTATGGAGTGCCGTTGGATACGAGGCATACTTACACGAAGGGTGAGTCCCAGCAAGTGAGATGGAGAACGAGATGCTAATCGTTGGGTAGCGGATTGGGAGATCTTCTGCGCCTCCATCGCCTCGGACAGTACGAAGGAGGAGTTCATCAACGTCGTCGCCCAATGGTTGGACGTCACGTCTACGAACTATGCTTTCACTGATCTGTACGATACTGTTTCTGGAAAGTGAGTTACTACGAAGCCGTTCCGGCAGGGGCCAAGCTGACAAAGGCGTAGCTATCCGGGTATCTACTTCATCGCTCGCCCCGTCGTTGGCGGCATGTTTACGCTGCTTGCGCTGGAGAGTGCACCAAAGGACGGGTATGTGACTCCAACCACGGCGAGATTGTAGGCTCGACAGCAAAATGGCTACATTGTACAGATTGCTACGTATCTCATTGATCAGTGCTGGAGGCTGTTATGTGCTCGAGTCTCTTCTTTCGCATCCGCAATTCCTCAGGCTGGACAGAGTACTGAACTTTGATGCTTGTCTTTTGCACTTACGTCTTGCTTTATTGTTTCGCATCGGAGGGTCGGATATTCATGCAACAAAAAGCGGAACACCTCAAGTCTTCGATACCTCGTGGACAAAAAGGTATTGGTGCGCTCCCCAACAGGGAATCGAACCCTGGTCTCCCGCGACTTGTTATTAGAAGTGTAATGACAAGCGGAAATCATAGCTGTTCGATATATTGTTAGAACGGGGTCGTTGTCAGGGAAGCGAAGACTGAACCCACCCACTAGACCATTGAGGAAACTGATTGGATGACCCAACGGGCTGCATCATTAATTAATACCGCTTATCTAATTGTGCCGAAAAGCAGCCGCAGTGTGGGACCGGTATCCGAGAGTCGGGGAGCTGTCAGAGCAAGTCAAACAGTCGGGGCAAGCGAAGTGGGACCGGGAGCGGCCGGAGAAGCGATAGCAGACTTCCATGCGTACTCAGCTGGACTCTGGGAGATGGAGGAAAGGGAGTGACGCCGTGTACAAGATGGCTGGCGATCTGTGTGTGTGTGTTGGGTCCGGCGAGGGTGGGCAGAGCCCCCCACTCTCCTGTTCTCAACTGCTGGCTTCCAAGTGCGGCGCGGAGTCAGCATTGGACTCCACCACGTGTACCGCCCGCCATCGCTCGGTGCGCGCGTCCACTCCCGGCCGTCCCGACAGGAAGGACGTCCCGGAGACGCATAGGCGCAGCCATCCTCCTGATGTCGTCGAGACACGTACGGTACGGCCTGTGCTGCTGAAGTGGTTGCGGGGCGCGGGCACTCCCGTCCGCCGCGCGGCGAAGAGCAACGCGAGGCAGCGTGTCTCGCATTGTGCCTCCCTGCGATCGTCCTCGTCGTGCCAGTGTGTGATGAACGCTCTTGTTCCGGCCCAGACCCCCGTCTCACTCCGCAGCTGAATCAGCCCTCACACGTCTCCGGTGGTTCGTACCGCGGAAGCAGCTCCACCGCATCAGCCCAGGCCCAGACAGCTCCTGCCGACCTCTGAGCGTCTCACACCCACCGCTGCTCGGCCCCCAGACAGACGGGATTTCGAACCTCCGCTCTGTGTGCATCTTTGCTGGCACCTCGTACGGCTTGAGGGAGTTGGCACCCCGCTACCGACCTGATCCGGCTTCTATTTTGTTGACCCTCCCCACCTCCCTGGCTCCAGGCCAGCGGCATCTCCGTGCACAATGAGGGCGACACCACTGCTCGTCGCCTGGCACGATGAGAACGCCCCCATCTACTCTGCCCACTTTGAGCCTCACGGCAAGGGTAGACTGGCAACAGCTGGCGGAGACCACCATGTCCGAGTATGTCTACTAACCCCCTTGCATTCGAATGCCAACTAATCGCCAGCCCTGTAGCTCTGGCACGTCGAGAACAATGGCGAGGAACGTAAGGTCACCTACCTCGCCACCCTCAAAAAGCACACACAGGCCGTCAACGTCGTAAGATGGTGTCCGCGAGGCGAGCTGCTGGCCACGGCAGGGGATGATGGGAATGTGCTGCTGTGGACGCCCTCAGAGAACCCGGCACTATTCGCCGCCTACGGAGACGACGATAAGGATGATGTGGAGCATTGGCGAGTCAAGACGATGTGCAGGTCGAGTACAGGGTCAGAGATCTACGATTTGGCATGGTCGCCAGACGGCATGTTCTTCATCACTGGCAGCATGGACAACGTTGCGCGCATATACAACGCCACGACGGGTGAGTGAAGATCAATGCGTGCTTTGGGAGCTGAGCTGATGTCAAAAGGCACCTGCGTGCGGCAGATCGCAGAGCACAACCACTACGTCCAAGGCGTGGCTTGGGACCCGCTGAACGAGTATGTGGCTACGCAGTCCTCCGACCGCTCGGTGCACATTTACCTTCTCAAATCAAAAGATGGCTCCTTCTCCCTAGCACAGCACAACAAGGTCACGAAGATGGACCTGCCTGGTCGACGGATATCCTCGAACAGCCCAGCACCACCGGACTTTACCAATGGCCACCGAGCTTCATTTGTCCAAGAATCATTTGCCGAGAGCATTGGCTCACCCAGACCTTCTGCGCCAGGCACGCCGCAGTCGCTGGCATTGCCCATGAACCCGCCGCCGACATCGCACAGCAGACGGTCTTCTTTCGGCTCACAGATGGGTGGCCGGCAACGATCGGTATCGCCAAGTCCATCTATGCCTCTACCTGCTGTCATGCCATCTGCTTCGCCAAGCTTGTCTGGAGGCCTCGCGATGGCCACGCAGAGATCGAACATCTATGCCAACGAAACGTTCACCTCTTTCTTCCGGCGATTGTCCTTTTCTCCAGACGGCAGTCTCCTCTTCACCCCGGCTGGCCAGTACAAGACTACGCACCCTGCCGGCTCCGATGGCTCCAAGGCCAGCGACGACATCATCAACACGGTGTACATCTACACCCGTGGAGGCCTCAACAAGCCCCCTGTAGCATACCTTCCGGGTCACAAGAAGCCCTCTGTGGCCGTGAAGTGCTCGCCCGTGTACTACAATCTGCGGTCGATAAACACAGAAACGAAGGAAATCGCCATTGACACTGGAAACGAAGATGACATGGCACCTCTACCCGAGCCAGCCGTACCGACGAAGCACAGCACATCGATGGATCCGCCACCCCTTGCAAGTGCCCCCTCGCCGTCCCCGAGCGCAGCTGCAATCGCATCACCACGCAACCCACTCGACACCGAACCCAGTCCCACGTCGGCAACAGCGACCCCGAATGGCCCTCAACCTTCGTTTGGGCTTCCATACCGGATCGTATACGCTGTTGCCACCCAGGATGCCGTACACGTCTACGACACGCAACAACAGCGACCACTGTGCGTCGTCAGCAACCTGCACTATGCCACCTTCACCGACTTGACTTGGTCCAGTGATGGACACACCCTCCTCATGACCTCTTCAGACGGCTTCTGCTCCGCACTGACGTTCGCACCTGGAGAACTGGGGTCTGTGTATCATCACCCCGCAACTGCTAGTACCCGTGGCACACCAGCCCCAATTTCAGTGGTTAAAGCCAACTCCGCTGCCTCAACACCCCAACAAACACCAACCGCATCAACGGCTCCCGTCTCCGCGACCCTGGTGCCATCAATGGCTCGCCAGCTCTCCCAAAGTGCTACCCCAGCGCCACCAGTACATGCCTCACCCTCCCCTTTCACGCATGCCCCTCGCCCAGCCTCACCTGCCAGGAGCATGTCACAATCCAGCATCGCGACCGAGGCCAGTTTCGCTCGAGCACCGGACCAAAACCCTCCGCCCGTCATGAACAATCCTACGCCGATCGTCAGCTCGATCCCGTCAGTAGCGGCTGCTGGCTCGAACGTCCCACTATTCACGCCTCCACAGACGCCCGGTCACCATGTCACTACGTCGACGGGTAGCGTCGCGAGTGTCACGGGTTTGAAGCGGCCAAGCGATGCTTCAGAGGCTGCTGTTGACGAGGGCAAGGCAGATAAGCGCCGACGCGTCGCGCCGACGCCGGTGACGGAGGCCCATACTGCGCCTCCGCCACCCGCAACCGGACCGGGCAGCAGTTGAGGGCCAAGGTGGTCTGGCAGAATCATCGTTTCTTTTGCGAGTGAAGTAGGGATTAGCAAGGCGCCCCGGGTTCAAATCGGCAAACAGCCGCCTCGTTTGGATAGCATTTTCAGCGCTCTTGTGTGGGAAAGGCAGACTGTACCCATAGAAATCGCCCGGGCAACAAGGAAGGATCATCACCATTGCCATCGCACAGCCGATCAGCTCGTCCCCCATCCCTCAAGATTCGTGACCTTGGGCGTCCGCCCACTCCGCACAATACACCACAAAACATGCTCATCGCTGTCATTGACTTCCTGATGCTCCGCATACGCGGGGATCAACGCATAGTCGCCCGGCGCCAGTTCTTGCCGGTCTTTCCCGCCGTTGCTCACGATGGTGCCGTAGCCGCCTGTGACTGCGTCAGGAATGCCCTCCCATCAATCCATCAAGAGAGAGAAGGAGGGATGGGGGGGGGGCAAAGGGGCACAGGAAACTGACTAAAAGCAAACACGACAGTATCCTGGTCTTCGTGATGATGCACGGCTGAAGCCGTGTGCGGTCTCGCGATCATTCGCGAGGCGCAGATCCCGTCGGTGAGGTCGGCGAGGGCATTTTGGCGGATCATTCCTTCGGTTTGCCCGCCCGAGGTCTTGAGCTCTCCGGAGCGGGTGACCACCACGGGCTTGGCGGTGGGCATGTTGAGTGGTTGGTTGCTAGTGAAGGGTTTGGGAGGGCTTTGTTGGGGAGTTGGCTTTGATTCGGTCGTGCTGGACGGGCGATCTGAGTTGATGGACCTCTGGTGTTGGTGTTGTTGTTCTGCGTCGATGAGGTCCAGAGCTGACGTCCAGGGTTGTGGTGCCGGGCGCGAGGCAGCGGGGAAGCTCTGGATTGCATCTGCGACACATTCGGTGATTTAGGGACACTATTAAATGAAATGTTTCTGGCCGGCGTCATGTGGGAGTCGGTCTCGAACATTGTAGCTGCCAGGTCGTTGTCGCCGGAACTCAAGAGTAGAATAGAAGCTGAAGCGTCAATATCGACGCCCAGCCAACAACAGGATCAAACGTCCTGCAGCGCAGACTCGACAGTTGATGATGGATCGGCAGTGTATCTGTGTCTACGCCTCGTTCTTTATGTACAGGGTATCTCCAAAGATAAATCAAAGCTTCGCCTTCCCGTCTACAATCGAGGACCACTCCTTCTGCCCAAAGGGCTCGTAGCTCTGTGCACCCGGTGCAAGCCAGAACAACTCATCGCCGGACATCTTCCCCGGGTCAACACCAGCATTGCGGAGCGCGACCTTTTGATGCTTCATGGTTCCAGTCACCTCCAAATCTCCCTTCATTAGTCGGAGGAAGATTGGGACCGCGTATTTGGGCAGCCGTTGCTTGACGTGGGCCGCGAGCTCTCGTCGCAGGGACACATCGAGGACTGCGCCGTCCCGGAGTGCTATCGCTGCGCAGCCTGCCCGGCCGTCGTGGTGGGGGAGTTGGACGCCGTAGCAATTCGCTTCTTTGAGCGCTGGGTGGCCGCCGAGGGCTTCGGATACTTCGTTGGTCGAGACTGAATCCTGTCAGTACTGCTGTGGAAAGTGATACGTATCACCTGGCTCACCATTTTCAGATTTCCACCGGAAGGTGTCGCCGATCCGGTCCATCTGTGTAGGTCAGCACGCCTGCGTACCGAGATCTCTGCAGCGAGCAAGCACTTACAAACCACCAGCGCCCATCAGCATCCATTCGCTGCAGGTCACCAGTGCGATAGTACGCATCGCCCTTCTTGAAGACATCCCGCATGATCTTGCTACTGCTCGCCTTGTCGTTGCCCAGATACCCGGCGAACTTCTCATCGATAGCCTTTGCGTCCACCCAATTCAACAGCTCACCGACGTCACCGGTCTTCGTCTTGACGCAGAAGTTCGTCTTGGGATCCCGCCACGGCATGTCGGTATCGCTGTCATGCTTGACGAGCACGCTGTTGCCACCGAAGAGTGTGCGCATCAAGGAGCCCGATCGGCCGATGGCACCTCGTGTGAAGCCGGAGCGCTCGTAGACAAAGGTACTACCCGGACCTTCGGTCGCGCCATAGAATTCACAGACGTCGGGGATGGCGAAGCGGTCTTTGAAACGCTGCCATACGTCCGGGCCTATGATGTTGCATCAGCAAATGCGAGAGTCATGCGGCTTCGGATCACATACGAAGTCCGTTGCCGAAGGCCAGACGAAGTTTGTGCTTCCTGTCCCACTCCGTCGGAGGACTGCTGATGAGGTAGCGGCATGCTTCGCCGATATATTGCATGACCGTCGCCTGCGTCTCCGTGACCTGCTTCATGTACGTTCGAGGGCTGAACTTCGGCGCCACGACCATCGTACATCCGGGACCGAGGACTTGAAGCACGCCGAGCAGTGACGCCGAAGAGTGGTACAGTGGCATCGCCGTGTAGTATCGATCGTCCGGCCTCAGCCCCAGGATCTGCGGGAAGATGTATGTTCCGGCCCATGCCTTGTACCACCTGGAGCAGATCAGCATACGTACACCACTGGTACGTGCACCTGAGGATGGACCGTGAAATGAGTGGAGGTGGGCAAACTTACGGGACATTTGCAGCCTTCGGCAGCCCAGTAGTTCCAGAAGTGTAGATGAGCATCCCCGTATCCTTGGCCTTGTCACCAGATCGCTCCGAGTCCGGCACTCGCAAAGGCTCCCCCGTGAGGATCGCTCTCTGTACGTCCTCCTCCAGAATGACCGTGTCTATCCCGCGTCCTCGGCCGTCTTGGCCAAGCTCCGCCTGCGCCTGTTCGTCGTACGTCTCCCGAATCGTAGGGTCCAAGAGCAACAATCGCGCAGTCGACACCCGCACACAATGCACAAACGCATTGCTCCGCAAGTTACTGTTGATGAACGCCGGCGTCGCGCCCAAGCTCCAGAGCGCGAACCAGAGCCAGACGAACTGCGGCCGGTTGGTATAATCCAATGCCACGATTTCGTTCTTCTTCACGCCCAGCTCCTCCTTCAGCCATCTCGCGTACTTCAAAACGATCTCGTAAGCTTGCGCGTACGTCCACTCGGTCGTCTGGCCCGGCTCGGTCGGATCCTTGGGCACGACCAGGAAAGCACGGTCCTTGGTCTTCGGGCTCAGCGCCCACTTCTCGAGCTCGTAGAAGCTGTTGATCCGGTCCGCCTTCTCCATCTTTGCCACGTGACGCTGGTACCCGATGATATGCGAGATCGTCCAGAGATCGGAGCCATAGCCATGTTTGGCGTTCAGGTACGCGAGGGAGGCTGCGGCGGCGGGTGCAAGCATGGACTTGGGGACTTCTGCGGCGTGTCAGCGTTCGCGTAAGGCGTACGAGCTGCTGTGAGCTGACCGGAGAGGGCGCCTAAGATAGCAGCCATTGTGGGACAGGGGCAGAGCTGTGGTTGTCAAGGAAGCTGCTCGTGAGTGCACAAAGTGAATGCAGCTCGTCGAATGTCTGTAGGAGATTTGAGGATGAACACCTACGGAGCAGTCACTGAAGGAAGATCCTACGCGACATGATCTGCATGCTCTAAAGATCCCGAGGTCCGTCGCATTCGTTTCGCCACACGAAGTTAAGGGTTCACAGACGGCTGGGCAACGCGCCGAGGCTCAGCCTTGTCTCGGCATGCGAAGGATTTCGGGCGGATAAATGCAAATGTACAACAAGAATGGCTTGAAGGCCGATGTGCAACGTTGTATTATTGGCCGCTGTGTCTCGGTGATTTGGTCACTAAGTGCGGTCACCTGCCTCATACATGCAACGATCACACCTGCAATCCCCTCCCAGCGCTCCGCGAGCCCACTCCCGCCTCTCGTTCACCGGCAAATCGACATCGCAATAATGATTCAAGATCTCTTCGCCCTTCTTGATCCCAGCGCTACTCTTCACCTCCGTCGTGCCATCCGCGCGGGTCCACGCCACTCTCTCCTGCCGTGCCCAGAATTTGATGCTCCCACCCCATTCCCAGTCAACGTTTGGATCGCAAGAGTGATTGGCCATACACCACATGGGATGCACGGCGCTGACTTCCGGGCCACGAACCGCACGTCCTCCTAGGCCAGACAGCCTTGCCGATGCAGTCCCGCGGGACTTGGCGTACAGTGTATTGAAGACCCAGACATCGAATTTGTGCTCGGTGAAGGGGTTGATCTCCATCTTCTCCAGCATTTGAAGCGGCAAGCGGATGTTGTGGTCGAAGCTGAAAGGTAGGGTGACGGGCAAATTGCCCTGCATCTGCTGTAGGCTTTGTGATCGCTCCGCCCAAGCCATCGAAGGCGGCTGAAAATGATCCTGCACAGAGATATTATGGAAGTCGCCCCAGATGAATCTGACCTCCTTGAGTTCGAGCGGGTGGCAGCCTTGCGCTTCTGACATGGCAATCGTACGCAGAAGCAGCAGAGCGTACAGCGAGTCGGCAGCTTCCTTCGGTGGTACGTCCCGCAATAAAGCGTCGAGATCCGCGCCGCAAACGGCGACATGGTAGGACTTCTCCGCCCGCTCCAGGCAGTCTTGGCTGCAGAAGACAGCGTCGCAGTATTGACACTGTCGGACGTTATCGCCACCTTCTTCGTCCAAGCCGGGAAGGTCTGCACTGCAGGCGTCGCACAATGCGTCTTGCAGCTTGTTATTGGCTGTGAGCATGGACGTCTCCTCCAAGATCACTTCGCCAGGGGAAATGTCGCCCTTGGCAAAGACACCAAGTTGCATGACGCTGTCGGAGTCGCCATCAGCTAAGCCAGGCAGCTCCACGGCGCGAATCTCCAGCTTCGGCGCAACGCTCGCCATCATCTCATTCAATAGCGGAAGCTCTTGCATCCTATCAGGCTCCCAGTCATTCCAGGGGTAGACTTCACGCCTGACAAGTCCGGAGTTCGGCCAGCTTTTCTTATTAGAGATGGTATCCCTGTCATGTCCGAGACGTTCGACAGCCTCCGGACAAGCCTGCCAGATGTCTGAGATCCAGAGATCATAGCCATAGCCTTTCGCCCTGGCGTCGTGGGCGAAGGTATGAGCGTCCTTGTAGCATCCCAGCCGGAACAGACCCATACACAACAAGCGATACGACAGCGGCAGATAATGCTCTCGAACCCATACATCGACCTCAACATCCATGTCCTCACCAGGCTCTCGCGTGGGAGGGTGCTTGTCAGCATGCAGCTCGCCTTTCAGCAGTCTGATGCGTTCGACGAGAGGAATTTGCTGGATCAAGTCTCGGAGAGCGGCTGCAGTCGGTCCATGATACTCGTCGGCGGTATCGCCGACCGCATCGCAAAGTAGGAGGCATTTGTACGCCTCACCAGCGGATAGATCGGGGTAGCCCAGCTGCATATACTTCTGCGCAAGCAGAAGGCGGAGTGGGAGTAAGTATGGATTTTGGATCAGAAAGTGTCGTTGGATCCGCGAGACATCGTCCAAAGTCCGTTGAAGTTGATGCGGTTCAATCTGCGAGACGATCAGTCAGTCCCACGAAAGTGGCGTGATGTCAGAACGTACTGCTGGGATGGCTTCTGGTTCGTCGACATCGTCCTCCTCCGCCCGCTCCCGCCGGAGATCCAGTGTCGCCTTCCAGATGGGATCTTGTACCTGCTGCGGCTTCTCCCGCAGCGTGTCTGCATGGCTGAAGAGACCTCTGATCGCCGGCGGGGCCCGAGTAGTGGTCGAGTGCTGGGATGCACCGTTCACCGGCTTTCTGGCGCTGGACGAAGCACTGCTCGCTTCCGCAGCACCGGCAGCTTTGGCGGCAGTAGAGACACGGTACGACTGCAGCGTAGCGTTCAGCCTGGCCAGAGCAATGTCGACCTACGGTCAAAGCACAGTCAGCATACCGACGATATGGGCTCAGGGACGGACGCCCCGCACGTACCTCCTCAATGGACCGCTTGTAAGTGTCCATATTGGGAAAATCACGCAGACAGCGGCTTGATTAACCTTCGGCTGCTCGACGTCGGTACATCAAGGTGAGGAAATTTGGCGGTTTGTCGAATGGCGTGGTGGGTGCCAAGATTTTGCGCCCGTCACGTGGGGGTGGCGCTGGAATTGGATCTGCGTTTGCGGCGTTCCGGCATCTGCGATGAAGGGATGCAGGGATGCCTTCGGCAAAGAGTCGTGAGAGTTCTAACCCGCCGGGGAGAATTCCCGCGCAGTCATCGAGATGCATCGACAGCGAGCGACACGCCGAAGAAAGATCGACGCTGGTCGTTGATCCATGATGTTCTCGTTGCAAGTTGTTCAAATGATCCGCGCTCTGCCGTGCGAGTTGCGCGTGCTATCTCGATGTCTCCTAAGCGATAGAAAGACGCTTCATCCGGATTTTCTTTGGGTCTTTGCCAGGCCGTACCCTCAACGGTGACTCAGTATGCTTCGGGGTTGGTGACTCGGAGTCGGAGATAGGTCCGCGCAGATGCCCTCCGAAACGCCCGCAGCCTTCCCATCTGTACCACTCCCGCCGCGCATCACGGTCTGAGCCAGCATCGCGTCTTGCTCTCCCAGCGAGCGACGCGGCACACAGGGCGACTCATAGCAGCCCTGCTTCAAGCCCAGCGCAATCGCCGATCAGGTTGTGACAAGAGCCTCGGGCAACTGCGAGCCCCTCAAGTAGTGGCACGCCCACGCCTGCAGGTCTTGAGACACTTCCTTGGCCGCCAGGGCATGGGCCACAAGCCGAGCCACAGGATCGTGGCATCGGTGTGGCATCGCTGACATCGCAAGTGTCAGAGCAGGGCGCTCAGCAGGGGGGTGGTCTTTGGTCAGGAGACGCGCCTTTCTACTCTCCGAATGATCGTCCGGAACAAAGTATCTTGCAACGTTTTGCGTGGCGGCTGCGTGGCTGTGATGATCTGCGATCTGCGATTCATCGCGATTTCATCATAATGTTGACTGCTGGGCGTCGTCAATGCGGGGGAGGGGCATTCGGCGTTTGAGACAGAACGGAAGGCGCGCGAGACGAAGGCGAGGAGGGGACAGCAGTCTGGTATGTGGGAAACGTAAAAGTTCTGTTCAAACTAATGGGTATCTAGAATGTCTTTGCGTAATTCTCAGTCCTGATACCATGCCCGAGCCAGTCTCGCTGGCCACTGCAATCCTTACTGCTACAGGGGTATCATGCCGTTGAATCATTCGTAATTCGCACCAAGTCGTAATGGCAATGACGGACCAGCGGCATTGCGTGGATGTTCGATGTCGTTATTGTGGCCTCCTGTTGGCTCACTCTCCTGTCAAGTACATGCAACTCATGCATTGATCATCCCTCCGTAGATCTAATTTGATTGCCTCCTTATGGCGTAAGGACCACTGCAATGGCCCGTGGGTGGAGAGCTGTTCCACTGCGGAGCGCGCTGCTCTCCGCGCGGTCTTGACCCATGGCGCCGAGCCAGCTCAGGCCCGCATAGTTCTTGCAGTGGCATGTTGTTGGTGGTGGTGGTGTTGTGCTAAGCCGGTGCCGGTGGGCAGGGTAGTCCAATGATCTTTAGCCTGTCGTTGTTGAAGTCGATGACGATGAGCGTCGATGCTCCTTGTGGGCCTCTCAGCGGTTCAGGCCGACCATGCCTGCACACCTTGTGCAGTACCACAGATTGAGTCCATAGGAAACCATGTTGCTCTTGCCGGTGACGAGGTCCAGAGACTGATGCCTCTGACATCTCGAGCACCGAGCCAACTCGGGCGGAGACACCATGCCGGAGCCAAGAGACTCGCTGGAGTCGTCGGACGAGCTGTCGTCGCTCGTGACGTGCAGCACGTTCTGCTGGATGGGAGACGGTCGAGGCCTGCTCGCTGTCTGGTTGCTGTAGGCTGCTGAGGTTTGGATTTGCATGAGGCGCGCCGACGAGCCTTGAGAGGCCGTCATCGAGGGTGATAGCGGTGGGCTGGCGTATGGCGAACGGAGGGCCAGCAGAGGGTTGATGGGGTCTGCGGTTGAGTGGTCCAGCGGGCTGAAGAGTGGTGACTGTAGCGGCGTCTCGTCCGAGAAGTGCGTGTAGTGCGTGTAAGGCGTAGTCGGCAGCGTGAAATAGCAGTTGAGGGCGGTCATTACGCCGGCTGCATAGCCAAGTGGTGCTGTCTGGGGTTGGGACGATGGTCGTCGGAAGAATGTTTCAGGTTTGGTTGGCAAGGAGGCTCGGCGGTAATGAGAGAAGGTAGGCCAGGGGTTTTGTACAGAAGCGGCTTCCTGGGCCGTCAGGCGGCGGCCGCCCGGAGCAGGAAGTAGTCATTCAGCGATAAGTCGCCCATGCAGAAAGCTTCCGGGAGAGGGACAGCATCGCATCGCGTCGAAGGGTACGCACTTTCGATCTGGCGATGGACCCGCCAGCTCGCGAGCCGTGCTCGGCCGTCGCCCAATCATCGCCCCGGCCGCGTGCAGACGCACAAAGCCGGCCGCGCTTTTCCACTCACCAGCCACACCGCGTTGCCAAGCCCGCCTGAGCATCTTTCGATTCGCGTTGTCGATGCGGAGATGCTCTAAGAAGCGGGCCAAGCGCTCTTCGTTCCATCAATGATGCACCTCGCACCCGCGCAGCAAGCAGTCGTTGTGCGCGACACACGGCAGCGTCTCACGAGCGTCTCTCGCGCGCTGCTTCTGCTGCTTGGATCCTGCCCGTCGTCTGCTGTCTGCGTCGTCCGGCCGCGCCCCAGCGGCGGAGATCGCATGCCCACAATTTCAATGGCGCTGTCGCACATTTACTGGTTGCCTGCGGCTGACAAGCCTGATCTTGGCGTCGCTATCCGCACATTGCAGAATGCCCAGATGCGACGCCTCACTCAGCTTCGCGGCCGAGGCGCCGGCCGACTCCTTACCGACTCATCACCGTCCATCGCGCCTTCTTTCGCGGCCTTTCCCGGGCCTCTCGGTGTAGCTTGTCTCGAGCCGCAAGCGCAATTTCGGGCCTGTTTCAGGCCGGATACCGGCCATTTGGTCAGAACCCTGCCAGCCGTTGGGCTTCCGCGGCCCGAATGAACTCAATTTCGCAGCTGAGTCTAGACCCGAAGGCACGCGCGGGCAACGACACCGACATGGACTCGAACTTCCCTTACCACCCAGAGGTAATTCAGGAGATACTGGGTTGCTCGTGGGTGAAGCACTGCTGAATGGGCGTGCGATCACCAGGAAGTCGAGGATCACTCAGTTCTTGCTGTCCACCGTCCCATCCCGATCGATTCTGCGCCCAGAGCCTTGTCCTCGAGCCTGGACCCAGCCGCTCTCTACAGGACTGCAAGCCTCGGATGACTTGCATGATCGACCGGACCCTGGTTGCCATAGAGCCGCCTCGTCCTTCTAGGCCTGCTCCTCAAATTCCAATACCTCAGGGCCAGACACAGGATCTCAGGGGCCGCACATTGGAGCCGCAGATGGAAGCCTCTGCTGCCAGGTCGTTGCTTATCGCGAGCCTGTGCGCCGGCCCACTTCCAGGCACCTAGGCATCGCTTTGCAAATGTACGCATGGTCTTGCAGGAGGGCTGCGATAACCGCGTCGAATAGCCCACAACAACAGCCTGTGCTCTGAAGCTCAGTGATCGAGACTGAACTCTAATGCAGACGTTTCCCAAATGACCGAGAGAATTGGGAGGCAGACATGCCGCCCTCCATCCCGAAGAAAGTGCTCTTGCATCGATCAAGCTCTCGATTGCCCTGTCACGCCCGGCTCGACTATACAAAATCGGCCCAGCCGGAATTCTGAGGAGACGTTTGGAAGTCTTGGCTGATAGATCCAGACCGCCAACTGTCACGATGCCAATCTTCGCGCAAGCCAGCCTGTTCTGGAACCCCTCTCTTGGTCGCACTGACGTGGCCGCCGAGAACGCGGCAAACCAACAATGTCCTGGTCTTCGCAGCCCAGTCCTTACAGCCAGCGCTGGGCTTTGTCCGACAGGTTTGGCGTTGGCTCCGAGTGCATCTTCTCCAATCTCCTCTCCCCTTCCTCCACGAATGCCTTCCAATGCGGCAGTCTCTTCTCCACGAAACTAATCAGGCCCTGCCGGCCGCCTTCTGCAAGGCGATGGGCCAGCTCGATGGCGTCCTCCACTGCAGCATTCGCGCCCTCGCTCCCGAGGATCGGTGCTCCGTGCGCGGCGTCGCCCAGAAACACCACAGGTTTCTTCTTGGCCATGTCGACCATTTGGGTTGACCACGATCCGTTGACTAGAACCGAGCGCATCAGCCAGTTGAGTAGTCGGTCTTGCTTCATCTTCTCAACATTGAAGACCTCGGCGAAAGGCCCTGGAATTGGTCGAGCGCTGCAATCTCGTCGAAGAGTGCGGACGGTGTTTCACGGGCACCAGATTTAGGCCTTCTGGGATCGAAGATAGGTCCGACGATTCTCCGGCTGGCCGAGAGAAAGTATATGTTACCTCCATCTCTTCTGGATCAAGACTGTCCAGAATAATTTGCAGCAGGACCTTGCCTCGTCGGTGAGCGAGCGTATTGTTTTGACTTGTCAAAAGAGATTCCCTGAAGCGGTCGAAGGATGCCGCATCGCCACCGTTACGGCGAAGTCTTCGTTTCCCTCGATACACGGCATACGGTAGCACCTTCAACTCACTGCCGAGTTCAAGGCAGTCTCTTAGAGCTGAGTGGACGCCGTCTGCCGCGACAACCACATCGGACGAGTATCTCTCTCCATTCTCGAATTCTAGATGTAGCTTGCCGGTCTCGTCTTTGACGTCAACAAGCTTGTGAGCGTACTTGACATCGAGGTCCATGTTCAGGAGCGCCTCGAAACGTTGCCTGTCAGCCGAATGTCTCCAGCGCTGCGCCTGTAGCTTGGCTCGGGACGACGGCCACATTCTCTCTGAAAACATCTGCTCTGCCGCCCAGATCCAGGGTTTCGAGTAGCGAAGCGCACGCTCTCGGTCGCAAGACGATGCCGTAACGGTGGCGCTTGGCGGCCCGCTTCAGCAGTCTCGCGTTCGAAAAGCGAGAACCGGATTCCGCGATGCCGTAGACATCGCGCGAGGGAAAGGCCGCTAATGCCTGCGCCGATTATCGCTACGTGCATCCTGCGTGACATGGTGTCGTCAGCGTGAAGAAGCGGATGTGGAGAACATGGGACGGAACCTCGGATGATGTGGGGTGCGGAGGAGGCGGATATTCGACTTCACCACACACCCTTCCTCTCCTGCGTCAGCAACATGAACTGATCAGGTATGCATAATCTGCGACTGACTGGGCTGTGGGACAATATCGCGACCAGATCGCTGGCAGCTGGAAATGCGTCAAATACGTCATCCACCCTCCCGAAGATGCCAAGGATGCGCGATCTACAAGCCTCATGGGGATCAGCCGCTGGGCAGACGGTCATCACCAGAGACGGCTTCCTCTCCGCCCATCTGGCCGTCCCCGATCAAATCCAGCAATGGCTCAAAACCAAAGACGCGGGTCATCAGCTAGGATCGACCGGAGTCACAGGCTACTGTGGTCACTTCGAGCTGTTCGAGGACGCGGAGGGCTTGTACTGGAAGACTAGAGTGTTGATTGCGACGGATCCAACGCGAATCGGGGGCGATCAAGTCAGGCGCGTGAAGTTGTCGGCGGAAGGCGGAAGCCGGTGATGACTTTGAGTCCCGTGCAGCCCTTTGCTCGCCCGGTATTCATGGTCCATTGAGGAAGTCACAACAAGCGCTAACACTAGGCAGGATGGCACCGAAGGCAAGGCTGTCCTCACTTGGGAGCGCTTTGACGAATGAGTTTGCTTGACACATATCCCATTCTGCCGGCGTTTGCGTTGATTTGCTACGTAGCATGCTATACGTGACCAGGCCCAGAAGGCCCACTGGCATATGATCCACTCTCAAAGGCCGCGAGCCAGGTCGCAGATCACGAAGAATCTCCATTGAACTCTCCCGCGACGCACTTGCTCACCAGCGGCACGTCAGTCCAGCTTCCGTCGCTGTTTTGCGTCGGAACCTCTGACAAGACATAGCTTGGGATCAAACTGCCCAGCAGCCCAACCAATCCAGCCGAGGTAAACATCGTTGTAGCTGTTGAGGGTCCGGAACTGCCCACAGAGGTTTGTAAGACAGGTGCTGTCGGTTTGGCCCTCCGCCGGTCTCGGTCAGCATGGCTTGGCGTTTGTTCGTTCTGAGCCAGTCACCTGCTACTCGTAGTTCCGAGGCGACGAAGTGGAACGCCATTGGCATACCTAGGCGACTGAACGCTGGAGAGTGAAGGGTCAGCAAAAGTTCGTTGGAAATTATAAGCGACCTTACAAGCAGAGTTGTTCGTCACGCAATTAGGATGCGTGCCTGAGTTGTCCGAGTCCAGGTACTGATGGACGTCAAAGATGATGTTATTCGTGTCGCCGCCGGGGTTTCGGACAGCAGAAAGAGCGGCAGCGGCCCCTGAGTCTAGGAGCTGAGCGCCTGAGCTGTAGTTTGAGCCAGGGATCAGGACAAGATTCGAGGTTGCACCGGCGTTCCGGATGGCGGTGACTGCAGCCTGGACAGTCGCAGCCCACGCCGGGATATTCAAATCATGCTTTGCAGCATTAGTTGGCGGAACCATCCACGTGAGCATGGGCTTATTTTCTCTCACCGGCTCATTCATGACTCCAAACGCAATCTTGGGGTTGTTCGCGTACTTGGCAGCTATAATATTCCGATCAGCCGACCTGGGTCTGCCGCCATGGGTGTCAACTAGCATTTTCCACTCACCGAGCTGGCCCCAGAACGTCGCGAACTGGGCGTTCGTCGGCGCTCCGACGCCCTGGCCGATGATCTTGCCGTTCCAACGAGCATAGTTGTGGATGTCGATTTCGCAGAGGGCCGCAACACTAACGCATGCTTGCACGAGCTTGTCGTAGATCGCCCAATTCGTCGGATCCAAAGACCCTCCGAGCACGCCGTTCACGAGGTATTGCCAGCTGACAGGCAACCTGAAGGCGTTCAAGCCGTCGTCGTAGACAAAGTGCTGCATTTGGCCTGCACCTTTGGAACCTGGCGGATACGCTGAGCTAGCTCCACACGTCCCGGACTGGAGAGCGAAGTTAGAATCTCGGACCACCCGTACAGAGCTGGCAGCTTACAATATCGCAGCCAAAATCGAAACCGCTGTTTCTCTCAGCTCAGTCAAGAGCGCTAGAGGAAGAGAGCGCACATACGCGATGTTCACACCCGCGTATTTGACTCGCTTGCCAGAAGCTGGCGGCCTGGTGTTCGTCGGGCGGGCGGACGAAGTCGTCGATGGAGCAGTCCCCGGCACGCATCCCGCGTACCTGGTCGACCCGATCAGCCGCATGCTCTTGTTGACGGAGGTGCCACCCCTACCACTCTCCCTGCGTGGAACAGTACTGGCCTGTAGGGCAAGCACTAGGACCAAGCCAGGTGTTACCTCCGCACTGGCCGTAGGACGTCTGCGTCTGAGCGTTGACTGTGCCGGAAATGGCCAGTGCCAGCATTGTGGTCTTCATCTTGTTCGTCGACCGTAGTTGTCGAACTTGAGGTGGGAGGAGGGTGGGGACGGAAGCTGGAGTAGAAGGGGACTGGGGTACACTTATTCCCCTCCGCAGCCTCTACATTACCAGGCTAGACACGCACTGCACGAACCAGTTCCCATTAGCACTACCACGACGAAGAGATTCTGCCAGCCCATGCCTAGGTCCCACATCGCCATGCGTGCAAGCTCTATGCGGCAGAAGGTACGCGGCCAAGCGATCGTCCATGGTTGGGCAAATGATTGCAACTCTCCGCGCCACACGCCCTTCCGAATTGCGGGCATTCAATCAAAGTTCATGTGAGTTGCTGCATCGCCGAAACAACTGGAGTTGTGCGAACCAGTCCATCTGCGGGAAGCGAGCCGAGAGGATTAGCCGAAACGGAACAAGGCCACCAGTTCCGTAACGGCTATATCGACAACACTGATTGCAGACCGTCATGTAAATCGTAGTTGTACATGACAAGCAGATCCATCCTGCGAAGGGAGACATCGCAACGCCGATCTACCCTACCCTCACTGCCGCTGCTCGCATGCTTGGAGAGTATTGTGAGTTAGTGAAATCGCTGTTAGCCCTCCGCAGTGTAGACGTTGAACGAGCCAGGCGGCGCATATGAATATCCTGACCCGAACAAAATGTACCGCCCGTCGACAGCGGCGCCGCCAAACTGCGTCTGCTCTGTCTTGACCTCTGCCACCAATGCACAATTGGCTTTGTCGAGGAAGACGATATTGCTTGCATATCCGGGAGCAGGCACGAAATCGAAGTCACCAGACCGTCCGACAATGACTAGATCATTCGTGACAGATGGTGGGGCGTAGGAGGTCCCATTCTGCGGGACAGGAACTTCCCAGACTATGCCTCCAGTCTGCAGATCAACGGCGCCGTAAGCTGCGTTGGATACGTTCACATGGTCTGACAGCACGATGCATGTAGCATAGTTCGGGTTGAGGACGGTAAAGTAGGCCCCGCTGAAGTCGACCGCGATGCCCCATACAAGCACGCCGCTGGACGTCAGATCAGGCCCCACGACCGTAGCGCTTTCGATGTTTCCGCTGATGGCGTCGAAGATCCAGAGAATGCCGTTCTTCTGCCCTATGACCACCACATCCTTTCCGGAGGGGGTGGAAGCTTGGCTGGCAGGCACGAAGCTAGGCGCCATTCCAAAGTCGCCATCAGGACCAGGATTTGGAGGACAGTTGGCTCGCCCATGTTGTGGGTCGCCTACGACCAAGCCGCAAGCTAAGTTCCAGGAGTCCAACGGACTGACGCGCTGGATCCAATTAATCTGGCCGGTCCTGATGTCGTAGGCGATGACCGAGTCCTGACGAACGGTCTGAGGGTAGCAGGACGTCTCGTTGTTGTTTCCCGTTATTTGATGCACGCTTCAACGGCCTCTGGTGCCTTGTAGACGTTTCCAGTACCTCTGGATGGGTTAGCGAAGAGAGAAACCCCATTCTGAATGTGGTTTACATGCCGATAAAGCCCATACAGCGGCTCTAGCCCACCCGCTTGGTATGTCCGGGCCGGGAAGCATCGATGAGTTCCAGACAATGTCAAAGTGTTTTGACCGTTGATCATAGCGCAGAGCGGCAAAATTACCGGCGAAGCTGCAGCATGGGTAAGACTGGTCGTGCATGTTGTCAGTAGAACAGCATCCGGATCAGGCAAGTCGTATACCGTATAATTTGCCGCAGCCTACTCTTCACTGGCGGCGCCAACGAAAAGCTTGCCGTTGTAGTAGGTCGGGCTCATGGTGATGATAGCCAGCGGATGCGGATTGATCTGTTTGCTAGCCAGTATTCGTCGCTTCCGAGATCAAGGGCCAGGACGAGCGCGTGACGTTGCGTTCTGATGAACAAGATGTCCCCGGCAATCTGCGGACTTGTTCTTGACGCGGCCGCTGTGACGAGGGCGGTCCAGTTGGAAGGAGTGGCGTATGAGTTGAGATAGTGCGTGAGATTGGTCTGCCACTCCACTTCGCACGCTTTGTAATCGTAGGCGGTCATCAAACCGTCCCACGACGGGAAGTAGGCGATGCCGTCTTGCAGGGTGGGCGTAGCACTACCCCACCAGTGAAGTTGAGTCGGCAATGGAGCGTGAGGGTCTTCACTGAGGTTGAGTCGATAGCGCTCTGTTTGGCCCAGCGGTTGTTGTAGATGTCGCCGCCCCATCCCGTCCACGACGATGTCTTCCGGCCACGGTCATGCTCACAGGTAGCTATAAGGATGAGCCCGGCAATCGTTGCCGCCGGAGTGATCTTCATTGTCACTGCTCAGATTGACGCTCTGGAACTTGCAAATCAATAAGGCGTACACCAGCCCAAACCACACTGCTAAGACGTGTCGTCTTTTTGTGACGCAGAAAGGAGCGACGAGGTGCAGCACACTGTCCGCAAGTTCGTGACGCTCGGCTATCGCCATACGACCAATGGCAGTTCGGTGTAGCATCATGATCTACTCCAAACGATCAAGCTTTTGGATCAAAGCAAAGCCAGGCGATGCCATGTAGCGGCTTAAGGCAGCAAAGGATGCCGCCAGGGCTCCTTCCCAGCACGTGGCTGCATCATGTGCTCCATGGCAGCCGAGAGGTCAATGATCCAGCAGACTACCAGCCGGATTTACAGCAAAATGGTGCAGGAGGGGTTTCAACCAGTTGGAAGACGATGTTGGATGCCAGGGACAGCTGCAGCAGTAGCCAGAGGCGCAGTGGCACGTCTCGCAGGCATATCACTGGTACCTCGCCGCAGGATCCGGGGCTCACGAATCTGGAGGCGGGGTGCTTTGGGCAGCGTCCTCGTATCACAAGTGCTGACTGGTAGTCGAGAAGCCATCTTGAGGCCATTCGCAGGGGGCATCTGCTTGGAGCACAGAGTGCCTTGGGTCGTGAGGAGAGTTGTGACAGACAGCCATTGTGTTGATCAGGGGAAGAAAGGCGCTCTGAGAAGAGTTGCTGTTGGGGAGTCGGCGGTCTCGCGAGTCAAAGGTCTTGGCGCCACGCTTTGCCCGTCGTCCAACCTTCGTCCTACAGTAATGCCGCAGTCTCCGGACTACACCACCGCTCTGGACACCGGAAATTGCTCGATGGTGACCGCACCATAGCTACATCAACGATTCTCGCAAGAAACACCATCGTGACACGAACATGGCCCCGCATCTCATCGCATCGCCTCACGCCCAAGTGTATACACCACGCACACATCGCCGGGCTTACAACATGCCCTCAACTCGCCTTCCCGTCCAAACTCTTCTTCTCCCCACTTCCAGCACTCTTCGCGCTCCCCGCCCTCCCCCTTCCGCCCTCCAACGACTTTCGCATATCCACCAACAACCCGTCCCCACCAAGCTTCCCAAGCTTATCAGCCATCGCCGTGTTCTCCCGCTGCAATTCCTCGATCCGCTCGAGCAATAACTCATTCTCCTTCCTCGAGTGGTCAAGCTGACCCCTCAGCTCGTCCCGCTCCCGACTAACGAACGATAGCTTCTGCTTCTCCTCCTGCTTCCGTCTCCTCGTCTCAGCTCTCTCCCTCTCCTTCCTCTCCTTCTCCTCGAGCTTCTTGAGTTCCTTTTGGTGCTTCTCCTCCGCCTTCGAGCTCTCTCTTGTGTTTCTCCGCGGCTTTCTCCTCGCCCGCAGCCTCTTTCTCCTTGAGCTTGGTATCTTCGCTTCTCCTCCGCGCGCTTCTTGGCCAGCTTCCGATCTAGCTTTCGCGCTCTCGGATGAGTTTCTGCAGCTCCTTGTCATGCTTCGAGGAAGCCGATCCAGGCCTTGCGGGCACCGTGCTATTCACAAGCGACTCCGACGACGCGACTGAGGGCGCATTTTGGTCCGCGAAATCCGTGGGCTGCTGATCCGTGTGCGCAGCACCTTCGGCGATGGAAGCTCTGCGCCTGGAATTCGCTGAGCACCAGGAGGCGGAAGAGCTGGTGTCGGATGCGTCGTCCTCGTCCTCCGAGGTGTCTGCACCGTTGATCGGTGGGTGGGCGGGATGGATGTAATCATGGATCGTCGCAGGACACGGCGGGGGGGTGCGTAGGCTTCGAGAGTACTGGCGATGGAATCGACGATGCCTCCTTCTTCTGCTTGGACTGGTTCTGACGCCGAGCGAGCTAGCGGCCGTGGCTCTTTCTCCGGACGCCCGTTGGCCATCTCAGCGCCCTCAGGGACGGTCTCCGCTCGCTTCGGCGGCGCGGCTACTTCATCTTGACGCTGCTCCGGCTCCTCCTCTTGGTAGTTCGTCGATCTTGCAAGCCCAGTCCAAGAACTTCGTTACATCGCCTAACATGGCATCTGGCGTACCGCGGTCAACCAAGAACCGCGGGATCCCGCTCCAGGATCGGATCTCGTGATCATGATCCATTCCACGGGGTTCAACTCCGGATCAGCCGGATCGTCTTCGCGAGCATCGTCCGGTGCTTTGCCCAAATCCCTCTGCTCGCCCTTGGCGTCCGGACCGCGCGACTCAGCAAAGCCCACCGTGGCACCTCGACTTCTTCCGTGCTCGCCTGATT
Organism: Acidiella bohemica; assembly: GCA_019670975.1. Lineage (NCBI taxonomy): Eukaryota > Fungi > Ascomycota > Dothideomycetes > Mycosphaerellales > Teratosphaeriaceae > Acidiella > Acidiella bohemica. Next base: position 482,097 of record JAGUCJ010000010.1, read on the forward strand.
TCCGGTCCTGGCCCAGAAGATCAGACGTAGATTTCGAAGCGCCGTGTCGACGGTTGCAAAGGGACTTCCCGGATCAACTCCACGCTCTCATACTGGCCCCTCACGAACCCCGACCTTTCGGGCGCTCCCTCGTGCGTCGTCGGTCTAGACACGATCATATAACTCCGCGGCACATGCTTCTTCCCTCCGCCCTCTGCATCCTCCACCCACTCTTCTCGCTCAAGCCCTCCTCCGTCGTCATGACCACCTGCAAGAACTCCCTCGGCGTCACCGGCTTCGGCTGCCCGCTCAACTGATACACCTCAAACTTCCCAGCCCCTCCACCACCTTCTCCTCCAGCCTCACCTCCGCCGCCAGACCCCGCAACCGCTCCGGCCCCCGGCCCGCCTTTGACGCCAGCGAATGCGGGAACTCGCGCTTCATCGCCCGACAGAACCTTTCGAAGCCCAGCCCCTCGTGCACGCTCCGCCTCGCAAACCAAGCCCCATGCCGGTCCTTCCCCGCCATCTTGTAGAGCGCGACGCCGTGCGGGTTCTGCGCCGCGGCGAATTTCATCGGTTTCCCCCACGCACTCCGCAGTTCTTCGTGCTCGGGGGCGACGCTCAAGGGTTGCCACGGACGAGACGTGCATCTCCTTTGCGGAGCGGGCGCGGTTGGGCGTGTGTGGTGCGGAGTGGCGGTGGAGAAGGGCGCGGTGGCGTGCGGGGGCGGCGGGACGGAGTGGTGATGAGTTCGCCGGCGGCGAAGTGGGTGCGCATGAAGGCCGGGAGTTCGTCGAGGGGGATATCGGGTGAGGGGAGCGGGGAGAGGTTGGTGAGGGCGGCGTGGAGTTCGGCCATGTTTGTGGTGGTTGGTGGTGGTGGCGGCGTTGTGCACGGGGTCGATGGGATGGGCGCCAGTGCCGGTCGTTCAATGGCGGGGGAAGAAGAGCAGCGGGCGGACCGCTACGCACATGTCAATGTCACTGCTGCACTCTTCCGGCATCCCACGCTATCCGAGTCCTCTGTCCACAGCTAGTCCCACCGGCATGCTCTACGATTCCGTCAGCCTCCGGCCGGCAGTGGAGGCACGATCTGCACTCGGCTCTATCCCGCCGAGGACGGGGCGCGACATGCGGCAACGGCGGCGGCGGCGGCGGCGGCGGCGTGCAAGGCTGTCTAGCATAAGAGCTCGTCATACAGATCGCAGCACGCCTCGTTCCTGATCACCCAAAGCTTGTTCTCGCCCCACCGACGTCACGATGCGGGGGGGAAGGAACGCTCGGGTCGGACACATGAGGAAAGTGCGGGGATCGCGCCCGCGGAGAGACGAGGTGACGGGGGACGGAGGCGCTTTCCGGCGTAGAATGTCGAGTCAGACAAGCACGGATCAGGGCAAGTCACCGGACGGCTTGGTCGGCCGCTGAGCCATTGGCATTGATGCAATCGGACATTCAAGCATGTACTTGGAGCTAGCCTGGCGAGGGCCGCGGCAACGGTAGCAGCCTCGCTGCACCGTCTGTGGCTGGTCGTGTCCATCTCGCGAACACCGGCGGCGAAGTGCCTCGGGTGCTTGGCTCGCTCGTCCGGTGCCCGTGTCGTGCGGGCGGCACCGGCTCGAGGACGGAGCAGCTGACGCCGGCTTGGAGAGCGCGCCCAGATGCCAGACAGATCTTGCGTTCGTGACTACCCAGTCCGAAGCACCAGCGACGGAATCCGTGCTGGCAGGGCAGGTGGCAAACCCTTGTCGGAAGCCGCGAGTTGCCGCGCACTCCGGCGTACATGTTCGACTTGCACGTCTCCTCTCGGGACGTGATGTTCGATCATTGCAGGCACTCGCCACATCCAAACGCCAAACGCCAGCCTCGCCATGCGGAAAAACGTCTCGGGTATCATTACAAACACCACCCGGCCTCACCACCAGCTCAAGCATCCACATCCATCTCCTCCACCTCGCCCGTCCTCAACAGCCTCTGCTTCCTCTCGCCTTGAGCGAGCTCTTCTCCTCCAGCTCCTCCTCCAGCTCCTCGTCCATCGTCTCTTCCTGCGCCGCGCCTTCGAGCACATCCTCCACCCGATCCCGGTACTCTTTGGGCAACAAGTGCTGGTTCTCCGCCACCCAACTTCCGATCGGCCTCCAGCTGCCGCTCCTTGTTCCCCTTGACCCTCTCCTTGTAGAACTGCCTCTCCCGCCTCGCCGGATTTCACTGACCCTCTGCATCGCCTGCAGAGTCTTGGCCACGAGTTCGCGGTTGTAGCGCACGGGGACGTTGCGGCGTTGGGCGAATTGCAGCGTGGAGTCGACGGTCATTTCTTTGCCGTGGGCGCGGCGGAAGGCTTTGGTCCAGGCGAGTTTGCGGGGGTTGCGCTTCATTTTGAAACTGGGAGGGGCATGTCAGCACAGTGGAGTCCCAAGGCAGTGGCGGGGTGGGGGCGTGGACGTCGCGGCCGGAAGGTGTGGACGGGCGGGAGGCGGACGCGGGCACGTACGTTCTTGTGGCATTTGCTCTTGCAGAAGCGGAAGACCTTGGCATCGTGCGCACGAACTGGATGCCCTTGGACGGGTAGACGGGCGAGGAGCAGAAGTAGCACGTTCGATCCTGCATGGTCCGCGGTCAGCATGACTCCGGCGTGCGAGGACGCGGCACCTGACGCGCATACCTCATCTTGCCTGCTGTTGCGGCGACTGCGCGCGCCGTCCGTATGCGGTCGAGAGAAAGCCGTTGCGGCGCGACGAGATGGCGCTTGACAAGATGCAGCGCCTGCCAGGAAGAATTCACCCGCCGCCCGCGCTGCGGCTTCTGGAAATCTTGGCGCGCACGGTCCACCATGGATCGATCCGGGGGGGGGCCGACCCGGGGTTACAGCACAGTAAGTCCGCGCGGGCACGGCCGAGCCCCAGGCATTGCGAGAGCGGCGGACGTCGCAGGGCAAAGAGGAGCCGAGGCCGGCAGACGGCTGGATCCGGGGCCCGCGGTCCAGCAGCGGCATCTCCTGGGCGGCCGCCATTGGCAGCAGCGGTGACGAGCCCGTTTCACCCACGCGGGTTGTCCGGCGGAGCGGAATTACCGATCCTCCGTCCTGCCAGTGCTGATGCGGGCTGGCGCGGAGTGCGCGGAACGGTGAGTCGCCTCGTCTGCCCGGGAGGCAGATAAGGCAGAAATGGATGCTGGTGGAGGGATGGCGGTGCGCGGAGGCAAGTCACTACCGGATGTCACCCCTCCGACGTCCGTCTTTTGCAGTCGCACCCTTGTTCCACGCCTTCACGCCTTCGGCCCTCTCTGTACATTCGTGCGAGGCGGTACCTTCGCCCCCCCCCCCCCCCCCCCCCCCCCCCCCCCCCCCCCCCCCCCCCCCCCCCCCCCCCCCCCCCCCCCCCCCCCCCCCCCCCCCCCACCCCCCCCCGCCCCCCTTCCGCCCTCCGCGGTCTACGCCGATCCCCGCCTCCACTTCCCCCGCGGACGTTCGGCAATCAGCATGGACGAGACCGCACCCCTCCTCCCTTCATCCCCCCGCCATCCACCCCGATAACGAGTCCCACGACCCCTCGGATCCTCAGTCCTGGCCACAATGGTACAAGTGGTCCCTCACCGCCCTCCTGGCCTTCATCTCCTTCACCGTCACCTTCACCTGCATCTCCCTCGTCCCCATCGCCAACCATATCGTCGCGGACCTGGACTCGCGCAACCCCCCGAGACTGGACGGAAATACCGGTTCCACGTCCTCGAGCGGAGTCCTCCTCGTGACAATCTGGGAGCTCGGAGAAGCGGCCGGGCCCCTCTTGATCGCGCCGCTGAGCGAGATCTATGGCCGGGCCATGGTGTTCAATGTGACGAACGTGCTGTTCATCCTCACCACGGCCCTGGGCGCGGTGAGTGACAGCACGGGACTCTTGATTTTGCGCGGTTCTTGACGGGCACGGCGGTGGCGAGCAACGTCCTCAATCCTGCGGTCATCGGAGACATCTTCCCTCCGAGCCAGAGAGGGACGGCGATGAGCATGGTGATGCTCACACCGCTCGTCGGCGGAGCTGTGGGCCCGGCGGTTGCGGGGGCCATCGCGCAGGAAGCCGGATGGAGGAGAGTGCTGTGGATGAGCGTGGGGCTGGCGACGGCGGCCGAGGTCTTGTTCATGCTTGGGTTCCGCGAGACGTACAGCGGCGCCCTCTCAAAAAGAAGGCTAGAGCAGGATTGGACATGAAATCAGCAGAGCTCGAGGCGGTGAACGAAGGGAAGAGCTTGGTGTGGGAAGGCATCAAGAGACCGGTCACGATCTTCTGCTCCAGCTTCATCTTGCAGATCTTGAGTCTGTACGGCAGCGTGGTGTTCAGCTTCTTCTACGTCGTCTCGACCACACTCCCCGGGATCTGGAGGAAGAGTACGGATGGGCGCCCGCGATGGTCGGCTCATCCTTCCTCAGCTTCAGTGAGCACCGCCGGACCCCTCCCCGTGCCAGACCTCTGCTGATCACAACCGTGCAGGCCTCGGCTCCCTCCTCGCCATCATCACCCTCAACCTCTTCCTCGACCGCCTCTACGCTTCCCTCCAGCGCCGCCACCAAACCTCGCATCCCGACCGGATGCCCACGGAAACTCCCGAATACCGCCTCCCGCTCGTCCTGCTCGGCGCGACCCTGCTCCCGCTCTCCGTGAGCCTGTACGGCTGCTCCGCCTCCCTGCACCTCCCCGCCCCCTACCTGCTCACCTCGGTCGTCTTCCTCGGCTTCTCCGTGATCCTGGCCGTGGTGCCCGTGACGAGCTACGTGGTCGACGCCTTTGGCGCGTTCAGCGCGAGCGCGTTGACGGCCGTGCTCATCACGCGATGCCTGATGGGCACCTTCCTGCCGCTCGCCGCCGGCCCGCTCGAGGCCTCGCTCGGATACGGGTGGGGAATGCTCGTGCTTGCCGGCTTGGCCGCGATACTCGCGCCGATCCCGGCGGTGGTCATGAGGTGGGGTGGGAGGTGGCGGGAGCGGTGTCTGTTTACTATTGCGACGTAAGAAACCGGAAAGCGGCGGGTTGAGATGGGAGGTAGATGGCCGGGGAGCAGAGGATGGCAGGGTTGGATAGATGGTGTGGGGAGATCTGTCACGAGCATGCGGGATCTGGATGCATTGGCCTTGGGTGCATTGGCCTCGGCGCGCGTGGCGTTCAGGAAGGGCCGGTCGGATGTTTTGACGGGAGCGTATTACTTGTGGTAAACGATGATAGAAGGCGGCGAACTGGCGTGCGCTGTTGACTGGTTTGCTTCGGTGACCAGCCTGTGGGATCTGGCATGCAAGAGCAGGAGGCCTTACACGGACATAGAGGCTTGCGTCTGCCTTCAGCGAGCGTCTTTTGTAGACCGCTTAGAGATATACCTATAGATTCCCGGATGGCCGTAAAGCCATTCGCTTGACCTCCGCGCCACGACCACAGCGGGGACATCTTCGATGTCGTCGGAGAAGCCTCGATTCGGTTGCGCTTTGAGCTAGCCAAGTCGCACCGCGACCGCATGGACGTTGCTCCGGGAAGACAGCGGTCTGGACGCAGCCGATCAATCGTGACTTCCGACTCTGATCCCCTCGACGTCCCGTCATTCCGTCACCGACATGCTGTGCGGTGCAATGCATGCACGAATCTCGCTGCAGAGCTTCAGCCGTCACGGATAGGGACGCATATGTCTCAACCGGACAGCTCTACACGACAACTGAAAGCACGGGGAGCTTTCTAAGTTACGGCAGCGTGCGCCCCTCTCATCCCTCGCGAGTGATTCGAGGATCGGGCAGGGCGTTGCTGCTCTGCTTGCTCTTCCCATCCGGAATAGGGAGAAGAGGACCCGGGCGAGTCTGGGGTAGGATGGGAATGACTTCTGCTCTCGGTCCAGCTTCCAAGTCACACAAGGCGGAGCTCTTGCAGGCAGATGCAAAGGGTTGGGGGACGACTGATAGCGATTGGGAGATCGACCGCAGCCAGATGATGGAAAATGGGTGGCGGACTGTCAGGAGGGATGGAAAAGGGCGATGTGAGGCCATGTTTGGGTTGACTGGGACACACATGGACGAGGGCCTGGGCGGTGATTATGCAAGCAGGGCTGCTGACGATCGGAGGTGTGGGCTTGGCGAAGGGGGTGATGTCGAGGATGCGTAAGGCATGCGGTGGAGGATGTGCGGTTCCAGCCCATGCAGATGCCGTCTTCGAAGGAGGCCGTGGTCGGGATTGGTGGCAGAATGGAAAAGTGTAGATGATACAATGTCTCGCCTCCTCGGGATGAACAACGGCAGTGGACTCCCGAAAATGCTGCGCATGCTGATGCGAATCCCACCGCCAACGCCGTCGCTAAAGCCCGACCCTCGTTCCCCGTATCTATACAAGCGGCCTTCCCGTGTGTTCTCGCGTCTTCCTCATGGAGCGCCCTTCTCCAAGAACTCCTTCGCCTCATTGATCTTCGTCGCTAGATACGGACTCCCTCCGCGATCCGGGTGGTTGAGCAGCATCAGTTGCCGGTGCTTCTTCCGGATCATCTCCCGCGTTGCACGGTCGCTATCAACACCCACCGGTCAGCGCATGCTCCCGTCCATCCAGGTTCCGTCCCGTCGCTCTGACGGCTCTACTTTCAGTGGTAGGCGGCTTACGGTGTCTCCAGTATGAGCGACGCTTCTCGCTTATTCATCGTCTTCTCGAATCCGCCCTTGTAGAACGCTTTGCCAAGAGCGTTGGTGCCGGCGCGCGAGCGGCGGAGGGCTACGAGGCCGGCTCGACCCTGTGGAAGCAACGTCAGTAGTCGGTCTAGGCGCGCTCGTGGATGACGAGCGTGCGCTTGTTGGAAGGAGGCGGCTTACAAAGAAGGCTGCGGCGGCCACGCCTACGCCCACTGCTAACACCGTCGCCATGTGTATAGGGTGTTGGGATGTTCGGCGGGAGATGCGATATGCCGTGTGATGCGAAGAGATGTTCGTCTGCTGATGCGGGCAGTCTCGGGGATGTCGAGGTCGAAGATTCTGTGCACGGGCCTTTGGATTTTGCGAGCCGACGGGAATTCAGCTCAGCCTTGCAGACAAGGCTGTGCTCGACTCTTCAGATCAGCAACGATTCATTCGGCCTGAACAGTGCGGCTTTCAACTCTATCTCGTCGAGTTTTCGGATGCCTTGAGCAGACCTGTGGGCGAAGTGTTTGCAGTTCAGCTTCTGCAAATTAGCGAGGATGCGGCCGTGATCTCGCGGTTGTGAACACGAGTATGACTGTGTACAAGATGCAAGCTAGAGGCAAGCGAAAACGTCAGTCTTGGAACCACTCAGGACCCCCGCCGGGCCACGTCTCTATCCCTGTGTCGCGCACCATGCACGACTGTCGCTCTGTGCCTGCTTCTACGCCCTGGCGCCAAGTGTGCTTCTACGCCCTGGCTTGTCTTGCCAACAAGGGCGAGTCTGGGCCACCGTCCGGTATGTTGTCTAGGCGATTGTCGCCGCCAAGGTCTTGGACGCTCAGTGCAAGCATATAGACCACCGGAAGCGGTCTCTTGAAACACAGTGTGAACCCTGTGATGGGCGAAGAGTGATCAAGGGAACGAAGGTCAGCGGACGAAACTGATGGGCGGCCGCATCACGCCGCGCCCTGCTTGGGGGCCCGTACCCCGTCGTGCCTGATCTCCGCCCACGTCGACATGAAGTGTCTCTGCACGGGCGTCGCAGGATCACGGCCCGCCTTGCAAGATGCGATGCATGGATGAGCCATGCTTGCATTCCCATCAGATGGCTCTCAGCTACGTCTACTCCTTCGGGCGACTTGTCTGATCGATAAGATAAATACTCGGAGACGTCGCTGAAGATGACGATGCGCGCCGAGTCAGTCAGCGCGAGGTGTCGAGTCATGCAATCCTTGTCCAGCCTGCATACAGTTCTCGTGCCCGCCCTCCGACGTCTGTCAGCTCTGAGCACCGTCGCTGCGTCTTCCACCCAAACACACCACACACCACACATCACGCATCACTCATCACCCCCCGCGACGATGTTCGCCAAACTCCGCGACCTGCTGGTCTCGTGCCTGGCCTAGAATGTCGGCGCCAGCAACCACCGCACAATGACCAAGACGCACCTCCCGGCGCACATGGACTCGGTCCGCCAGAAGCTGCGCCCCAAACACCAGCTGCTGATCCTCAAATGCTACCCGCGCCTGCCCAAGAACAGCACCGCCGACGTCCGGCCCAACGGGTCCGAGCTCAGCTACCTGCTCTTCTACGCCGGCACGCGTAACAGCAAGCTGCACAAGGTCGGCGCCTTCCTCGAGAAGAAGACGGCCCGCGATGTCTCCGGCCAGCAGTCTGTGCGAGTGCACGTGACGCTGCAGATCCTGACCGCGCTGCTGGAGAACAAGCAGGTGGGCGAGTCGACGGGCTTTGCGCTGATGCGCCCTATGTCCTGCGCATCGTCGGGGGCGTGCTGCAGAACACAGGCGACATCAGCTTGATCGAGGCGACGCAGAAGACGTGGGCGGTGTTTTGCAAGGATCAGGACCAGGCGCTGTTGGCGGCGGATCACGAGTATCGCGGACTGTACGAGAAGGTGGTGGGACAGTACGCCGAGTTCGCCCACAAAGCCGGTGCCAAGAAGCTCGGCAAGAGTACTGTCCCAGTGGCTAACCACGATGCCATCCGGCTCCGCGAGACGGGCCTGCAAGCCCTGCGAAGCGTCATCAAGAGCAATGTGCTGGCGTACGAGAGCGGGAGGCTGTCGCTCAACCTCAGCATACCCGCCGTACTCAGCAACGTGCGTGGCAACGATGCCGCGTACCTCGACCGGCTGCTGCTCGCCATCAAGGCCAGGGACGAGAAGAAAGAACGGGACGAAGCCATGAATCGTAGGCAGAGCATGGCCACCCTCCGGACCTCAGACAACTCTGCCGAGATTGACCCGCGCTCAGCCGAGGGCTCCGTGCAGGACGCAGACGCGATCGCAGAAGAAAGCGTGGCGCTGTTGGCACTCGACGCACTCAAAGAAGTGTATGCATCAGACAACCGCTCTCAGATCCGCTCCGCCACAACGGCGCTGCTGAATTATCTGAGCAGCCTTCAAAACTACCGCCGCCCACAGACCGACGAGGGAAAATCAATCCCCTCGATCGACAGCTGGGCAGTCAGACTCTTCCTACTATGCACGGCTTGGACGCCAGTGCAAGAACGCTTTATCCTGCTGGTCACCGCAGTCGATAGACTCAGTTTCCTACCACTCAAAGAGCGCGAGGTGCGTCAGCACCAGCTCCACATTGCTCTCATCGACGAGATCCTCCGCTCCGACCTCAATCTCATCGGCCTGTCGGTCATGGACGTACTGCTTGGTCTCATACAGCACACCTTGCGGGTCTTGCAAGCGTTACCGCAACCAGACACCGCATCTCCCATACCATCTTCAAGTGGTGAGGAGCTGCGGCCGGGTACTTCGGCCACAGCCGCCCCACTCAGCGATCTGAGTCCAGACTCTCGCATCCAGCTCATTAACGCCTACGGTCTTGCATCGCCAGCTTGGCCACACACATCTACTACACGGACCAAGTCGCTGACATGGTTTCCGCCATCCTGCTTCGACTGAAGCCAAATCCATCGTCAGCGGGTCAGCAGAACCCGACCGCTACGGCGCAGGCGATAGAAGAGCCCAGATCGGCGATCAACGAACTAGCATCGAATGCCAGCCCCCCGAGCCGCGGCCGGTCAAATCATACCAACGGCTTCTTCAGCTTCGCCGACGCGCGCAAAGTGGCAATGGAACTCGTGAGAGACATTTTTGAGGTCGCGAACTCCGCTCAAGCGAAGGAAGCCGGCGGCCTTGCAGACGCCCGCAGTCGCTTGCCCCTGCGCATCTGGGAAGGCACACAGTGGCTCCTCCGCGACCCATCGCCCGACGTCCGCATAGCCTACATGTCCGCTCTCGAGACCTGGCTCGAGCTCGAGACAACCAAACGCGATTTCCGCCTCGACAATCCCAAGCCCGCCTCCCGCAAACGTGCGAACACCAATCATGAGTTCGCCCGTCGCGCCGCAAGCAATGCCTCCGCGACGAAGGACCGTCTTCGCAGAAGTGAGGCCGGCAAGAAGCCAGAACTACAAGCATTCTTCCACCTCTTCCATCTCGCTAACTTCGAGAGCGCGCTGCAATTTGCAGCAAAGTCGCACGTCGAACTCAGAATTCAGCTGCGCATGCTTTGGCAATTCGTCAAGAAAATGGGCCTCAACGCCATGGAGAGCGGGTTGCCCATGGTCTTTGCTCTGCAGGAGGAAATCGCCAGAATCGAGGGCCCCCTTGCAAAAGTGCGGATCGGAACGCTCGTACATGGATATTTGTGGGCGGTTATCGAGGTCTTCGGGTGCCAGGACGAGATTGTTGGGAAGGACATCCTGGCGGAGATTGCGAGGAGGAAAGGGCATGGACTTTGGGTGCGGCAAATCCCTAATCCCCGAGCGATCCTTTCGAGGAGCAGGGGCTTAACGATGATGGGTGGGTCCCCTGAGCCGGACTTCAAGTCCCGAGGGGAGGAGCTGGAGGCAATGCGGAAGGAAGAACTGAAGGCCTTCGATCGGCGCGCAGAGCTGGTCGATTCCGTCCTGGACCATTACCAAAAAATGACCGTCGCCAGTCCGGCCCCTCCCAGCGCACCAAGCAGTCCAGGCCGCAAGTTCTCCATCCCAGCTACCACTGCTGCTCCTGCGCATGGCACACTAGAACGCGCAGGCAACTCCTACCTCACCGCCAAACCTGCCCCGGACCCGCAGACCCTCTCCAAAGCCAGAGAAGCCCTCTTGGCGACTTGGACCCGCGAATCCTGCCTCGCACACGTTGCGGCCTGCGCTCCGCGCAGCGTTAGTCTGAGCGACAGCCGCAGTTCTCCTACGCACGCGCTCGCCGCCGCGCAAGCCGCAGGCGACAGGTGCGACATCATGGCTACCTTCAGATCGCCAACGAGCCGTCTGGCGGGGTCTTGCGGGGTATGTCCCCGCGTCCGCTGTCGGGTAGTCAGGCGAGACAGCATCTGAGGACGTTGGAAGCGATGGAAAATGAGCGGTTCCGGGACCGTAACGCCGAGAGGACCCGAGAGCTGGGAGGAGGAGAGGAGCTCGAACGCATCAGGGCGCCGATGAGGGTCGAGGAGTTGAAGCGCGTGCTGGCTAATGGGGTCTTGGGGGCTTTGGGGGGTGGAGCGGGTGCGAAAGGGATGCCGGCGATCTCACGGGACAGGGGTTGGAGGGGGTGAAGGAGGATGCGATTAGTGAGAGTATGGTTACGCCGATGAGGATTTGGAGAGGAAGGGTATGCCGCTGCCGCTCCCGAGAATGGGGATGGTGTGGTTCCGACCACCAATGACGAGGCTGAGCTCCGGCGAAGAAGCAGGATTTCGGCATGGGCGTCGGGGTTAAGGGAGGTCTGACGACGATATCTCCATCCTGTTGGAGGGGATTCAGGTGCATGACAGGGTGCCGGGAGTATGGGGAACAGGTTCGGGACGGGTTTGCCGCCGTACTAGGGGGAATTGGCGGCTTGGAAGGAAACCGATACGGTGACACCACGGGTGTGATGATAGGCGGCGGTATGAAGTTCGACCATGGCCCTTTACAGTGCCACGGAAGGAGTGCGTAATGCGCCTGAGCTGATTGGAAGCACCCTTGTGGTTCGGCAAGGCGCGACGGCGCGCGTGTGTGCGTTTGCGCGGGGATGAAAGTAGCTCGTGCTCCTGAGCAGTACGGCGGTGGCGTGTAGCCGTATCCGCGGCAAAGACCCATGCTGCCGACCTCGGGGCTTGACTGTTGGTCTCCCCACATTGTTGGAAGTTCCGTTCTGTACTTTCTCCCTGACAGGGCATGATGCTCTGAGCTGCATGGCGGGGACACGAGGCGGCTCGATATGCCTCGGAGAGCGACCCGAACACCCTCGTCACGACAATTTTGAGTCGCGTTTGATATCGCGAACGGGGCGCATCATCACCGCTGTCCGCGGTGCGTTGCACGTTCCAAGGTCTTCAACCGCCGTGTCAGCAATACAGACACCGCGTGGCACGTGCGAGATGCCAGCCACCGCATTAGAAGGTAGATCGTTGCTCGCTTCTACCCCACAGCCTGAACTACGGTATATGCGGGGAAGATCTGCAGCAGCCACGAACGGAGCAAGGGGATGGTGACAGTCGGTCGGCCACGGCAGATGCGACTGCGTGTTGGCCGAAGGGGCAGGGCGTCCCTGCACGCAGCATGGGGCGGCTGGAGCACATAAACTGTTGCGGCTGCTGACCTTCTGCTTCTACATCATTCTTCGTGGGAGGTTAGGGACTGTCGAGACAGACAGGATGGAGAAGAACGACTCGCACATCGTGGAGGATATCGAGGAGCCCAGCAAGCATGCCGAACACGACCTCAAGCTTGACAAGCATGGGTTGCCGTTGCTTCCTCAGCCGACCGATAACAAGGATGATCCTCTGGTAAGCCTGATGTTGCCTTTCGTTTGACGTCGCATCCAACAAGCGTTGCAGAACTGGCCAAGATGGCTGAAGTTGTCCGTCGCGCTGCAAGTCTCCTGCTCTCCTTCCTGGGTCCGATGTCCAGCGCGGTAGCCAACCCGGCTTTCGTTCCCATCGGCAAATACTTCCACATCGGCACGGTGCAGGCTTCATACTCGTTGATGGTGTACATCCTCTTCGCGGCCGTTGGACCTCTACTGGCGGTGCCGATTGCGAATCGATTCGGAAGGAGGCCGGTGTATCTGGTCGGAAACCTGGTAGCTGGTGTGTTCAACTTGGTTGGCGGATATAGCCCGAGCTGGACGGGCGTGATGGTGACGAGGGCTATCCTCGGCATCTTTGCTGGTGCGTTGTCCTGGGTCAGAGGTGTGCGCTCTGTCGCTGATGTCCCTTTACCAGGTACTCCCCCGGCAATCGGGGCTGCTACGATCTGTGACCTCTACTTCATGAACGAGAGAGGGTTTTTCATGGGCATCTTCACGTTCTTCTTGACGAACGGACCACACACGGCAAGCTTGATCGGTGGGTTTGCCGCACAGAATCTGGGATGGCGGTGGTGCTACATCATTCCCGTAAGTGTTCGGACGTCGACACCAAGCAGAGAGTCCAGAAGGTCCGAGGGTCCAGATGCTGATGACTCGTAGGGCTACCTCCAGCTAGGCACCTTCGTCATCAATCTCGTCGCCCTGCCGGAGACGCTCTACCCTCGCCATGCAACATCCGCACCACACCCCAGTCCTTCCGCGACCTCCTATTGTTCCGAGCAACCCTTCCGACTCGCCGCATCAAGCTTAGCGACTTCGTCCGGCCCCTTTACATGGGCAGGTACCTCACCGTGCTCCTTCCGACGATCTACTACATGACCTGCTTCGCGTACGGCTCCGTCCTGTTCGCCGCCACTGGCTCGGTGCTGTACGCCAAGAACTACCACTTCACGGTGTCGCAGACGGGAATGATCATCAGCATTCCGCTGTTGATCGGGTGTTTCATCGGCGAGGCCAGTACGGGCTGGTTCATCGATTGGCTGGTCTCGCGAGATGCCAGGAAGCACGGTGGCCAGCGGAGACCGGAGGCGAGGTTGGATGGGCTGTGGCTGTCGTTGCTGGTGCCGGTCGGTTGCTTCATCGAAGGCATCTGCATCCAGCATAAGACGCATTGGATCGGTCCAGCGTTCGGGATGGGTATGGCGAATCTTGGTCTGCAGGCTGTAACAACTGTGGTGAGTACAGTTGGATGACTACCCCTTCCCGCTCTTGCATGATTGACGTTTGCGCAGGTCTACGCATACACCACCGACTATTACAAGCCGCAAAGCGCAGAGATATCATGTTTCATCAACTTCGTCCGAAGCATCTTTTCCGCATTCTGCTCTCTATATGCGTAAGTTCTCCCTCAACGCTCAACGCCGCGCGCTCCGCCTGACATCCTGCAGTATACGCTTGGCCGGTCGGATCGAGTTGCAATTTGCCTGGCTCACCTTTGCGTGCTTGTGTTTGGCCACGTTCTTGCCAGTCTTCGCACTGAGATGGCTGGGTCCGCGCATCAGCTCGCAGCCGTGGCAGAAGGCACCAGACTTCCACAACGACCTCTAGTCAAAGATGTAATCGAGTGGCAAGATGCGCTCAAGCCGTGAAAAGAGCAATTCTTTGCCGAAGATGGACCGTCCTCCCAGTACCTTGTCAGAGCCAACGAAGATCATCACCATCACCTCAAAGTCAACGTTATTGGCTTACCCCTGCCAGCCCTTGCGATATTCGTACCATCTATGATCCGAGGCTCATGTTCAGCCTCGTGGCCTGCCGAAATTGTCGACGGGATGCTCGCCACCTTCAGCACGTCTCGGAATGTCAGGCTGTATCGGATCGTCCGCTCATTGCGCCCACCATTGGCTTCGATCTGCGACGTGTCGCCTAGCAGGTTCCAGTTTGCGACCGTCTCTGATGTCAGATCGATGTCTTCTTTGACCTCCGCGATACCATGCAGTGTATCAGTGTAAGCGTTCCCGGTAGTCAGCAGCAACGACAGTGGCTCCTGCAAAACTCGCCACTTCTTCACCACTTGAGCGGCGTCTCCGCTCTCGGATTTCTTTTCCATGACATCGAGCACCACACTCCCTCCCAGGCTGATCGTTGCCACGACGGGATAGTACGCAGCGCCGTCCTCGTGCGGCATGATGCCTTGTCCAGGCAGATACTCATTGAGCAGGCAGTAATTGATCCCATGGGGCGCGCGCTCGAACGCCTTGCTTCGTTCCTGGATGCGGGTGACGACAGGGTCCCGCAACCACGTAGGAAGTCCTTGTAAAGCAACCAAGGTGTTGTCGTCTGTGAGGCGCGCAGGCAACGCTTGCAAGCGGCGGCGAGCGAGACTGACCCAACTTTTGACGAGATCTGTCCGTGTCAGCCTGGTTGTTGTGTTGTGAAACGCCGTGACGGAACTCACGTTGGACATTATGATCGTGGCTTCTGCTTCCGTGATGAAGTTGGGCGTAGTACATTGAGGGCGGCACCCCGTGGATGATGTTGTCTTCCATGGCGCTGTCTGCCGTTGAGCCCATGTTCTTCTGAGACTTCTGCGTCTTCCTAAACTATGATGGCAGCATCCGTGGGAAGAAGATGCGGCGGGGCAAGTGTTAAAATGAGTGGTGATGTATCGTGAGGTGGATTGATAGAATTGTGAGTCCATTTCCTAATCAAGGCAGCTAGCGTGCGTGCGGTGCACTAGCAAACTACCTCAAAGAGCCATAGATTTCAAATTTAAGCGACCTA
The DNA here is from genome assembly GCA_019670975.1 of Acidiella bohemica. Lineage (NCBI taxonomy): Eukaryota > Fungi > Ascomycota > Dothideomycetes > Mycosphaerellales > Teratosphaeriaceae > Acidiella > Acidiella bohemica. The sequence goes on from JAGUCJ010000010.1 coordinate 497,316, forward strand.
TCACTCGAAACTGAATTTCAAGTCAACAACGCAACTTTCACACGACCGCCAGATCAATGCTCCAAGTCTGCGTCAAGCGAACGTACAACGTCTTTACAGGTATCTCTCTTGCAGCTAATGCATCCATCATCAAACATTCATCCGACAACAACAATCGCCACCCCTTGTCGATATTGGCATAGCCCCACCAAGACGAGCTCTATACTTGGAAGAACCTAGACACCGCATTCGGCTTGTGGCCGCTGGAGTAGCTCGCACGGCGCTCAGCAACGTGCTTGGAGTCATTCGCGGCGATGATGTCCTCGCCCGTCTCTGCGTGATCCATCTGCGACTCCCTGTGCGGGAAGAAGCGGTTGAAGATCCAGTAGAAAGACGCCAGCTGCGACGAAAGAGTAGATGTAGCCGATGGCGAACAGATGCTGGCCCCCAATCGAAACCGAAGTGGTCCCGTTACGGCGGCAACAATGTTGTTGATGAAGCCAGGCAGCGGTGGCGCGCAGCCGATGACCTGAAGACATCAAGGTCAGCTCACGACCCCCATGCACTCAAAGGATGCTTGGACTCACGAATGCAGCTTACAGCTCGCCAGTTCGCAGCAAAGCGAGGGGAGTACCGGTAGATTCCGTGGAAGTAGTACATATCTGGGACAGAGACCCTTCCGCGGCGGACGATGAAGTAGTCGGTCATGAGGATGGACGTCATCGGGCCCAAGAAGATCGTGTACCCGCCCAAGAAAGCCAGGAACCTTGCAGCGGAGGCCAAAATCTTCCATGGTACGAAGAGCCAGCTGCCGATGACTGCGGCAAGGAGCTGGCCTCGACGGATGTTGATGTACCTTGGGCAGAACGACATCAGGTCGTTGGCAGCGCTGATGGAGTTGGCCGAGATGTTGATACCGAGAGTGACGATGAGCAGGCCGATGGCGGCGAAGGCAGCTGCGGCTCTGCCGCCGTGAGAGCCGGAATCCATCCAATGGTTTATGATCACGATCGGATTCCAGATGACCTCGCCGTAGACGATCTGTGCAGAGGCCGCGGTGAAGATCCCGAGCAGGCCGACGATTGTGAAGATGCAAGGGATGACGATGGCTTGAACGTCTGCGCGCTTGGACGGTTGGCGTACCTGGAGAAGTCGGCGATGTTGAGACCAAGGGTCGCGTAGTTGCCCAGCACACCGTTGAGGTTGGAGAAGAATGCCCACGCCAGCAGGGAGCCATGGATTTTGGTGCCGCCCGAGATGACATCGCTTGAGCTGACGCTCCCACCCAGCCTTGTGCAGGGTGTTACCGAAGATGGCCAGGAAGACAATCGCGCAATGACCGACTTCAGCGCAAAGAAGTACTGGACCTTGGTGTACGGGATGCAGAGGAACGGCAGCTGCAGCAAGAAGTAGAGCACGAAGCCGATCATGCCCGAGGTCGTGATCCCCTGACTCTCAGGGATGTGATTCGGGATGCGTGCGAAGCTCGGCCAGATTGCGGTGAGCAGGACGGACATGCATTGGCCCCCAGTCACGGTTTGGACGCTGCTTCGAATCAGTGCCGAGAACAAGCCACGCCTCAGCTAGTCGACATACCCGAGCCACACAATGGCCAACACGCATCGGGACAGGACGACGAAGTAGCTGAAGTAGTAGCCAAAGGCATACGGGAGAGTACCGGAAAGGGCGTGTGAAGCTATGCCTGGTCAGCGACAGGTTCACCTCCACGGACCAGCATCGGCGTACAATTGCGCCTATCCTGCCGTTCGTGGTGATCACCAGGCCCATGATCGCATTACCGAGCACACAGGCGCCGATGGCCAACTTCCAGCTCAGGCGACAGCGATCATGGACGAGGCCACTTCCCAGTTCGACACGGCCCACGCATCGGCCATCCAGTAGGCGACATAGGCGCCCCATGTCCATGTGCGCTTCGATGGGGGGATGGGATCGAAGTCGGCGTTGGATGCATTCTTCGTCCGCGCGAAGCTGCTCTCCTCCTGGTGTACTTCCAGGCTGAAGCCTGGGAATCGCCGCCGCGAGGTGGACTGCCGACCTCGACAATGTCGATATCGGACGACGCCGGCGACGGCTCTTTGCCGGCGTAGAAGCCCTTCTCGCCCCTCGGACGCCATGGCTGACGGGGATCGGAGGCTGGACTGTCACACGGAGACGTTCTGGTCACGGCGCGAGGAGGGATCCGGGGCTGATCTTGCAGACGAGGAAGGGTTGGATGAAGCAGCGCAGGCCTCGACGCTTACCCGGCCGACATATCTACTCGTCGTCCCAGGCGAAAGCAAGATGCAAGATAACGCAGGGCTGCAAGGTTCACGTCTAGACCGGACATGTTCGCGTATCTTATCAGTCCGACAAAAAGCAGAGCGTAACCCACGGGCAACGTAGGCGAGCGCGCAGCAGCGCCAGAGCTGGCGCCGGAGCCCGCCCCTCTCCCCCAAGTTGCTTATCGCACTCTGGCGTGCACCGGCTCTCGGCGGCTCCAGCTCCGAGGCCCGCACGAGCGCATCGCGCCGAATTACGATACCGGAAAGCCCACCCGCGCTGGAGGGGCACGTGATGCGCTCGGCATCCGGCCAACAAGCGAGAGTGGCGACAACCCGGCATGCTGCCAAAGGCTTGTCAGGCTGCTCGCCTCCGCGCAAGACTCACATCAGCATCCACAACACTATTGCAATGGGGTATACCGACTGTAGACTGATATCGCTGAAGCTGCAGACTTCGTAGAACACATGGCCGGCATGGAAGTATCTGAATGATGGGCCGTTTTCGACCCAGAACTTGCACGGCCGGCCTACACAGCACTGTTACTGCGTGGGAACGAAAGCCCCCCCCCAACCCATCGAAGCCAACAGGCACGATTGTCTGCGCGACCTTAAGTGCTCGGTGGTGTCGAATTTTCTGTTCAGTCGGCTTACTTCATAGCCAAGCTCGCTGGACAGCGATATATTGAGACGCATGCGCCGGGTGAGTGACGTTGTGATTGCGATCCAACAAGCATTACTGATCAAGGCTATCGGCTATCCTACGTTGCGAGCATTCACTATCACTCCTGGTACCGTGAGAAACGAGATCCAGATCCCATGCTCGATCCTCCTTGCGGGAGACAGCATCGATTTAGTTGGCGCTGGGACCCCTCTACCTGGCCTCTCCGCGTGCCGCAGTTCTCAAGGGCTCACACGTTAGCGTCCACGGGGACAGGAAAAGAAAATGGAGGCGAAGAGAGACGCCTTTGAGAAGGGTGCGCCTCAACTGAGCTGGCTTCCCGTTCTGCATCTCTGCAAAGGGCCCTACTTTGGCGACTTGAAGGTCACATAGTGCAGCGGCACGGTTGAGACGAGCGAGGCGCGGCGGAGTCGCATCAATGTAGTGCGGTCAGAAGCTTCTAGAGCAATTGACGCAGAACAGGACAGCAAGAACAACGTGGACATGTCACGACATGGTCTCACCCCATGTCAAACAAGTTCCGCACCACGGATGCAGGACTCCAGCAACGATCTATGACACAACGCGTGCGCACGGCGAAGCTTCAGTAGCATCGAACTAGATCACATACTCACATCAGCCTCCCTGGTCACCCGACCACTGACTTCTGTGCAACTCCACCTTCTCCGCCAACTCCCTCGCGCTGGTGCCCGCCGCCTCCCTCCTCAGCGCACGCCCTTCGAAGTCTACCGGACCGAGTATCCCCGCATCCTCGACAAACCCCCGCGAGGAATCGAAGAAGAACAATGTAGCATGGAATTCCGTCGGCTTCACGTCCGAAGAATGATACACCCCCGCGGGCACAGCATACGAAGCATCACGTCCATGCGTCTCCGTGTGTGCTAGCCGGACACTCACCCGCTTGCCGGTAGGCAAAAGCGTGGAGGAGGTGCGATGGGTCTGGTATCTCCCGTCTGCGGTGCCGTCCGTCGCGCCGTCGCTCCAGCGAGGGACGAAGACGGCATGGCTTGCTTTCGCGGCATCACTGACGACCTCGGCTTCGTATTGGAAGTCCGTCCCTCTCCCGGCGAGGATCCAGGACTGCGCGAAGGACTGATGTGCATGGATGCCTGTGGCCTTCTCTCCTCGCTGTCCATCCGGTAGCCAGACGTGAAGGCGGATCAGTTCGTCGATCTTGCCGTCTTTGATTCGACTGCACAGTGGGACGGCCCAAAAGCCCTGCGCGCTGCGCGAAGGAGCAAACGAAGCCTGGTCCGCCGAGAAGGGATAGGTCACAGCATCGTGGACACACTTCCAGATCATTTCCAGGATCTGTGGCGAGAACTCCACATTTGCTCGCGAGTTGACCCGAAGGTATACGACGGTGACGATTAGTTTCGCTAGGAGGGACAGACCCTCGTCTTGTTTCAAGACGCTGCACGTTGCGATGCTGTCCCACCAGCCGTTGATGTCCGAGTAGCGACGATCATGCTTCTGTATCCAGGTGCGCAACAACCGTCGAAGTGTAGGCGATAGCTTCGCAGCGACCGCGACGCCCTCTAACACATGTGCTAGTGTCGATGCCGATATGTTGTCGAGGACTTCGTTGGCCTCGTCGGTGTTCAGTCTTGCCGAGAGTGGACTGAAGCGGTTGGAACCCATTATGCAGCCTTCGAGACCGTGCGCTTGTTTCACCTGTATATCCGGGAATCGAGGTCAGAAAAGCAGGAGTCCGCAAGTGGTCAGGTTCACATCTGCGGATCGCATCAATGAAGTAGCATGAGGCGACTGGCTCAGCTGTAAGGCTGCGGGCGAAGCGATCGCGGCGCAGTGCGGCGCAGCAAGCTGTGTTCCGCTGCGCTCTTGTCGTGTGAGATGAACCACCGTCGACATTGCATCTCGTGCGCGCGGCCTCAGTGGCCCATCGACGATACAGCGACGCGAGATGTGGTGTGCGCAACAGCCAGGCGCATGGCATGAGGCCCGAGGGCGGGCGTCCTGGCGAAGTTGGCCCGGCACGTGGTCAGCATCTCTGCTTCGCTCGCATCTCGCCATAGCCCACTGCTCCCCTCCTGCCCGGGAAGGTGGCGGGGCCGTTTTGGGGTCCAAGGCCGGCCCCGGCTGCTCCCGTGCCGAGGAGCTTACGTCATTGTCCGCGTCCGCTCAGTCGGTGCGAAAGCGCGAGGGGAGTGAGAGCGACCGTGCCATGGGACGGCTTCGACGCACACATGTCCTCCATCCACACCTCTGCGCGCCCCCACAGCTGCATGGCGCACACCTCTCAACCATGGCGATCTTCGATACGATAATGCCGGCCTCGTCCGTGGGCTCCAACATCTTCGCCCTCGCCTCCCTCGCCATCATCTCCCTCCTCGTCCTACTCCTGCTGCGACACTACCTCCCCCTCCGCACCACGCCGCTCTATCTCCTCATCCCCGTCTTCCTCGCCCTCGCCCTCCCCTGCAGCATCATCCTGCTCGTCCCCATCGACCTCGCCTCCGCCTCGTCTTCCCCCAACAAGCACGGCGGAGTATGGCTTCCCGAGCACTTGGTCCTCGTCACGTGGCGCATCACCTACTGGCTCACGTTCTGCCTGACCTGGTTCATCCTGCCGCTGCTGGGCGAGTATGTCGATTCCGGGTACCGGGACGGCAGGGGCAGGATGCTATATTCGCTGCGGAGTAATGCGCGGTATCAGCTCATTTACCTGGGCACGGGCGTCGCAGGCTTGGTGTATTTCATCATGCAGAACGGACTGCATGTGGCGAGTATCAAGGGGTTAGTCATGGCGCTGGCGTATGCGTGGGGCTTGGTGCTGGCGATCAGTCTCATGGGCCACGGGCTGGTGGCGCTGCCGAGACGGCTGTTCAAGAATGCGCGGGTGAGCGACAGACTGCAGAGGCTACAGACACGAGCGCCGATGGTGAAGGAGAAGCTGGACGAGGCGGCGGAAGAGCTGGAGGAGCTGGAAAACACCGCTGTGCAGCTCAAAGCGCGCAAGAACGGGACGAGCAGGGATCTGCAGGACTGGATCGATGAGCTGGCGGAGACGACGACGGTGCCGGACAGACCCGGCGCAATTGCGGGAGTACGAGCGACGAACGCGAGCATCCCGGCAGTCGTCACGGAACGCTACCTAGCAGACCTCACACGCAAGCTCAAGCGGGCACGCCACAAAAAGGCGCGCTTTGAAGATGAATGGAGCCACCTCGTCCAGCACGCGCACGATGCGCAAACCATCCTCGACTCCGCCACAACCCAATCCCTCGACTTCGGGCGCTCACGAGCAACAGGGCCCTTCAGCCGAATCAAGGTCCTCACACCCCGCCTGCGCTTCTACCTCTACAGCTACGTCCTCCCCTATGCGCGCATCGCCCTAGCAGTCCTCCTGGCCATCGCGAGCATCATCGTGGTCTACTCCGAACTCACCAAATTCGCTCCGCACATCAACATCATCGCGCTGAGCATCATCCACAACACCGACACGGGCAAGATCACCTTCCCCTCTCAACTCCTGGCAGCCTTCTGGCTCCTCTACATGTGCGCCAGCGCCCTCTACGCCATCTCCGACGTGAAGGTCTGGGGTAACCGCGCACTGGTGAAGAGACAGACCTACGCCGAATCAGCATGCTGGTACAGCCTGCAAGTTGCCAAACTCACTGTCCCGCTCTCTTACAACTTCATCACCATGCTCCCCGCGGAAATCTACACGCAGACGTCTTTCTACCAATTTCTCGGTAAACTCATCAACCTCACCCCACTGGGAGCGAGTTTCAGCAAATTCTTCCCGCTTTTCTTGCTCGTGCCGGTACTGGCGAGTCTGTTCAACGTGTATGGTCGGCTGAAGAACTGGATCGGTTTCGGCATGATGGAGGATGAGAGCGAGGAGAACGCGTCAGGATTCGGGACGGGTGGGTGGCGAGAGGGCCGCTCGCTGATTGAGCGCGAGATCCAGGCCCGTGGGGGCGCACAAGGCGCCTCACGGCCCTACACGGACGAAGCGACGGTGGGATTGATGGCGCGGAATAGTGCTAGTCTAGATCTGGAGCGAGGTGCGAGTACGCCAGCGCTTATTACGCGCGGTAGGGCGCCTGCCGGGCGCGAGGATGCGGGCGTGGAGACGGCGCGACGGCAATTCAACAGCATCACGAGTCGTGCGCAGTCGGCACGCGCAGAGGAAGAAGAAGAGGACGGCGCGAGACATTTCTACCAGGATTTCGCGGAGAGGGTGAGAAATACGATTGACACGGCGGATACTCCAGAGTGGATTCAGGGGGTCAAGGAGGTGTTGAAGACGCCCAAGTGGATGAGGAAGGACGATGCTGGTGGTAGCGGAGATGGACCAGGCGCTGCTTTGAGTAAGTGGTTTGGTGGAGGGCAGGATGATGGGAGGGTGCGGTTGTAGGACTATGCAGGTACTCTGGATTAGCGACGGAGTTGGACGGGGTTCTGGATGATAGATGTCCGGATAGGCATGGGGAGCATGGCTTTGCAGCAAGCAATAGATGTCTTCGTACACATGGGCAGCTGGAGGATTCTCGCTTGCCCGAGTGTTCGCCGACGCCGGCGTAGGGCCGATGTCCGCCGCCCGACGCGTTCATCCTCGACACCCTTTTCAGCCTTCTTGGCTTCGAGATCAGACGTCATCTCTGTGCGATAGGCCAACATGAGTCCTACAGCGGGCCATCGTACGGCATGTAGTGCCCTCCACGAAGGTAGGTATCACCCTTTCAATTCCATCAGCGAGTCCCCCATTTGTGCCCTCTGCCCGACAGGCCGGAACATCACATCGCCGCCACCACCATGGCCGACACGATCAAACAATGGACCACCCGCCTCGACGGCCTCGACAACCTCGCACTGACCACGGCGCCCAAGCCTACCCCATCCCAGAACGAGGTCCTGGTCAAGATAAACACAGTCTCCCTCAACTACCGCGACACAGAAGTCATCATGGGCCTCTACGGGCATCACGCCAGCCTCCCCGCCGCGAACAGCAAACCCGAGCCCCTGGTCCCTTGCTCAGACATCTGTGGGACCGTCGTCTCCTCCCGGTCCTCCAAGTGGACAGAGGGCCAGCGCGTCATGGCCATCTTCAACCAAACCCACCTCACAGGCCAGATCAAAGGGAAAGATATGGCCTCGGGCCTCGGCCTGCCGCTCCAGGGATGTTTGACGGAGTATCGTGTGTTTGACGAAGACGGACTGGTCGCTGTGCCCGATTATTTGCCCGACGAGGAGGCGAGCTGTTTGCCTATTGCCGGCGTGACGTCTTGGATGGGGATCAATGGTTTCCGACCCCTTGGCCGACCGGCCGAGAAGATGGAGGGGAAGGAGACAGTGTTGGTTCAGGGGACGGGTGGGGTATCGATTGCGGGTCTGCTGATTGCTAAGGCGGCGGGGATGAGGGTGATTGTCACTTCTTCATCGGATGAGAAATTAGCGAGAGCGAAGCAATTGGGGGCCGACGAGGGGATCAATTACCGCACGACGCCGGACTGGGAAGGAGAGGTCCTACGGCTCACGGAAGGAGAAGGGGCGGATATCATCTTCGAGAATGGAGGGGCGAAGACGTTGAGGAAGTCTTTCGATTGTGTGGCGTGGGGCGGGTTGATCGATTGCATTGGGTATTTGTCGGGGAAGGAGGATGAGCCCGGTGATAGGATGAATACGAATGTTTTGGCGTTGAAGAGGAATGTCACGTTGAAGGGGATTTTGAACGGGCCCAGGGACAGGTTTGAGGAGATGGTCGAGTTCTATGCACGGCACCGGGTACGGCCTGTTGTTGACAGGACTTTTGAATTTGGGGAGGCAAAGAATGCGCTCAAGTACCTGTTCTCGGGCGGGCACTTTGGGAAGGTGGTTGTTAAGGTGGCGTAGAGATGGTTGCACAAGCAACAGGAAATACCTTGCCCATTGGTCTCGCAGCCAGCGGCAGCAATTGTCCTTCGGATATGCCGTCTCGTGTCAACCGCCATTCACATGTATGTCGCGGCGAGACTGCCACACAGGTGTATTTTGCTCGGAGGTGCTGACGTCCAGTCTGCCTAGTGTCGAACGGTCGGAGGTAATGTCGACGGGGAGCCGCGCGTAGGCCTCACAATGTCCGCTTGCGCCAGTCGCGCCAGTCTTGGACCGCTGTCGTCCTGGGAGTGGTGACTTGGTCTGCAATGCTGTGGGCAGGGCCACAATAAGTCCATCGGCAGTCGTTGATCATCCCCTACCACCACTCCCTTTTCCCTTCCCAGCCCAACTAGCCGGTGTCTCCTTCACAATCTTCCCGTCCTCTAGAAGCACACCCTCGCCCGTTCGGTCCTCCACCCGCTTGAATAACCCCAACTTCACCAAACCCTCCGCATCCCCTTGCGTCAAAATGACCCCATTATCACTCTTCCACAACTTCAACCCACTTTCCAACGCCTTCTCCACATCAAGAAACATCAACACCGTCGACGTCTTCCGCATCCCCGAGATCACCGGTGCCTCAACCGCACTTGCATTCTCTTCTTGGGCCAGTGATTTGAAGCCAGCAGGGAGACCTGAAGCAAGATGTACATGGTTCCTGTTCATCTTCTTTAATCCACCCGATGGCACAATGAGGGTCCAAGCCGCATGTGTGGTCCCATGGACGGCGACTTCAGGTGCATTTTCCAGTGTGATCGGGGTCAAGAGGCCTTCGTCTTCGACTTTGATGCTGTGCCCCTGATTTGCTCTGATCAACCAGTCCTGTGGCTTAGTATTTATTTCCGCGACGCCGCCGCCATTCATCGCTTCTTCCGTCACGATCCCCTGGGCCGAGACGGCCGAGACGGGAGCCATGGTGAAACGTTGTTTGTCGTTATCCCGGACAAGTTCCTGGATTTCTTCAAAGGTGGGCTTGAGTCCGCGGATCTTCCGGTTCTCGAGAACGTCTTTTAGGTTCAGGAAGCCGCCGGGGAGTAGGGTAAGGCCTTCTGATTCCGCGCCGTGGCGAAGAAGCCAAGAGAGCTTTTTGGAGACTTGGACGGAGCGAGGAAGGGGTTCACGGTCGCGGCCTCCTCGGCCACCGCCACGCCCGCCGCGGCTGGGCATGTTGACGAGGCCAGAAAGCGTGTGAATGCTCCTGAAGGCTCTAATGTTGCTCTGTTAACTAAGGCTGAGGTATTTGGGGCTAGGTGTGGAAATTCGAGTGATTGTCCAAAGAACCGAGAGCCCGTTCGGTCTTGTAGGCCCCAAGATATCTCGATTCTGATGCGATGTCCGGACCTGGGCGTCAGTCAGTGGATTCTCGAGGCAGGAGTCATGTTGATTCGGGAGGTGAAACAAAGTAGACGCACAGGCCGGGCCGGCGCAAAGCGTGCCTTCCCCGCCTCGCGCCTCCCAAACAAAGATCAACCCTGTCGCAAACCGTCTCACGCCCTCAGACATGGCCGTACACCGGTCTCCACCACCCTCCGATTCCCACACAAACCCTTACGCCAACTATGTCCCCCACGATCTCGCCTACGACGCCGACTTCGAAGACAGCCTGATCCCCCTCGTCCTCACGGACGAGCCTCCGCCACAGACTGGAATCGTCGTCTTACCTGACGACGACGAAGGCGCCGAGTCGCAGGCACCAGCCAACCTCGAGACCGCCAAGCTATCCTCGATCGACCCGCATACCCTCCCGCGCATCCCCGAAGCCGACCTCCCACTGCCCCTCAATGACCCGCGCAGAGTATACACAAGTCCCATCCCCGGCATCCTCCTGACCCACCCACAAGGCTATCTCGAGGGCGGCCCGCCGCTCGATCCGGAGATGGATACGTTCCCCGAACACTTCCTCTCGGAGAATGCGTCCAAGATCAAGACGTCCGCGGATCTTCACGCAGCGGTCCAACGGCAGGTGGCAGAGAGCCTGGAGCAGTTGAAGGGGAGGATGCAAGCGAGGAAAGAGGCCAAAGAGAGAAATGAAGGGGTGGAGAGGGAATTGAGGGCGTTGGGGGAGGAGCATGAGATGGAGGTTAGGGTGCATCGGAGGATGGTGGAGGAGCAGGCGCGGAAGCGGGAGGCGAGGGAGCGGACGAAGAAGGAGAGGGGTTGAAAGATGACTTGAATCGCATCGGATGCTCTTCGAACGAGAGCTGAGATTGTAGAAGCGAGGACTGGCCACACTCCTCGTTCGCCAAGCCCTCGCGAGGCAGACCAGTCACCCGGATCATGCATACCCCTTCGCTTGGGAGATGGACGAAGACGTGAGACCGCAAGCCAACAGATCCGCCCGCACGACGAGCCGAACGATGGTGCAGCCCGCACCTTGGCGATGATGTATCATTATGCATCTAACGGCGAAATATGCTGCATGCGAACGAAGCGGCACACGCAATCTCGTACACATTCAACGAACGCGTCTTCCACCTACGCCTCCTGCTTCTGCAACAACCGAACCTTAAACCCCGCCTCCTGCATCTCCTTGATAGCCTCGGGACCCCTAGTCGAGATCTGCGTGCTCAACCTCCACGGCACATCCATAGCATCCATCACCACCTCTACCACCTGCACTGCCTTCGGCTTCTTCACGCTCTCCAACTCCAGAATCCGATCCAACTCCTCCTTCGTCTCCGCCCGATGGAAGTTTTTCTTCGCCTCCTCTTCCGGCATATCGAAAAAGGGCAGCATATGTCGGTAGTTGAACGGCGTAATGTCGTTGTACGATTGTCTGGCTCCGTGGATCACCCTCTCGATCGTATAGCCGGCATTGTTGATCACGAAAATGATGGGTTGGAGTTTGTGCTTCACCATGTTGCCGATCTCCTGGACCGTCAGCATCATACTGCCGTCGCCCGTCACCAACAAGGTCCTCCCTCTCGGTTCGCCCTTGGCCGCTTTTCTTGCGAGCGCGACTTCGACCCCGAAAGCTGCGGGGGTGGCGTACCCGATCGATCCGTAGTACGTTTGTGTTATCCACTGGACATTTGACGGGAAAGTTGTATCGGGGATTCCGAACGCAGCGGTCCCGGTCTCGCCGAAGATGACGTCGTGCGGTTCCATGAAGGAAGCTATGCGGTGCCAGATCCAGGACTGAGTGATGTGTTTTGCATCGATATCGTCTTCGATTGGCCGTTCGGGGAGCTTCGGCATGCGTGTCTTTGGTAACTTGGAAGCGTCGACAAGGGATAGCATCTTGGCAAGAACGGCTTTGAGCGGCGCATTGGCGTAATGTTGGCCCTTGATTGTGACGGAATGAGTGTCGATTGCTATCGATTTCTCGGCAGGCGTGAGGCGGGTGAATCCGCCGGAGTTGGTGTCTGAGGGGAGATTGCCGGCGACAAGCCACAAGTCACTGGCTTCGAAGGCTGCTTGTACGCCCGGAGCGGAGGGCAGGCCGTTCTGCAGGCCGACGTAATGCTTGTTCGTCTCGTCGATAATTCCCTTGCCCATGTTGGAGGTGTAGGTTGGCAGAGCAAGCTTGTCAACTAGATCCCGCATCTCTTGCGAAGCCTGGTGACGCTGCACAAGACAGTCCACAAACACAGACGGGTTCTTGCTGCTGTACAAGGCATCCAGGGCGGCTTGTGCAGCTTTTTCAACGACAGAAGAGTCGGCTTTAGCCGTCAGATCTAGCGGAGTCTCCAAGTTCTTCGACGGCACAGGCCGGTCAACGATGTCGATTGGCACGAAGATATACACCGGCTTGCTCTGTACGAAGCACTCCCTCAACACCCGGTCGATTTCTTCAGGCGCCCCCTGCTCACTCTGGAGCTCGGCGGCCGCTACGCGGAAATCCTTGGATGCTTTGTTAAAGATCTGGTGGTCGGGTTCAAAGCCGATCGAGTGGTGGATCATCATCCTGTTCTGCTGCATTTTCCGGCTGGTTTGGCCAACGATGTGGATGACTTTGACTTGCTCGGTCATGGCTCCGGCCACGCCGTTCAGAGCGGAGAGCTCACCAACGCCGTGGGTGGTCACGAAAGCTCCGGCACTGTCCGAGGCGCGGGCGTAGCTGTGTGATGAGGTTTGTGAGTAGAGCGTCATCTGTGATGATCAAGGATGCCTTCTTACCCATCCGTGGCATATGCTGCGTTCAACCTAAAAGATCGTCAAATGACGTTCGGCTAAGATGGGTTGCTATTCTTGCGTACTCATTTGTGCTACCAATCCATTGCAAGCCTTCAACGTTGTAAATGTGATCTAGCAGGGTCAAGTTAAAGTCGCCGGGCACTCCAAAGATGTGATCGATGCCGCATTGCTTCAGCCGCTTCCAGAGGTAGAGGCCAAGTGGGATGGTCGACATCGTTCGATGAAGGAGGCGACGAATTCCGGCAAGTGGCGACGAGGTTCGCGTTGCCTGTAATTGCTGCTTCTGCTTGTCTGAAGGTGACTGAGCTTCTATCACGGTCGAAGAGATGTCCAATTGCCGTCGTCCTGAAGTCCAAGGCCGTGATCTCGAGAGAGTTGGTATGGTAAAGCCAAGGCGATTGAACGGTAGGGTGAGGTGAAGTCAAGGTTGAAGAATAGAGGACGTAGGCCAGGGTCAAGCAAGGAAGTCGCAACTTCACTGATCCGCGCCTGCTCGAACGGTCGACAATCACGCCCTATCAGCAAGTCATCATCAGCAATCCGTTCGCTTCGCCTGCCCAGAAGTTCACCCGTTCGGCAACCCCGCCCTAATGATTGCTGCTGTGGAGAAAGGGCTTAGGCGCGCAGTTGCCGATATCGTCGGGCTTGTGCCGTGAGAAAGCGCCGACAGCTCGGCTCAATGTACAGCAGCAATTCTTTCACGACGGCACATCCACCATGGCTGCAGCCTTTAGATCTAGGACTACAGGTGATGACTAATTCCTTTGCCGGCTCCTGCAGGCCTCGCTGCAGGCGCATAAGCCGCTGAAAGGCTCGCCAACCACAGGGAAATAAGAAGCTGACAAGGCTGACGAGGCTGCCAAGTTTCGTCTCAATGCGGGCTTCTGCGACTTCACATGCTCACAAGAGTGTAGACCCTGGCAATTGATTTTTGTTTGGACAAAAGGCTTTGGAAGAATGTAGAAGCTCAGAGTAAGCGTTGGCTAGCGAGAGCAGCTGTGACATCGACAAATCCGACGACCCATAACAGCTTCTTGTGATCCTGCTCCGCTCAGGTACAGCGGCCCTACAATTGGGGACCGCATGTGACGGGCATCTTATGATGGTCATAGCACCGACCTCGAGCAGGCTGAGGAAGCAGCCACCAAGAGATGTTGTTCGTGCGAGTGGTGATCTGATTGCTCGACAAACTTCAATGATCCCCACATGCAGAGATGTTGCACCTCCACTTCGTGAAGCCGCACATGTCCGGGACTCGTTCCCGGAGCATGCTCCCGCTGATAGCTGTAGTCGTAAACGACTGAGCATCTAGCATGCGATCCAGGAGTGCGATGATGCCAGCTCGCAAGTCGATAAAAGTGCCACGGCTACTTTCTCCCTTCAACCATGATTATATGGTACCCCTCGCTCGTCTTGCACTCACCCCACTTCGGATTGCCTGTTGTCGACTGCTCCAGCTCGAAAGCCACCTTCGAGAATTCGGGTAGTAGACTGGACCCACATCAGCATACCCTTTCCCGGCTTCGTTCGCGGTGCAAGCAGTAGAATGTACCTCTCCTTAGTCTTCCACCCCAAGCTCCCTCCCGTCCTTGCTTTATCTTCCGAGAACTCCCTCGCTACTTCGTCGAACTTGCTCCCGGCGTTCAGCTTCGCGAGGGCCTCTTCCTTCTTCGCGTGCTTCGCGCAGAGGATGTGCCGGACATTGATGGTCTGGGCGCCTTTGCCACTTTTGCCACCAGCGGATTTGTCGTCCTTGGCTGCGGCTTTGCCACCTTTGTCACCGCCCTTGCCTTTGGGAGCCATGAGTCCGGAGGCTTCGTCCTGGATAGTGGGAGCGGGTCGGTACGGTCTCGAAGCGGGGCATGTAAGCAAGTCCAATGGTCCCGCGGGAAGCGTGCCTGCCTTTCCTGGCAACGTGAGTGACGCTTAGCTGCTGGTCGGTCCCCTGTTCAACAGTTTTACACTCCACGATCGTGTGGAAGGTGCCAGCGGTAGAAGATATGTCTCGTCGCTCTATAATGGCTACGGACGTGGTGTTGACGCGAAAATTATGCGTTGGCTCATGGGCTTGTTGCCTGCCAGCACGAAGCTTCACGGGAAGTGGCGTCGCTGGCGCGGGGTCCGAGCTTCTCCATTGTCGTTCTCACGACGCTATATCACCTCATATGTTCGGCACCAGGTCTTTGAGGGAAAAAATATATCACAGCATTCAACATGCCAGACCGCTACGTCCCGTCTCACCTTCGCGGGGGCACTGCCTCCAAGGCTTCAGACCCAACTCTACCTAGCGCCACAAGACCACGCAAGCGACCGAGCTTCTCAGACCACCCAAATCTTCACAGTGCAGAGGAGATCAGGAATTACTTCTGGCCAGCAGCGAGTAACGACGACCCGGATGCTGGCAGATTTCCACCGGATCCGGGTCATTCGAAAACACTGCATGATTCGGCTGTGACGCCGGGCAAGCTAGCCTACCTTTTCTTGTTCAAGGATGCTAATCCAAGGTGGGAGAGTGATGGCATTGTGTATACGAAGAGCAGTCTGGAATTACTGCCAAATGCTAGTGAGGAGGAGAGACCTGATGCCAAGGATGAATCCGTTCCCGACGCCGCCACTGCTACGTCAACCGAGACCGTCGAGCCGAAGGACAGTAAGCACAATGCGACTGGCACCGCGGGACCGACCCAAGACGGCCCGACCAAGCACATCGCAATCTTCAAGCAGCACCACCGCGGCTACCGCTCCTTTTCTTTCGAAGGCTGGTATACCATCGCGCGGCTCACCTACCTGGATCCGCAGACGCCGGAGCTGGCCCGCATGCTGGGGCAGAAATGGACGAGTGTCGATCGGTTCGGCAAGATGCTGAAGCGGGAGAGGGATCCAGCGGCCTGGCAAGCGAGTCTGAGCATGCGATGGGCCGTCATCAAGTTCGAGAAAGCTGTCGATAGGCCTGAGGCGCCGAAGATCGAGAGGGTTGAGCGTGAGGAGACCAGGGAGGATAGAAAATCTCGGCAGGAAAAGAGGAGGAAGAGCATCAATGAAATGCTTGCTAATATCAGGTCGAGCGGAGGCGATGAAGTGGAGAATGATGTTGCTCCAGAGGCAAGGGACCATGCTGCGGGCGAGGGGAAAGATGAAAGTCTTCAAAAGGATCCGACGGCCACCATCGTTGGCGAGCAGACTGTCGTAAGTGAGAGCGTTTGAACGCAAAGTCTTCTGTTTGTACGATTAGGCGCCTGGTGATGGGTGTACATTACCAGTGAAGCACTGGCAGGTAGCAACGATGCCAGGGCGGAATGATAGGAAGCATTCCCTAACGTTGCCAGTCCTCGTTTGCGGTCCTCGCTTGACATGGCGACAGCTGCTTTCAGGCCATCTTATCGCCGCCAGCGGGAGGAGTCAAAGTGCGGTACATGCTGCTGCAAGATTCGCGGAGGAGCGCTTATCGCGTGTAGGACCGCCCTCTCCTGAGCCGAGAGGGCCATTTCCAGCTAGCCGGTCGCGTGGGCCCTGCGCGAGCAGATGACATAAATGGCGGCTGGATCTCGTACTCGCAACGTGCGGTCAGGCCGGACTGCGGGTTTGTATCAGAATTCCGCCGCGAGGTCAGATGGTACACTGCAGTTTTTGCGCCGTCAGGTCCTCGCTCCACATGGACGTGCCGCGGCCCGCTGCAGCAGCGACGCAGCCACGCGAGATGAAGGACTGCAGCATTGCCGGTGATTTGAGATCGGTGGGGGGTTCGAGATACTGAGATACGCCCGGACGGTTGGTATCGTAGAGATAAGACGGATGTATAAGGACAGAGGAGGTATGACGAAAGTCTGCCTGGCCCAACACGCGCGATACACGACCGGGTCTTGGCCGGCCGCGCGCCCATCCAAAAACCCCGGATTGCGTGGGTTGCATGGAACGAGCCTGGCTTCATCTCCGGCGCTCCTCCTGCAGAGAAGGCTTAGAGTCTCCACTTCTTCCACCAGCAGCACGCTGGCTCGTCATTGCTTGCCGTGACCTCAGTACTCTAGGCCACTTTCGCATAGAGCGTAGCGCCCATCTTTTGCCGTTGTATAGCACTCGACACTCCTTGTATTTCGCGATTGGGACAGATCATAGGCCCCGAGGGCTTCTTATGAGACAGTCGCTCGACGCACCCACGGCTACGGCGCAGCAGCAAGCCCCTCCGCCGCCCTTCCCGCCCTCACGCACCTCTGCCCACGGAGCCGTTCGAGTCTGACTGCACATACGAGGCTGGAATTGTGCGCGCGTGGCTAGTCCATGTGAGAGCATGACGCCGCAAAATGGTACGACCTTTTCATCAGCACATGGACGGAATGCAGGCAGCCGGGCGGAGGACGAGTCATTCTCTGCTCGAGTGTGCCGCGGAAGGCCTGACCACCTGCCAGGACGAGTAAAGCAGACAGGAGGCTGATGTTGGTGATCCCGTAGTCGTCCAGCCAGAGACCACATCATCGCCGGGCGAGCACACACCATCGCGAGCGAACAGGCCGACGGCATTGCAATTACCCAAGATCAGATCTGCCAGTAACCTCTTACTGTCCGGAGCCAGCAGCAGCCTGCAGGCAGATGGGCAAGCGTCAAGAGGGAGGCTGTCTGTTGACGCGAATGCGGGGACGGAGTATGATCAGTTGAGCAGGTGCGTAAGTGATTGAAGGCGGCAGCGGGGCATGGGCAATGATTGCTTGGGTCAAACAGTTTGTCGGATGGGCCAACATGCTCCCATGCGCAGCCGGTGTTTGACATGCGCGTCCACTGCTAAGTTTCTGCCCTTTGCAGATCTCCCATCCTCGCCTCAGACCGAGACACCGGCCTACGGCGAATACGGCAGGCCCCTCCAACCCGAGGACCTTCCTCGCCAAACCTTCAGCCCAGCACATCACCCTCCCTCAAGCCCATCGACGACTTCGCCAGGCGAGTGTCCCTGAGTTCACTCCAGAGCGGTCCCAAATCGCCAGCTATCCCATTCGGCGAAGACCTGGCCCGCTTTCCGACCGAGTCCCTTCACTCCTTCTCCTTCGCTCACCAAAGCAGCGAATCCCTTCACAACCGACAGAATGTCCTGAAGCGAAGTATAGAATTCATGCGGGATAAGCTCAGCTGGGCTGCCACCTCACCCCGCATAGCCACGGCCCAAGCCCGGCTGAACGGCGACGAGGAGCTGCTCAGTATGATGGAATTACTGCAGAAGGCGAATATGATGGGCCACGGGCTGGGCGAGATGGACGGGATGGAAATGGGTAACCGTTTCGGCTTGGGCCCGCTTACTGGGCCTGCTCATCTGGCGAACGAGAACGTGTTCGAGAAGAGCTTTATCCCGCCGGTGACGCTGGAGGAGAAAAGCGACAGTCAGATGCTTGTGGAGAGCCCGCGGACGGTGCGGGGCGACGAGAAGGAGGAGCAGACTCCGACCGCTCCGAAAAAGTCTCCCGACGAGGGCTTGACCTTGACGAAGAGCATCTCCAGCGAACCCGAGGCCTTGACGCTGTCGCGCATGACTACCAATGATGATATACCAGGCTTAGCGGCGCCAGCGGGCAAGAGGTCGACGCTTAAGAGGACGTATACGGATGTCGCTGGGTACTCCTTGCAGAGCAAGCTCACAGAGGCGATGGCGAAGCCGTACCGAAGCGACCAGGCCCACTCAGCCATTGCACCTACGCGAGCGCCTACCCTACCTCCTCTGCCACCACCGCAACGAGGCGCAACACTCAACGAGCGCGCGCCGCACGGACATCGAAATGCACAAGCACAGGCCATCTTCACCACCGAAGCCGACTCACCCTGGACCATTACTGCCGCCAACGACCTGGCGTGTTTAGTCTTCGGTGTGACCCGGGCGGAAGTGCGCAAACTGGGTATTATGGAAGTCATCAAGCCGGAACGACGAAAGTGGCTTGAGGACAAGCTACGAAATCCGCAGACCGGCACCGCCCGGCCATCCGCTCAACCACAGCAGAAAGCGAATGGAACCAGTCCGAACAGTAATATACCTAACATGCGAAACGGCGTGACCGCGAAGCTGCTCGCGAAGCCGCCCGCGCGAGAGACGTACCAGAGCCGGAGAAGCAAGACGGAGAACGGCGCACTGCTACCTCCCAAAGACGGCGGACTCAACCACAACAACAACAAAAGCCGAGGTGTTTTGCTCTGCGGTGACGTCGTACCCATCCAGAAGATGAACGGCTCGACCGGCAGCGCGTCATTATGGGTGAAGGAGAAAGGGGGCAACCTGATTTGGGTACTCGAGGAAATCGCCGAGGACGTGGCATACGTGACGGTCGACGATATCGGCTCCATCGTACGGGGGCAAGGCGACGTGGAACCCATATGGGGGATTGAGAGGTTACGTGCTGGCATGGACGTGCAGCGGCTGATTCCGGCATTTCCGAAACTGGCAGGCACGAACACGGGCGCTCTTGACTACGACGCGGTGGCGAAATTGCGACGATTCACAGCGAGGACCGCCAACTCGATCAACATTCCAATCACGGTCGACCAGCTATCTGGACAGAGCACATTCCGGGTCAGCAGCTTCCCGCATATCGCCGGCATCATGGTGGTCAACCCGTCGACGATGCGAGTCAGCAGTAGCAACAGCGTCTTCTCGGCGGCACTGTTCGGGTACCCGACACCGGACGGTATGCTCATAACCGACCTGGTTCCTGGTTTCGACAAGATACTGCACATCATGACGGATGAGGACAAGATCAAATTGGTCGACGGCATCGTGATACCGGAGCATTCATTCAGGAGAGCGAGGTCTCTGTTGGCGCTCAGAGAAGGCTCGACCACCGCCGCAGCCATCTTCCTGCGACCTTCTGGTCTGCCTGCCAAGCACAGGGACGGCGCGGAAATCATGATCGACGTGCAGATGCGCGTCGTGAAGTCGGATCGCGACCCGATCTACAACGAGCATGTCATTGCTGAAGAGCAAGCAGCTCAGTACGCCGGTAGCGAGGTCGTCTACGCGCTCTGGATGACCTACAGCAGACAGCTTCACGCGGTCAACCACGGCATTGGCCATATCACACCCATGATCAGCCGGCCAGGCACGCCTCCTCAGCAACCTGGCCCAGGCCGTGACGTCGACGAGTCAGTACCCACGCCCATGGCCCTTGCAGAAGAGAAGGAAGCGTCTCTCCGAGCCAGCATCCTCTCGGCTCATCTCGAAGAAGCCAAGGCCCAGCAAGAGTCCAGCAACCCTGCCGCCGACAATGGAGAGCCCTTCGAGCACCCCGCCCCAGGTATGCTACAGTCCGGCTGTAAAACTATCAAGAAGAAGCGCATCGATGACTTTACCATCCTCGAGGAGATGGGCCAAGGAGCGTATGGACAAGTCAAACTTGCGCGCTACAAGAAAGCTGCCGCGAAGAAGATGGTGATCAAATACGTGACCAAACGTCGCATCCTGGTGGACACGTGGCACCGCGATCGCCGTCTTGGGACTGTGCCACTCGAGATCCACGTCCTGGATTATCTGCGGAGGGAGGGCATGCAACATCCCAACATTGTCGAGATGGCCGATTTCTTCGAAGACGACGTGAATTACTACATCGAGATGCTGCCGCACGGTCTCCCAGGCATGGATTTATTTGACTACATCGAGTTACGGGTGACGATGGAGGAGAGCGAATGTCGTAAGATTTTCCGCCAGGTCGCGGAAGCGATCAGGCATCTGCACATCAACGCTAAAGTGGTGCACCGGGATATCAAGGATGAGAACGTGATCCTGGACGGCGAGGGAAAGGTGAAGCTGGTGGATTTCGGGAGCGCGGCGTACATCAAGAGCGGGCCCTTCGATGTCTTCGTGGGCACAATCGGTTCGTCTCCGCCCAAACCATCCATCCTCCTTCCTCTACCTGCTTGCTGACGCATCATCCTCGCAGATTACGCTGCCCCCGAAGTCCTCCGTGGTGCCCCTTACCGCGGCAAAGAGCAAGACGTCTGGGCTCTTGGCATCCTGCTTTACACGATTGTCTACAAGGAGAACCCATTCTATAGTATAGACGAGATCATGGACCACGATCTGCGGGTACCGTATGTCATGAGCGAGGACTGTATTGATTTGATCCGGAAGATGTTGGATAGAGACGTAGAGAGGCGAATTGGGATCCAGGCGGTACTCGAGCACCCGTGGTGTCAGGTTGTTGACGAGGAGGGTGCGGAGGGAGGAAGATGTTGAAGAGGGGACATTCTTACTTCTGAGCTAACCATGGCGGAGGCGATTCGACATTGATGCTGCATGATGAGGGCACGATTTGCGAAGATACCCACGAAGTCGACGAGCGGAGGATGAGCGCATGGAGGCAGGGTCGTGATAAAAAAAAGCATTGTTAGATCTACAGGCAGGCGATGGTTCTGACTCGATCTTTTACTTTGCTTATTAGACCATTGCATAGCGGTGTCTGCCTTCGTTGTAAATACGACTGTCTCTACGGAGACCACAAGACTTTGGCTTGAGCGGGGGCAAGCGTGGGTCCATAGTGGTGCACTTGGATATACACATCTCAAGTTCTCTTGCGGCCTGATCTACGCAGGTTTGTTCGACAAAGACGGAGACAGCGCGGTGCACATGCATCACCCTACAAGACCTGCGGCTTCCGCCGTTCCTCTTCCTCGAGCCTCAATCTCTCCTTCCTTTCGACTTCCGCTTGGTGCGCATCCACGACGATGACCTTTGCGGTGTGGACAGCGGGCCTTGGCGTTACTTCTTCGACACCTCGAAACATCCTGGTCGCGGGCGCATGGGTCAGTCGCGCATGGTATTTCGCCAGGAAGCTTCGCGCAGGAAGGCCGTTGATCTCATCGAGCTTTCGTTTGCGAGACTTGCGGTACTGCACCGTCACGTCGCGTTGTTGCTGTTCGAGCTGGAGCCGTGCAAGGAAGTCCTGCAGACGCACAAGCTCGAGTGAGACGAAGTTGTCGGTGGTGAGACGATCGACGGCTCGACCGATGGCTTCACGGCGGTCTTTCTGCCGCTGAACCTCTAGTTCGAACGGGGGGAAAGAATCGTCGATCAATTGGACATCGGGGGGTACGTCGGCTGTTGGGAGATCGCGATGAACCATCTGACGTAGCACCAACTTGATCTGGTTGTGCTCAGGATCAGAGAGATTGTCTCGAATCGGCCAATCTCCAGAAAAGGTGCGCTGGAAATCCAGCTCGCTTGAGCGTGGCAACAAAAGCTCCAACCCGCCTCGGCCAAGATGAGGCGCAGCTTGGACGTTGAGGATCCAAGTGTAGCCCTGATCGTCCTCATCGATGGCTTGCAGAGGCAAGAGGTCGTACGCAGAAGGTATGTTGTCTGACTGCAAGGCCTCTCGTACGCTCTCGGGCAGAAGAGAAAGCACCTTGAGCCTGTACTCGCTTCTGGCGCTGTCCAGCTCGGCCTCTCTCCGTTGAAGCTCTTCTTCAGCTTTGCGTGCTTCCTCCGCTTGGCGTGCTCGCTCCTCGTCTTCTTTCACTCGCGCTGCTTCCGCTGCCACTCGCGCTTCTTCGGCTTTGCGCATGTCCTCGGCCTTCTTCGCTTCATCCTCTATGCGCTTTGCTTCTGCGGCTGCAGCCTCTTCCTCTTCTTGCTTAGCGATCCGCGCCTGGTCCTCTCTCTGGACAGCTTCATCCACATCCATCTCTTCCGGCTCCTCGCGCGCAGCTTCCATTGCTTCCGGCTGCTCTTCCACTGTTGGTAGAACCTTGTCCTGCGATCCACGAAGCGACGAAGACCGGCGTCGACTGCGCGGCGAAGGTAGCTCTGTGACTGGCTGAGGCTGTGCAGACAAGCTCTTCGTTCTTGTCCGCGTAGAGATAGACCCTCGGCGATGCTGCGTTGGAGTATCGGGCGGCTTCATCTTCGTTTCAGGCTCCGGCTCTGGCTCGCCGGGCGCGTCCTGCTCGCTGTTCGAAGCGTCCTCTGACTCGGAATCCGACAGCGCAGCTTTCCCATTTGCAGCACGCATCGCTCGCCTTGACATCAGTCGCCGCCCGTTCTTTGGCTTTTGCTCCTCGTCTCCACTGTCATTCTCGTCACTGTCTTCGTCATACCGAGGTGGAGGTCTGCGCTTAGCGCCTTCGCGCTTTGTGACGGGACTTGAGCTCCTGCGACTTGTCGTACGGGCAGCCTGATCATAAAGTCGTTGCAAGAGTTCGTGCTCTTGTCTCCAGTT
Source organism: Acidiella bohemica (assembly GCA_019670975.1). Lineage (NCBI taxonomy): Eukaryota > Fungi > Ascomycota > Dothideomycetes > Mycosphaerellales > Teratosphaeriaceae > Acidiella > Acidiella bohemica. The sequence continues at coordinate 520,457 of JAGUCJ010000010.1, forward strand.
CGGACCACTCCTTTCCTCGGCAATTTCAACCCAATTCTTACCGGATCGATTGCGCCAAAGTGGGTTGAATTGATCCAGTTCCGTGAGCATCTTCACCATTTCGAAGTGCGAGGTACCAAGCACTGCGAGCATGGGCTTTTCCGGCTTCTGATGCGCTTTTTTGTCATTCATCTCAGCCAGTAGCATATTGACCAAGTACTGATCCCCAGTCTTGGCAGCAATAGCGATAATGTTATTGTCCACCGGTACGCGCGCATCCAGAAACTCGCGCACACCCGTACGATCGTTATTCGCCACCAGCTTCTGCAAGTTCTCATAGGTGCGCGCCATGAAATGCAATTCCTTCGATGGTCCTGCGCGGTGGCGAGTCTCTTCTTCCTCCTCTCTCCTCTGCTTTGCACCATCGGAATTCCACTTGTCGATGGCTTCTCGTAGCGCAGCACGGATTTCGTCTTTGTGGTCCTCGTCGTCCGGAATAACATCCAGCGCTTGCTGACCTCTGAGATTCTGCCTCAGCGGATCCACACCAGCTCGAAGTAGAATCTGCACGACCTCTAGATAGCCATTCTCTGCCGCATCGATCAGCGGCGTATCTTTGTCAACGTTCGCGCAATCGATTTGACAGCCTTGGTCGATCAAGTACTCTACGATTTCGGCGAAGCCTCTAATCGCCGCAATTTGAAGAGGCTTGTTTTGCGCATTATCAGCAATTTCCAGCTGATCCGGATCCTTCTCGCGCCACTGCTTCACTTGCTGAAGATTGTTCGATTCGCACGCTTCTGCGAGCCGAGTCATGCCATACCTATTGATGTGGCGCTTGTGCTCACGACCAGGCGGTCTCCCAGGAATAGACGTGGACCGCCCCACACCACGCTGCGGCCGGCGCAGCTCGACATTCCCGTATGATGTGGTCTCTGACGAAGCGTCGGACTCCTCCCATTTACTGGACTTCGGATCGCGCACTGGGAATTGGGCTCCGCTTCGTCGCTTCCTGTTGCTGCCGTCACTTGCGCCGTCTAGGAGCGCTGACTGGGTCGACACAGCTCTACGGTGGTTACGTAGTCTGGGTGAAGGAGAGCGGTCCTGTCGCGTGTCTTCGGAGTGCATGCCACGCGATGCGCGTTTTGGAGGGTCCATACTCTGCCGCTTGTTCGGCAAGCCGACAGACGATGCGCGGTGTTTGCGCTTTCGCGGATTGGGTGAGTCTGCGCCATTACGGGATGCCTCTGGGCCTTCAGACATTGCCCTAGATTGCGCGGAGACCAGAGACATATCCGCAGTGGACGTAGGAGAAGGCGCAGAGCTCAATGAGCCACTACTGTCAGCCTTCTCGCTGTCCACCTCCAACTGTACGAAATGTTCGTCCTTCGCACGCTCAGCGGGCTTGCTTTCCTGCGCCTCAGTCGTTTGTATGGGCGTCACGACAGAAGAGCTCTCGTCATCGTCTTCGCCAGGCACCGGCAGCCCTCCTATTCGGCTGCGCGCCGGCTTGTCCGCCTGAACAGCAGCCTTCTGGCGCTCAGCCTCGCGCTTCTTCACTGGACTCTCGATGAGGGTTTCCGCCTCTGACTCGACGTCATCGCCGCCCTTCTGAGTCGCCTTGCCATTCTCGTTGGCGGACGCTGTGGAGGGGCCAGTTTCAGGCTTACTAGAAGGAGAGCGACGGGTCGTGCCTGCTGCTTCGGGACTGCGCGTGCCATTCGCGCCTCCCGTCACGTGGTCGAGTAGAGCCTCCGCATCACCGTCGCGCTTTTGGGGAGACTTGGGAGACGCAGGTCCGTTCATTACGAGGGATCCAAAGCAGCGTCGGGCGCATGCTCTTTGAGGGCCAGTCGCGCGCTCCACGTAAGCAACCAGCTAGCATGTGATATCCGGAAATGATTCGCCAAATGATGCGGTCCTGGCCAGCTGATCCCCGTGGTCCAGGTCGCTGCTAATGGTGCTGACCGTAGGCGATATACAGAGCGGTGGTTGAGGCGGAGAAGGTGGATGATAGGCTTCAGTCGAGGATGGCTGAGAAGCCATCGCGGACTGGAGCGGAGATGCGGGCGGGCCGAGCGTCCGTCCGGCGCTGATCTTGCCAAGCTCGCGCTAGCGCTTCACGCCAAATCGCCAGTGACGGCATGGCTGCCTCAGGCGAGAAGGCTGCTGCCTCGTCTGGCAGACGCGTCGGCGACTCGTTTCAATTGCATCTTCGTCTTGCCAACATCATGGAGACAAACAGATACTTGAAGGACTGTGAATCTTAGCAATCATGGCGTCCAAGGAGGCTACTGTCTACATCGTCGATTGCGGCAAGTCTATGGGCGAGCGGAGTCATGGGCGCAAACAGACGAACCTCGACTGGGCGCTGGAGTATGTCTGGGACCGGATCACTGCGACAGTCGCCACCGGCCGGAAGACTGCCATGGCAGGCGTCGTCGGCCTTCGGACTGACGATACGGAGAACGTTCTCGGAACGGAGGATGACTACCAACACATCAGCACCCTTCGCGACATTGGCCAAGTTCTGATGGAAGACTTCCAGACGCTGCGCAAGAAGCTGGTCGTTTCAGAGACCAACGCCGGAGACGCTATCTCAGCCCTGGTGATAGCTATCCAGATGATCGTCATCGAATGCAAGAAGCTCAAGTATGACCGCAAGATTGTCCTAGTCACCGATGCTCGTGGGCCCATGGATCCTAGCAGCTTGGCAGACATCGTCAGCAAGATCAAAGAAGACAACATCTCTCTTGTCGTCTTAGGCGTCGATTTCGACGATGCTGACTATGGCTTCAAGGAGGAGTCGAAAGACGCCAACAAAGCGGAGAACGAAGCTCTGCTAAAGCAACTCTGCGATGCTTGCGGTGGCACTTTGGGTACTCTGGCGCAGGCGGTCGATGAGCTCGGCATACCAAGAGTCAAGTCGACGAAGCCTGTGCCGAACTACAAGGGACTCATGACTCTCGGAAATCCGGGGGAATACGACACTGCGTTGACGATCGACGTTGAGCGATATCCGAAAACGATGAGAGCTGCAATCCCAAGTGCATCGAAATTCGTCGAACGGAGCAATCTCGCGGCAGGCGAATCGACGCAGGCCACGATGGCGGATGAGTCTGCAGCGAACGGCACGAGCGACGGCCTGACCAGCGTCAAGAATGCCATGGCCTATCAGATTGATGACGAAAATGCTCCCGGTGGCAAGCGAGACCTGGACCGAGACGAGCTGTCGAAGGGGTACGAGTACGGTCGCACTGCCGTTCACATATCGGAGAGCGATCAGAACGTTGTTACATACGAGACCAGTCCGGGCCTAACGATTATCGGCTTCATTGACCGATCGCAATATGAGCGGTATCTAGACATGAACCGCGCCAATCTGATAATCGCACAGCGGGGCAACGACAAAGCGTCGATGGCGCTGTCGTCTTTCATCTGGTCGTTGTACGAGCTGGACTCGTACGCCGTCGCCCGAATTGTCCCGAAGGAGAATAGCAAACCTCTGATCCTACTCCTTGCGCCGAATATAGAGCCAGGCTTCGAGTGTCTGTACGACGTCGAGCTGCCCTTCGCCGAAGACATGCGCAGCTACAAGTTTGCACCGCTTGACCGCGTGGTAACAGTCAGCGGCAAGGAGCTGAAGGTCCACCGCACATTGCCAACCGAAGATCTGCAGTCCGCAATGGACGAGTATGTAGATGCTATGGATCTCTCGAAGTTCGGAAATGATGATGAAGGCAATGCTATCGAGTACATGCCGATGGACGAGACATACAACCCCCTCCTCCACCGCATACGCCAGGTAATCAAACACCGCGCCGTCTTTCCGGACACTGAACCTCCGCCACCGTATGAGATACTTACCCGATACTCGCATCCTCCGACAGAGCTCGTGGGTCGGGCACAGCCAGCGCTCGACAGCGTGATCTCCGCCGCAAACGTCAAGAAGGTCCCGCCTCGGGCAAAGGGCCGGCGGACGAAAGACGCACCCAAACCGCTCTCGGACCTTGACATCGGAGCGCTGCTTTCCAAGGGTCGGAAGAACAAGCGCATTGATCCCGAAAACGCAATTCCGGAATTCAAACAGATCCTTGAGGCGAGCCCGGACTCCGCCGCAGTCCAAGACGCTTGCAAGCAGCTGAAACACATCATCTACGATTGGATCAGATACTCAGTAGGCAACTACAAGTATGGCCTCGTCCTCGAAGCTCTAGGGGCTATGCGGCAAGAAATGGTCGAGCTGGAGTTCCCGGACATGTACAACGAGATCCTACGAGATCTGAAGGCAAAAGTCCTGCAAGGTGATCTGGGTGGGGAGAGAAAAGAGCTGTGGTTCTTGATTAGGAAGACGAGACTCTTGTTGGTCACGACAAAAGAGGCGCAGGGAGGCGCAACGGATGCGGAAGCGGAGGAGTTTAGGCTGACGAGATGAACGTCGTCAATAAAGGGGACAATTATTTGCAAGAACTGAGAGGGAGGAAAGCCATTGTACGATACTGGCATCGGCGGAGACGTGCGCAGTCTCAATTCCTCAGCGTGTGCAGTGTTAGCCTCCGGCAACGCGCCCAAGCCGCATGGTTGTAATTGCCGCTGTCGCTTCACTGCGCCCGCCCATCCGCTCGCGCTTCTATGCAGGGGTCCCGACTATCAAATGAATCACATGAACCGCGGGCATCTTCAGGCCATTCCATCGTATAAGCAAGTCTTCGCCACCACGTCGAGTCCTCCACACTCGCATATTGTGTGCGCAAGCTCTCCGTCGTCACCAACGCCGTGCGCGACCAGGAGGCTTCTGTCACCAGCACCCAGCGTCGGCCCACGTGCTTTGCGCGTGTCTCGCCTAAGTCGCGGGTGCAATGCCTACTCTGCTCCGCTCGTGCGGATCAACAGCTTTCGCTGTGCTTCTTTGAGCTGGCTGGCGACTTCCTGTGCGTAGGCGGTGTACGCCGCTTTCCTGGACAAGGCGGCGGAGTACTCGCCGATATTGTCTACAGATAGTGTCGGCGCCGGTGTTAGGTTGGGCGGAGGGGCTGCTACCGAAAGCGGTATACCATGTCGAACGTGGTGATCGGTGAGTGAACGGGCTGAGTCGTTGGCTGTTTGGAGACTTCGGGCGGCTCCGAGCTATGTGACGATCAAAGCCTGCGGTCCTTTTCCATGAGAGAGACGACGCGCTGTCTGATCTCAGCCGCGGTGCTATCAGGACTTGGAGCTGCGAAGCTCAGAGGCGCGGCATTGGACTGGGAAGCCTGGTTCGTGCGCAAAAACTTGGCGGGTGTATCCAGAGATCCCTGGGTGCGAACATCCGGGATACCGCGAGCGACTTCGAATTGCGAGAGTGTGGTCTCAGAGCCGGCGACCAGAGTGTTGGGATCACTCGGCATCTCTTGCTTGATCTCTGCTTCGAGCTCATCGTGGCCAGTCAGGGATTGGGATGTGCGCTCCTTGGTCTCTACATCTCTGTCGACATGACTCAGACAGGCCTCGATCATGGCCCAGATACTTGGTGCATCCAGCGCACGAGGAATGAGCACTCCAGATTGTCCTGGCGGGACAGGCTCAATAACGGTTCGGCCGCACTGTGATGGGCCATTCCTAATCTGGGTGGATGACCCGTGCTCGCCGTCCGTCACAACGGTGACTTTGAAACGTTGTCTTTGATCTCCATGGATGTGCGGGTGCAGGGCCGAGAAGAAAAGGTCTGGTCGGAACGTGGCAGCAATTGCCAGGGGGTCGTGCACAGGTGGTCCTGCCTTGAGCCCGAAGACATCGGCGTAAGTCTTGGCAAAGAACGTAATGATCTCGAAGAACAGTCTGCGGACAGGCGACACATCGGCCATGGTTTGCTCGGGGTACAGTGATTGGTTTGACCCAAATAAAAGTGTCATTTGGACTGCTGATGTAGCAAGAAATTGGTGAGTCAGATCAAGAGGTATCAGGACAGTCTTAGCAGCGAGCTTTGGGTGCTGATATTGTGGGGACAGTAGTCAGTACTGAATGTTCTTCCAAGAGGAAAGGGCATAACTCACAGAAAGCACGGCACGAGCTGCCTCCGGATCGCAGTAGATGTTGAATTCGGCAAACGGTGTGTGGTTGCCGAACCGCTCGCCCTCGCCGTCTACCGCGCCCATGGGTGCATCTGTGAAGCCGCCACCCACGGCGCCGCCCATGATGCTCAAGCCAGCCACGTGGTCGATAAGGTCTGGATATGAACGGAACAGAGCAGCCACATTCGTCAGAGCGCCCACCGCAACGAGCCATGCTGTCCCTGGTCGCTCAGCTCTCAAAGCCCTATACATGGCTGTCAGGGCACCCCCACTGCGAGCGGGAACTGTGGGCTGGGGCAAGGAGTGTGTTCCGCCGAGTCCACTGTCGCCGTGGATGTCTGGCGCGTGCGCAGCATCACGGAGAGATGGCTTTGCAGCACCAGGGTAGACAGGAATGTCTTCCCGCCCTATCGACTTCAAGATCGCTCGAGTGTTGTACGTCGTGCTTTCCAAAGGTGCGTTGCCGTACACGGTGCTGATACCAAGTAAGCTCGCTGCAGGCGACCTCGCCGCGAGCAATATAGCGAACGCATCGTCATGGCCTGTATCGCAGTCGAGCCAAATGGGTGTTCGAGGGGCAGGATGGTCAGTGTTCGTGATTGGTGACCAGCCCATGTTCGCTGCCAGCCGACAATGATGAAGCGGCGTAGTCACAGCTATCGTTCGCCGATCAGTGTGGTCCTGCAGCAAGCGATCCTCGGACCATCGCCTGAAGGGCGCGACGCAGACCTTTCAAGGGTGTCGTCGAGTCGAGCTGCTAAACATCCTCGCCGCCTCCCCGGTTGGCCGTGCTCATTAGACAGACTACGAAGCTAGCTTGGCGGCAGCTACCGAAGCCTTGCATGCGAGGGGCCTGATCCTGGCTCGTGTCAAACTGTGCCGCGCAATAGCTCTCACAGCGCATGTGCCGCGCCGCTGGTCCTTCCGGCTATTCGTCTGTTCGTACGAGTACCGACTAAGGGCAGAAAGGGCTGAAGTGCTCTGGAGCCGGCATCAGACGGCTCCGTGGCTAAGGGGCTCCGCCGCGGCAGCTACTGGTACACAGCGTGGATCGAATCCAACCTGCTAACAATGTCGTGAGGCTGAGAGATCGAAGATGGACGAGTCCGATGCGACAGTCCACGGTGCTTGCTCGGGCTTGGCAGAGCTTGACGGCGAGATGAGGCGGAGCCCGAAATGCCACTCCACTCTTGCACTCTCACATACCACGGCCTCGTCACGAGCACCTGTCTGGCCAAAGCCTTGTCTTCTGCAGCAGACTTATTGCCAGCAGTGCGGGAGCGCCATCGTCTTACCGTCCCGCCTCCGGACGTTCATCAAACGAAGCGAAAGTGGCAGCAGGTATTTCCGAGCTACTTCCGTATGCCGCTGAGCTGATCTGCATCCGCTGCTCGTTCCATAGTCTGATCGCTTCGATCCTCAAGCAACTTGCCAACTCTTTACAGCACCGTCTGTACTCGGCATGCGACATGATGACGCGAGGTTGTTCGAATTGCAGGTCTCCGCGGCGTTGAACGGGCGGCCTGCGTCCCAAGCAGCTTGCCGTTCGTAGAGGCTGTTGATTGTACGGCTGAACATGTGGGAGACACAAGCCGATCCGACAGCAGACTGACCCTCAAAAGACTTCCGTGTAACCGCTTAAGGCTCACGATACTCGTTGCGCCAGATACCCTACCGCGATTGGCAGATGTTCGATGCGATAGATTCACGCAACCATACGGTGCTTGCATGCCGTGCCACGCATACGGAGAAATAGTGAATCTCCCTCCAACCCCCCTGCAAATTGTTACGACGTCCGACTCCCCGATGCTAGACTTCGCCTGTTGCTGGCGAGCAATCAACGATACGTGTCACTGTTTGCGCTGCTCAGCACGGGCAAATATGAGTGCTCCTCGTTCAGCACTCGGACCAATCTTGCATTCGAGGCTCAACAATCGAGGCCCAACAATCGATGCTCCGTTAACATCTAGTACGCCGGTCGCAGCCTAATCTTGCAGCAACCGGTCACCTCATACTTGAAGGATCTTCAGCTGACGTATTCTGCGGTTTCTGACGTTTAAGACGAAGGCCGACACATTCCCGAGTCCCCGTACCGCCACTAAGCTGTAGCCGATAGTACAAGAGTATCGGAGTTGTAAATGGCCAACCCCGACCATTTCCCAGCCGCTCAGAAGGGCGAGTGTCAAGGGCTAACGAAGCTAAGGACCGATCGAGCGCATGACTTGGTATGGGGATACCATCGAGCGTAAACGGGCCAGAGGATTGAGAGGTGTTGTCGAGTCGCAGCGCACGTCGCATGGTACGAAGTCCCACACTACCAGACCTACCACACAGCCACTTCAGGCGATCTCTCCGGCGTGTCGGTCCCCATGTGCTTTCCGATCAATTTATCGAACGATGGCACCTTTCAACTCTCGCCGTAAACGGCTCGAAATCCCATACATAGCTGGGTGTCCTCAAACATCGAACCCCCGGAGCACGACACAGTCGCACCATGAACACTGACAGCCTGTTGCCTAACGCAACCCTTTGCAACCCAGGCCGAGATCAACCAGGTCGGCAGCCTGTCATCCAGACTTTCGAAGTTGAAGGTGTAGTTCCCTGTGGCTCGGAATGATGGTGGTGTAGCTCAGGTGGTCTGGGCGGACAGAAAGAAGTGGCGGAATGGTCGTAGAAGCCACCAGTCTCGTCGGAGGTAGTGAGTAAAGCACTCTGCTCTCATTGCGGGCTGGCGCGCAGGCCTTTGTACACTGCTTTGATCAGACCTTCACCGTCCGGAATGAGACTCCGGGGGTGCACCGAGGTGGTGCGAACACCACAGCACGATGGCCCACTGATGGTGAACTCTGACAGCTCCCCGGCGGCAGCGTCAGTATAGAAGCTATCAAGCGGCGGAACCAGGGTGGAGTTGTCGGAGGTGTATGACCCGTTGAAAACCACAGTCCATCCTCCTCGCTGGTGTTGTAGTTCTTGAGGGTTGTGTTCTGCTCAGAGAGCTGCTGGAAGATGCTGCGCTGCATCATGGAGGATCTGCCGAGATTCTGCAGAGTAAGGCAATGTTCACTGCAGTAGCCGTTGTGCCTTGCAGTGTGAATTCCATGCACGCAATTACACTTACAACAACTTCGACCTCGATTTGCTCGCCACCGTACGTCGAGGCTTGAAGTGCGGAACGATCTGCTGCCCTGTCCTTCACCGAGGAGTCCGCTATCAGTGACAAGCCGTCAGCGCTGCAAAGCCTCCAGAAATAGTGCTCCGAGCGTGCGAAAGCACTGACGGAAAAGATGCAATATACAAGCGGAGATGTAGTGTCAGCTAGTCTTCTATACACGAATTCACCTCTTTCCCTTGTTCTTCCCACGCCACACCATGCTCCGCCAACGCCACCACATGCTCGCGCAAACAAATATCTACAAGCCACCCCTTGCTCACACCTACTTTATCTCCACCGCTGAGCAGCCTCTTCGAGAGCCTTATACAATGTCGGCGCCGGCTCCTGCCCTCGCCCGCCAAGCGGCGGAGGCAAGCCCGTCCCGCCTTCACCGCCCGCTTCGGGCCCATTAGGCCCAGGAGTCGTAGGCCTGGGTGCGCCGTCGAGATTACCTGCGCCACCAGAACCTTGCGGCCCGGTACCAAAGTACTTGCTGAACTCGCCGCGATCTTCCCACGGTCTCGGCCCAAGCAAGCGCACCATATCGTCTCTCGAAAGCACCTCCTTGCTCAGTAGCTCCTCGGCCACTAGGCCGACTTCATGCTTCTTCTCTGTGAGTAGTTGCCGGCACTGAGTGTAGGCCTCCGTCACAATGCGCTTGACCTCCGCATCGATCGCCCTAGCTGTCTCCTCCGAGAACGGCTTAGTCAACTGCGCGTCCTGACTCTCACTCGAATCTGGATAGTAAATATACCCAATCCTCTCACTCATCCCCCATTTCGTGACCATGCTCGTCGCCATCCTCGTGACCTTATTGAAATCATCACTGGCTCCAGACGTCACAGTTTCGAAGTGCAGTTCCTCGCTCACGCGGCCACCAAGCGTCATAGCCATCCGATCCATCATCTGTTTCATGTTCATCAAGACCATGTCCCCGCCGCCAGCCGGCAGGTACTGCGCGTACCCCAACGCGCCAGAGCCGCGAGGAATGATGGAGACTTTGAGGAGAGGATCGGCGTACTGGAAGTACCACCCGCAGATTGCGTGGCCGGCTTCGTGATAGGCGACTGTCTTCTTCTCTTCCGGTGTCAGGACGAGGGAGCGTTTCTCGAGACCGCCGATGACACGCTCAATGGCTTTCTCGAAGTGCGAGAGGGCAACGCTTTCGCTTGCTTCGCGCGCGGCGACAAGCGCGGCCTCGTTGACACAGTTGGCGATGTCGGCGCCGGAGAAGCCCGGAGTGAGAGATGCGAGACGACCTTTGAGGTATTCGAGGTCCTCGCCCGTGACGATCTTCTTGAGATGCACGGCGAAGATCTGCTTGCGGCCCTCCATGGTTGGCCGGTCGATGTTGATGTGTCTGTCAAAACGGCCGGGACGCATGAGGGCCTTGTCGAGGACGTCTGCGCGATTGGTACCGGCAAGGACGACTACTTGTTCGGTGGTGTTGAAGCCGTCCATCTCAGTCAAGATTTGGTTGAGTGTGCTCTCCCGTTCGTCATTACCGCCGCCAAATGATTGCTTCGCGCGAGATTTGCCAATAGCGTCAATTTCATCGATGAAGATGATGCAGGGAGCGTTCTTCCGGGCGTTTGCGAAGAGGTCGCGGACACGGCTGGGACCGACACCAACGAACATCTCCACGAATTCGGAACCAGAGACGGAGAAGAAAGGCACGCCGGACTCGCCAGCTGTGGCTTTGGCGAGCAGGGTCTTACCAGTACCGGGCGGTCCAGACAACACAGCACCACGCGGGATCTTGGCGCCAAGCTTCTGGAATCTTTGCGGCTCCTTCAAGAAGGACACGAACTCCATGATCTCCTGCTTCGCCTCGTCCATGCCAGCCACGTCCGCAAATTTGACCTTGATGTCGGTCTCATGATTGAATTTCTTTGCTCGACTCCGGCCCATGCCAAAGATGCCACCCTGTCCGCCACCCGCGCCGGACGCAGCACGCCTCGACAGGTAGAATATTGCACCAATGAACAGAAGTGTTGGACCAAATGCGAGGAATGTGTTGACCCAGCTGCCTTCCTCGTGGTAGGAGATTGGTATGCGTTCACTGGTAGGGATGTTGAGCTGGTTCTGTGCCTCTTCCACCCTCCGCTCAAAAGCCTCAACAGAGCCGATAGAGAAGTAGTAATAGAAGCCAGGTTGAGCGGCGGGGGAGTCAGGGTACATGCTTGCAACACTGTCCCGGTGTAGGTGCACTCGCACGCGATTCGCATTGATGACAACCAGCTTCTCTACCAGACCCTTGTCGAGGAAGGTGTTCCGGAACTCTTGCCAAGTAATCTCGCGGCTATTCTCAGTCGGCATGACTAATCGGAAGAATAAGTAGGCGACGAAAGCAGAGAGGAGAATGTTGGCTAGGTCGAACTTGAACACGCCGTCTGCGCCAAAAGTGTCTTCTGGCTTCTTCTTCTTGCTCTGCTTGCTCTGATCCGACGTGCCAGGGCTGGGGTCTGCTGTCGTTTGCTGCTTCGGCGCATCCTCCTTCTCCCGCGCATTCATCTCGCTCTCCACCGTCTGCCGAGTCATCTGTGTCGTGAGTCGCCACAGCTTGGCGGCTCGCGCAGGCGACATGCCCTGATCTTTGCACTCCTTGATGGTCTGTCGTAGTTCCTCGGGCATGCCATCCTTCTTTAATCTTGCAAGCGCTTTGTCAAGGTCTTCCGCCATCGAAGCAGGCATGCCCTTCTTTACTAATCCGAATACATCGTCTAGCGCCTGCTCCTCTGCCTTGGTCAGCTTCGCCCGACCTGGCAGCGGGCCATCGTCGTCCTTTTTCGGCGGCTGCGGTTGACCTGGAGACATGGGCGACTGTTGACTATACAGATGCTCCATGCCCTTCGGCGCCTTTCCGGGCTCCTTGTCCATCTGTCGGCCATCTTGCTCGCCATCCGGCTTCTGTGATGAGTATGGTCGGCTGCGTGCAAGGGCATAAAGGGGTCGCGGAAGGCTGGCGGGTCTTCGCGCGAGCGTCTGTGAAAGGGAGTAGGCTTCCAGTAGCTGTCGTGATGTCCGCGCCAGGGTTTGGGGGCGGCGGAGGATGGTTGCCATGATGAGAGACGTTAGGTTAGACGGCGAGAGGCGTCCCAGAACAAGACCGCTACCATCCAGTTTCCGGGTGTCGGGATGAGCAGATGGAAGGGGGTTTGGAACGCGGAAGCAGTGTGCTCGAGTATGTCGTGAGTCTCGCGCATCAAATGGATGACGAGACTCCCACGATCGGCTTCGGCTCGCCGGCCACTCCCGCTCCGCTCTTCGGAGATCTCGGGGGTGCCACGCCAGACAGCATCTTCTCACATCGACCTGACTTCGTTATCTAGGAAGCGTGGCGATCTACGCTCGTCAACCGAAACGTGACATTCAAACAAGCCGATCACGCACAAGGAAAGTATGTCGCGGTGCAGCATCATGCCGCCAATATTATTCTCGCCCAGCATGGGAAGCCGCCCGCATGGCTCACACGCGCCATCGAGGCGCAGTGGTGGCTATCTTCCCTCACCGCACGAAGTCAATGCCCCTACCGCGCGCAGCAGCATGGCAGCAGTTGAATTTACTTCCTCGTCCGCTCTCTCGGCACTGTAACCATCGGAGTCTGCAACCAGAAGCTTCGCATTCCCCAAGGAGCCGGAGCTACCATCAACTCAGAAAACGCAATGGCATCCTCGAAGGCCCAATGGCGTCAACCTCTCCACTCCGCTCGCACACGAAGCCTTGCAAAAGGCAGAGCTCTCCCAAGAGCATGACGAAGACACACAGTCCGACGGTGCAACTTCCACTACCGTCTAATCCGTGGATCTCAGGAACAACTCCACACTGGTTAAACCCGGGGAAGCCGATTCGAAGCCGACCTACGTCGTCATCAAAGATCGCAAGGGGGGCCGCAATCCACAGCCCTGCGATGATGGATACGGGTCACAGTGCTCACGGCTTGACCGCAACAGGTCGGCCCGTGCAGACGCTCGAGAGGCCAGACACGCGCTGCTGGCTCAAGATATTGTAATTGTGCCTGGCCGGCCTCGGCGCACGTTTGACCTCGCGCTCGGGTGTCGTGGATCTCGCCCTCACGCTCGACAAGGGCGTGCCGATTGCAATTGCTTGGGCGGCGATGAGGTGGGCCGATGAGAGGTACGACGATGTACTGTGCCCCGGAATGACAACGCTGATTGTGTCGCCAGGGACGAAGATCTAATCTCGGACGCAGGACGTCAGGAGTTTGGAGGATCTTGATAGTCAAGAAATCATGGCCGTCTGGAGCATTCCACACAGTGACCCTTTCGTCAGGCTTGATATTGCATTGCAGCATTCATTCGAAGAAGCCATCCTCGCTCTCATCTCCGCTCACGGCCGCCTTGGCAGCAGCAGCAGCAGCCGCTGCTCTCCTCTCTCTCCGGTTCCCCACCACCACAGGCATCTGCACTTCATCTTTGTTCCTCTGCTTCTTAACCTGCACCGTCTCCCTGACCCTCTCCTCCGGTTTCCGGATTGCCTCACCGCCTTCGCTCGTCAACCGGCCCTCCCTCAGATCTGCCAATGTCCCATCCTTCATACACTTCCGGACCAACTCCCACATTCCGGGAGCACCTTCCCTCCCCCATCCAGCACTCACAGCAGCATTTGGCGCTGGATTCTCACTAACCTCTTCCCCGTCATGTCTCCGCCTAGGAAACAGCGGCACATAGTCCCTCTCCAACGGGAAGTAGACAGCATAATTCACATCCACCTCCGCCTCCTCCAGCCATTTCTCCAGCTCTCTCCCCTGGCCTTCATCCTCACAATTGGCCATCTCCCTCTTGAGCTTCTTGACCCGCTTCCCAGCCTTCTGCCTCTCAAAGAACCTGACTTTATGCCATTTGCCAATCACCTCACTTCGTCTCTTCGCTCGTTCCTGGACTTCGAGCTCGTACTGCGCTGTCGCCAACTCCCTCTCCTTCTCTACACGGACAGTAGGAGGCAAGTCTGCATTGTGGGACAGCAGTCGCTTGAGTGATCGTATCGAAGCCTTGAGGTCGGAGACTGTATGCGCCTTTTTGAAGGATTTGCCGGTAATGTGCGCGGGCTTGGTCTTTTGTCGTTTGCGGGAGGGTTCGCCTGGTACTTGTTCGGCGCGTGAGGGATGGACGGAGGAGTGGGGTCGTTTGGTCGCCATAGTACCGGGGGTGGTATGGGGGTGCGTGTGATAGGTGATGGGGCAGGAAATTAGTGGAATCGAGATCAATCGATATATTCGAAGCTCGCCGAGGCACACGGCCGGCGCGCGGGAGATGTGATTGGAGGATTACTGCACGCTGCTCACGGCCAGTGGCACAAGCCACAGATTGCAAGCCACAAGCTACAAGCCACTCAATGAGGCGTGCATGGCCACCTTCTGGGGAAGACAGGTAAATGGCGAGGAGCTGCTCGTCCTGCCATAGATTGCGTCCTTTCGGCAATCACCCTCCAACGTCGCAAGTCACACGACGAAGACTGCAACGATGAATCGCCTCCTCTACCACTCCCTCGCCTTCTACCTCTCCCTCTCCGCCGTCTCGGCCGCAGCCTCCTCGCCCAAAGAGTCGCCCGCGCCTCAGCCATGTACCATTCGCAGTCCGACTAGCCATGCCTTCTTCGATCTCAACCCGTTGCACCTGCAAGACCCGGCGAAGAGTAAGGCAAAGCATCCGAGAACCAACAGCTGGAATGCCTCGGGTTATGATATCGGGTACAACTTCACCATGAACGTATGCGGCGCGGTATTGGAAGACCTGGAAGAACGAGGCGGCGTGGTGGGAGTGGAGAAGAGCCAATGGAGGAACATAAGCGCCTTCTACGAGGCGGGTGGGAAGGTGTACTCGCTAGGGTAAGCGTGCCCTCCAGACCTTTGACGCCTGGCGCGATTCTGACGGAGGACTGTTGGCAGACAGGAGAACCATGCACCAATCTTTCGCGGCCGCAAGCTCGTCCTGAACTACACCGACGGCTCGCCCTGCGGCCCGGACGCGCCCAAGGCTTCACACAAAGTCGAGGATCTGCGCCTGCGGGAGATCATTGGCGGAGATGGCGACGATGACGAGGACAAGCGGCCCGCCAAGAAGCCGACCAGCAAGATCCGGCGGAAGAATACGATCATATCTTTCCTGTGCGACCGCGAGCCCCTGAATCCGCTGCTTACGCTGAGTTTCGTCGGCGCGGACCCGGATCAGTGCACGTATGTGTTTGAAGCGCGGACGTCCGCGGGCTGTGGCGGGATAGAGGTGGCGAAGCAGACGCTCTCGCCCGTGGGAGTCTTCGGGGTGATTGTGTTGATCGGGGTGATTGTGTACTTGGTAGGAGGCTGCGTGTACTCGCGCATGGTGCTGCATCAGCGGGGCTGGCAGCAATTGCCGAATTATGGCCTATGGAGTAGCATCCTGGGATTCTTCAAGGTGAGTCGGGTCACCATCTGACAAAGACGGCGCGGGCAACTGATGAGCGGTCCTAGGATCTGGTCATCATCATGGGTTCGTCGTGCACGCGCTTCCTCCCTTCGCGGAGAGGGTATCAGCGCGTGAACGAGAATCTGAATGGCTCCGGTTACGGGCGAGGGAGAGGCCGGAGCGACAGCGACGCGGAGAACAGGCTTATTGATGAGTTGAACGAGGAATGGGATGATTAGATTTCGCGAGCTGCAGATGTTGGGATACAGTGTGGACGGGAAAGATTGCAATACCCATGCAAGGCGTTCAAAGGAAGTGCTTTTTCCCCTTCATCATTGCTGGGAGCCTGCGCATTGTTGTATGATAGAGCACACGGCGAGAAAAGTTGCACCTGGTAAGGCGGCCTAGCATACTGTTTGGGCAGCAAGAAGATTTGGGTCTGCGGCAACGGATCCTATCGCTCGCCGGTAAACGGCGGAAAAAGCCAGACGAAGTGCAGGCAATTGCAGGCTGTGCAGAATGGGGTGCCTTTCCCTGCATCTGCGGCGTTCCGCCGACGCGCTCCAGAGCATTCAGGGCATAAATGACCTCGTATCCGCGTTATCCATAATCCTCTCCGATTGAGCCGTGATCCTGCCGCAATTGGTGGCAGCGGCAAATTAAGCACCGAGCGCGATATGCAACGGAGCTGGAACTCGTGCTACTGCGTGTCCGCCGGGGGTCCGCTCCGCTGCCGCGCCCGTCTGGCCATATTTCCGGACCAGATGGGCGCAAGGCGTTCGGGTCGGTACACCATCGGACGGAGATGACTCGGGAAAAGGTACCGGGAACTGTGTGACACGACCTGGGTACTGGGTGGGAGGTTAAGCGACAGTCCTCCGGCCTCTTCCAATGCGTGCCGAGGAGGAGGTCCCATCCAATGCGACGCGCCACGGCATCCCGATCGTTTGAAGCTTCGGAAATGCTGGCCTGGCCAGCATAGGCAGCGGCCGGACCAACTCGTCAAAACTACCGCCACATAGCGAACGTAGATCTGGGGCTCAGGTACGGTCACTCGGGAAATATCCTCGACGTCCCACAGATGATCGTCCGGCTTTCCTTGACCACTCGCCCGTCTGACTCAAGTCCAGACCCTCTTTCCACAGCGACTCGCCCCACGCACCTCCGACCGATCTTCAAGCTACCACAAGCCTCGACGCGGTCCAAATCACCAGGCGGAGGAAGAGAGGTACATCTTTCGCCGCCGCCCAAAAGAGAAAGCCCCCCATCGCTGCGCATCTTTTGGCAGACATAATTCGCGAATTTTCCTCCACGAAGACGATGCGGCGGAGCGCTGGTCCGCTTCCGCCATCTCTCGCACTGCCACCACCCCGACATATGATCTCGAATTTCACATGGCCAACATGAACCGTTTCCGACGCAGCGCCTCCGATGGCAGGAATCCGACGGCATCATCATCATCATCAGCAGCAGCACACCCGACTTTCACCGACCCGGCGCTCTCGGGATTACAGCAATTTATCCTCGACAACCAACTTCCCCGCGACTCACCACATCCGCCATACGCACATCTACTTGCGCTGAACATCGCGCACAACCTCCGCTTCGAACATGACTGGACTGATTTACGGATACATTACCAACTCCTCGCCGGATCCGCCAGCGCCCACATTCTCCCGCGGCCGATGATATCGGGACTTCCGCCGAATCGACTCTATGTGCATCCCGACGAGCAAATCGAGATACTGCAGAAACAGCGGCAACAAGGCAAAGCAGGCTGGCCCCAACTGGATCGTGAGCGGGAATGGGTCCTCCCCTCCCAGCTCACCGAGATCTGGAGTCTGCGCCGATTCGCCGAGGTCTTTGACGCACTTAGCCAAATCCCGCCGGAGCGGGAAGGCGGACCGCTGTTTTTCGTCACGGAGTATGCAACGGGTGGGAGGAGAGGGCCGAGGGGTGGTGGTGATGATGATGCGACGCCGTCAGACACGAGTGCAGTCTCGTCGGGGATTGCCACACCGGCAAATGCCCAAAGCGGCAATCTGTCCCTGTCGGATCAAGAAGGCAATAGTGGTGAAGCACCAAATCGGTGGCGGGTGGAGCAGCCGAAACGAATGTTGCTTGCGACCCAGGGGAATGATAGTACGGTGGTTTACTACATCGTGCATGATGGGATTGTTAAGCCCAGGCAAAATGGCTAGACGTGAATGGCTAGATGTGACTGCAGGTACAGGCTGGGGACGTCAATGACGAAGGAGGCGTTGTACGGCCTGGAACTCAATGGGAGGACGGGGGGCGCGCACAAGCATTTGACTTTGGAAGGCGTTCATGGAAGTTGACGGCCACGCAACACCGGAGCGTAGGCGCTGATTCTTGGTATTCTGATTTTGCACCTTAACCGGCTCCTCGGAGAGATCCCGTCCCAGGCATCCATAGCAACGAAAGCATTGAGCGGCTCTGGCATGTCAGCCAGGTAACGCTCTCCACCACCCTTCTTTCTCGCCGGACGCCGACCTTCATCGCCGCATCAAGCTCTCCATGGGCACAGTGTGCGCCCTCGTGTTTGTGACTCTCGATAAGTGCCGCTTGGCGATGCGGCATGTCCGTTGACGGGCGTTGTTCGTCGTGCGTTGCGAGGGACCCCTGTCTCTTACCCATACAGATCCGCGACTTCATCGGCACATGGTCATCTAGATTGTGCAGGATCGGCCACAAGCTTCGCCCTCGACGGCCCTATCCAGGCCAGCTCAGCAGGGCTGCCTCGTTCTTTGTGTCGTATGCCCCTTCGGTCTTCTCCCGGAGACGCTTCGCTTTGCACTCCGCTATCCTTGACAACGGTCGCGTCACGTCCGGCTGATTCAGTCTCACGACCACCAACACCTTTGATCAATTGCTTCACGTGCCACCCCGTCACTCCTCAGTAGCCGGTGTGGGCCCACACGGCAACACCATCCCCTCCATACACTTCATTCTGGTCCTCTCGACAGACATGCCCATCCCGATGCTCATGTAGTGTAGGAGAGGAGGGTGACCCTGGTAGCTCGCATAGCTGTCGCGGGCGATGTTCGAAGTCCACTCGTGCTTCGTGGTGTCTGCGTGCCCTGTGCCGATGTACTTGTTTTGCAAGGCTTCAAGTTGCTGTTGGGTACGAAGTTTGTCGGCCTGACGTGAAGGTCAGCGTTGATCATATCTGCGGTAAGGCGGGTTAACTTACCATTGAAACGATTTTTGTGCGATCAAGGTGGTTAGACGAACGGTATTCTTAGCGAAAGTGTTTCTGCGCATGTTTGCGCCTGAATGAGTGCCTGATGATGCGTCTCGAGTCACGCTGTGGCGCAAACAGGCAGCTCAAGCCACGCGAAACGCCAGGTGTCGTCATATTTGCGACCAACAAAATCGCCCACCGAGCCCGTTTGGGAGGTAAACACTTGCTCGCACCCAAACCATGAATCTAACTTCGCCACCGTAACCACCGCCGCGCAATCATGACCACCCGCCGAACAGCCACCAAGGTCGAGATACCAATATCACCCACCAAATCCCCCTCCTCCACCGCAACCAACACCGCCGACCTTCAGGACACTCCGCCAACCTCCCCCTTCCTCCCCACCCGCCTCGAAACCCTCCTCCTCGCCATCTACCCCCTCACCCTCCTCCTCGGCTCCCTCTTCAGCACCTTCCACCCCTCCACGCGCGCCGCCCCGTACTCACCGACCCTGCAATCCTACCAACCCGCCTCAGCACCCAGCTACTTCGCCCGCAAGACCAATATCTTCAACCTCTACTTCGTCAAGATCGCCTGGGTATGGATCACCTCGGCCTTCTTCCTCCTCATCTTCACCCACGCCTCGCTCGGCCCACCGCTCAGACCTAGCCTCACCCGCCGTCGAACACAAGCCGCGCTACGGTATGCCTGCGTGACCTTGGTCTGGATCGCAGTTACCCAGTGGTTCTTCGGCCCGCCGATAATCGACCGCAGTTTCCGCTGGACGGGCGGCAAATGCCAGACCATCTACTCCTCCTCGCCCTCCGCAGAGGTGGAGAAAGCACAATGGTCCGAAGCAGAGAAAGTCTTCACGCACGCAGCCTGCAAAGCCATAGGCGGGCAATGGAAAGGCGGACACGACATCAGCGGTCATGTCTTCTTGCTTATCTTGGGCAGCGCGATGCTGTGGTTGGAATTATTGCCGGCTGTGCTGCGGATGGAGGGATTGCGGGAGGCGAGGCGCGTCCTGACTTCCGATGGGCTGGTTCGCCGCGCGGGGTATGAGAGCGGTCAGGGCGTGGAGAGGAAGAGGTTAGAAGGAGAGCAGGTGGCGCTGGGGGTCAAGGTGGCGCTGGGGGTGGCGGGGATGAGCTGGTGGATGTTGCTTATGACAGCGGCATACTTTCACACGTGGTTCGAGAAGTTTACGGGTTTGATGGTGGCCTTCGCCGCGGTGTATGTGGTGTACTTCTTGCCGAGAGCGGTGCCGGCGTGGCGAAGTGTGCTTGGGATGCCTGGTGTGTGAGGAGGACGATGCTTGTGGCGGCATTGGACATGGCGATTCGAGAGCAATGTGGATGCCCAGCATCGATAGAGAACCTCAGCATACCTTATCATGTGGTACAGCGTCCACCGACAATCGTTGGCGTGCCATCAAGCCACGATGCCGTGCCTAACGTTACAAGGAGAACCGCCGTGACCATAGAAAGCACCCAGCTCCTTCGAAAGAAACCAATAATATCGCAACATAATCAGCAAGCCATCCCGTCGTCATCAGCATCATGGCAACAACGCACGATTGAAGACCATCGCCATTCGAAGGGTCGTTGCCGTCCATACTGGTCTCCTACTCCACGGCCAATCCCCTCCTTAACCCCAAACTCTGCCTCCTGCCCAGCCCTTCACTTTCCCTGCGGCTCTCGCCCGCGAACTGGCTGACCACTCTCCTCTTGGGCTGGGTCAAAGACCGCTGCGAGACAAATTCCCCATCACTACCCTCCTCCTCCACTACCACAGGGGGTGGCGTAGCCTCTTTCGTCCACCGTCTCCGACTGTCCAGATTCAGCGACGCCGCGCGTGAGAGCTCTTTGTTCGAGTTGAACGCTCCGCTGTTCGAATCTCTAGAACGTCGCGCATTCAGGAAAGACTTGAAGTCCGACGGCGTTTCGGTGGCGGAGGGCGAATCATGGAGGTGTGCTGATTCTCGGCGGCTCGTCAAACGTGCCCTGAAGGCTCCAGCATCCGTCATCGCCCGAGAGGGTGGGCGCATCGTAGGATCCTCGTCACCACTCACATCTTCGAAGCGCGGTTGGCGAGCGGCCAGGAGGCGGCTTGCCGTGCGTGAAGTTCGTCGGAATCCTTGCGTGGGTGGCGCGGCTTCGACGTCGGATGCGGACACCGAGACGTCGCCAACGCTACGGTCGCGCGGACTGCCGCCTGGTGGAATGCCGAGAATGCTGGAACGACGAGCCTCGAGACGGCTCATGGGTCTGTTTGCGCCCGGCGGTGCTTCGCCGACGCCTAGGCTGCTGCGAGAGTAGCGGATGCTCGGGCTGTTTCGTACTGGCTCCAAAACGACTGGTGAGTTGGTGACGGAGGCTGCTTCGTGCTTGCCCTCGCACAGTGCGAGAGTCAGGTCGGTGAGGTTGCGACACATAGTGTCTGCTTTGCGACGAACGTGGCGGTCTGAGGCTGTGACGCCGTTGATGATGGATGCGGCGGAGAATGTCGTCCCCTGCGGGCCTGCACTCCCAGTCATGGCGGCTAGTTGCAGCGCGTCGGATGCGGTAGCTTCGAGGCTGCGGTATAGCATCGGATTGAGGAGAGGTCTGGCTTTCGCTAGTGCTGAATGCAGGAGCGGGTGAATGTTGGCTGAGCTTGGTCCACCAACGGTGTTTTCGGGTACACTTTGTTTGCTCTCCAGGTCAGCTGGTGTAGATGGCTCAGGCTTCTTTTCCCTCTTCGGGGACGAGTCTATAGTGGTCGGCGCTGTGGTTGCGGTGCGTGGACGTTCCGCGCTCTCGCCTGAAACGGCAGCTGCGGACGTTGGTGGCAGCTTCCCAGTCAGCTCAAGCTTCTTGATCCGCGACTTCAGGTCGTCCAGCTCATCCCATACAGTATCAGCCGTTTGCGAATCCACAGAGTTGGAATCTGGCAGTGATCGCTTTGGCTCCGAGCTATCTGCTGGCGACTCCTCTTGCGAATCTTGCGGCTTGCCTGGTGTTTGACCGCTTCGGTACCCAATACTAGACGCTGCGCCATAACTTGGGCGCCTCCTGCCAAATAGTGGCATCTCTGGTGAGCGGACTCTTTCCGCGAGCCGCGAGAGTGTAGGTCCTGATGAAAAGCGATTCGTTCGCCCGGAGACAGAGCGGCCAGAAAGGCTGACCGCATCCTCTGCCACCACCGGCTCGCGACTTGGCGAAAAGCGCTGCCGCTGCGCATCACCGGTCAAGCCATTTAGCCGTGAAGATGCGCGAGGGAAGACGTTTCCACTCGACTTTGGCCGTCGCTCGGTGGTGGAGTCCAATGCAGCTTCTGCGGGCAGCGAGCGACGCTTGTCGTGCTGCGATAGTCTGCTACTCACGCGCTCGTACCGCGGCGCTGCATTCTCCTCGTCGTCTTGCGCCAGCTGCAAGAACAAGTCCTCGTCCTTCTCTCTCTTGTTATACCTTGCCATATTGTTATCCGCGCCTAAGTCCTCTCTCAACATCAATGAAGATCGCGACACCACTGTACGCGCTCGCGCTGGCGGTGGTATATCGGTGAACTCCTCGCTGCCTGAAGACGTCACTCCATAACTCGCGCGCTTATTGTTCACTGGTCTCGCTCTCTGACGCGTGTATGCGCGGATGTTGTTGCTCTGAGGTACCACTGACGAAGTTTCTCCACTTATCAAGTATGGCAGGGATGGCCGGTACGCTTGGATCCAACGCGTGCAGCGCGTCGACGATGTTCTTCGCGTTCACTGCTGCTTATGCCAGACGGTGCAGACCTGTTGCTCCTCCTATGTTTGTGCCTGGCATCGCTACGCTGCCGACTCCCGTCGCGCCTACGCTCATCGTCCCCTGCCAACTTCGGGGAAGTGCGACGCGAGGTGACGGTTGCGACTGGGTAATATGCGGGTGGCCGCTGATTGGCTGTGTCGCTAGCGTGCTTCCTCGTGGCCCGCTCTCATCTTCTGCAACTGGGCATTGAAAGTACGCTTCGCCGTCCCCGTCGGACACCATCGACCATAGCTGTGCAGTATAGACGATGGAGAGCGACATAACCGCTTGAGCAAGCAGAGATGGAGCTATCGCGTTGCTATCAACCGCGACATCATATACGTTACAGCGGCTCAAAAGGAGCATGGACGACTGTTGCGATCTCTTCTCCTGGAGTGGGGCTCAACTCTGTTGACATGTGCAACTGCGACCAGGATGTCATTTAGGTCCTAATCCTACTGCCAAGACGCTGGAGGATCTCGGCATTCACTGTGAGAGACACGGTCCGACGACTGCGTCGTGGTCGTCAAGGAAAGACGTGCCTCTGTCCCCAGCGCTAAATGGTCGCTATGCAAATGAGTTACGCCGCCCTCCAGCCTTGTAGCATCGAGGAATAGATTGGCTTCGCGGTCCGAACATCGGTCGATCAGGGGCGGAGATGCTGGCACAATGAGGATTCTCTACTCGACCGAATATCTCCATCATCGATCCAGACGGTGCTGACGGGCGGAATATGAGTTGGCGATGCGAAGGCAATTACGCCTGTGTCATTGTCGCGAGTTCACATCCAATCCACACAAGCACAAACTTCGTGGCGGTGGTGTCGCGAGACTGCTCATGACACCTGCAGAAGCACAGAAGACATGCTTAGAGACGAACTTCTTGCGGGCAAAAGTTTTGAATTTCCAGCTTCTGCCTGTGCATTGCAAGCGTCCAGCAATCAGTGCAATATTCCAACCCCATCGTTTCCCGCAAACACCGCTCACAATCCCGCTGCGGAGAAACCGGAGTTGTCCCCGTTCCCAAAGCGCTAAGTCCCGCTCCATGCGTGCACACGCCATCTTGCGCCGCTCGGACCCTGTTCGCGCGAAAGTCATTGCGTCACCCTTTAACTTCACCTTGACATGTTCAATCGCATAGACCACCGAGGATGGCCTGTGGGTAAGTGCCAGCGCACACTTCGTACGAATGCGTGTCTACGTCCTCATTCGCTGGGTGAAACGCCCACCAACCGTAACTCTATCTCGATGGTCACACTTCGCCGTGCAATGAACGGACATCTCCCCGCCTCCATCGCGTGGGCGTGTGACTCCAGCTGAACCGGCTGGCCGCGTCTCTCGTACTTTCTTGGGACTCTCCCGGGTTGTTCTTGAACCACTTCGCGGAGAGTCAAGATCTTGACGGTCACCTGCCAGAAAACCCACCATCCTCTACGGATTGCAACGCCAACAGAATGCCACATTTCTGTGTCATCCGCGGTCTCAGGTTAAGGATCACAGCTCACGGCATCGGACCCTCGACCGACGGCGCAGACCTCTCCGACCGGCGACGACCGTGCCGGATACCTTCTTACGAGGAACGGCACGCTCGCATGACCCGCACTGACCGAGATCTCAGAATCTCAGTTGTGCTGCCGCCTGCAATGCCCAAAAATCGTCATCGTTCGCTACTCGGATCTTCCCATCACTTCATGGCAGTAGCTCTTCTGAGATAAACTGCCGAGCACTTGCATGGTGGCTTTCGGCAGCATCGTCGCTTATTTGTTGCATCGCATGTGTCTCACGACGGCGATATGCATGAGGGTTGTCTTCGTTTGTATGGAGGTAGCGTCCAGCTTGCCCGTCTGCTCCTCGGAGGTCGATGCAACGCAGAAAATTGGTGCAAGCTCACTGTGTATCCGATGATTGGCGCAAGGCGCTGAGTGTGCTCATATTGTCGTAGCTTCAGAACAATGCACCATCCATTATAGAAAAGAGCCAGCTGCAATGCAGGCCTGTGAGCCACATGAGACTAGCGCAGGTGACCCTCAATTCTCCTACAACGAGTTGCCATGTCCCGCACCGGTTAGCTCATCAACACGCAAGCCAGAAAGCTTGCTTCTATCTGCTCACTACCGTCCTCGCGGTCGCTTTGGATATAGGGTGACAGCTTCGGACCCCACGTCCGTCTCCCGCCTACCCTCTGCTGCACTAAAACCACTCGAACCCTGCACAGACCGGAAAATATCCTCTGCGCTCTCCTTCGCTTCGAAAGTACCAAAGGGTGGTGAGCGTCACGAGGCACCAAGAAAAATCTTCCTGACGTCTTCGCTGCTATCTTATCTTTACTCCACCACCCATCTCTGGTGCCGACAGCCTCGCGTATTTAAGTAGACAAGCTTACCGAGCCGTGCGCAGCGACCGTCCGCTTCGACCGGACTTCGCCGTATCTCGCAGACAGGCGACTTTTGACCACAATGCCCACAGCTCGACTCTTTGCAAAAGATGCTGTGAGACATTAGTGTTGCGTGTGTTGCGAACAGGTCCGTTCACGACGTCAAGAAATCGATGTCTGATTGGCACTGGCCTACTCTCTCAATAGACACAATGCCGCCGAGCATGAGCTTGCCGTACCGGCCGGCGAAAATGGAAGACGCGGCATTTGTGGATGACGAGGTCGCGACGAGGGCACTGCGGTATCGACTCGAAGCAGATGATTGGGGTTGGAGAGGTCCCGAAGGCAGCCCGGCGGTACCTGGCGAGAGCAGAGTCAGCTTCCTACTCCGACTAGGCTTCCACGACCACAACCCTTTCCATCGTAAGATCTTCGAGGCGATGAAGATGGAAGTGCTGTCGGCCTGCCAGCCCCTTCTTGAGGCGGACGTCGAGATTACGCTAACGACCGTCTCCCACCTTGAGAGTTCCATCTTCGACCATGCTTCTCCCCTGACCAGGACCATCTACGAGCTCGCATCCCCCTTCCAAGACAACTGGATCATCCGTTGGATGATGTGGCACGTCATCGAGGCTGCATCCGAGTCCCGACTCTCGCCACCTGCAGCAAAACCATCGTACCGTCGCGATATCTCCCTCACCGCGCCCTCACCGCTCGGACGGTCCGACTCGGTCATCGCCTCGACTCCGCCGTCCAAGCCTAGTCCTCCCAGGCCTATCGCAAAGCCAAACAAAGTGAGGAAGATCCAGCAGTCAAGTAGGAAGATGGCGAGGAAGGAGCGGGTTCCGCACCTTGTGGAAGGTGCCCTAGCGTCTTCCGTAGCCTTTACTGCCTTTCCACTGGCACCACCTGTCAACCCGACACCGAGGTCGACCTACTGGGATCCAATTCGATCGCCCTGAGCCCGTGGCTCGAATATCCGGAGATATTCCAACCTACATCTGCACCGGCCGCCATGTCTGCCTTGAGATCGAAGTACACATGCGCGAGACGCAAATTGCATACTGCATCTGCAGCCGAACACAGGCGCCAATGCCGCCACGTTTCTCCCGTTATCGACACCCTTAGAGACTCTGGACGAAGCATGAGCAGAACGAATAATGTTCACTGGCGAAGTCGATGGTCTAGCAAGTGGAGCTCGTGAGCCTCAGAGGCAGCACACCAGTGATGCCTCCGACTCGGGGCGCGCTCGGTAAAAAGGGAGGCTCTCGTGCCAGGGATCCTCGAAGCCGGGTGGATACGCTGCGGCAGGCTCGTGTCCATTGGGCGGCATTGCATGCTGGACTCGTCTAGTCTCCCGTCTTTACTCAGAAGACTTGTGTTTGGGACGGACGAGCCCGCACTATTGCTACGTCGTCACCAGTCGCCACCGGCAAGCCGATAGAAGAGGCAGGATAGCTCGGGAAGAGCTGCTCGCTGCAACGATCTTAGCTCGTTCAATTAATCAATCGATCAGTCATCATCGACACTCCCTTCCTCATCATCATCATCATCTTCTTCTTCTTCTTCTTCTTCTTCTTCTTCTTCATCCTCGTCTCGTGTCCTTTTCTGAAGTCCCCTTTTCTTCGGCTGCACACTCGCCTGCGGCTCCTTTGTCGGCAGTGGCTGCTCACCCAGGCCCAAACTTCTAGCCACTCTCCGCTCCAGGTCCGCGCCTTCATCTCCCTCCGGATCGCCATAAACGTTTTTGACCAGTCCTTTCGTGCCAGCATCGCCAACTTCGACCTTGCCTCTCGGTCCTACGATCCAGTAGACATCTTCCTCGCCACCGGCGCCGGCGCTTTCGCGGATCTTGAGGATGTAGCCCTCCTTCTCCATGCGTTTGAGAAGAAGTTCGGTCTTAGGATAGGCGAGTACTGGAGTGTTATCTTCGATCTGCATGCGTCGGAGATATCGCTCGAGTTTGGCATGTGGCAATTGCCCGCCAGAAAGGAGGATAAGGGAAATTAGTATAGTGTACAGTGTGATGTACTTGCTTTCTTCGACTTCGGTAGGAGCCGCAGGCGGTGGAACGATATCCGGATCCCGGAACTCAGTCGGCAGGATGGACATCAGGACCCACGAGGTCGTAGTCTTATTCGCACCTTGGGATTGGGACTTGGCAGCTACAGGTCACTGTCAATGGATTTGTATTTAGGTCGGTAGAATGGAACGTACCTCTTTTCTGTGCGACCGTGACCCGCTCCCGCGCCGGCAACTCTACCATCTCCATTCCGAAGACATGTCGTAGCTGCAGCTGCGCCTCTGCAAAGACGGTCTTGAACTGTCGGCTGCCTATTTGACCCAGCACCTTCTCACTGATCTCTGCACGGCGGATAGGGCCCCGTCTGTACTCGTTCGAACACGCCAGTCGTATCAGTTTCTTCACCATCTGCTCATGGCTTTCGTTTGTGCCTCCCGTGTTGTTGCCATACACGTCGCCCTCATCCTCGTCCGTAATCCGCCGGCGCTGTATTGCGGGCTCTGGTGAAGCCTCTGTGGACTCCTCTGCGACTTCTGAACGGCGTTTCCTGTTCTGCATCATCGAAATCGTGAAGATGTGTTGGTGCCGAGCTGGGATGCGTCATTGGAATGGCACTGCCAAAGCGAAGGTAACTGACGTCTGTCCGCGTAGCTTCTGAACGCGTCGTGGGCGCGTCTTGCTTACATAAGGGAACAAATTGGCCTCAGTGTCCACTGGAGATTTGCGGTAGAATGCGAGTGGACGAAAGTACAGGGTACGGCGGAGCAGAGATGAATGTGTTTTTCAATGCCTCGTGTGTTGTCATCTAGCCACGAACAAGGAGTTCTCCAGTATCATCGCTCATTACTATCGACCATAACTCGTAATCCTATTCTATTCATCGCGCTTTGAAATCTTCCTCTGCAGACCGTTGAACAGTCACCTGAGGCGTGATGCCAAGCTCGATGTCTGTCCCGCCATGCTTGCCTCCATCGGGTTGTTTTGCAGCAACGCCCTCTACCCTCTTCGCCTTCTTACCCTCCAGATAACTTACAAACCCACCAGCTCCTGCCACGATGCAGGCCAGCCCAATGAATAGCCCTGTCGCCCAAGAAGGCCTGTTGTACCGATCCATACCCCACATGAATCCGCAAAGGCAAGCCTGTAGGAAAGTGTTGAGCACCTGGCTCCAGACGAAGAAGTCGATCTTCCACAGCGCCGTCCCCGGCGCTCGTACGCCTGTCAATGGTGGCTCGGGAGCCTTGTTAAGAGGAATAGGTAGCCGTAGATCGTCCTCCTTATCTCTCGTGAGAGCCGAGGATACCGCAGCATTGTCTCCATTCGTCGCCATCTTCTCTCGTACCTCCTCCTCGTACTCCTCCTTCCGCACCACGTCCAAAGTCTCCGACCCAGGCAAGCGTACCCAGCTCCTATAGATGCCCGCCAACTTCCTCAACCCCTCCATTTTCTTCTCCTTACCAACCTTCGCCTCCCTCCTACACCTCCAGAGCAACAGAAACCACCAATCCCTAAACCTCCACGGAATCAATCCGAATCCCGTGACGCAAAACAGCGCATTCAGGATCTGACTATCAATCTCCAACCAAATCCTCCTCGGCGAATTGATATCATTACAATTGAAATACACCGGATACTTCTTTCCCAGCGCCAATGCTTGCGCGGGCGGGTAGTGCTGCGCGGTCTCGGCGTTGTGAATCGGCGCCCAGCACATGGCTGGACTGGCATTGCAGAGGAGGAGGAACAGCATGCCGCCCCATGCTACCACGTTCAGGGCGTAGAGGGTCAAGAAGAAGCCGAAGGGTGTGATCACCCAGCCGCTGAACGCCCTGAGTGCGATGGCTGTGGAGGTCGTCCAGGGGATGTGCGGGGGAGGAATGTAGCCGGAGGAGTAGATGCGGTCGTCATGTCGTATGGGTGTGGGTGCCGGGTATGCAGCAGGTGCGATGTGTTCTCGTAGCTCTAGGCGCGCAGACTCCTGCTTCTCTGCAGCGTCGAAAGACGGGAAAGGCTCCATTCCCTCCTGGACCTCATGAAATTCAAGTTCTTCGAGCCGACTAGGCTCCTCGGTCAACGCCGGAAATTCTTTCAGCACCAGTCTCGCGCCATCCTCCCCTTTATCCTCTCCAGATATCCTACGTGACCGCCTCCGCCCATCGGTGCTCCGCAAACTCGAAGTGCGTCTTCTCGTATCAACCTGCACCTCTGTCGAGCTGCGCCATCCATCCGACCCGAAGCTTCCTCGCCGTATCTCGCTGAGTGTAGGCGCCTGCGAAGCAACATTCGCAGTAGCCGCGAAGAAGCCCGCGGGAGGGTCCCGGGACAAGATATCGGAAGCTGCGTGCTCGACGCCTCGAGTTACGGAGCTCGCGACACTGGAGACTGTGGTTGCGCGGCGGCGACCTCGTTGAGTTGTCTCCGCATCGGGTGAGGTTGAGGGAGCCATTGTTGGTTGCCGGCTTTTCTTCCATCCGAATATTGTGCAGCACGTCTTGACGGGAGTAAGGAGAGTAGGAAATGGCCCTACCACTATAGATACACGCTACCCTGACGCCTAGAATGCATAGGTCGTCAGCGGCTACTTCTGCATTGGCGAGAGCCTGTTCCTGAGTTTCAGTGAACAAAGTGGCGTTGCGCCGAGCCGGCTATTGGCTGCTGGTCGGGAGGCTTGGCAGATGTGGCTGAGCCCGAACGTCGATGGTTACCGTAAGGCACCAGAATTCTTCGATACATCGAACATGGAAGGTAGTGTCAGCTCATTTCACACGTCAACAACGACACCGAGAAGTCATGCCGTCGTGCATTTAGTGCTCTAATCATCCAGCCCACCTTCGCCACTGCCAGAACCTAACCCTCCTTCCCCTTCCTTCACCACCTCCCCCTTAGCCTTCTGCCTCCTCGTCTTGCCCCTGGGACTTCGCGTCGTGACCTCCTTCGCGCCAACATCGTCGTCACCTCCCCCATCACCGAACAGAAAGCCCGCTCGACCCTTACTGATGCGATCAGGCGTTGACATGCGGGCAGGCCCAGCGTTTACGCTGGCTTCCTGATTCTCGCCAAGCATCCATGAGTACTGGCCTTCTGAGAGTGGTGGGCGTGTATGGTTGGTCGGAGGAGTCTGAAGTCTGTTGTCTGATGCCGTCGGAGGTTGCACGCTGATGGCTCGATTGGAAGGGACAGAGGGCGCGCTTGTCGTCACTGGTGTAGCTCGCCCTGAGTCGTCGAAGTCGAAGGTCGCGGGATCGGCTAATGCGTCATGATCGTACCCGCTCGACTCCCTAAAACTTGATACCCGAGGGTCTTTGTCCGTCGCCGCAGCGGTCGATTCGCGAAGCTCTGCCTTTTCGTCCAAAGCACCAGCCCCTTCAGGCTGGAAAGCGCCTCGTATCTCGCCTCTGTCATTCACCGCCTTCTCCGATCCCTCAAACGCCTCAGACCCCTCAATATCAGGCAATGGCAAACTCGCATCGCCCAAATAGACCTGCACAAACTGCACCCTGGCAATCGCCAAACTCAATCTCTCCACGTTCTCTTCCCTCTTCAGCTCTTCCTTCTCGGCTCCTTCTTCCTTCTCCTCGCTGACCAATCTCTGATGTTCCCATAGCTCTCCCACCGCTCCTTGTAAGAGCTTTGCCAAGTCGCGATTCCTCTTCTCCATGGTTGCGATGCGCTTGTACAACGCGCTTGGGCCTCCTTTGCTGTACGAGGAAGCACGAGGAGGCAGTGACGGGGTCTGAGCATCCCGTATTTCCTGTGCGCGCTTGTGCACCTCGTCGACGGCTGTGCGCATGGCTTTGCCACCGCGAGCGTAAATCTGTTTTGCGGTAGACTGGAGCATGGTCTCGAAGTTCGTGCTTTGCCGTTTAGCTGCGCTCGGGCGAGTCTTCGGCGAGATGGCGGAAGGCAGGCCGGAGAAGGCTGTGATATTGCGTTGCAAGGCTGGTGGAGTGGCGGGGCCGCCATGAGGTTGTAGGGGTCGATCTGTGTGATTGAGGATCAGATAGCCGCTGCCGTCCGTGTCGAAGTGGTCCCTGAGGTACAGCGCGTCCAGAGCGTACGTTTGTGCCGGGTGGTGGCGGTCAGGTTGCGGGTAGCGGAGAAGTATCGTCAGAGCGTTGTTGTAGTCCGAGTCCAGAAGATCCCAGCGAATGCGGAGGAGCATGGCAAGGCAGATGTGGTCTACGATTTCAAGCGTAGTGTCTTCTGCGAAAACGATGTCCCACAGAGCAAGCATGTCGTCGAATGGGAACTCCCGGCCGAACAGTAGGCGTACCCATCGGATCAGAAATACCTGCGGTACGATATCGATTCGTCGCAAGTGCTCTGCCAGCTCGGGATCAACTTGCGGCAGCATCTCTTCGAAAATCCGCCTACTGCGCGCCACGATGGGATTCTCGTTCCCCTGATGCGTGGTCTGCTCGTAGAAACCCTTAGCGCTCTGCATCAGCTGCCCGAACAACGCGAAGGCATCGTGCTCAATACTTTCGGCATCGAAAACCGTCCGCACAATTACATCTTCACCGTGCGCTTTGCTTGAAGGCCCAAGGTCGATCGCGTCCCGTTCGACGATCCACAGGATTGGCGCCAGTAGTTCGTGCATGCCTTGCCGGTAGCTGACGTCCTGGTGGAGTTTACACCATACGAAGAGGATGTCGAGAAGCATGCGCTGAGTCTCTGGCTGGCGGAAGAAAGTATTCTCGGGCATGCAGCGGTCGACGTCTTGTTGGATCTCGGCGCGTAAGGCTTCGTCTTTCTTCAATACGTCCCATGCGGAGTTCGGCTAGTCGGTCTCAGCGGGAGTCAGATAAGTACGGCAGCATGTCCAGGACAGCGGGCACAGAGTACTCACATCGGGGCTGTCATTGAGAGGGTCATCGCCACCTTCTAGCTCATCGGGGTTCTCGACATATCGAAGGAAGTGAGTTCGAAGGGAGTTGTAGGCCGATCGAGACGCCGCCAGGGTATTTGGCCATTGCGCTGTATCGACTGATTCAAAGACTAGGAAGGCCTTCCAAATGGCGGAGCGCAGGCCTGCTGCTGCTGCCGGCGAGACATGGCCGCCATCGAGGCGGACGGCTTCCCTGAGCTCGGCGAGGGAAGAGTAGCGCTTCAGTTCTTGCCAGCTAGCTGAGGCATCTTGGAGAGTTCGCATGGCAAGATACCTTCGCCAGTGTGTACCCTCTGTCGCTATGTAAAGTCAATGTTGGAACGGGATAGGGGTCATTGTCATACAGGCCCGCGGTCCAGCTCCGCCCCGCCTCATGATGCCTTGCCTTGGCGTCGTCGCGCTTGCAGGCATCAAAGCAGTGCTGCTCCTCCGCTACCGACATCCTATCCCACAGCACAATGCTGCCACGATAACAATGCCATCACACTGGGATCTAGCAAAGCACAGCGAGCAACAATGTCCAACCCTCTGATTCCCAAATCCCGCCGCGTCCGCTTCCACCTGCACCTCCACATTCACGACCTCAACAACGTGCCCCTCGTTAGCGGCACCTCCTTCGTCAAATGGCATCTTCCCTCCTCCAACGCCGCCGAACACCGCGGCAAGACGCCCAAGTGTGCCATCAAAGACCACCGTGTGCTCTACGACTACGCCAAGACCATACCCGTCCGACTTTCCCTGGCTAAAGACGGGATGCTGCAGAGCTCTGAGATCGCGTTCGAGATTGTGCAGGAGTATAGTGCCGGCGGGAGAGCGGAGAGGATCAAACTGGGAGAGCTAAGGCTCAACCTAGCCGAGTATTGTGGGCTGGATGATTCGCATACGATGCCTGGTGCGGGAGCCGAGGAAGGGGGAGAGCATGAACCAGGTATCGTGAGGAGGTATCTCATGCAGGAGAGTAAGATCAACAGTACTCTCAGAATTGGCATCTACATGAAGCAAATCGAGGGCACTCGCGACTTCGTCGCGCCTCCCCTGCGAACTGCGCCTGTGTTTGGTGGCATTGCCGGGATCATCTCGTCTTCCGAGCCAGCAAACACTACTCCACAAGCGGATGCTTCTTCGAACGAGGTTACGGATGGACAAGCTCTGCCAATTCTCGGTGTCACCAACAAAGAAATGGGCGAGATGCAAGATATGTACCGCCGCACTCTCGCCGCCTACTGGGCGTCCTACCCCGGCGAGCTGCGCGCCGATGAATGCATAGAAGACATCTTCTCCGGTGGCGACGGGTGGGGCAAGCATGGGCGACCGGGTAAGACGAGCGCACCGGGCAATGAGAATAGTCAGTCGGGCTCTGGAGCTTCAACTCCTAATCCTTCGGGTGGCGATGGGAAGGAGCATTCGAATGGTATGCGCAGTTCGACGACGCATCATCGAAATTTTGCGGGCAGCAAGTACGGCAATTTTGGGAAGCATGTGAGAGGAATGCGGGCTGCGCCGAGTAAGGTGCCGGGAGAGATTAATGAGTTTGATGTGAGGGATGACTTGAGGAGCTGGGTAATCAGCGAAAAGGCTTATGGATGAAGCGGCACGGCAACATGGGCAACCCGAAAGAACCTGTGAAATCACTCGACCGCTGAGCACAGCTATCGCACCTGTTTGCGAGGCAGTCCCAAACAGGAGTCACCTCCATGAGCAAACGCGCAAACGAAACAGCGTCTAATCGGCAAATACTAATGTCGCCCTTTGCCACGCTGCATGCTTGCAGCTGTCAGGGCGTCTCACGCAACCCCACCCGACAATGCGCGGTCTCTCGCGGAAAGACAGCTCGGAGCGCACCGACTTTGCGACAGCCGAGAGCCGTCACGCCACGCCGGATGATTCTATGGCTTGGCATACGACCTGCCGAAGGATTTACTTCCCCATTGTCACGCCACGAGTTGTTCGTTCAGCGAGTATCGCGACAACAATGTCACGCAATGTCTCTTTGCCACGCAAGTACAGCGCAAGCACCACGACTCTATATGAGCTGCGCAATGCATGCAACGCATCTGCACCTCTCGACATCCAAGCACAATTGTATCAATACCGACTGCTGCTCGAGCGAACAAGCGACATCATACAACGAGGTCAACGAAACTCACCTCCATGTCATTAACGAAAACCCTCCTCGCCATCGGCGGCATCGCCGCCGTCCCACTCAGCGCTGCATACTTCGTCACTGCGCCACGGACGACCATCAGCAACAAGCATGGGTACGTCACCCATCGTTCTTCCCAATTGCCTCCCTGTGGAGACTAATAACATTTGATTTATTCAGACTTCTACTAGAGACAATAGCTTCCTCACGAATAGCTGATCGCTTCGAATCCTTCGAGTCCCGCGCAGACGACCGACGAGGAGTCGCTCCAAGAAAAACACTAGAGCGGATCCAGGAAGAGCAACAAAGCCAGTATGTCAAACCGTCGAGGCAGCTAAGACATGTGGGCAGTTTGGTGGCGGGCATGGTGAGGGAGGAGAATGCTGCAGACGTTGTTGGAGGTCATTAGGAGTTTGCCGATGGGTATCTGGGATGGGTGGCGTTATTGAGCTTGGGTTGGGGTGCTTATTTTGCTGTACGGCGTGGACGAGCAGGCCGGACAAGCTGTATATTCTGACGAGTCCAGTTTCACACTTTGGCGCAGCAACCAAATCATACTTCTTCGTACCGCGGCAACGCTTCGTCTTCGCCACCATCTTCGAGATTGCCTAACCGCGCATCGACCTTGCTGGCCGTCTCGTCCAACAAAGCTGCCAACACAGCATCCCACTTGCCAGTCGATGTCGACGGCCCACGTAGTAGCGGTACAACTTCACCAGAGCTCGATTGACGGACGATGACCGCGTACCGACAGATAGGAGTACAAGGAGGCTGGCCCCGACTTGCGTAGACGACTGCGAGGCAATCACCTTGTTTGGATAATGGAAAGAGAATGTTGGCGTTGGCTGAACGATGTTTAGTGAATGCTCAAGATTCCCTGGTGGATGTGGTTGATACTTAAGATGCGCCGCCTGATGTCTTCTTCGGTTGATATGCTGCTCGCTATGACCGCCTTCCTCTGCGGGCCGTGTGAGCTAGGTTTGATGGTGACGGTCTGCGATGGCTTCGAGGGCCTACACCAGCCTGGGAGTAGGGTCGATCTAGTGTTTGGTCGAGGTCGCGGCCACTCCATTCTGATAGCTTCTGTTCTGACGGGAGAGGGTGGGATGGAGTCAATGTGGCCGACCTTTGATATGGCCTTAAAAGATGCGCCTGAAGACCATGAGCCAAGCCTGATAAGTGCTCAGCTGAATGAGTGGTCTTACCGCCAAGAAGTGGACAGCAACCAAGAGCAGGTCGTCTGACTTGTTCATGAGTGAGATTCACACGTCAAATGACGACCTTTACATGCGCAGGCATTGCGGAGCGATAAAGGATCTGCAGACGTTCGCCCGAAGTTCGGTTGTTCACTCCACTTCCTTCATACTCCGCTTCTCCATGATCTCCGGTTGCTTTTGTCCAAATTCGATCGACAGCGTCCGTGAACGACCGCTGATCGCATAAGCGTGCCGAGGCTGGATTACGTGACACCTTGGCCGCACCATCAGTTGGTCGTCTGATTAGTGACGACGTTTCTCGATCACAGGATGTGCGCCTATACCGAGGGCCCTCACCATCCGACGTCGCAACGATCAGATGTCAGAACAAAGGTGCTGTAACCCTTTTGCGGATGTACGGCACCGTCATCTAGTATGAAGTCACTTGCGGCGGCCCGTTCCTGTGTACAAAGGTACATGAGCTGGCAGCCGAACCTCTCGGCCTTGAAGGCTGAAGGACCTGCAGTTGCTGGCTCGACTGCAGCATCCGACGATATAAGTCTGCCGCATGGGCCTTGCACACCGAACATCCTTTCGCTTGCCATGGTCCAGATTGCTGAAGGTCTGGTCCGCAGGAACGGACCGCAGCCTGGCGTAAACCCGCACTTTGCCGTACACAAGGAGACGAATGTGGCCGCTCGCAGGACTGATGAGCAGCGATATGAAGCAATTGGTCTTGCTCGCTTCCCACCCGAACGGAACCGATCTCAATACACGCTGTGAAACCCTAATTGATTGCGGCCCAAGATCGACGCCACAGCACTTCCTGCGGATGCTGTGGCTTTGTACAAGCTTTATGGTCTTTTTGACGAGATCTTCGAAACGCCTTGGAACTGCCGCGGAAGATATCACAGATGGGCATCGCCAGGGTGGTCCAGGTAATCCAAAGAATTCCCAACATCTAGGTAGGGTTTCCTATGCCGCAGAGAGGTCTGCATGTCAAGATTCTCCAGGAGCCAACTTGGCCTTCGGCGGCTGAGCAAGAGTCTCACTGACGCCCTTCTCGACATCCTCCGCCACCTGCTTCTTCATCTGCTCCTCCATCCCCCGCCGCCTCTCGGCAGCCAAGACTTCGCTCTCAGTGACTCCAAAAGAATAATTCCCGGCGCCGCCCCTCCCAACTTTGCGGGTAACTCCAGTCTCGCTTGAAGGGTTCGCTGTCGAGTAAGATGGTGGTGCGCTGGGACCATTCGATGTCGTATCCGCGGGCAGAAGAGTGCCATCGCCGACGATGTGGGAGCGGTGAGCATCGTTGAAGTGACCTTTGCTGGATAGCGCCTTAGGACTGTAGATGTTTCCGCTTCCGCCTCGGCCAGTATGGGCGTACTCCTGATCCTGCTTATGGCCTACATCAATGACATCTTGATGGACGCGGTTTTCGGCAGCGGTTCGGTCGGCTTCCACGTCGCTAGTGGCCCGCGCATTTTCCTGCGTGACAGCCTGGATATTTCCGATGCCACCGCGTCCTGCCATGCCGAAGCTGCAGGAGAAGTCAGGTAGAGGATGGCGCCTGTGTCTGACTCAATGTTCAAGCCGGCGAAGTCCTTTGAATTTCCTCAAACGCTTGGCGTGACGTCATCTCGCGACCCATCGCATTCAAGCCTGAAGCGCAAAGGACTCCCGCCTCCCACCATGGTATCTCCCCACCATTGAGCCTGGAGAGGCGTTGATGGAAATGTTGGACTAGGTGGCGCACATCGTGCGCACATCGTCCGCACATCGCGCGCACATCGCGCGCACATCGCCCGCGCATCGTCCGCACCGCTCTGTCACAGCTGCCGCCTGACAATGGGTTCACGCCATTGGTGGTGAGTTGGCTCCCGATCTTCGACAGCGGACGTCTTGCCGACCCCACCCTGAAGCATCCGAAAAACCAGTATTGAATGCCAGCGTTCAGGAGCAGTTCCTGCGACTTCCGGGCCACGTGGACGTATTTCTTGCGCATGTGACGGACGGCTGAGGGCAACAAGTCGCAGGTTCTGGCTTTGGGCCAGGGTCGAGTATGCGCGGCCGAGCACCTGCTCCGCTGTCCCAATCCGGCAGGCGGTGAAACCCTATGGCGGTCTGAGGACTGCTGGGGATTGATTGCTTTGCTGCGGGGGGGAGCTACAAGAGCTGCAAAGTGCCGTCTTGACAAAAGGACTCGTCGCAGTGAAACAGCATGTAGTGTACGTACCTTTGCGGGCCTAGCCCTTGTCCGCTAGACGAGATGCGAGCAGCTGGAAGAGCTCAAGCAAGCTTCGAGCGATGCCTGGATGGCCTCGCCATCTCGCTTGCAGTGACAACAAGCTAGACACCTGATCGAACAGCCGACAAGAGCGCTCGAGCTACTATCCGCCGCGGCACGCATACCTGGTCGCTCGTCGTCGTCGAGGCAACAAGCGAGAAGATGTACAAGAGCCAGATGGCGATCACTTCGGCTGAACGCCAGCCGGAACGATAAGCCGCGTTTCATGTTCATGAAGCTCTGGGAAGCGTGCGTCGGCATGAATCGATCTGTCAGTTAGTATCTACGCGGGCGGGGCATTTTGCGCGATAAGCTTCTCTGCCATTTCCGGAAGAGTTGAGTTCTGGAGGGGCCAAGTCAAGAGGCTCCGCGGCGCTGTCGTTGGTCTCCGCAATGCCTGCATCTCGTTCCTGCGCTCAAGCCGCCATCGTGCCCGAACAGAGAAGAATAAACTTGGAGTTGTCGCGTTGTCATTGGTCGTGTTTGCGGCAAGCGAACGTCCGTTTGCCGTCAAGCCAACGGTTTGCGGGGCGCTGTTTCCAAGGTTAGTTGGCCGTTTCGAACTGAGCCATTCGTCTCGTATTGGCCGAAGATCGCTTGCCGTTCACTCCCTCGTCCAAGGAGCTTGGGCAAGACTGTGCAGGCTGGTCTGCGTGCGGAACGGCTGATTGAGAGAGAGTTTCCTGTGCGCCCGGCATTCAGGTCATGCCCGGCAGTCTTGGTCCATCCGCAGATTGCTCCCATCACCAGGGTACAAGGGCTGCTGGAGGATTCGGCTGTCGGTGCGGTGATCAAGCGGCTTCGATCTGCGTCGCTCAGATCAATTAGTTCCCAGCGCCATGCCAGCGGTGCTCACAGCATCCAGGTGGATGAATCCTCTTCCGAGAGTCGCTTCCCGCTTCATCACTCCAATCTTCGCCTCGATCGGCCGTCACAACCAGGGCAGGGAGCCGGCTCCACCGCCCTTTAGACTCAGAGAGGCGCACTGCAGATGCAAAGACAACCCTGAGACGAAGCATTAAGTGTCCGCAGAGCCGCTTTTCTCGAGTCCGGAACATTGACCATTGCTCTATCCATCGCGATACCGCTGCGGCGCAGCGGTATTGCTTCGTCGATCGGAGGATCTGCCGGAGCTCCCTGGCATTTGCTCAAAATCGCATACGCACCTGACCATCGGGTCCGATTATTCACTCTCTGACCTCACGGCTGCATGCACGCTGTTTCTGGGACTGGGATAGCGCTACGATCAGTTTGCGACAGACTAAGCGTCGTCATTCACTTTTCGAAGTCAACCTGCGCTGACCACGAACTCGCGCCGCGTGGCGAGTGGCAAGAATCAAAAGCAACGGCATCACTCTTCTGCTAGGGACGATCTATCGATTGCGACAAGATCTCCCGCCTGCAGCGGAGAATTTGTCCGCATGTCCCAGCAAGCCAGTGACCAGGCCTCGGGCTCGCCCCAAGCCAGTCGCCCGGGTCGGCAACAACCGCTGTTCATCGTCTCCGAGCAAGGCCGTCACACAGAAGAATCACGACGCATCGTCCGAGCGCAAGCAGCACGAGCGAGTGCAGCGCAGAGTCGCGTTACGAGAGCGCGGAACAGAGAGGAGCGCGAAGGCACCGTCCGGTCGCCGACAAGCGATGACTCGCCATCGCATAGCGGCTTCGCTTCGCCTGCCCACACTGTTCAGGCTGGCTTGCAACATGCTGCTGGGCCAATGCCACTGACCGCCTGGCTACCTTGTATCGTTGGCGGAGCTACTGGCGCTGTTGTGCAACAAGCTCGCGAAGGCACCACCCACCTCGCATCGAGCATCATCGGCGCATCAACTCGCCTGGCATCTGGCGAGTTGCCGTCGTTCACTCCTTCTGTGCCAAAGTTCGGCCTGGGCTTCAATGCATCAACGAGCGAGCCGCCGCAATCACCAGGCGAGGGAGGTAAATTCTTGTTGCCCCTCGCTCTGCCGCGGGGTTTCACGAGACTTCAACAGCAAATCGCCCTCTCACCTGTGATGATTGACCTCTTGAGTCGCACAGCCTGCATTGACTTTGCAAGCCCGGGTGTAGAGCAAAGACTTCATCAACTACTCTTCGACCTCATCACCAACGCCGCAGGCACTGCCATTGGTATACTACCCGGTCATCCTATACAGGGACATCTTCGTGTGGCTTGCACATGCTTGACCATTTTCCAGGGACAACGCGCCGACGGGCAGCTATTCGCGCAAGATCACAAGTACCAACTGGGTCTCGAGGCAGCATGGTCGCAAGCCACACTCCTGGATCGCACGGCGCTAGATGAGCCGAAATCTGCAGAGGCTTCTTTGTGGGCCGTCTTCATGATAACAGTGACGACTGGCGCAACAGCAACGTACTTCCACCCGCAATTGCATGGAATCATGCAGTATCTACAGCTGAGGGCCTGGGAGCAGGTGCGCAAAGTCTTGCTTGACTTCATCTATCCAGTCAGCTTCCTGGACGAGCCATGCAGATCGTTCTACCACAGCTTGCAGCCATCGCAGATGGGTGTACCGGCGGCAGCGGGCTAGTGCAGCATTGGTGGAAAGATGAGCGGGATGATTGATCATGCCCCTATATCACCTCGGTGAAGTCAACTAATGTATCCATGTTAGCATCGCTCGGAGAATAAAAGGTCACGATGAGCTGACGTGGCATGGCCCATAAGCTACGCGCATGGCTGGAGGCTGCTGTTGAATTGATCTCGGCTTCGACCAACGCTGCCGCCAGACAAAGCAGCGATGGAAGGCCCACCAACAGCTGAATCTAGCATAGAGGGCGGCATGCGCAGCCGACGAATGTGGTGCCCTTGCAAGGGCTATATCCTACTCTTCGCCGGAATCTAAGCTTTCACGGCGCGTAAGCTCGGCAGGGCCATTGGGCGGCCAAGGGCACACCCCTGTGGCTGCAGCAGCACCACGGAGATCCGTCTGCAGCGTGAAGAAGATGGACCGACGTGGGGCGGTAGGAAGCGGGAAGCTCGAGCGGCGTCCAGTGACACCACACTCTGTGCCTTAAGAGCCTTTGGAGTCGGCCCAAGAAGTATGAGATGGTCTTGGTGGTGGGCGTCTGACGACAGACGCTGGCACCGATGTGGGTTGGATAGGCTGAATGATCTCAAGCAGCAATCTGGCAATCGGCTAGCGGTCGACTTCGTTCACTGCGGGCGTCGATGCAGTGTCAGACTGTCTCTAAGAAGGCTCGCAGAACCGCGCCTCAATGACAGCTTCGCACCCATAACCAGTGGGTTGATATCACGGTTGTTTCCTTGCCCCCGCCGACTGCCCGAACGATATATGCTCATTGCAGATTGCTAGCAGCGAATGAAACAGTGATTACCTGTGGGTATCGATTGTAAGCGGAAGGCTTTTTACAATTGGAGGACAGCAAGTTGAACTTGAAGAAAGGAAGGCAAATCTCGGTAGTGTCAGCGCCGACAGGATGTAGAAACGGCTGTTACCATCGGTCAAATTCCTCGTTATGTATGTCCGTGATCCTACTGGACCTAACTTCGGTTATGTTTCAAACTCAGGCCCACCAATGTGTCGCCGTGCTCGATGCGATGGTCAAGCATCTAGTTCTGTAAGCGTTAGCAGCGGGTTTTATATTGTCGAAGTGGTCATCATTAACATCGTGGCAGGACAGCGCGAGGGCATGATGAGCATCGCTCATACATTCTCAAAATTGAGCAATTGAGCAGCGACCAGAGTCTCCTGGCCCCCTCCCGATGCTTCCATCCTCTCCTTCTCCGCGAACTTGCTGCGTCGTCGCAGTGTCTTGCCAAAGACCCTAAAGCACACTGCGACACCACAGAATGAGGTAGCCAGAGCCGCCAGCAAGATCAGAGCGTTGTTCGGGCCCATACCCTCAAACATCTGGCTTCCAAACAGCGGAAAGACCCCGCTCAGCATGCAACGCAAGAAACCCATTGGTGCGTTTGCTGAGGCTGCATGTGAGTTGTAGGAATCGGTCAAGTAGCCAGAGAGCACGGTGTCGAACTCCACGACGCCGTAGCCAATTGGTACCAACGCCGCAATAGAGAGCCACGGTGTCGTGGTACTCGGCACAAGTGGTGGCACTGTCACGGCGAACCACCAGAGGCCGAGAGCGAGGACGGGGGCTGCCCAGTAGAAGCCGGTCAGCTTGTCTTCGGGTTCCATCTCTCGGCCAGATTTCTGAACGCGATTGGCTTTCCGAATGTCCCAGAGTCGCATGATACAAGTGAAAGGAATAGCAACCGCCACTGCAAGAATTACCAGTGATGACTGCACAGGAGTGAAGCCGAAGCCTGTCGATGATGCGTATACGATTGCCAGTGCTTCCGAGAAGAGATAGACTATGCCGTAGACGAAGGCGGCCATAAAAGAGACGAGCATGACGATGATCTCGCCGCAGAACAGTCTGACCGGCATCGTCAACGAATCGCGGACGAACTCGGCAGAGCGAGTCCGCAAGGTGCTACCTTTGCGCAGGCTGGTACGCAGGTGCTTAAACTTGTGTCGTTTGACGATCTTCTGGACCCTTGCGTCAAGGACCTTGGATGGACGTGACTCTTGCATCAGAAGGCACAGGAACGCGCAGACGACGCAGACACACGCAGCTACGCCGTACACGAAAGGCCTAAAGGAAGGAGCTTAGCCGACAGTCGCGATAGTGACGAGGCCTTTCCTCACCATCCGTAGCTACTAAGACAGATCGCCGTCGCAACCGCCGGCGCAAGCGTCAAGCCCAAGACAGCGCCGCAGATCCAAAGATGGATTACCCATATTCGGGCCTTCGCATCCCACATGTTCTCCAAACTCCCGCAGGCGACCACGGCCGGCATAGCGCTGAGCATGCCGCCCACGAAACGACCGACGATGATCATGGGTAGAGCCGGCACTACTGCCATGAGCAAGCACATCAAGCCGAATCCAGCGGTGGTGGCGGTGTAGATCTGCTTAGCGCCAAAGCTCTCCGATACAGGTGGGAAGATGAGGCCGCCAACGGCTTGGCCGACCATATATACAGTAACGAAGCAAGCAATGGCCGCGACTTTGCTCAAGCCGAGCTCCTCCCTCGCGGCTTCGGCTGTGGCTGTACCAGCGTTGGAGACGAGGGTGGCGAAAAACTCCAGGA
Source organism: Acidiella bohemica (assembly GCA_019670975.1). Lineage (NCBI taxonomy): Eukaryota > Fungi > Ascomycota > Dothideomycetes > Mycosphaerellales > Teratosphaeriaceae > Acidiella > Acidiella bohemica. Next base: position 563,056 of record JAGUCJ010000010.1, read on the forward strand.
AGATGATGAGAAACGAGTCGTAGGATTTCCTCAACACTGTCCAGTTTCTGGGATGCGAATGTGAGTTCGGAGCGAAGGTCACTAGCCCCTGCGGGTCGACAAGCAGTCCATATGCCTTAAGAGACTGCTTAACACGAGGCGGGATCTCGAAGATGGCGGCAGAGAGACGTCGCAGAGGCGGCATGGCGGCGATGATGAAGCTTTCCGGGTCCAGAATGGTTGTAGCTATGCTGCTGCAATCATCATCGTCTTTGTGATGATCCGGAGGCGGAAGGGTGATGGTTGCGTCCGTAACGTCGCTTCCGTTCAGAGTCGTTGAGGAGCTGCATCCCGATGGCGACTCCCTTAGGTCCATGCCGAGCGTTCCGGATGTCGCGGCGAGAACAGTCAGATCCACTCGTGGTTGATACGACACGTGCTGTGGTTACCCAACCTGGGGGAGGAGGAAGCTGCGACGGACAAACACTCGAACAAGAGACGGTGAGGTGGAGAAAGGTCTGGACCTGTGCCTTGGCACATGTCGCAGTGCTATTGAGAAGAACAGCAAGAGTGCGATTTGATGTGCTTGGCAATGTGGTTACCATTCCATGGTGTCTTCAGGATAGGATGCTTTGATTGGAGGTAACCCGTCTGCTCCTGTCCTACCCAAGAATGTCTGCGCTGTCAGACAAGGTATTCTGTCATCAGCCAGACCTCATACCCAAGGTCTCGGATGTCTCCTTGCACTTTCTCAAGTGGTAAGCGCAATCGACAAGATGGGCGGATGGATGTACAGATAAGGTAGATGACGGTGGCCATTCCATACGTTGCAGTGGGGACGGCCCACGCTGTTGGTGCCGACATTCCTGGTGATCGGACGTTACACGTCATATCTTGCCGCATCATGTGAGCGATGCGATTGCGTTCACATGTGATTGATACACAGAAGGTGTCGTAGCGTTGGCAATTGAAACCCCAGACCGACCAGCGTGGCTACACACGGCGCCCGTGGTAGGCCGCGCACACGCAGAGCTTATAGCACCAGGGTACAGCTCCGCAGTGCAGAGACACGGTCGCTATGAACACATAGCGCAAGGAGCAATAAGCTTATGCTTGGAAAGCGACAGCTGTCAAATGCCATGCAGACGTGTTCCAGGAGTAGCACTCCTGGATCACACAGCCGCCCCGTGGTAGCCAGCCTACTCCGCAGGGTTGTCGCGCACCGTCAAGAATATGCCGAGATACTCTTCATCGCCTGCGATCTCTTCTTGGACTGCGCGATGGCGAACGGCTCTGCCCGGATCTATGCCGCCGACTGTGGTGCCGGGTCTGCTCGTCTCGCTCATCGTCGTCTCGTCGCCGTGCGTCTGCATCCTCACGCCCATTGCGTCGTCGAGAGGGACGACTGCGATGTCGTGCCTCCTCGTCGGACGTTGGTGTTTCTGAGCGGTGGCGCCTCGACCTATGTTCCTTCCGCCGGTCACGCTCATCCTCGTGCGAATCATCTCGGTGCGAACGATGCTTCTTTCGGCGGTCGCCATCTTCATTGCCGTCATCGTCTCTGCGCGAGCGATGTTGCCGATGGCGATTCTGTCTCTCGCGCTCCGATCGATCCTTCTTCTTCTTCGCTGCGGCCACCTCTTCCTGCTTCTCTTTGATAAGATACGCCTTCATCGGGTCATCATCATCCATCTCTCGCTTCAGCTTGGCGAGCTCCAGCTCTTCTTTGATTAGAGGCCTTTCCTCTTCGCTCTCACTCTCCGTCTTCCTTCGCTTCCTCCGCTCATCTCCCTCGCGGTCCGTCGCGTCTGCATCCTCTTCCTCCTGTTCATCTCCAATTCCCTCGACCTCGCCTTCCTTCTTCTTGTACCGCGTATGATCAACGCTGATCACTCTTCCCATCACTCCCGCTCCGCTTAGATTATCCACTGCCAAGTCGCAGCTCCTCTGATCCTCGTACTTCAAAAAGCAGAAGCCGCGGCTTTTGCCCGTCTCCTTGTCTCGGACCAGATTGACGTGTACTGGATTTCCATATTGGCTGAAGATCGTCAGGACATCGCCTTCACTGAGCTCAAATGGGAGGCCTCCAATGTAGATGTACGCAGTATCGCGATAATCAGTATGCCATGATGCGTTCGGAGGTACAACCTTTTCCAATTCGAGCTCGTTTAGGCGCTGAACCTGCCGTATCGACTGCATTCTGGCCCTTTGGCTATACAGAGTAGTCGCAGCGAATAGATACGAGCAGCTGTTTCACATGCAGCACGACTGCGCGGGCACCGCTGACTCGTGCGTTTTGCCGCCATGATTCGTGATCACCCGCGTGCAGCTCCCTTTCCTTCATCTCCAACATACCCTTCTCCATCACTTTGGCATACCAACCTTTTCGCCGAACACCTGTCGCCATCATGTCGTGGCGCAGTAACATTGGTCAGACCGGCGCGAACACCATTCCGCTCGGCGCCCGCCGCCGCTTCGGAGGCGACGACGATGGCACGCCCGAGTCGAACGGACACGATGCCTCTGCCAAACGTGGCCGCAGCCCGGAGCGTCGCGAGCCAGAGTTGAATCCAGACGGTACTAAGAAGCGCCGCAAGCGCAATCGCTGGGGCGAGGCGTCGGAGAACAAGGCCGCTGGGTTGATGAATCTGCCCACGGCCATCACTGCTCCCATGACCACCGAGCAGCTGGATGCTTACGTGACGCATGTGCGTATTGAGGAGATCAGTCAGAAGCTCAGAATTAACGATGTGGTGCCTGCGGATGGAGATCGGTAAGCACCATCCCTCCTTGTTCAAGAGTAGGCTGCTAACACTTCACTACAGCTCCCCATCTCCGCCGCCGCAGTATGACAACTTCGGTCGCCGTGTCAACACGCGCGAGTACCGCTACCGCAAGAAGCTGGAGGATGAACGCCACAAGCTCATTGAAAAAGCAATGAAGATCATTCCTAGCTACCATCCGCCTTCGGATTACCGCAGGCCCACAAAGACTCAAGAGAAGGTCTACGTGCCGGTCAATGACTACCCGGAGATCAATTTCAGTATGCTTGCTAACCCACTAACCTCCCCTGCACACACTCTTCATCCAACATGCTCGCGCATACTGCACCAGCTGTTCACGGCGATCAAAAGCCGACTAACACCCAGCACTAACACACTCACATTCGTAATCACATGAGCAATGACTGACGTCTACCTTTTCTGTACCTCAGTCGGCTTACTGATTGGACCGCGGGGTAACACTCTCAAGAAGATGGAGAACGAGTCAGGCGCGAAAATTGCTATCCGCGGGAAAGGCTCTGTCAAGGAAGGCAAGGGCAAGTCCGACGCCGCCCACGCCAGCAACCAAGATGAAGATCTTCACTGTCTCATCATGGCAGACACAGAAGAAAAAGTCAACAAGGCCAAAAAGCTCATCCACAACGTCATCGAAACTGTAAGTACTCTCCCTCGGCTCAATGACACGATACTGACATTAATGCAGGCCGCCTCCATCCCCGAAGGCCAAAACGAGCTCAAGCGTAACCAGCTACGTGAGCTTGCCGCTCTGAACGGTACCCTTCGCGACGACGAAAATCAAGCCTGCCAGAACTGTGGCGAAATCGGTCACCGCAAGTACGACTGTCCTCAGGCCCGCAACTACACCGCCAACATCATCTGCCGTGTCTGTGGCAATGCTGGACATATGGCCCGCGACTGTCCGGATCGCCAGCGCGGCCAGGATTGGCGCAATATGCCACCTCGTCGCCCACAGATTGGCGCCGGCCCCGAAGACGACTATGAACGTCTTATGAACGAGCTTAGCGGCAACGGTGGCGGGGAGACGAGGGCCATCGGCTGGGATGCGCAGCCGCCAAGCGGACCGGCCGGCCAGCAAAACGGTGCTTCGTCTTTGCCACCTTGGCAAAGACAGGACTCTGGGAGTCAAGCTCCCTGGCAACGCCCCCAGGCGCAGCCAGGAGGTCCTGCACCGTGGGCTGCTCGTGGAAATGCCGGCAACGACAATGGCTATTCAGGAGGTGGATACAACCAGTACAATCAGAGTGGATATGGAGGGAGCGGAGCAGCCCCCTGGGCGCAGCAAAGCCGCGGCGGCAATGCGGGCGGCGCACCGTGGGCACAGCAGCAGCAGGGAGGGTATGGTGGTGGATATTCGGGCAACGCGCCATGGCAACGCTCCGCGGTACCTCCGCCTCCCGGCGATGACGTACCTCCTCCTCCTCCGCCTTCGGACATTCCTCCGCCACCTCCACCTGCTTGAGTGTTCGATTCGCCCCGGATTGCTCGGGTTACCTTGTGGATTCGTGGTAAACACGCACAGGCAGAGCGGCGATGTTAGGGCCAGCTGCCAAGAGCCAGCAGCGGATGCACAAAAGCGATTGACCCTTCCAAAAGCAAGACAAGTCAATACAGAGTGATGCTGTGCTGATGTGTAGTAGGTAGTCGAAATGCACTGTCTTCACTGAACCCTGGCCTCCTCTGTTTCCACGTGTAGCGCAGCTTCTTACACCGATACATCGTGCTCACCACCTACCTAAATCTGGCTTTTTGCACCAGTTGACGACGAGAGCACCGAAGCGATGCATGTCGCAGCAAGATTGATTACTCCTAGTCAAGGTCCTCGCTCATCGCACCGGCAACTCCTGTTCGCTGTCTGTTAAGACGCTCGGCAGTCTGCTGGTTCTCCATACCCCGCGCAATACCCCAACTTAACGCGGCCGCTTCCGCCCCCAGCAAAGGGATCTGACTCCTCATTGGCTACCTGCACCTAATCCTCAGCATGCGCAACAGGTGCGGACTGCAGAACCCTAGCCGTACTGACAGCTTTCGTGCATCGGCAGTTGGCATTGCAGTCCACGCGACGAGCCACACCGGCAGTCTGGACGGCAGTCTGGACGGCAGTCTAGACGAACATGCCATGTGAGCTGCAAATTAGTGGCGTGAACGGTTTGGTTGACTGGTGAGCCGTGAGAAGGATATATTGATTGCTGTCGCGTTGTGCTCCATCCCCTTCCCTTGCATATTCAGTCTCTGGCCTAGTACCACCGACTGGCAAGATCCAAGTCGCTCTGACCAGAAGAGGGTACATCCAAGACGCCAGCAATGGCTTCCGACGTTCAACACCGCCCATCATCCGCAAAGAATGCCGCCACGGACGAGGCGGCCGACCTCAACATCACCTCGTCCTCCTCTCCCGAACTCAAGCCTCTCGCGCCGACCATGACCATTTCACCGGAGCTTTTCGAGAAGCTCTACCTCACACCGAAAGTGCCAAAGCAAGGCTTCGCCAATCCAACACCGATGGGTTTCGTGGGCTTTGTGATTAGTACATTTACATTTGCTATGGTGATAATGGGCTGGGGAGGCGCGGGAGGCTTGGCGGGTGTTGCTGGTATATTCTTCGTATGTCGACCGTGGGCGCAGAGTCCATCACTCTGGCTGACCTGATGTGCGGTAGTTCGTTGGTCCAGTCCTGTTGGTCCTAGCGACGATTTTCGAATGGATCATGGGCAACTTCTTCCCAATGATGGTGCAGTCGCTCTTCGCTGTATTTTGGCTCTCTTTCGGGCTGCTGCAGCTTCCGTCTCTGGGCCTTGCGGCAGCCTACTCGACTCCTCCAGGTGACGCTGTCGCAGGTGCTCTTACGAAGGGTTACAACAGCACCATCGGGCTTTATCTGGTCGTCTGGGGCTTTGCACTCTTCACCTTTTGGATCTTCACACTCAAGACTAATTCGGTCTTCGCTGCTATCTTCCTCTTCGTCACGATCGCTGCCTGGGTATTGGCTGGAGCGTACTTCAAGGTCGGAAATGGAGACTATGCGGCTGCTGGGAAGTTGCAGAAGGTGAGAGCTGCCCTCCTCTGATTCCGGTCTTTCTATGGAATCCCCAAAGCCAGTGTTTGCTTAGGCTTTGCACTCTTGAAGGCGTGGCTAACACATCTGTGTCTGCAGACGGGCGGTGCGCTGCTGTTCGTCGTGGCTGCGCTGGGCTGGTATATGACCTTTGTCATTATGAGCTTCGAGATGCGCTTGGGTCTCAGCCTACCTGTTGGCGACCTTTCTCATTTTTGGCCAAAGACAGACGTCCCATTGCAGGACGTGGAGAAGCAGGAGTGAGACTATTCTGCAGACCAGTAATAGCTGACAATGGTCCAGTCGTGGCAGCGCTCGCGGAGAGTGTAATGGGCAAGCGAGCGTTCTGTATGTTCCTCTCATACGACAAGTGCACATCACGGCCTCCTCGAAGCTCTTGCGCAGACTTCTTCGGCATGGTTTTCGAATATCATCAGGCGGAAAAGCGACTGCACATCCGCTCCAGCGCGGCGACGATTCGATGTTATGGGCAGCTACTGACCGATGTTGGCAGCACACGCCCGATGACTACTACTTCCGAGGCCAGCGCTGAACCAGCCCCGAGCAGGATCATGAGTGGATGACATTTCGCCGCCAGCTGAACAACGTTCCGGATCAAGAGGACTCGTCCATCATGCGCACGCTGGGCACGATGCCTTGCCTGTACCCACAGCCAATGCAACGTTACTCCTTCACATTACAAAGTCGGGCCGAAGAAAGGAACTCCATTGGCTACTATCGTAACGCACGTGAACTGAGATGCCACTTTAGTTCCGCACGTCACTGTCGCCTGGCGAAGCGGCACCACACTAAAAGACAGAACCTGTCGAGCTCCTCACATTCGATGTCAATGGCGCCTGCCGATGTCGTTTGCATTGTCAGTGATAGGTGCACCTGCGCAAGGCTTAGCGAGTCCGAGTGACTTCACTCCTTCCCCACATCAACTTCCCCGCAGCATCTCCCGGATCCGAGTCCCAGAGCATCATGGTAGACTGCAAGACCAAACCTGCACGGCGGCTCAATAGCTCTAGCACCACAACGATGTGACGACACTGCATCGGCCGCAAAAGTCAGCAGCCATCCGTATATAAGCTTACCATGACCGTTTCCTCCAGCCAGAGTCATCTGGCATCGAGCCGCAGGAAACATTCTCAATGGCAGCCAGGATCGTCCTCTCTCTTAGCGCTCTGCTTGTCGCGAACGCACTTGGCACAGGCGTAGCACCAGTCGACCCAAGACTCAAACCCTGTGGAGAGGCGTACTATCTGCCGACGCAGTACACTTGCTACGATGGAGATTTTCTGTAAGGTATCAGTATGTTTGTCAACCGACATTCACTGACTCAACAAATCCATAGATGTCCAATTGAGGATGGCGAGGCTACCCTGCGCTGCGGTCCGGCTTGCTACAGTCCGAGGCTGTACGGCTGCAACAACGGACAGCTAGTCCAACAGGCAGGTTCTGGAGGTTCTGAAGGTTCTGGCTCAAGCTCTGGATCTTCTTCCCCATCTGCCACGGCATCGGCGTCGTCCAGTGCTGCAACGTGCTCTAATCCACCGGTCACGCAGCACCTTCCAGATCCGCCCTACGACAATTACTTCTACTCTGACTGTCACAGTGCTAGCCAGGTCATTGTGACTCGCCCGTTGGCGACCAGCAACTTGACCTTCATCATTCCAAGGCTGTTGGTTGCCTGGCCAGCTGGCGATTCGGGCGTCGTTGCATTCTTCGCACCTTCCAACGGCATCAATGGCACCCTCGGTATGGAGCTGGTCAACGGCACTGCCGACCAACCGCTGCAGCCAGTCTATGTCCCACCCAACTCAAGCTCCCTGACTGGCAACCCGAAAGTAGGCATTACGACCTTGGTCAATTTCAACTCCTCCGCTGTTCTGACTATTCCCATCCTCGGAAGCATCCGCACGATTCGAGATTTCACTGAAGGTCCGTCTTTGCTTCACCCAGAGATCCAAGATGCTATCGTCTTTTCCGAGACGTCGGGCGGAGGAGCTTCCCTTTTTCGTCTCTGGCTGGACAACATCACAACCACGGAAATGACTTTCGTACCTGTCGCTGGCTCGAACGCCTCAGCCACGGTGAACAACCGCACCGTAGAGCTGTCGGCTGGCACTTACAACTTCACTGCCACATTCGACTACCCGCAGCTTGAGCAGCTGACCGCCTCGGAAGTCTTGAATCAGCAGTCTCAGGACTTGATTCAGCGGGATGCTAAGCAGGTCACTTCGCTGACATTCCTCTCTTACACCACGAAGCTGCTTGCTGTAAGTCAGATCGTAGCAGGCACTGATTCGTAGACCGCTGTCGAGCACCGATCTACCTTAGTATCTGTATAGCGCAAGCAGCATGCTAACACCCAGTCTTTAGGGCGCTTGGCGATTTCTGACATACTTTGGTCGCGACAGTATGATTTCCGAGCTTTTGTTTGCGCCAGTCCTCTCTCAGGGCAATGGCTCAGCTACCGAAGCCGTCATCGAAGCTGTGCTTGAACGACTGAACCGTACGGACGGCGCTGTGTGCCATGAGGAGACCATAGGAGATTACGCAACATTTGTCAATTTGCAGGCCAACCTCACGAGCAACCTCAACGCCCCTGGCTGCACATACATCATGATCGATACAAATTACTACTTAGCGCCCGTAGTCGCGGACTACTTCGTCGGAACTCCAACTGGCAGGAGCCGCAGGCAGGCCTTCTTCTCAACCAAGGCTCAGCTTGACTTCGGAAATAAAGGCATGACCTATTCCGAGCTCTTTCTGACCAATGCGGAGCGTGTTATGAATTCCGCTGCAGCATTTGCGCAGAAAGGCGGCCAAACACAGAAGAATTTGATCCATCTGCTCCCGGACCAGATCGTTGGCGAATGGCGTGACTCTACCTACGGAATAGGTGGTGGCCGTATTCCATACGATGTCAACACTGCACTGGTACCCGCTGCACTTCGAGCCATAGAAAGACTTGCCGCAGCCGGCTTCTTCCCATCACATCCCGAATGGAACATGACAGCAGGACAGTATGCCACGGTCTGGGAGGATGAAACGCTGAAGTTCTTCGAAGTGACTGTCCCGGTCGCCGAAGCTCGTGCCTTGGTGACCAACTACACTTCCGAAGTTGGCATGGGTTTTCCATCCCACGCGGACAATATCACCAGTGATGTTGTGTACCACGGCCTCGCTCTTGATGGCAACAACAATCAGTCCCTCGTCAAAGTAATGAACAGCGACGATTGCTTCCGACTCTATCTACTCAATACTACGAATCAGCAGCAACTAACATCATTCGTCAATCAGACCGCCAACAATATTCTGGCACCCTATCCAGTCGGCCTGACTAATTCTTTGGGCATGCTCGTAGCCAACCCGGCTTACGGAGGTGCGCCTGTCTATGCTGCGAATTGGACGACAGAGGCGTATCACGGCACCGTAATCTGGGGATGGCCCATGGCAATGATGGCCGTCGGACTGCAGCGGCAGCTCGGCCGCTGCAATGAAGCGTCTGCACCAGACTTCTGTTCGGACAGTGTGGTCCATCCAAACGTCCTGGCTGCGTACAACCATCTCTGGGATCTTATTGAGGCCAACAGCGCCTACTTGAGCTACGAACTGTGGTCATGGCAATACAACAAAGGTGGATTCCAGTTCGCACAATACGGTATGCTGTTTTGTTGTGAGCAGGGAGGACAACGTACTGACATCTCCCAGGTGCGAACGCTCCGGGCGAGGCCGACATCATTCAACTCTGGTCACTCACATTCATTGCCATCAACAGAGATCCAAGTTTGAAGTGATCTATCGCCATGTCCGAAGTCTATGTAGAGCTTGGAAGCTGACGGGTCCGTCTATCTTTGTACCTGCAATTCTCATGCCCGCATAAACATACCTTGTCTAGATCTTTCCAGTAGGTATCAGAGTAATCCACAGTGATCTCCTCTCCGGCCTCAACGCCTTTGCTGACCAGGACGATCCGCTGTGTGCCCAGCCAAACGAAGCGTTCGTACTGCGCATTTGGCCAGCAAGAATGGTTGACGAACCGTGTATGGTTTCCCGACCGACCTTGCCAGATTTGGTAGGTTCTTTTATCCGTTTGGCCGACCATGACGTCCATGCCTGCCAGTCCGCCAGTGATTTGTCCAACGAATTCCCCGATCGCCACTCCCGTCTCAAAGGCGCAGCAAGCAATCAGGCCATTGTTCTTACCATCAGGTGTGCGGAACACTTGCACAGGTGTGAAGCCTGCCTTTGTACCCCCGTAGAGATTCGGGAAACAATTGCATTGGTTCTCTCGAGGGTTGTCGGATTGCCGCTGTTCGCAAACTTGGCAAGTGACTGCCTCAGGAGAGGTTTCAGAAACACCCATCCGCGGGTCGACATTACCCCAATAATCTTGATCAATGACGGACGTATCGAGATGCTGATAGCTGAAGTTCTTGTCCCATTGGTAGTATGTTTGAGGTAAAGGTATGGCAGTATTGCCAGGACCGCAAACAACCCAGTCGTGCGGATGGCCAGTGTATTTCCTTTTCGGCGATTCTCCAACGATACCGAGCAGCTGTCGCCAGCGCGGATGTAAAGTGTCAGCTGCCACCTCGAAACGATGTCGCAGGCTACGCAAGATTTCGAAAGTCTCCTCGGTGAATGAGACACGATACTTGCAAAATCGGTAAAGACCAGCGCCGGCGAAGACCAGCGCCACCCAGCCGCCAGATGACATGATATCATGGTAGCCTCTCCAGATGCCCATTTTATTCCTTAACTCCTTCTCTGACCATTTGAAGTCCATGCACGCCTCTGCAATAGTCTGCTTTCTTGCCTTGTCTCTCGTGTGAGTGAGCATAAGCTCCGCGACTCGATCGTCGAAGCACTGGATCCAGTGGGTTTGGACGACAACCTCTAGTGAGCGACATGTCCTGGATGCCTGACTCAACTTTCGAGTGAGCACGTTCATCCGGCCGAAATTCTCTTGAGCTCTGGTCTCGCGCTGCAGTTCTCGATGTTCGTTCTCCACCAGCAGACGAGGCTGACCAGTGCCCTCAAGTGCCTGCCATTGCTCAATCACCTCTGCTGGGTCAACTTTGATGCCGGAATAGATCGTGTCCCAGACACCATTCAAGAATTTGTCCAGCGTTGATGGCTGAAGATCTGGCCGCTCAGGCATCCGCTTCTTGCGTCGTGGGGACGATGTACCAGTTCTGATGTAACTAGACGCCAGGGTCATGCCATTATCTGGGGCCGATGCCGACAGTGACGAAGCTTCCTGAGCCAACCGTGGTCGTTTGGCCACCTGGACAGCTGCGTCTGCGGGATCGACTTCGCCGAAGCGCTTCTGTGGATTCTGTTCCCAGGGTGAAGAAGAATCGGCCGGACCGGGTGACAGCAGTCCATGACCTACAGGTGGCGATACTGCTAATGAGCGAGGCGAATCCGATGCGTCCAGTTCAACTGTAGCCAGGCGGGTCCGTCTTGCAGCCAGACCTGATGCAGGGGAGCCCTTTGGCCAGAGTATATTGCATTCAATCTGCACCGGATCCCCCGCGACATCAATGCCATGCTCGAGCGATTCCGCTATGGCTCGCGGCAATGCGTCCTTGATGCGTGCGGCGAGCCTTTCGGACAGGGCATCGATGTCCGACGGGGGCGTTGAACCAGCCATGGAGATGACGCAGGACACGAAGCCAAGACCGCTGCACTTCAGGAAGGAGTGCGCCTTCTTGAAAATTTCATGCGCGGATGCAAGAGGGCCAGTTGGAAGGCTTGGGAAAGAACATGCGGCTCCTCGCCGTCTCGCAAACCCGATCGGGGTTCGTCCAACATTATCCAAAGACTTGAGTCAACTTTGTCACTTGGCGTTCACGTTCAACGGGGCGGGCCGACGCTTTTCGCTGGTGCCACATCCCTGCCGCGTCGGGGCCAAGCAGTCAGTTTATTATATCACCACGAGCACATCGAGGCTCTTGTCGACTGTTCACAATCGAAAGATGGTATCGAATGACAGTCCCTGGCTTGTCATCGCCTCACCGCCGAGGTATATGCCAACCCGGACCATCTCGTACAAGGCTCGCTCTGAGAAACCAGCAACGACAACGGGTGCTGCCATGTGACTGCTCCCCCAGTACGCCCGTGAACTGTCTGAAGTTGCCCAAGCGATGGATGGCGCCTCTCATGTCAAAGATAGAAGCGGATCGTGTCGGCTGTTGACCGCGACATCCCAGCCTCGTTTAGGGTGGCCGAGAATGACAATGAAAGCATGCCGCTGCATCGCTGCCGTAGGAGGTAGGAGTGCTTGCGGTGCGTCAATGCACTAACCTTTAGACTGCGCAACGCACAGTCAAGCACATTGGCAGACCGGACGTGGCTTTCACCGCCTGCTACTGCGCTGTTCGCATGAAGAATGAGGTCTGCCGCTGGCCGCCTGACTTCATGCGGAGACCATACGATCTATGTGCCACCAACAAATTCGCAACCATCCAATAGCGCCTGTGGAACCAGCCGAGGACCGCGCTCAGCAGCGGTCAATTGTATCCTTTGGGAAAGCAGCAAGTGTCGAGATGTCGGGCTTTGGCCCTGCGAATGCTCGAGAACAAGCCATAACCTAGATGTGCACGAGACTGCCCCTCTGGACGATCATCCCTTGCATTACGGATATCTCGCTTTGACGGACGCCATTGGCCCATGAAAGCTACCGAGCCGCCTGTCACTGCAGGACAGTCCCAGTGCGATAGTTCCCGATGCTCGAGCACTGCTTAATGCCATGGACTCGCGATGCTTCAGCAAATCAGATGTCGGCTAACGCGAACATCGTCCTGTCGCGGATCAGCTGGAACTGGAGCACCCCGACAAGGAGGCCTGCGACTGGTGCACGAACGCATGTCATATTCGCCCAGCGCCGACCATGGACACACTCGATCCACAGGGCGCTTGGAAGCCGTTATTTCGTGATAGATTGTTCTTTTGCAATCCCATTTGTTGCATCACATGGCCGCGCCAATCTGGACATACCCAGCGGGCGAAGACTCTCCAATGTGGCACTCAACGAGCCTGTATGCTCAGGGGAGCGTCGCCATTGATTCGAGTGCGGAGGCGGCCATCCCGGGTGCTTTCGAAACGATCGCCTGGCCTGCATCGCCGCTGTCGAGCTTACATGATCCTACGGGCGCAGACTGGGATGCATTCGTAATTGAATGGCTCAGCGAGAATGACCGCAGATCAAGATCGACCAATGCACAGAACTCTGGACAGATGACCGGCGCATCCCTGCACTGGAATACACAATTCCAGCCCTCGACTATGACCCGAATCGATACGGTGCCTGCCGCATGGCCACAGAGAGCGCCGGCCGAGCAACGCGCCACAGTAGACAGCCATCCGCTGTTGACATTGAATGATGGAGAGGCGACCCTGTCTCGGTCCGCCCGCTATCTAGCAGAGCTCTTTGCGGGTCTGACCGAGACACGCTCAAACCCTCCTGTCAACAACGATGTCCTCCGGCGGCAGAAGCTACGTTTCGATGACGATCTATACACCCCCGAATGGACTCGAGGTCAAGGTTCTGTTAGAGAAGGCTGGTGTACTTACTGCTCAAGTTGGTGGCGGTTGAAGGATTCCGCTTATTGGGTTGGTGATGCAATGTTTCCGTATGCAGACAAACCCGCTGAACTTGCGCAGTACCATCTGCAGTATTCGCATGGCGTCTCATCCGTTACTGGACAACGCTTTGCGCCTCCGAACGCCTTACGAGCGTCGCAGAAGGCGAGAGACCTCGAAGCTCTATGCCCAAGCTGCAAGCTGTGGATCAACACGGGAAAGGGCGCTAAAAGCCGGACGAAATACTTCAGACACGCCTACCGTTGCCAGAGTCAAAAACGCAATGGCAGCTTATCCCCTGCCCGGACCCCTCGCAAAGCCGCAGAGCCGCCTCGACGATGATTGCACTGGTGATTGTCGACAAAGACTGTCTACGGTTGAGGCGACCTGATGAACATACCTTTCCTTTCCATGTTCGGCTCCTTTTCTGAGCTGTTTTGCAAGCGTCAATTGGTGTTCTAGCTGTGTGTATTTGGGAAGACTGCATTTCCGCCGCTGTCTGCATGGTTGAGCGACGTCTACTTACCCCACGACTCCTAGATGCGCACTCTGTACGATATACAGCCTCAACCATGCGCGATTTTTCCAATGACAATAGAAGTCCATTGTACTGCTTGCGCTAAGGAGGAGCCAGTGAAGTGGCAGTTGCCGAATTCAGAATGCCACAAAACCGTCCTGTCACGTGATATTCACGGAAGCCCAAGTCCGGCAATTCTGCAGACGCATTTGCCGAAGACAGTTCCCACAGGATGTGTGGAGATGCGTGGAGACTGGAACAACCGCTCTCGTCGGCCGCCGTTCGGACTTGCCACGCAGAGTCTGTTGCGGGCGGCGTCGAAAGCTGTCGAGAAGGGCAAAAGACTCGCTATGATAGCAGTTCTGGCGAAAGCCTCGCGCGAAATGCAGGCGGGGGCTAGCGGACGTAGACGTCTTAGATTGACAGCGCATCTCCGCACTACAGCTCGCCGAGCTTGCTGGAGTGGTGGCGGTCGGGTACTCCAAGTACCGTCCGTCCCTCATGGGCTTGCCGAGCCGCACAGGTCGTGGGGGCGAGCGAGCCGTCCGCTCTACAACTGCCGTTCCTCAGCGGCGCGGGCATGTCTGGATCGCAAACCCTCTGCTTGATCGCTGGCTGGCGTCAACGAGCTCGTTTCGGCAGATGATTGCGATGTCATCCAGGTATATAATACATCTTTGAGGTGGGTCGACGAAGGCCACATCGCCTTGCGAGACCGTTCACACTCCTTCCTCAGCAAGACTGCCACACGACACATTCAACATGTTGCTCGCTGAGCTCCTGCCCATCGTACGGGCATACTGGCTGATCCTCCTTACTGCAGCAGTAGTAATCCATCTGGTCCGCAACAAGTTCAACAATGGGCTAAACAAGTACCCCGGACATCCACTCGCAGGTTACACGAATTGGTGGAGATTCTTTGACGCTTGGTCAAGGAAAGCCGAGAAGACGCACGTCGCTCTACACAGAAGATATGGCGATATTGTGCGCCTTGGGCCGAACGTCCTCTCTTTCGCCGATCCTAGGGCCATCAAGATCATCTATGGCCTGAACAAGGGAATGACGAAATCGGACTTTTACCCGGTGCAGCAGGTAGGACCGGATCACACACAGATTACGAAGCTTCTGCTGATACATGCTATCAGGCCGTTGCGAAGGGTGAACGTCTGCAATCTCTGTTCAGCACGAAGGATGAAGAATACCACGCGAAGTACCGCAGATGCGTGAACAATGCATTCGCCATGTCCTCCCTCGTCGGCTATGAGCCGTTGGTCGACAGCACGACGGATGCCTTCATCGAGCAGACTGAGAAGCGATACTCCAGCCAAGGCAAGAGCTGCAACTTCTCTCGTTGGCTCCAGTGTGAGTCTGCGTCCACGCCGTAACCATCTTCTGGCACTCGCTGACCCCGATCATAGTCTTCGCTTTCGACGTCATTGGTGAGTTGACTTGGAGCAAGCGGTTGGGCTTCGTGGAACGAGACGAAGACGTCGACGGCATTGTCAAGTTCGTTGGCGATTTCCTTGGCTACGCCGGTCCGATAGGCCAGCAACCTTGGCTCGACCTTATTTTTGAGAAGAACCCGGTCAAGCTGTTGATGCAGAAATGGGGCATCAGCAACCATGTCTTTCCCGTGACCAAGTTCGCCCTGGCACAGAACGCCGATCGGTGTGCAGAAATGGAGAAGATCAAGCAGGACGGCGCGCTCGACGAGAAATCGGAACGCGGAGTCGACTTGTTGATGAAGTTCACCCAGGCGCAGCATGATCACCCAGAGTTCATGACGGACAAGCAGGTCCTTTCTTCATGCACCAGCATGATCTTTGCCGGCTCGGAAACGACAGCCATCAGCTTGAGCAGCATCTTCTACCACCTTGTGAAGCATCCGCGAGGGTATAAGAAATTGATGGACGAGCTCGACGAAGCCGCACGGAATGGCACCATCACCGAGAGGGACAACGGTAAAGTTAGCTGGGCAGAGGCGCAGAAATTGCCGTATCTCGACGCAGTCATCCAAGAATCCTTCCGCATCCATCCGGCAGCTGGACTGATCCTCGAGCGAGTCGTCCCACCCCAAGGCATTGAGATTTTGGGCGAGCGCATTCCTGGCGGAACCATCGTCGGTTGCAACGCTTGGGTGCTGCACCGTCGTCCTGAGATTTTTGGCGAAGACGTCGACACCTTCAGGCCAGAGCGTTGGCTGGAGGCGAAGCCAGACAGGCTCAAAGAGATGAAGGCCACGATGTTCCAATTCGGCGCGGGCGCCAGAACTTGTATCGGCAAGAACATCTCGCTGTTGGAAATCTACAAGCTCGTGCCGACTTTTTTGCGAAATTTCGAGGTCGAGCTGGAGAAGCCGGATGCGGAGTGGACGACACATAATGCATGGTTTGTGAGGCAGTTGGACTTCAATACGAAGTTCTCGCGCCGGAAGGTGCCGCTGGCTGCTTGAACTAGATCGTACATGAATGTACTCACACACGGCCGTCTTTTGGCAATTTCGACTGTTACCCTGACTCTCACATTTCCTCACAATGGCCGTAATCCATTATACCATGTCCGGTGAGTTGTTCGCCAGACGAGACTTGACTCTCGGAAAGTCTTCAGGGGTCGAGAACGGATGTCATCAAGTATGCCGAAGCAAGATCGTGAACGAGTAGTAAGATCCAGGGTTCCGTGTATTTGCATTCAGCTATCGTGCCAGTCATCAGGTAAAATATGGACATGTAGTTGTCGAAACGCTAAAGCCGCCAAGATAACGAATTCCTCTCCAGACAAAATCCCCCACAGCTTAAGCCTTCTCCCTATTATCATGACTGTGAATACCCTAGGCAGTACTCGCCTGTGACTCCGTAAGATAACGCTTGAAAACCCTCGCCTCCACATCCTCATCCTCATATCCACCCTGCTGCTTCGTTTCTCGTGACCTGAAGAATCTCCTCTTGCCAAACTTCCACGCCTCAACACCGCCGAAGAAGATAACGGTCTCGATGAAGACGATACCCCATTCCCAAGTGATACCGGTATGCTTGAAGACGACGTCGTTGATAACGGGGATGTAAAGGACGGGAAAGATGGTGACGAAGCCGATGATAATGGCCCAGAAAAGGAACTGGTTGCGCCAGACGTCGTGGAACCATTGAGTGAGGTACTTCTTGGAACCGGGTTTCATGCAGAAGAAGGATCGACGCATGTCGACGACTTCCCAGGCGAGGAAGCAGGAGAACTGGGCAGATGTCAGCATCGCTGCAGCAGGCAAGGAGGATGGAAGTTAGACCTACCCAAGTCAACGTGGCAAAGCAGGTGGCACGCGCCCGGAAGACGAGCTCACATTGACCACCGTTGAGGCCATCATTGCACCCAAGGCCGATAAATCCGTCACCGAAACCGTAGAGTACGAGCACAAAAGCAGCGAGGCAGAGCGCAGTGACCCAGAGACCGTAGAAGAGCATGTCGACCATCACTTCCAGCGTGAAGACGCCGCGCTTGAGGCTTTGCGGCGGGCGCTGTAAAACATCAGGTGCAGCGCGCTCGAACCCGAGACCCATGTCGGGAATACCCGAAGTGATCATGATGATCCACAGGATCTCGACAGGCGCCAGAGGGAAGACGGAAATACCCTCTTCGTCCTTGAACACGAGGCCGATGAGCAAGACGCATGCTTGGGCGATGTTCTGGGCGAGCAGATGCAGAATGAACCTCTTAATGTTGTCGAATGTCCGGCGGCCTTCCTCGATGGCAGCGAGAATGGAAGCGAAGTTGTCGTCGGTCAGGATAATGTCCGAAGCATCCTTCGCCACATCAGAGCCGGCCTGTCCCATAGCAATACCAACGTCGGCACGCTTGAGCGAGGGCGAGTCATTGACACCATCACCAGTCATGGCGCAGAACCTTTTGCGGCGATGCAGAGCTTCTATCATGCGAACTTTGGTGTTTGGTGCGCAGCGAGCAATGACCAGAGGCAGGACCGGAAGCTTATCGATCTCCTCGTCTGAAAGTTTGTCGAACTGCGCAGCAGTCATGACCATGCTGTCTGCCACGTCCTTGCTGAGCTCGTTCGTACGGCTGGGAAGAATGCCAACTTGAGCAGCGATTGCGCGAGCCGTTCCCGGGTGGTCACCGGTGAGCATGTGGACTTCAATACCTGCTTCATGACACTGGCGGACTGATGGCGCAGACTCGGGACGTGGTGGATCGTATAGGCCGACGAGACCACGGAAAGTGAGCTCGTTCTCCACAGTGGCGCGGTCGATTTCCTGGCCCTCTTGGAACGGCTGCGTATACTCTTTACCGGCAAGCGCGAGGACACGCAAGCCCAGTTTAGCCAATGCCTCCATGTTCTCGAGGATCTCTTCCCGGTAGGCATCAGTCATTTCGGCAGGTTCACCATCAGGATTCGGGTAATAGTTGATGCATGAGCCGATAACCCGCTCAACGGCACCTTTGGTGTAGGCAAAGATCTTGTCGGTCTTGGTGTCCTTGTAGATGACGCTCATCTTCTTCACGTCGGAATCAAACGGAAATTCGGTGAGAAGCTTTTGTGCGGGCTGGGTGCCGGAAACAGATTCGCGACGACCCCATCCTTTGAAGCGGGTAGCGAAGACCTGAATGGCAATCTCAGTAGGATCCCCTCGAGCGCTCCAGGAGCCGTCGTCTTGTTGGTGAACGACAGCCAAATTGGCCAGGGAAGCGACCTTAAGGTATTCTCTCAGCGGCTCGTTGTCTTGTAGAAGATCGGCATAGTCAGCCCTCTCGCCTTCCTTCCTCGACACAGCAGAATCTTTTGGCGGCCGCGGGCTGTAGCTGATTTCGCCGACAGTAGGGTTAAATGGCTCATGTGTCTCGCCGATGGTATATGTACCCTTTGCGGGAATCCAGGCCCTCTTCGCCACCATCTTCCCCTGAGTCAGCGTGCCAGTCTTGTCGCTGCAGATGTCGGTGACGGCGCCAAGAGCCTCCAAGCTCTTGAGGTTGCGAACAATGACGTTCCGCTCCACCATGCGCTTGGTACCTGCGGCCATCGTGATTGTGAGGATAACCACCAAAGAAGCTGGAATCATAGAGAGGCCAGTGGCGACAGCGTAGATGATGATCTCCTGTCGGTCCCGGAACTCGTTCGCTCCAAGTACGACGATGGCGCAGACGACAGCAACGCAGAAAAGCAGCACAGCGAGTCGACTGAGCTTCCTTTGCAGAGGTGTGCCGACATTGACACCAAGGAAGGCACCGACAAAGTCGCCCGCAGTGAGACCCGCTGCCTGCGCATATCGGTACGGCTTGGCCTGGCCTTGCTCGTTCCGCTTGACGGGTCTACGACGGCTATCCTTCTTGCGAAGGGCAGCGGCGATAGTCCCAATTTCGGTGTACATGCCTGTCGCGAAGACAATGCCAGTGGCGCGTCCTTTGGTGACGGTAGATGAGCTGTAGGCGACATTGAGGCGGTCACCTGGGCCAGTGTCTGCTTCGAAGACCTCGTCGACGTTCTTGCGTACGGGAAGCGATTCACCAGTGAGTAGCGCTTCGTCGGTCTCAAAGTTCACTGCCTCGACGAGGCGAACGTCGGCGGGAATCGTGTCGCCAACCTTGAGTTCGACGAGATCACCAGGTACAATCTCGATGGTAGGGATCTGGAGATTCTTGGAGTCGCGGATAGCATTGGCGGTCGGTGAGCTGAGGGATCGCAGCGAGTCCATGGTCTTCTCTGCTTGAAATTCTTGAACGGATCCGACGACAATGTTGAGACCAATGACGGCGGCGATGACACCACCTTCGATGTACGACCCAATGCCGAAGGAGACAGACATGGCCAGGATGAGCACCAGTGTCATTGCATTGGCCACCTGGCGGATCAAGATCTTGCCAATATTGACACCACCGGTCTCGCCTAGCTCATTCCGGCCAAACTCCTCCGCCCTCTTCGTCGCCTCTGAGCTGCTGATGCCGTCCTCGCCACTGCCCCCAAGTTCTTCGACAACTTGCTCCCATTTCAACGAGTGCGCAGGCTGCGACATGGGCTTGTTGGACTGGCCGGAGACATGGCTTTCTAGGCTCTTCTCTGGATTCTTGCCCATCGCGGGCAGAAGTATGAGGTGTTTCCTAGGTACGAGGCTGCACTAGACTAAATCGGGACAGGATATGCGTATGGAATGGATAGAAGAAACGGGAAAGCGAAGGTGAGCTTGGATCTGATGCCAAGCAATAGGTGCGTATGTCCAACAGAAACCCGCCGTGGAGGGGAGGGTGTGTACCCTTATGACAGAAGGCACGATCGGTGCTGAGGGCATGCTGGGTCAACGGCCAAGAGGCCAAGGACAACTTACGCTGGGCGCTGAGCCGAACCTTTTTTCTTTCCTCAAATGTCCATGTCAGTCGCCCGCGGGGCGAAGCAAGTCGCCAATCGAGCTCGCCCACAGCTGCATGCCCGTCACGATGCCACCGTCCGCCGCGAAGATCATGGCATCTCATCATCCGAGGGCCATGCTCTGCGGCTGCCTCTCTGTTCGGGAACCGCAAGTGGAGGCAGTCTCGGGTCTTTCAGCCCCTACCCTCCAGAGAGGGCAATTGCCACGCCAAGAGCGGAGCGGAGACCTAGGTGAGGAGCCCAGCGAGGTTCCCGATCGAAAGGCATACTGCCAAGGCCGTTATCGCGTGTTGCAAGGCGGAGTGGAGGGGAGCTAGCGCGAGACTGCGTGCGCCGAGAACGAGGAAGTGCGCGGCAAGCAGCCGTGCTCCCCGTTCTCAGCTTGGCGGGTGGTGGCAAGTCACGTGGTGTGGCGCATGAAGTGAGGTCGGCTGCGTCCACGTCCTCCATGGTCTTGGCGGCGGGAGGTACTTCGGGGGTTGCGGCTGAGGACGGCAATCGCTTGCCTACCGTATCGTACTCCAGGGTCCAGCAACGACACTGACATACATGCCCAGGTTCCTCAAAGCGGTGATGCTAGTCGGTGGCGCGCGGGGCAATGCCCGCGACCTCGCATGATGAAGCAGACGAAGTCGAGCTGGCCCCTTTGTCTGCTGGACCCAGGCTCATGCGTGAAGAAGAAGAATCCGGAGGCCTGGACGAGTGTCCGCTGCTGGCCAACGAGGACCGGCCGAACGGCAATGGACAGTATACGAACACCCATAAACCGCCTTATGACTCGACCTTGAATCGCAAGACCGTCCGGAAACTGGACTTCATCCTCCTTCCCTTCCTGGCCCTGCTCTTCCTCCTGAACTCTCTGGACAAGAGCAACGTGGGCAACGCCGAGACTGCAGGGTTCACTCGCGATGCCGGACTGTCCGCGGCAGACCTCAACACTTCCTTGGCCTTCTTCTTCGCCTTCTTCGTGGCGCTGCAGCCTGTCGGCGCAGCGCTTGGTCGCAAGTATGGCATGGCTCGCTGGGTCCCGGCTTGTATGAGCCTGTGGGGCCTGTGCACCATTCTGCACATATGGGTCAGGCGGAAGTGGCATCTCATCTGTCTCAGGATCGCCGTTGCCAGTCTGGAGGCTGGATTCTATCCGACGACTGTGAGCTATCTGAGCTTGTTCTACACGCGGTATGAGTTCGCGGTCAGGCTCGGGTTCTTCTACGGGCAAAGTGCCGTGGCTGGGGCGCTGGGGGGTGTTTTGAGCTGGGCTGTCTTCAGCAGATTTGCTGATCGCCCTTCGGGCTCCCCTGGAGCTGCTACGGATGAGCGGGGACTTGTAGGTGAATGGAGAAGCTGGGAAGTCCTCTTCGTGATCGAAGGCTGCACCACGATGGCAGTCGCTCTTCTCGGCTTCTTCTGGCTCCCCCACAGCGCGGACTCAGCCTGGTTCTTCAACGCACAGGAGCGAGTGTGGGCCGAGCAACGCATCCGGCTCGATCACGACGTCAACACGCAGCAAAAACGTCGCGCAAGCCTGGCCCTGCAGCGCAGCGTCACCGAAGACGACGAGGTGCGACGGCAACAATCCGATGCGCAAGCCGACGAAGACGACACCGAAGCCCACCACGGCCTCCTAGGCTCGCATGCAGAGCCGTCGAGCCGCCATCGCCGCACGTCCGCCGTCTCCGCCCTGTCCCTGACAGCCGATGCCGGCCTCTCCCGCCAGGACATCCTCTCCGCGATCCTCAACTACAAGATCTGGCACCTCTTGATCTGCAACATCCTCTCTGCCATCCCTGCCACGGCGTTTGGCGTGTTCCTCCCATTGGTCATCAAGCAACTCTCACCGCAGCTCGACCTCAGCCCCGCGGCGTCGAATCTGCTGAGCGCGCCGCCCTTCGCCTTCGGCGCCATCGTGCTCTTCGTCTTCACGGCATGGAGCGACAGGAGTCATCAGCGCCTCGTCCCCATCCTCTGGGGCCTGGGCGTGCTGCTCATCGGCTTGATCATGACGGTCATGGCGCCGATGTCGGACTACAGCCTCCGCTACGCCAGCCTCTGCATTCTCCTCTCCGGCTCCTTCGTCGCGAGCCCCCTGACCGTCGCCTGGCTGTCGAACAACACGCCCGAGCCGGGCAAACGAGCCATCCTGCTGGGGATCAACGGTTGGGGTAACCTGGCAGGCATCCTCAGCGCTTTGCTATTTACCCCAGCGGACAAATCGACGGGATATGTGCGCCCCTTCATCGTGACGTTCATCTGTGTCGTCGCGGCGTTCGCGGGCTTCATTGCATTTTGGATTTTGCTGGTTCGGGAGAATAAGTGGAGGGAGGATGTGATGAAGGGGTGGACGGAGGGGGAGAGGGAGCGGGAGGAGTTGAGGGGAGATATTGTGATTCGAGGGAGAAGGGAGTTCTCGGAGCAGGTCGCGGAGATGCTTGGTATCAAGAGTCTTCTCGTACGCTTGGGCTATGATGGGGTCCGACGCGGGGATGAGAAGTTGACGTTCAGGTATGGGCTGTGAGAAGGCGTGCTTGCGAGGCGGGATGTAGATGGTGCTTATTCTGTAGGTCTTGTATCTTGGCACACACGGATCCTCAAGAATGTACCGTCCATCCCACGGCCGCTCATGCTCCTCCGTACCACGGCCGTACCTGTCATGTAGCTTGACGAGCCATAGATGCACGTCGCTCACCCCCATACCGCCACCGGACTTCCCCCCGAAGTCCACGTTCGGCTCCTGCATGAGCAACCGAGCAGGGGTGCTGTCACGCACGTGATCGCTCATTCGCGCGCACCCGGATGGACGAAGCAAAGGGTGCGACGATCGGCTCGGCGCACCTACTACATAGCTTCTCTCCGACCGTGAACGAAGCGACACGAGACGAGTATTTGGGAGGACCGCGAAAAGGGGAACGACGACGAGCACATCGACCCCTTGATTCCGCCGCACTGACCGCTACGTCTCCATCACACGCCCGCGATGTCTCCGCCACCGTGCACCACGACCCTACCAGTACCGCGCCCCCCGAATCGCCTCCCCGACCAAGCGATCGAGACTGACCAGATCACGTCCCCATCATAGTCCCCCCCGACCCCGCTGCTCCGCCTCGCCCAGATCCTCGGCCTGACCTCCGCCGCCTTCCTTGCGGGCAAGACCTTCGCCACGTCCTTCGGGACGGCGCCGGCTTTGCTCCACGCCCCGGCCCCGCTGCTCGCCAAGCAATGGCGACGGGTGTTTGATGCGGAGAGGATTGCGAATCCGGCGTTGAGTTTGCTGGGGATGGGCGTGTGTGGGTGGTTGGGGTATTGCGGTAAGTCAATGGAAGGGAACGGGGAAAATCCAGGAGGAAGATTTGTGTAGGGATGGAGCGATGATGATGTTGATGCTGATGATGAGGTCATTGCTCGCGAGCGGAGGGGCGCAAGATGTGGAGGGGAGGGGAGGGGAGGGGAGGGAAGAAGACGAGACAGTCACGCTGATGGTTCACCGATCGCAGCGCCCGCCACGGGCAGCCGTCGGCCCCAGATCCTCTATTTCTCGGCGGCGGCGACGCTGGCGTACATTGTGCCGTATTCGTTCCTGTTCCTGCATCCTCTGAGCGAGAAGCTCGTGCAGAGATCGGAGGACTTTGCTGGCATGGCTGTGACGGAGACGGTGAGCGAGGAGGGGGAAGAGACGACGCATGCGCTAGTGGACAAGTGGGCGACGGTGAATCTGGGCCGGATGGTGTTGAGTGGGGTGGCGGCGGTGATGGGCTTGTGGGCGGCGTTGGATCGGGCCGGAGGGTAAGAGACTGGGTCATTGTTTATTATTACTATTATCATTATCATTATCATCATCATCATTATTATTATTATTGCCATTATCAAGATGATTATCATTTTTTTCGAATACGCTGTATCCCTGCCCTGGCTCGGACAGCTCACGGCACCGTCGCGTCTCGACCGTGCTTCACCGTGCCCTGCTGGATGAACATGGAGAATGCTACGTCATCTCACTCCCCGGTTGCCATGGCAATCCGCAGCCAACGCCAGCCCGCACTCCCCCCCAGCGGGACACGCGCGCGCCCAGCCCCTTCGCCACCACGCGGACGACGACGACGTGGCGGGCGGTGAATGATGGATGTCCACTAGGGTCTGCAGCGCCTTCTAGCTGCGTATCCCGGCGCGCTGCGTCGTCCCAGTAATGACGCAGACTTGTGTCTGGTCGACCGCGCGAGTCCACCACGCGCCAGCCAATAAGTGCCGAGATTGGGCGGTAGATCTTCCCATTCGTGCTGGAAGCGTCCCGGGGGGGGGCGGGAGGGGGCCCAGCAGCGTCGGTGCCCAGCCTCCGAGAAAAGACCAGGCAGGCCTCACGCCAGGCCACAACACACCGCGCTGGGGCTTTGTATGACCGGCGAACCCGGGTGTGTCAGGCCCGTCCCCCCTCTCATGCCACCTCTCCCGTCTGTGGGATCTCGTCGACCGCGTGGCATTTTCGCCCAGAGGGAACATCGCGGGAACCGGGCGCGGGCCGGTGCAGCGGCGGAAACGGCCGAGCGCGGGCCGCGGGAGCTGCGAGCTGTTCCCGGAGCGTGGGCTGTTCGGGAGAATCAACACATTTGTCTCCCGCTGGATCACCGCTTGCCCACGCCACACCCTCCCTCTCCCCTACGGAGCCGAAGAGACGACACTCGAGACTGCGCGCCCTCACATCACTGCACCATCCTTGCCAGCACGACACACCACGGACGAGACCTCGCCCCGCTAGGAACCCGGCCAACGCATGCCGCCATCTTCATCTTCGCAGCAGCTGCACGCATCGCCTTTGCCGAGTCAGCAGCAGGTGCAGTCGGTCCTGGACAGCAGCGCATATGCCTTCGCGACGAAGACGGCGACCGAGCGTGAAACCCGACACTTCCCACGACCGTCCCCGCGCATAGTCACCCCCCCGCCCAAACCCGCCAACACGGGACTGCGGGCCGTCAAAGGTGAGCAATGTCAGAGGCCGGCGCTCCTCCCCCTCGGCCGCCGCCTCATGGCTCGAACCCGCGCCCGCCCGGGGGACTGCCGGACGGAAACTACGACATCTTCATCATCCCGCCGCATTCGGCCGGGTCGGGGTTTGTGTATTTGCCGTCGATGCAGCCGCACAGGAACAGCTTCTTGCTGGGCGTCGCCTGCACGCTGTTGACCGTGGGGCTGTGGACGTTGGTCATGCCCGTGCTGAAGCAGTGGCTGCAGACGCTTTTGGCGAGTGGCGGCGTCGGCGTCTTTGTCCTGGTGATTGGCGTCGGCGTTGCGGCGTGGGCGTGGGGTAAGACGCAGGGCGAGAGCAGTAGTCGTGGGCCCGGTGGTGCCGGGGCGGGGGCGTCGGCGGAGGGGGCGTCACATCGCGCGAATGGGTATGCGCCGCCGCCGAAGCCGCAGCAGCAGCCGGGGTGGCAGGCACCTCCTCCTCCGCCGCCACCGCCACCGCAGCCGGAAGCTCCGAAGGCTGATCCGCCGAAGCACCAGTCGGACGCTGCAAGTGGTTGGGAAAAGGCGAGGGAAGAGACGCGCAAGAGAGAGGAAGAGCGCAAACGCGCCGAGGAGCTACGCAAGAAACGCGAAGAAGCGTCCCGACTCCGCGAGGAGGCCGAGCGAGCAGCACGGGCCAAGGCAGAGAAGGAGAAATGGGAGCAAGCGCGCGCACGCGAGCGAGAACAGCGGGAGAGGGAAGCGCGGGAACGGATCGCGCGCGAGAGGCTGGCGAGAGAAAAGGAGCAGAGGGAGAAGGATGTGCGGGAACGAGAGGCGAGGGAGAAGGACGCCAGGGAGAAGGACACCAGGGAGAGGGAAGCGAGGGAGCGTCTCGCCCGCGCCGCCCAAGCGCGAGCCGCCTCGGCCTCTGCGCCCACCAGCCCGGCCAAATCCGCCACGTCTCGCCCCGCCGCGAGCAAGTACGAGAAACCCGCCGCGACCTCCTACATGGGCAGCGAAGCCGGCGGCGCGCACTCCTTCCGGCCCTACGACACGCCCGCGGCGCGGACGCCCGCCTACAAATCCTCCGCCTCCTCCGTCTCCGGCCTCAGCGAAAGCTCTTACGCGCCCTCGCAGAGCACCGCCCGAACGACCCCGCCGCCGAGCGCGCGGGGGCCCTACTCCACCAAAGACCCTGACAAGATCCAGATCAAAGCCGTCTACCTCTTCTCCGACTCCTTCCCCAACAAGCCGCTCGCGCAACTCGTCTCCAACACCGGCTCCGTCACCGACGGCCTGGTCCTACGCATCAAATCAGAAGGCCTGTTCATCGACGACGACGTCCGGGGCGTGCCGCAGCGGGAATGGGACGTCAAGGCCTGGACGCTGAAGAGCGTGGAGGACGGGGTCCTGGGCGCACTGCATGTGGTGAGGGCCACGGCGCGGGATGCGGAGAACAAGAAGTTCGTGTTCGTGCTGGAGGAGACGGAGGCGTGGAAGGTGGCGGTGGGGCTGCAGAGGTTGCGGAAAGGAGGGACGGTGAGGGGGTTGGGGACGGGGGGGATGAAGGAGGGGGAGGTGAAGGGGTTGCTGGGGGGGTTGGGCTGGGTGTGAAGTTTGTTGGTGGGATGGCGCAGGGAGGATGCCACTTGGTGTGGGGTTGGAATGTCGCGGTTGCTGCTGTGATGATGCAGCGGCGAGACGGCGTTGGGCGTCGAGAAGACGCGATTTCGGGCTTGGTGATGAACGGGCCCATGATGCACAGCCAGCTGAGACAAGGTGCTCGGGAGAAGAACCCGGATTGTTCTAATGCGCTCAGGGTGTAAATGATGTACATAGCTGTCTGAACCATCCGTTCGACAAGACAGGATCATCGTGTCCATGGACGGGTTTGGCAGCGCTTCACCCCCTCTTCTCTGCTCGAAAAGTCAACGACATGACCCGCTCCCGTTCCTCCCCATCATGTTGATATCAACACCTGACCTGGGCATCTGCTGGTGATCATGTACATGTCTGCATGCATGCATGTATGTATATATGTATGTATGTATGTGCGTGGTCGTCGAACAGACTTTCACATGACCGGGGCATGGGCTCGGAGCATGTGAGCCCGCCAAGACTCCGCCTCCCGCCGCAAGATGACGCCCGTCTGGAGAAAGCCCGGAAGCCATTGCGCTTGGACGCTTGCATATGGCTACCTGGACTCAGGGCCTCCACGTCGCCTTTCCAGCCACCGACACCCCGAAGAAAGCGACGTCCACGATGAGATAGCAGGATCCGATCGCTCTGAGGGAACCGCCTCCGTCCCTCCCACGACGCCGTCCCCCCCACGACGCCGTCCCCCCCCCACGCCGCCGCCCCTCCATCCCGCCCGCAGCCATGGCTGCGACCTTCTCCCCTCCGCCCGCGGGATCGGCATACCGCAATGCGATGTCTTCGGCGGCCGCACAGCCGGCCGGGACCTTCCTCCCCAACACCAAGGTGCAGGTGGGCTCGCACCGGGTCATCATCGAGAAATACCTGTCCGAGGGCGGCTTCGCACACGTGTACGTCGTGCGGGTGCCCTCGAGCGCGCACCCGGCCAAGTACTCCCTGGCGGTCTTGAAACGGGTCGCCGTCCCGGATAAGGAGACCCTGGCGTCGATGCGCGTCGAGGTGGAGACGATGAAGAAGCTGAAGGGCCACCGGCACGTGGTGTCGTACATGGACTCGCACGCCAGCCAGCTCAAGGTGGGAGGGTATGAGGTCTTCCTGCTGATGGAGTACTGCACAGGCGGCGGCCTCATCGACTTCATGAACACGCGCCTGCAACACCGCCTGACCGAGCCCGAGATCCTGAAGATCTTCGGCGATGTCAGCGAAGGCGTGGCGTGCATGCACTACCTCAAGCCTCCCTTGCTCCACCGCGACCTGAAGGTCGAGAATGTCCTGATCACCAAGTCGCCCTCCGGCACGCCCATGTACAAGCTCTGCGATTTCGGCAGCGCGGCTCCTCCACGGCCGGCAGCGAAGACGGCGGACGAGGGGCGGTTGATCGAGGAGGATGTGCAGAAACATACGACGATGCAGTATCGCAGTCCAGAGATGATTGATGTTTGGCGCAGACAACCTATCGACGAGAAAGCGGATATTTGGGCACTGGGCGTGTTGTTGTACAAGCTTTGCTATTACACGACGCCATTCGAGGACGTCGGACAAATGGCGATACTGAACGCGAATTTCAAATTCCCTGCTCATCCTGCTTTTTCGGGGAGGCTGAAAAAGTTCATCAGCTGGATGTTGAAGGAGGATCCGCGACAGCGGCCGAATATCTATCAGGTCATTGTGGAGGTTTGCGCGATGCGCGGGACCGAGGTGCCGATCAAGGATATCTACGCGGACCGCACGCCGAGCGAGAGCAGGAGGAATCAGAGTCTACCTACACCCCCGGATGCTGCTTCGTCACCGGCGGCGGGCATCGGATTGCAGCAGGCCGCACCGCAAGTGGCTGTTCAGCAGATCCCGGAGATCGCGCCGATGCGGAGAGGACGACCTACGGCGCCGACTCAGACGGCGGCGGCGGCGGCAGCAGCGTCCAAACCCAGTCCGTCGCCTGCGAGGGGTGATCCATTCGCAGCGCTGGACTCGAAGAATCATGAGGTTAGGGCGGGAGCTGTGGATGAGCTTTCCAAGCGCTTCCCGTCGCTCGACGATTTCTCCATTGCGGCGGACAAGGACAAGAAGTTTCCGTTCCAGCCGAGTGGTTCTGCTGCGCGACAGGCGCCCGCTGCCGGTCCTACTGCGCCTGTGCCGATGAATCAGCGGGTCACGGAGGCGTTGGCTGATCAAGTATTCGGGCAGGTGAAGGGGAAGGCTGATGTGCCCAAGTCGGCGAGTGCCGCGCAGTTAAATCAGCAGGTGCTCTCTCCGCCTGCCGTGGGGGTCAAGAACAGGGAACCGGCGCCGCAGGCTTCGCTCATACACCAGCCTACACCGGTGCGGACCGGGGCGAAGTATACGTCCACGGGCACCGGATCGTCACCGCCACGGCCCAAACCGAAACCTATGGAGGTTTCGCAGAAGCCTATCTGGCGAGTCCCGGATCATCATCGCTCAGCCAGCCAGCCGCGGGCTTCCGAGGCCGCGCAGAGGGCGGCTCATACGCTGAACCCTCATCTGAAACCTGCGCAGCGCCCAGCGGCGCTGGACATGCATCGGTCGAAGTCGCAGACGGCTACGCTATCTACGCTTAACGCGCTACGATCGCCTGGCTCTGCTTCTTCGCGGCCGTCATTGGAGGGCCACCGACCCTCGGCTGATGAGCTCGATGATACGATCTCGCGGACGAAATCGGCGCAGTCGCGGTCGCGGCCGTCGAGTGTGTACGTGAGCTCGAATCTGGATTATCTGCGCGATCAAGAGGCGGCGAGGAAGTCGCGGCCTTCGATGGAAGGGTCGCGGAGGCATAGTCGACAGCCTTCGGCGAACCCGGATGCGGAGAAGGCTGTGATGGACGACACGCCTATCGACAGCGACATGGATTTCTTACGAGACGGCGAGAACAACGGTGATGGAACGAAGAGGAAGAGCAGCCGGCCTTCGCACGAGAGGAAGAGGAGTAGTTTGCCGAGTGTGCAAGGCGCGAAGCAGCTCTTCGGTGGTAGGATTGGGGATGCGTTCAAGCGATTCGAGCAGAGACATGCTTCTGGGGATGAGCACGAAAAAGCGCCCGCGACACCACCTGCGCACGAAGAGGAGCGAGATATGCTATCGCCTGTTCCTGGCTCGGAGGCCACGCCTAGCAGACATTCCACCACCTACGACAACGAGAACGGAAGCGGTGTCGAAGAGTCGATCGAAGATCTCCCACCAGATGTCCGTCGAGAACTGGAGCGTCGCAGACTCAGCCAGGAGGAGAAGCGGGTCGCAGACGCAGCAGCTGAGTACCGCGCCCGCGTTGCCGAGCAAGGGACGGGCAGCAAGCCCACGCGAGCCAGTACCATCCAGCAGCGCGTCCAATCTCTACTGGACGAGGGCAACCGGCCACAAGAGCACAAGAGGACCGCAGAAGGGTACGGCCGATACACCGAATCCTCTGGCCCCGCGCCTGCTGGAGGTGACAGAGATCCCTCGCCGGTGCGGAAAGCTGCCCCCGCGGTCGCGAAGAAACCAGCGCAGGTGCCTAATCCCGATGTCTCGAGGAATCCCTATCCACGGACACGCCAGGATGAGACGCCTATTCCCACGGCTAGCGTGCCGACCCCTTCGGCTTCTGCGCCGCCAGCACCGGCCGGCGAGACATCTTCGTCTGTGGCGCAGAGAGCGATCTCCCGACCAAGCGTGCCACCGAAATCGCAGGCATTGCGGACAGGTGGGAGTGGGAAGTGGCCTCCTCCTCAGGCACGGGCACAATCCCCCGAGAGATCCTCGGTAGCACCTTCCAAGCCCGCGAGTGGAGGACTAGCGGCGCTCCTAGCGAAAGATCTGGAGGGCGTGCCGGAGTATCCCCCGCGCGGATCCTCTACTGCGGCGCCCACCAAAGACTACACCATGCCGGGGCGGAGTGCGGAGCTGTTCGATGGTGACGAAGATAAGGACTTGGAGGCAGATTTCAGCAAACGGTATCCAAGTCTTGCCGGGATAGAGATGGTGGAGACGGAGATTGGTGGCGGGTCGGTTGCTGAGAGGCAGCAGAGGGTCAGGGAGGTCTAGACCTTCGAGAGCGCTGCCGACGCCAGGGCTTGGATCGTTGGGTGGCGAGTGTATGTAGATGTGGATACGCGCCCAGTCGGTATTCGATAGAAGCAGGAAGCCACCAGGTCGCCGAAGCGGTCTCCAGATTGCGGCGAAGGGCCGCCATCTCATGGCTTTTTCAAGGTTTAGCATGCCCGGACAACTGCTCCTTGATCTTCTCGAGGTACGCCTGGTAAATCGGCCATGTGAGAGGGTGTTCCCAGGAGTGCGGATGCGGGCTCGGTGCTTCCTCGGGTCCGCGGGGGACGAGGTTGTATGCTGCGATGGTGAGGAGGAAGACCGTGGCAAGGACCAAGGCCAGGAGGAGGGCGCGGGTCAAGCGTGGTGGCATGGTGCCCGCCCAAGTGTGATATCCGGGAGATATTTGCGCCTTTTCCACTGATCCTGCGGTCCTGGATATTGGTGACTTCCGTGCACTTCGACAGTTGATGATCGCTTGACGGTGGAACGCTGATGCTGGCGAAGCTTTGACCCGACATCGACTTCGAGCACAATCCTACCGGGGGTACCTCCTGGATCTGCACCACTGGACGACACCATGCACTATTCACTCAAGTCAAGACACGGGTTTAGGGGGAACAGAGATTCTACAGAACTGGCATGTTGCCTCCTCGTTGAAGTGAACACCAATCACACTATCTGAGCGCTTTGGGGGCCCTCCGCCCAGCCAGCCATTCGCCATAACCATGGCAAACGCGGCATCCCCTGCGCGAATACCGCGTTGTGGGTTCGACATTCGGCGTTCCGGTGTGGAGCGCCGAATCGCAGTTGCACGACGGCCTCGACTCCAGAGGCAGTTTTTGAGTGGCTTGTCTGGCTTGGTATCCGAGTGGAGGCTTCGGAGAAGATAGATGACTCCCACAGTCCACGGGTGGTTCACACGCGCTGAACTTGACATCCCCGAGACTCTCTACCTGTGGTTCATGTACTCACTTGCGTTCACCGTCAAGTTGTTTCCGTCCGACGTCACTCATGCGCCCTCATCGTCCAACCCCCAGTCACTGGGCAGATCCCAAAGCTCCAGCAGGTTTTGCACCCGGTATTCGGATGCCCAACCCATGTCTCGCTCGATGCCCCGAAGCTGCGAGATCACGCTTCGTCTCCACATCTCCGTCTCTGCATCCACAGCGTCATCCCCGCCGTCCGCCACGCCCAAAACTAGCCCGGCGGTCCAAAGCGGCTGCACGCTATGGATCCGTGCAGCTTCGTCGTGGCGACCGAGACCGATGCTCACGATGTCCTTGGCGTGGCTACGCGATTGCTGCAAGATGCTGGCGTACGAAGCGTGGCGAGCGGCTAATGATGATCCGGCTGAGAGGCTGGCACGCTGGCCTGCCAGTGCGCTCCCAGTGGACAAATGCGGCTTGTTGTGCAGAAGCTGTATTCGTGCGAAATGGTACGACTGCATCGTGCTGGCGCACATTGACCGTGGAAACCAGATCTCCGCGATCGCGGGCGGATCACTCCCAACGTTTGGATGCGCGACAGTAGCTGTTGGGTGGAAGCTATCTGGCAGGCCGTCGTACCACGCTTGCAGCTGAATCTCGAGGCCGGTCCAATAATCGAAGAGCTCTTGCTGTCTGATGCCAAGACCCAGAGGACTGAGAGATTCAGGCACGTCATCGCCGGCCGCGATGAAGTTGGTGAGCTTCATGAGTAGCCAGATGAGCGCGTTCGAGACAAGATCGTCTGTCATGGCGGTTTCCGCTGTATAGTCGGCATTATTAGGATTCGACGGGCAGATGAAGCCTTCGGACGTCAGTCTCAGACCAGCGTTCCGCCACATGAGAAGATCAGCCGTGTCTAGTCGGGTAGAGGTATTGTTGATGAATGCGCTGAGCATGTCCTGGCGTGCTGCATGAAGTCAGCGAAAGGCTTTAGGGCTCTCCCTACGTGGGCAAGCGGCATACCAAAGTTCCAGAACACAGCGCGACGGCCCTGAATCAGACCACCAATTGAACGTCGAGCATTCAGCATGTCTGGACTGCCGGAAAATGTTCTTGACAGCTGCTGATGTGAACCAGACGCAGGAGATGGGGGCAGTGTAAGTGGTAGCATCCTGTCGTTGGCAATATCAAAGAGCGATTTTGTACCATCGAGATGCCTGCTCCATTCTTGACCAGAACCGTCAAGGAACTCGTATACGCATAGGATGGCCGTCGCAGCCACTAGCTCATCAGAATCGGTTGTTGGTAATGATTCGTCACGACTAAGCGCGGCGTTCAGAGAAGTACTGTCTGCAGATTGCGATCTTGCAGAAGCACCTTCAAGTGATCGGCGTAGCATCGATACTGCGATGTCGTAGTACCCTCGCGCCTTGTGTACCCACCCCTCCGCATCTAGCGGCGGACCGGGCCAAGACTCCATGCTGCTCTGGCGTGAAGGAGAGATTTGCCCGTTCATCACAGGCTTCCGGCCGTCAACCCTCGCTAGACACTTTGCCGACGCAGCCACGCACGAGTACAATAGCAGTGGGCACTTGACAGCCAGCACCGGGACCTCCGTAGCGAAGAAGATGCCAAGGTCGAACAAGTCCATCCACGCTCCGCATCGCTCGGAGAAGTCTCGTAGCAGGAAGGCAAGCCCCGGATCTGCTATGCTGGGTCGGCGGGTGAAACGGGATCCTTTGGACTGTAAGCGCGGCCTACCAAAGTGGGAGTACGAGGAGCTACGTACGTGAATGGTAGTCTGCTGCTGTACCGTCGAAGCTGCGCCGGTGGCAGGTGAGGCCACACTTTCTGTGTGCAATCGCGGGTCGATGTTACTGTCGCTAGGTGTTACGTTTACGCCGCCGTCAAGCACCGCGCGGATATCCGGTTGTGGGAGCGTGGCTCGGCGAAGTTGCTGAGGTGGCGATGTTGCCATTGACATGTGTGCAGATTTCGACCGCTGCTCGTGGATTTGGGTCATCGGCGAATAGCTGTAGTGGTCCTGACTGGCGACTGCGCTCAGGGCCTCCAGTCCGCTGGTAGGATAGCTCTGAAATGCTGGCACGCCATCATGCCGCTCAGCGTCCTGATACCTAGTCGCGTTGTCTGCCAGCGCTGCTAGCCGGGACGCGAACTCATCGTCCACGCTCTGCTGGTGGCTGCTCTGTGGCTGCTGCGACTCGGCCCTAGCTGGGCCAGACATGGCCGTCTCGATTCCCTCATCTTCGTACGGATTGGTCGTGTTGACGAAGGTGAGGTTCTGTGGCACTTTCACCCACTTCACGCCTCGTCCGAAGGTTTCGCGGTATCCATAGAAGCTTTTCAGACTCTCCTCGCCCGCCGGGGCAGAGTTGAGGCTGGGATTCTGTTGGTGTCGGAAGGTGATGCCGGAGCTCGGGATGCATTCTCGATTCGCCTTGGCGCATTGTGCGCAGACCGGGCGTTGCTCATCACACTTGAGCTTGCGTTGACGGCAGGTGAGACTGATTCGACATGCGGGTCAGTTTCGATGTTGATGTGGACGTCGCCGCGGCCTGCAAGGGAAGGTACGCAGAAGGAAGGTAGGCCGGCGCGCATCACGGACCACCCTTCGCGACCTCACTTACCATCCCGATCGACTTCGCGGTGCCATTGCTCCATCGACCAAGCACACCGAGTCCCGCTAATCAATCGTACGTGTCGTTTGGGGCAGACTTGTTGCTGTGCAGGTGGCGAAGCAGTCTCGAGGACAGGAAAAGCGGAGACGCCGAATGTGGGCAGCCGCTGCCAAGAAGCTCTGGATAAGTATTCGGCACTCGCATGTCGCCTTCGAGGAGGAGATGCGTAAGACCACGCGCACTGCTGATGAATGCCCGCCAACAAATGCGCGCGAGAATCAGGCTCACGAGATCTTCCAAGTCGACTTCTGCATCCTGCCCGCGAGCTACAACTCAGGGTGGGTCGCGGCGAGCGCAGTCATGCTTCCCGATATCGTGCTTGCTCAACAGCAAGAAAGAGCCTGGCCCGAAGGATGCCTGGTGTCCAGCAAGCTCGAGTAGCCTCTTGAGAAGTTTCAGCCCGGAAGGGGTCGGGCGCGAGCTCCCTCGGACGTACTCGATCCATGACCGCGGAAGCTGCCTTTTCCCTACCTCCTGCCTGCCCATGCATCATCTCTATCGCCCCTGGTGACGAGTCTTCCGGCCTCACTAGACGGACGCGTAGCGCCTTGAAGCACAGCCCAACAACAATACACTAGATGTACGCTGACCCTTCTCTGCGGACATATTGTAACCCCTGGAGCTGTTCGCTGTTGCCATCCCTCTCCCGGTTGCATCTCGGATGCTGCCAATGGCACCCTTCTATGCTTGGAACGCGCGCCCAGATCTCGATGCTCTCGAGCTCTGAGATCGGCATAAACTTGGTTTGCCGATCTGCTTACCAGCTTTGAGCTATACTGAGCGGTGATCCTCTGGGCCTGGTGGACTGGTATCTCCCCGTGCTCCACCGTTGAGCGAACTTTGCAATGTGACTCACCTCGCGAAGAACAGCTGGCAGTGAAGAAGTATAAGCAGCTCGAGCTATATTTGTCGTCCTCTCCCCTCGTCCCTCCCTCTCTTCTTTCCTCCACTTCGCACTTCAAAATAAGTATTCACCACGGTCAAATTCTCACAACACACACAAGGCACGCATTTCACATCAAGTTCACAACGTCCAATATGCAAGCCATGACGCCGCTCCTGTTCTCCCTTGCGGCACTCGAAGTCGAACAGACGGCGCCACCGACTCCGGCAGCGAAAGTCAAGCAAGCCCGGCTGGACCGTGCCGAGCACGACAAGGTCCATCCGACCGCCGTCGCCAAATGCGGCCGATGCAGGAGGAGAAAACTCGCCACCCAACGCCAACCAAAACAACGGCTGATCAAACGACAACCGCGCCGGACAAGCAACATCACAGCCGTCCAAGGCAAGGCGCCAGAGCAGCAGCACAAGGTCTAGGGAACCAAAGTGCCTGTTCCAACCTCACCTTTTGATGAGGTCAACGAGACAGACGCATTCATGCTCTTTCCCGAGCTGCAACATCCGTACTCAGCCCTCCGAGAAGGTCACCCGGCTTACAAAGTCGCCATGGAGACGGTCAAGGCAGCTGACGAGCGCGCCTCCTACAACAACTACCGCGCCTGTGACCGTGGCTCACCTGTCGACAGAAAAGACATGGTGCTGCGCGCGTTACAACAAGGGCCATACGAATCGTGGCGAACGCCGTCACGGCGTAAAAAACATTCCGCCCTTTTCGAAGAAGACCAGCAAGCACATCGAGAAGCCGCCAGCCAATAGCCGTCGCCTTCTCCGGCACACCGGACCGCAGTCCAGCCTAACACCAAGGCCGCTGCCGCGTGGAAACACGCCAGGTCGCACCACGTCGAGTTCACGGCGCCTAACGAACTACCTGGCGTCGCCTCGATGACCGGAAAGCGCTTACGAGCCGCCGGAATCAGAGGCCACGGCAGCCTTCAATGCCCACACCACAACCACAAACACCGATCGAAGCTTACGAGCCGACGGAACATCAGGCCACGGCAGCCTTAGAAGCCCCATCAAACCACACCTACCGATCGAAGCTCACGAGCCGACGGATCAGGCATCCGCAGCCCATTATGCGATGACTACAAAGCTCAACCTCAAACCTCTCGAACCTCGAACCTCAAAACCTCAACACCTCAAAACCTCAAAGCCTCAAACTAAACTCCTCGAAACCCTCTCTTCGAATCCGCCTAAAACAACCTTCTCTCAAAAACCCGCCCTCTCCAGCTGCACAACAGTCCAGCGCCTTCACGTGGCGTGCGGTGTCAGTACCTTCCGACTACCTCGAGTAGAGAGGAAGGGAAGCCAAAACTGGACTGTACATAGAGATCAAAACACACTTTAATCGCATTCACTGCTGATTGATTCATGCATCAAAGATCCGTCTTCCTTGTGCTATCTGGGTATCTCGTAAAGCAATGCTCATGCCGCCCTCTGCCATGTCGGCACCCACTCTTCGCTAGCACCCACGTCCAGCGTCAGTGCTTCTACTTCTTCGTCTACTCTGAGCTTCTCTCGCCGTAGGATTTCGCGCTCGAGCTTGCTCATAAGTTCAAGCTCTTTCAGCATCCCGTCTAGCATGCGTCCGCACGTCTCGAGCAGGATGCCCAGTGGTGACCCAGCAGCGCTCGAGTCTGTGCCCGACGGCGCCGGAGGCAGCGTGCTCAGATC
Source organism: Acidiella bohemica (assembly GCA_019670975.1). NCBI lineage: Eukaryota > Fungi > Ascomycota > Dothideomycetes > Mycosphaerellales > Teratosphaeriaceae > Acidiella > Acidiella bohemica. Next base: position 600,199 of record JAGUCJ010000010.1, read on the forward strand.
CCGCTGAAGTGCACGGCAGCGCAGCGCAAGCGACGTATGCACTTTATGCCAGTCTTGCGGCAGTGCCTCGATGAAAGCCGCGCTCTGGCCCGTCAACGCTGCCGTCGCTTCGTCCATCCATCGCTCGAAGCTGCCCACGAGATTCGTGTACCGCCCGGAGTCCGTCAGCGATGTCAACTCTGCATACAGCTTACTCAGGACATGGAGGTGTTCCACCAGCAGCGCAGTATCAGGACACCAGGCATCGAGCGTGGCCAGGTGGACGGTGCGCAGCTGATGGCCTTCCAGCTCCCGTAGTGCTTCGCAGTCCTTCTTCAATCGAGCTTGCTTTGCGCTTAGCTTTCGCTCGGCGCTGCTTGCGAACTGGATGCTGGTCTGGCACGCGGATTGATGCAGGAGTGACAGCTGTAGAAGCTCAACTTGCTGCTTCAGAGTTTCCAAGTCAGGTTCTTCTGCTACAGGGGCCGCTGGCAGCGCTGCTGTCTTGCTCGACCGCGTGGACGGTATCGGCGGCTTGGGCAACGCAGATTTGGCTGGACTGTAGTGCTGTTGGAACGTATTGAAGGTCGGACGAGCGGGCGGGGCCATAGCGATCGACTGCGGTCTTGCGTTTGTTTGTCGCGGGGTTGTGGAGGGTTTCGGAGAAGTTTGCGAGGTTGCGCTTGGCGGGCGTGGCATTGGTTTGCCGTCGATGGATGGTGGACGGGGCTTGCCAGTGACTGATGACCGCTTTTCCATCGTCGAGGATGCGGTGGGCTTGGCGAGGCTGCTGGCACGAGCAGGCACATCCTTAGCCCTCACGCCTGTTGATCTCGGGAGGCCTCTGACACTTGGCGACTGTGGCAGGCGCGTCGACGGTGTCCTGCCCAGGCTAGGATCTTGCGCTGAGGGTTTCGATGTTGGGGCGTGAGGTGCTGAGCCTGTCAGAGCTGCCAAGGCGTCTGCTCTCGCGTCACTGGACTTTGCGTCCTTCCCACCTGACCGTCCCGAGGGCGCTCTCGCAAGACCTCGAGCCCCGATCACGCTTGCTGGTCGACTCAGCCTGGACGTAGGCGGCGGCATCATCCTCCGGTCCTGCTCCTCCATGGCCCTCCTGGGCTCATCCTCCGCAGAGCTGGCCACGCTCACAGTATCACTCCCCACCGCATTGTCCTCCGGAATGTCGTCTTCCCTGATGCTCTGCTCTCCAGAGACTTTCCTTGAGAACTGCGGGAGCAGGCTCCTCCGCTTTGCTTGCTTGGCAGTCGTGCCATTCTCGCTCAACTCTTTGTGCGTCAGTGAGTTGATTCCAAAGCCGCTGCCCTATGTACCACTCAGCGGCCATTGCGGATACCATGATTTCGGCGGTGCACAAGTACCTCGATCATTGAGATCGGCCTGCTACGACCAGTCGGCGCTCGCCGTGAGGGCAACCTGCTCGAACTCGCCATGACCTCAGCGACATCAGCGCAGCGATGTGTTGTTGGGTGGAAGCAGAGTTACGTTGTGATCCTCTCCCCTTTCCTGGAATGCACGACTCGCGCAGCTTCACCTCGACCTGGCTCGCCAAGTGATTGCCAGAGAGCCGCCAACTTGATTTGACGCTTTGTACGTTGGCATCGCAGTCATCGTCCCACACACCTTGCCAGGCATCAAGGCTACAGTGGCGTTCGCATCCACAGTTCCATGCTCTTCGCGGCCTTTGCGCGGAAGAAAACAGACCACGGGATGCCTGTTGCAGTCGGACCTGACATGGACACATAGGGTGGGCGGAGCAGGAGTACCCGATGCGGCCGATCTGCCAACATGCCAACTCAGACGAGAGGCTGCGGCAGCAAGATCTCTTGCTGCAAGAGCAATTGCAGGATATCACAAGCCTAGCATTGGACATTGAGGATGTATTCAAATGTCCCTGGCTGTGAAGCCCGCGGTGAGATCAACCTGGGTTCTGTTATGCCGAGCTCCGGCAAGACGATAGTGACCGTAGGGAGAATGCTCCCGCCTGACTGCTGCAATAGGCCGTTGCAGGCAATTGACCGTGCAGTCTGTAGTGCATCAGTCTGTAAGAAGAGGCATGCAGTCAATACGATGCAGCCTTGGCGGTTGGATATTATGTACTATGGCGACTTTGGCCAGCATTTCTTCCCGGACCACGGACAAGATGCTCATTGCAGAAAGACACATCGCATAAGCGTCCACTTCTACCGCTTTCTTCATCATACGCTCCAGCTGGCAAGTGACAGCAATGTCCGCTTCACAGAACGAAGAGTCTATCGAGCCGCCAAAGACTGTCCACCCTGCACAGCCGCTTAACGTCGAAGGCAGCGACGAGACTAGCTTATCGTTCGCTGGGGAAGACGTTAGGATCTGGCTGCCAGGCGTGAAAGACGATACAGCATACGAGGGAGCACAGCATCCACAAAGTCCGTCGGATGTCGGAGAAGCAGAGCTCGCCAGACTCTCACTGGAGAAGTATAGCCCTCAAAGCGAGGACGTCGAAGGAGGCACAGGGGCCAAAGACGCTGTGCAACTCCTGTCCCAACGTGAGATCAAGAGGCTGCAATCGGTCCGCGATGCTCTGACGGTGGAAAGGGACGACCTCCAGACAAAGGCGGCCCATGCCACGAAGGATAGGGACGCTGCTGTGTCGCACGCCCGACATCTTGAGCGGCAGATTCGCGCGCAGACGGCATCCATCGATGCCTTGACCCGCAAAGTCCAGCATCTCCGCCATCAATTGAACCAGTGGAAGGACGACCAGCTCAGATGGCGAAGTCTGCCGAATCGCGAGCGCATCCTCCTGCTAGAGCAGATTGAAGCGCAGAAGCATCAGATCGAGATCTGGAAAGCTTCGGCAGTGGAGAGGAACAGCGTCGCTGTCAGTCTGGCTTGGCAAAGCAGTGTCGACGAGGCGATCAGAAAGGAGCGTGAGAAGGATGCTTGGATCGTCGACAGTCTGCGGCGGGAGATCAAGGATCGGAAGAGCAAGGCTCTTTGATGACTCGGTTTGACAGCTTTGTTAGTTATACTACTCCAATCGGGATTTGGAAAAGTAATCCGCGTATGCACCTCGATCTTGACAGGCCCCTCCCTAGATTCCGGCGCATTAGCTCATCTCCCGACTCGCGCCCCTGGCCCAATCCCTCAGAATGTTCTTCCGCAGCTTCCCAGTACTTGTCTTGGGCAACTCCGCCAAGACCTCCACCTCCTTCGGCACCATGAACCGACTGATATCGCTCTTCTCCTTCGCCCACCTAATGATCTCCTCACCAGTCACCGCACCCTTCCTTTCCTCCTTGAGCGTGACGAACGCCTTCGGGGCCTCGCCCCATTTCTCGTCTTTCACGCCCACGCAAGCCGCTTCCAGAACGTCGGGGTGCGTGACGAGAATGCTCTCCAGCGCAAGGGACGAGATGTTCTCGCCGCCGGAGATGATGATATCCTTCGCTCGGTCCAGAATCTGTATGGCACCATCTGGGTGCCAGACCGCAAGGTCGCCTGTATGGCTCACGCCGCCCGCAAAGAGCTTGGCGGTAGCGGCTGGGTCCTTGTAGTAGCCCCTCGCGCAGATGTTGCCCTCGAACACAACCTCGCCGATCTCCTTGCCGTTCCGCTCTACATCGACGACCTCGCCGTCGCTTATCCAGGACCCGGTTTCATCTTGCCTTGTTTTGATCACTCGGGCGGGAAGAGACGTGACATGGCCGTGTCCCTGCCGTGCCATCCGAGCATAGCGTTCTTTATCTTCCAAGGATCGCCAAGAGGGCATATGGTAGCCTTTTGTGATGGGGCCGTAGGTCTCTGTCAGGCCGTAGACGTGGACGGGGTGGAGATTTAAGTTCGTCATTGTTTCGAAGAGATGAGCAGTTGGCGGGGAGGCGGCGACGGTCACCCGGACGGGTTCTGGCAGAGTGTCAGCACCGAGCAGCTTCCTCTGCTCATCCGAGTAGACTCACCAGGCAACTTCTCCGCGTTAGGGTCCGCACACAGCAAGGTGTTGACCGTGGGCGCCGCGTTGAAATGGCTAATCGCCTCCGTCTTCAGCAGCCTCCAGATCTCCGGATAATCTATCTTCCTCAGACAGTAATGCGTTCCCCTCACAGCCGTCACCGCCCACGGAAATGTCCACCCCATCGCATGAAACATCGGCAGAGTCCAGAGGTAATGACAGCGATCGGCGGTACTGATCCACGTGTTCAATCCACTCTCAATGACATTTGCCAACGCAGCCAGGTAGGCTGAGCGGTGCGTATACTCGACACCCTTCGGTCTCGCCGTGGTACCACTCGTATAACTCAGCGCAATCAAAGAGTCCTCCTCCTTGACCTCCGTCTCCAACCCCGTCCATCCAAGACTGTCGTGCGACTTATCCCACGCCAGACCCTCCTTAACGGCATCCTCATACTCCCCAACCTCCTCCTCGCCTCTGTCCTGATCCACCACGATCTTCACATGCGCATGCTCCTTCCTGAACCCCGCCAGAAGATGCGCAAACTCCTCATCGACCAATATACAATCCACCTCCGCGTGGTCGAAAATCCAGCCAATATCGTCAGCCTTCAAGCGATAATTGATCGATACATTCACCGCCTCGGCGCCTGCAATGCCGAAAATTGCCTCGAAAAACGCAGGCGTATTCGTCATCAGAATTCCCACACGCTTGTAGCCATGTTTCTTGATCCAGTAGGCCAGGCCGGCTGAGCGGTGGGCGGTCTGGGCATAGGTCCGGGTAAGGATTTGGCCTTGAGCGGTTTTGTGGTAGATGCAGGTGGCGTCGGGTTCAATGGCGGCGGCGCGGGGGAGGAAGACGGTGGGAGAGAGCTGGTGAATGTGGACGGGGCTACGGTAGGCGGGTTTGGAGGAGAAGGAGGTGCTCGTGGAAACGGAGGAGGGCAGGAGGTGGGAGGCGAGGTTGGTCAGACGCGAGAGGGCTGAGGAGGGCGCCATGGTTGCGGTTGTGGCAGTAGAGAGGCTGCTGGTGAGGGCTGACGTGCAATGTAATGATATGCCGGGATCTTGGGCTGACCAGCGTCGCGGCCACAGCTCCGGTTTTATTTTGTTGCTGCGCCCAGTCGCTTGGGAGTATTCAAGGAGAGCTCTATGCAGATGTTCCAGCGGCCTGGATTGGTCTCTGGAGCAGCGGAGCTGGGGCTGTGGGGTGACTATAGCCGAGGTTCGATCAACTACCTTATTCAGCCGTGCCAAGGCGCGGCTTACTTTCTTATGAGCAGTTGTGGACGGTGATGGTATGCTGAAGACTGGTCATGTCTTTCTGTAGTGCCCTAGCTGCTTGTTTAATGATGCTCGCTGTCTTGTCATGTCGCGCGCTCGCTATGCGTCCTCGGAGAAAAAGTACGATCGCCCACCCTGCAGCATACCCAAGCTGGAAGCAACGGTGTGCGCCACGCCGTGCGCTCTTGTCGAAACGGAACGGATGCGCCTCATTTCTTCATCATGGCATCCAGCTCATTCAGTACGCTCTGCGTCTCTTTTACCAGCTCTTTCCGCTTGGCTCTTGCAGTATCGTCGCCCTCCGTTTCCACACCGTCCAGTTTCAACAACACCTGAGCAAGAATTGTCTCGGACAACCTCTTGTAGTCAAACTCCCGCTTTGCGCTGTCGCTCGGCGGATGTCGTAAGAAGTCGTCCACCTGCGGCATGTACTCCTGCAGCTTCGCTCTCAACGCCCTGATCTTCTCGATCGGCGTTTGAGGTGGTTTCGGTGATGGAGCGCGAGACTGATGTTGCGAAGCAGGCGCCGGAGCGTGCAAGTTGCCGATGTAGTCCGACGTTACAGGTGTCGACGTGCCAGAAGAGTCCTGTGTCTGCGCCTCCCGTTTGTTCCGCCGCTTGGTCTTCTTGCCACGATTTCTCCGGCGACGACCCTCGCCTTCCCCGCGGATGTCTTCGCGACTGCCATCCATACCATCATCCTCGTCATCTTCGTCGTCGTCACTGGCATCCGCAGATCCGACGTCGGCTACAGTGCAGAGCAGCTCCGACTGATGCCGCAGACCCTCAGAAGCGCATGACCGCTTGTCGTCTTTCAAGTTCTTGCCCTTGTACAGCATCTTGATCCTCCTGGGATCGCTCGTGCCGAACGCTCTCGCCGCCGCATCCCTCAATGCACCCACACTCAGCTGCCCTTTGCTGATGCTGCCTGCTGGGAAATGCACCGTGCTGTCCTTCTTCTTATTCCGCAATACTACAGCATCGGTCTCCCTCATCGCAGCATCCCGATCGTTGTACACATCCTGCTGCCTCAAAGACCCTGCCGGAGGAATGTTTGTACCGTGTTTCCGCAAGTCGTCCGCGGTGATGTATGAGAAATCGTCTTCCGTTACGACGCCACCGTTTGCGTTGGTGGGACTGCGGGTAAAGGGAGAGAAGCGGCCTAGTCCTTGACCGAACATAGAAGTCCAGGACATCTTGCCGTTTGCGACAAGACGAGAAACAAGAAGGAAGAAGAATGTGGTGAAGGCGAGTAGGATAGAAGTGTTCTCAAGTGCAGTGCGAGCGGAGATAAAGTCGGTCACGCTGGCCAGTATGTTGCCAATGTGCGGATCTGGGGCCGCAGGATCAGCGGAAGTCGAGGTCGTGGTGTTTGGCGCGAAGAGCTGCAGCAGAGCCTGGGTGGCGTGGTGAATCAGAGTGCTCGTGATGTTGTCTGCGCCAGGCGGGAGAAGGCCGGAGAGATTGAAGGACATGTGGTGCTCTGCTTTGCTCAGCAGCAGAAGAGCCTAGCGGGTGGATGCATACGGAAGGCGGTGGTGAGGGTCACAGCACTGCAGCAGCTATTTTTCGCCGCAGCCCGGAGCATGACGATGCCTTGCGGCGATGTTGAGCGCCAAGGAGCCACCGCCACAGAGCCCCGCCGTGACTCGCCCGTGACTGACGGCGTTGGCCTGAGGCAGAGACGGAGCAGGGGGAGATAAGCGGCGATTCTTCGGATCTACTCCACGCCGCGCCAAGCCATCAATTTGAGCCCACCAGCGCTTTGAAGATGCGCGAAGATTGTCACGAAGTTCGACTCGCGTGTGCTGCTGCCCCAGGACATTGACCAACGCTTTCGCAAAAGTGAGTACGCCCCGGAGAAGGACGCTGTGATGAGCTTGCTGTTGCCAGGGAGTGGCCATGGTACGGATTGTGGAACGGTAGAGTGAGAAGAGTGGGAAGAGTGCGTCAATGGGCCTAGGGTATCGGGGATCCAACCTGTGGACATCAGGATACCATACGGCTTGGAATGCACGCGAGATCGGGACATCGAAATCCTCAAGACAAAGGCAGTGCAGGGTGGCGGCGACAGCAAGCTCAACGGACAGCGACGCGACAACACCTGCAGTCCAGACGCTGACTTCACTTCCTCCAGACCACTGACCAGCGAAACGCAATCATGGCCACGCCCACCCCCGCCCCGGCCCTCAGCGGCGTCAACATCTCCAAGCGCAGAAAGTTCGTCGCCGACGGTGTCTTCTACGCCGAGCTCAACGAGTTCTTCCAGCGCGAGCTGGCTGAGGAGGGCTACTCCGGCGTCGAGGTCCGCGTCACCCCGACCGTCACCGACATCATCATCCGCGCCACCCACACCCAGGAGGTCCTCGGCGAGCAGGGCCGCCGGATACGCGAGCTCACCTCCCTCATCACCCACCGCTTCCGCTTCCCTCCGGACTCCGTCTCGCTCTATGCCGCCAAGGTCCAGTCCCGCGGTCTTTCCGCTGTCGCCCAGTGCGAGTCCCTCCGCTACAAGCTTCTGAACGGTCTCGCTGTGCGCCGTGCTTGCTACGGTGTGCTCCGGTCAGTCATCCGCAATCCCCTCTGCAAGTCGATCCACTAACCTGGTTTCAGCTTCATCATGGAGTCCGGCGCCAAGGGCTGCGAAGTCGTCGTGTCCGGCAAGCTCCGCGCTGCTCGCGCAAAGTCCATGAAGTTCACCGACGGCTTCATGATCCACTCCGGTCAGCCCGCTCGCGACTTCATCGACTCCGCCACCCGCCACGTCCTGCTCCGCCAGGGTGTGCTCGGTATCAAGGTCAAGATCATGCGCGCCTCATCTTCGCCCGGCGACCCAACCGGCGAGAAGGCCGGCGGCAAGGGCCTGCCCGACTCCGTCACCGTCATTGAGCCCAAGGAGGAGCAGCCCATCTCTGCGCCCAACTCGCAAGACTACGGCGCCAAGGCTGCTCAAGCCCAGGCTTACCAGCAGCAGCAGATGGAGGCGCAGCAGGCGCAAGAAGGCACTCCGGCTGAGACTGAGCAATAGGGGGGCGAGGGATTCTAGTAGAGCCTCTTGCGTTCTACCTCTCTCGAATGAGTTCTCTGGCCTGATGAGCATGAGCGTTTGGGAAGGGGGCGTTTCTCTTGCGAAGTGTAGTGCATGCAGAAGTGATCTGAAAGGAACATCGATCATTGCATGAAAGCTTTCTGCCTTCGAGTTCTACGCTTCTCTACGTTTGTCCCGTTGATGGGCCCAGTATGAACATCGCCCTCCATTTCCCAAGTAGTCTAATCATGATATCTTATAATCCCCAGAACCCTCGTTCTGCTTGGCACGGAACGATCAGCCCTGCCCAGTACCATCTCCGTTGGCACCGAACCCATCATACAATCCTGCACCGCCCATGCCATCGCCGAACATACCCACCCCGGCTCCGGGCGTGAAGGCGCCCAATCCGAACCCTTCGGCCCAGTCCCATTCGAGTGTCATAGGCATCTGCCACAGGTCCTGTGGCACAAAAGGCTGCTGGAACGACTGAGTGAAGCCCGAGCCGCTGCTTGCATTCCCAAGGTCGAAGGAAGTCGTTGGTGGGTCGAAGGTCCCAGATGCAGGCATTGTGTCGTTGGTCGACGGGGGGAATCCGTTGGGTTGAAATGTAGGCGAAGGTTCCATGCTTCCTGGGGTAAAGAAGGCAGGGCCTGTGGGCGGTTGGTTGGTTGGCGAAGGTCGGGAGTTCGAATTCTGGTGGGGTGGTGAGATGTCGAAATCCAATTGCCCGTTGTTGCCCGTGAAGGCACCTTGCATTCCCGGAATCCATGGCTGATTCTGTGTCTGCGCCTGTTGCTGTTGGTTCACGAGCTCAGCAGCATGTCCCGACATGGCTGTAGGACTTCGATGTTCTGCACTGTTTCCTTGCTGAGTGCTCGGGCTCGTACCTGTGCTCTGTCTAAGACTCGAGAAGGGTACCGGTCTGCGATATCCAGCTTGCGTCTCGACTTGCATCTGCTCCAACGTCTTGCCTCCTTCCATCGCCTCGTCGATCAACTTTTCCGTCTCGCCTCGGTGGCGCATCTCCTTCGCTCTTTCTCTTTCAGTCAACCCGGTCCCGGCGACCTTTCTCTTCCCTCTACCGCTCCGAAGCTCCCTCTCTGCTTTGTCGAGCGCTACGCGTGCGATGCGTTCGAACTCTGCGCAGACGGACAGCATGCGGCCGACATTACCGTTCTTGACATCGGCGAGGGCATCTCGCTCGAGCATGTTCAGGAAGGAGACGACCGAAGACATCAGCTTAAGGTCGGAGCGCGCGCGAGCGTCTTGCGGATTTTGGAGGATGTTGGCAAAGAGGGTCACAAGTGCGGAGACGGGGTAGTAAAGGATGAGCCTGAGGATCGCATCAGTATTTAGAAGAGAGATTTGGGTGCAACGAGTTTCCAAGAACGTACCACACACACGCGTAGTCTCCCTGGGGAATGTAGCGGATGAGACCAATGCTTGTTCGGGCAGCATTGACGCAGAGAGCAGCGCTCATGAAGACGCGCGGATTGAGAGGTCTGGCATTGAGACCCTGGATGGCGTACTCGCTTAGCCGGCTGGTCCAGTAGCCATGATGAACACTCATGCGGTGGATAGTCGTCAGGCAGTTGTAGTAGGCGAAGTGCAAGCACACCACGTGTAAGATCAACGGCGTATGCGCGGCATTGATCTGATGTTCAGGCCGGAAGTCAATCGGTATGCTGTCCTTCCAGGCTTCGAGCTCGGAGTCTAGTTGGCCGATGGCGTTTAGGAGCTCGCCGTCGGATTGTCGAGATGCTCTGACGGAGTACAGCTGTTTGTAGACCCGACTTTGGATCTGAGCGAATGTACACATGAGACGGAAGAGATTCATCGTGTTACGCCCATCCTTTTCTTCCTTCTGCAACGGCACATTGCCGACATTGTCGGGGGGATCTTCTGAAGGCAGCTCAACGTTCATGTCATCGTCATCCTGAGATGGCGGTCGTCCGGAGCGAAGACAGAGATCCTTGTCCAGTAGATAGGCAATCCAGAACACCCGTTTGCGTTGCTCGTTTTCAACCTCATTGAGGTTGAAGCCTGACCCTCTCTTGTGCAAGCCAATACTATGCGCGAGCCTGATTGCTGCCGCAACCAGGAAGAACGAAGGCTGTGGGTTCGGGGTGCCCTGTAGGAAGAGCGCCATGCCCAGCAATGCCTGCACCGACAAAAGGTCCGTATTTCGCATAGTGAGCTCCGTCATGACGGCCATTGCATTCTTCAGGTAACCCCAAGCGTGGTCGTCCTCTTCCTGGCTCACCACATTCGACATCACACGCAATCGATGCGAGATCGCCAGCGCCACGTTTAGACTCGCCCACCAGCCGCTCCCTTCGTACGGCTCATCCGAGTAATGCTTGTCCACGAGATGCATGAACGTCGGTTCATGGAAAAGCGGGAACATCTGATTGAAGTGCTCAAAGAAGTCTCGCAGCAGAGCTTCGCACTCTCCTCGTGGCGGCAATGGCTTAAAGACTCTGCGCTCGAAGAGATCGTTGAAAACTTCTGGCTTCCAATGGTCCCAGCCAGCACCGGCCTTCTGCTCGGACGTCGCGTTCGCGATCATCGACTGGAAAGACTGGTCGCCAGTCTTCTCGTTTACCCATTGGATGCCTTTCGGTGAGAAGATGGAGAAGCCAGACGAGCTGCCAATGTAGCGAGTCTCGCCACAATTGTTGGTGATGAGGCTGCACATTTGGTCGGCCAGTGCGTCTACTTCTCTTGCATCGCGCTTGGAAGGGTCCTTGGTTTGAGTAGGTTGCTTTTCCGGTTGCTGAGAGGTTACGGCGCCAGAAGGCGACTTCGTGGGGGTCCGGGCCCGGCCATTCGTCACCGGGCTTACCACCTGACCTTGCGGCGTGCTCGTTCTTGATGCGGTCCTTTGTGCCGAAGCCTGTGGTGCTCCAGGACTAGCTTCCGCCTGCACCGGACTCGCATCATGACTTGCACTTGGGCTGCCTTGCTGTTCTGCCAGGCGCTTTTCAAGCGTCCCGAGATCTGTCCGGCCACCGTCGTCTTCCGCCAGTAATCCGGACAGTCTTAGCAGGTTTTCCATCCTACCAAGCCTATTCTCCAGACCCTCAATGTACTTTGCACCCTTCGGTGGCGCTCGCTTCTTCTCCACCTGGGTGAAGATACACTCGGTCTTGTAGTTCTCGCAGTGACTGCACTTCGGCATCTTCCCATCGCACTTTATCTTCTTTTTCCGACACATATCGCAAGCTCTAGCGATCCTGCGCCTTTTCGGATCACGGCCGTCCGTCTCCACATCACCGCATTGCGCACCATCCATATCGTCGTCATAGCCATAGTCAATGTCGGCTGAGCCCATCCACGGGCCGGCACCCGGCCAACCCTGAGATACGCCTGCAGGCGCATAAGGGCCGGCTCCTGGCATCGCATCCATCGCAGACGGTGCAGCCATCATATTAGCGGGTTGGAAGGGGACATTGGGTGGTGTGCCCGAGCCCCGGCCCGGCGCAATCCCATTGCTAGTCGGTTGTCGCTGCATTGCGCTCGTCTTTCTGCCTCCTGCGCTCGAGCCCGAGACCGTCGTTTACCAGCCTACAACCGCACGACTGGACCCCCGCTGCAGTCCAGGTTCGTATCGCTGCCACAGTTCTACCGAGATCAAGGACGATGGCTTTCCCTGGCCACTGAGTGCTCCAATCGAGAGGAAAAGAGAAGGAGAGAGAGGGAGAGGGGGGGAGAGTGTAACTCCTATCGCTGTCCCAGTCTCCAGATCTTACGACTGCCTCATCCTAAGCCCGACTTGCCGCATGGGTACCCGTTCGCGAAAGCGATGCACCTCGAAATCCACCGACCAGGTTCTGGAATGACGTGCGCTTGCAGAGACGGTACTCGGAACCAAAAGGCTTCCTTCCCCGCCTGGCCGTGCAGAAGCGCGCTTTGGCTTTGGGGAAACCCCATAAAAACTTGTCGGCGAGTCTCTACTTCCTCGACCTTCAAATAACCCCCATGCACTTCTTCCTCACTGGAGCTCCCCCGAGAGCAGAGAATCTGTTGAGCCAATTCATCTGTGCGACTAGGCTTGCATGGAGATTCGAGGAGGGTCGGAGCGAATTGTTACTGCCTTACATGGCTACTCTCTCTACACTAATTCTGCAGCAAACACCTACGAAGCGATCCCCATTGTCGCCAACTCAATGCTGCCAAGTACAGCTCCCAGCGATTGTCTCTAGCGTGCTCGTCGCAGTCGACACAGTTGAGGTTGAAGTGGATATTGAGCTGCTGTTGCTGGCTGCTTCCGTACTATAGCTAGGCAGGGCTGACTCCAGCATGCGAGCCGTTGCAGTGATGCTGACGGCCTTGGACACCGAGCTTGTGGACAGACTCGAACTCACAGTGACCGAATTCAAGGTCGTCACTGTAGACGTTAGAGAAACCATATCGGTACCGGTGGCGCTGCTTACAACTGCCACGACCCTAGCAGCGGAAGAGGCTGGCGGGCCGACAGTCACCCAGACCGTGGCAAGAACGACCACCGTCGACTCTACGATTGTGGCTGAGTCACCGCTGCCAGCCGAGCTTGATGTAGACTCGCATGGCAAGGTGCTAGCTGTGAATGTGATTTGTGTGGCAGAGGCTGGGAAGCCGTTGCGGCTCAAAGACTCCATGCTTGACATGCTGAACGGGACCAGAAGTGAGGTGGGCGTCTTCGAGCTCGTCCGGCCGCTGAAGGTGCCGCCGTCAGTGGACGAGCTTATCTCCGAAGCAGTGACTGTCTCTGTCGACGTTGCTGAGCGGCTTGCCGTGTTGCCGATGCCACTGATAGCTGTGGTGCTCGGAGTTGCAGTCGGCTGACTGCCATTTGGATTGAACGACGATTCGAATGGGGCCGGAGGGTTGTTGCTTGGCAACTTGGAACTCGTCTGGATGCTGAAAGTGTCGTTGTCGCTCGCTAACGGACCGATCTTGCCGGATATGATAGCGACTGTTCTTGTCGTCGGTATCGTAGTTTCGTTTCTGTCGACTTGTGTTGCGACAATTGCGGTCCCATTCCGGCTGTTAAAGAGTCCTGAGCTCGCGGGCAGTGATGTCAAAGTCACCGTAATAGCAACAGGCTGAGAGATTGATGCCGAGGCTGTTATTCTGCGATCCGATACGGGTAAGGTTGATGTGATGAACTGCGTCACATTCCCCAACGTGAAAGCAGTCGAACTGGAGGCGGATGCAGCGGCGCTGGTAAAGGTGGAAGTGGGTGCCGAGTTGGTGGCGGAGATGCACACCAAATGCTGGACAGCGGTACCGTTGATGCCGGCTGCGTCAAGACTGCTGGGATCGAAGTCCAGGCATTCTGGTGACGTAGAGACGACACCGCTGGCCAAGGACTGTAGTTCAGCGTAGGCAGTCGCAAGGTCAGCGCTAGCCGCGGTAAGATCTGGAAACACGACCATTCCGACAGCGGCCTCGCATCTGATGACGACTCTACTGTCAGCGGTCGCCGCCAAAGAGAGAGTCGACCTGGTGGCATTTCTTACATGAGCTGCCGTGACAAGGAAGGGTCGATGCCGGAACCATCGAAGTCTTGCGGTAGTGATGTCTGGTCGCACACTGCGCTGTCCGTGCCGGCTTGCATTGTGCTCAAAGCAAACCGTGCCGAGTTGATCTGCAAAAGGTATTGCTGAATGTCGGCAGCGTCTCTCGCGATGTGGAGGCCTGCTGTTCTTGCAAGCGAGACATCGGCGGCGGCTAGAGCGTAGAGCAGAGCGGCGAGAGTTAGCATTGTGGCGTGCTGGGTACGGAGAAGCAGGAAGAGGAGGGGGAAGAAGCAACGATCTTGTCTTCGCAGTGATGGAAACATAGAACGCAAGGAATCAGGCAAGATGGTACTACGCCTTGTCCCATTTCAGGCGAAGGGAGGCAGGTGCACACGGTTCCTTCCTGCAGATTCCCGTTAGGAGGTCGCGAGTAGGTGGTATCCGAGGCATCCTTGTCATTGCGATGCTCGGACGGCGGAGGACGTAGGATGGCACCGCACATCGAAAGGTACCAGCGTATCAGCCTGCTCGATGGCGTTCTTCAACGACCAATGTGTGGAAGCAAGGAGGGTGCGGTGGAGAAAGTCGACGTGAGACAAGCACAGGCCATGCGACACTCAGAACCGACTAAGCACGTGGCTGTGGCAACAATATTACGACCTTCGACGACCAGCAATAAGATACAGAACAACCATTAGCATTCACTGGCGAATTGGCGTTAACCTGAGCGCAAGGTTTCCCTGAGCAACATAGAGGGCGATTCGGTCAGGGCGGCCCTAGCAATAATCGCACGAAACCTCTTATTGACAACCTACCGTGGTAGACCACAGGACCATTGGGGCAGACCGCCACCAGAGCTCTCAATTGGAAGAGAGCGTAGACGTCTTCGGTCCAGAGGAGAAGACGTGTCTCAGCATGGAAGCCATCAAGGGGCAGTTCCGAAGAATCTCGGCCACGATTCAGACTTATCTTGAAGGCATCGACCTTAACCAGGAACACCATCATCGCATCTCTGAGGAGATTGGGCAGCAACTCTCGTCCGAAGAGATACTCAAACACCCGGAATTCGCACATGTGAATTGGGATCTCAAGCCAGAGAAGAAGGAACGAGTAGATGTAGCCTCTGGCCGTGGCGGACCCTTGAAGTTGAGCTACGAAATCCACGGCCATGGTCCTCGAAAGCTGGTGGTATGAGGCATCAGCCAAAGACGTAGGGATCTTGTACTGACTTCCAAAGTGGATCATGGGTCTTGGGGGCTATATGAAGACATGGCAACGGCAGACGAAGGATTTTGGCCACCTTGAAGGTGACAAATACTCAATGCTCATCTTTGACAATCGAGGCATCGGCGACAGCGATAAGCCTATATTACGCTACACGACATCTGAAATGGCCAAAGACGTCGTGGAGCTCCTGGACCACGTCGGCTGGAGAGACCCGCACAGTGTGCACGTAATCGGAATTAGCATGGGCGGCGTAAGTTTTGCCACCAGCGCATGGGAGCTGTAGCTGACATCGATTCCAGATGATTGCGCAAGAGCTGGTGAGCACCCGACAGCTTTCGTTATACTGAAGGCAGCACTTGCTAAACTTCGCGACAGGCTTTGCAGATACCCCAGCGGATCTGCAGCTTGAACTTGATCTCGACTGCACCACGCATCGTCCGCACTTTACCATATCTTGACAACGTGCGCAATCGTATCAACTTGATGCTGCCAAAGGCCTTGGATGCTCAGATCAGCAAGGTCAAAGCAGACTGCTATAGCGCAGAGTGGCTGAAAAGACCGGACGAAACGGAGTATGTTGTCGAGCCTTTTCCGACGAATGGTGACCGTTTTGCAGCTGGAGAGCTAAAGAAGCGACTGTCGCCCGATGTCTTCACACGCCACGGCTTTCTATGCCAGCTCTATGCCGCAGGCTTTCACCACAAATCCGCCGCGCAGCTCAGGCAACTCGCGGATGGTCTCGGCCGCGAAAGGATCATGGTCTTGCATGGCACCGGAGACCATATGATCGACTTCGTTCATGCCAAGATGCTGCTCAGCGAGCTAGGTGGGGAGGAAGGTGGCATCACGAAGAGCTTTCACGAAGGAATGGGACATGTGGCTCCCCTTGAGATCCGGCATGAGTTCAAGAACATCATTGCTGATCGTATAGAGAAGACTGAGGCCTTGAAGACATAGTGTCTTTGCGACTGCCCTCTGAGCGATGTTCGTCGCAGAATAATCCTCGTGCCTTTCATACACGCAACGCTTGGCGAAAGCTTTTTGCTCATGACCGCCCGACGATATGGGCGATGGTCCCATGTGATGGCGAGAAATTTGATTCGCAGAGTTTCTGTTAAACACTGCGTGCTGAACATTGCTGCTTTAATCGCTGCCAAACAGCTGATACAGCTGAGCACTTGATGTCGTGGCAGCTTCCACGTTATATTCATCACCCAAAACATGGCCTCAACAATGTTGAATATGATGCAGGGCTGCCACGGTCTGAGCGAGCTCGTTGCGAGTCAAGGTCGGAGCGAGCTTTAACGCGAGTGTAAACGCTGTGGATGCTGATCAGCTCTTTGCTGCGGGGCAATTTCCAGAACAGGAAGGCAGAGGATGATGGAGTGGCAGCTAGTGGATAGGCCCCATTATTGAATCAGGCATGCTCGGCGGACTGCAGCTCGACTCATAACTGGAAACTCTGTGTCGACGCCGTCGTGTATATACAGCACCATCGCGCAACGATTCTGTCCACTTCTGCGCCCGTTTACGACTACTGCTGTTCCTGGTTCACCATGGGCGAAGCTCCGAAGGCTGAAGCCGCCAAGAGCGGACCGACCAAGCTAGCCATGTTCGAGGTACCTCTGACGGCCGTAGAGAAGATGGAGCGAACCTTGGACTATGCAAAGGATCCAGAAGTTTATCTGCGAAGAAAGTTCGGCGACAAGGCCTTTGAAAAGCACAAGGGCATGCTCGCACTCGAGGTAAAGCCGGATCGGGATTTCTACGGCAAAGGCGCTCATAAGGAGTACTTTGAACGACATATCGCCCAATACATGGGAAAGAAGCACGGCTTGTTCTTCCTGACCGGTGTTCAGGCGCAGCTCACGGCGATCAAGATCCATTGTGAGCGGGCCTTCAATAACCGAGTCGCTTGGCATACCACATCGCACTTGGAGAATTATGAGGAAAAGTCCTACGATGTCCTATATGGACTGGAACGCACACTGATCGGCGATGACGCTGAAAGACTGCCCTCCATCGAGGACTTCAAAAAGGTCCTGGATCTGCCTGCGGAAAAGCGACCGGCAGTGATTTTGATCGAAGTACCGAATCGAGAGATAGGATGTGAGACGTACAGCTTTGACGAACTGAAGGAGATCTGCGATGCTTGCAAATCCGCCGGTGTGGTGGTGCACATGGATGGCGCCCGCTTGTGGGAAATCGAGCCCTATTATCGGGCCACTTTCCAGAAATGCAGGAAGGATTTGGTGCGACTCTTTGACTCCGCATATTTCTCCTTCTACAAAGGCCTGGGGGGTATCACAGGCGCCATGCTCGTCAGCGACGACGAGATTCTCATCAAGGAGGCGAAGCTCTGGCAGCGGCGAGCCGGTGGTGTCTCGCTGACGCTGATGTACGAGCATATTGACAGCGCTCGAGGCTTCAACGAGTGCTTTGGGACATTCGAGAGGCGTTGGAAGAGGTTAGCGGAAGTCGCGGAGGCCGTCAAGGAAGCGACCAAGGGTTACCGCGCGCCCAGTGGAGGTGGAATTGTCCGCTTCAATCCAGACAAGCCGAAATGCTGTCAAGTCCATCTACACTTCTACGGCTATACCGCGGATCAGCTTAAGGAGGCCCGCGATAAGGTCCAGGAAAAGTCCAATATCTGCATTTTCGATTGGCTGAAGACTTGGAAGGCCGTTGACGAGGACCAAAAGAAGCCCATCCCGATGGGCGAGCAGGTGTATCATGACATTGACGGACCTCCTGAGAAGGAGCACCACTCTTTTGAGTGGGTGATGATCGATGCTACAGCGGATCTAGACACGCGGGTGTTCGTTGATGCGTACGTGGCGTTGTGCGAGGAGCTGACGGGCAAGTCGAAGGCTTAATTAGTATAAGCTTGGGCAGGTGATCGGGTGCCACGAACATTGCATATCCGCAGCCTCGCCGGTGGGCGAGTAGTCCTTGGCAAGTGTAGCCTTCGCCATTGTGATCTTTGCAGGCGAAAGTCCAAGGAGAACCCGAACGTCGAGATGGCCAATGCATATGTGCCTGAGGCAACAAACGCGACCCCTTGTCCCTCGCAACGCCACCACAACATCCAGGTAAACAATATACGTAGATTCAGTATCAGAGAGACAAGACGACAAAGGGTTCGTGACAAACACGCATCAGCGTTGGACGTACAAGTCAAACCAATTGCTCATGACTGAATGAGGCCCCAGGCGGCCCGTTCTCGCGATGGACCAGCACACACTCCTCTCGCCGACTACGTGCTTCACCGTTGCGTGTGTCGCGTTCTCGTTTCTGGCCGTCTCGACAGTCTGGCGAAATCAGCAAACCAGCACAGCGTCAAAGGAACCATTGAAACAAGCCGTAACGCAAAAAGAAGATGAGAGAGAAACTTCGCATCCAACCAGGCCTAACAATCGGCGCAGAATCGCCGTGGACAGTCTGTACGCCGACGACAGGACATTGCGCGCACTGGACGACCGCCTAGCTGCGGAAAAGCAGCCAGAAGATGTCATTGAGGATTTACTGGACCAATGCGGACGATGCTCTCATAAGGTCCGTTCTACCTGGCCGAGCGGTTCTAACAAAGTCCAAAGGGTGGCATTGACCGGCGAGCTCTCCATGTTGACGGCTGTACTGTGCCAGCTGCAAGAGGCTACCGTTGATAGCAACGTTGCTACCTTCCCCAGGGAGAGCAGCAGGCGAGCGTTCGACGCCGTGACAGCCAGCCTTATCGATGTCCTTGCTGTCGGAGAGGATGATCTCAGCACTCCCACAGCAATCGAGATGCTCACGAACCAGGTCTCAGCACAACGAGGCATTCTTGCTTCTTTGGTCGAAGGCGCGAGAGCCACAGAGTTGCCGCCGACTCCCCCGTCCGAGCATGCTTTCACACGAAGTCTCAAGCCCGAAGCCTCTGGCCTACTATCGCCGTTTGAGCCTTCGACTGGCCTCACACCATCAGTGGATGCTAAGGGATGGACCGAGCCGCCGCCAGAGTATAGCCCGCCTTCAGACCCTTCACTCGCAATTGCAGGAGATAAGAGCGACGGCAAATCGCCGCCGGACCGGCAAAGCAAGACCGAGGACGAGGTCTTCGACACGGACGCTCTCTATAATGCCGTCACAAGCAACGAGATAAGCCTGGTCTCTGACCTACTTGAGCATGGTGCAGATCCGGATGAACCCTTGGGCGAGCTCCAGCGAACTGCTTTGCACCAGGCTGCTCATACCAATCGTGTAGCTTGTCTGACAGTGCTACTCCGCCATAACGCATCGATGAAGATCGAAGATGCCAAGGGCGATACAGCACTACATCTAGCTGCATGGGCTGGCAATGTGGAAGCACTTTCCACGCTTCTTAGGCACGGCGCAGATATAGACTGGCTCAGCGGCCGGGACGGATACAGCCCGCTGTGGTGCGCCATCAGCGCCTACCACATCGATGCTGTGCGCTTGCTACTGAGGCATGGCGCTCGAGTCAGCCTGCGATCAGCTTCTGGCAGCGGCCTGATGCCTCTGCATCAGGCAGCCGTGACTGGTCAGAGCGCAGTATGCGAAGTTTTGCTGGAGCGAGGAGCGCAGGTCGACAGTCTTGACGACGACAACAACACGCCTCTGCACTATGCAGCAGCTTCAGGTAGCGTTGCGGCCGTTAGGGTCTTGCTGCGCAGTGGAGCGGACGTGCATGCAGCGCAGGCTCAAGGCTTGACGCCTGCACATTGGGCTGCACACAAGGGACACACAGATGTGTTGGATCTGCTGCTGTCCTACGGAGCGTTGTTGGGGGCGCGAGCGACGGAAGGAGCAACGCCTTTGCACATGGCCGCAAACAGAGGCCATCTGCCAGCCGTGCGCTTGCTGCTAGAGAAGGGTGCGGACCCACGGCTTGAGGCCGATGGCTGGGATGGCGTCGATGGCAGTGCGGCAAATATGGCGAAGGCGAAAGGCCATGTGCGATGTGGGAAGTTAATTGAGAGTCGGTCGAAATGAGCATATTGATGAGATACCCTTGTATGTGACATCAGAGAGTCGTCGAGAGAGGTTCCTGCGAGCTGCAACCTTGACGTTATAATAATGCTGGCTGTCAAGTGCCATGGGCGGTGTCCCAATGGTGAGTCAGTGGTCTGCTGGCCAATTTTGATCCGACATTGCTGAAAGTCATGTTATACGATTCTCGTGCAGCAAAGAGTGCTCAAAACGTTTCGTTGAACTGCTGACTGCCACTGATCGCGGCAGAGCATGCGTGCAGCCGCTTACAGACCATCCTTCCTTGCGCCCGCGACCCGTGCTGTCATCAACCGCTAGTCACCCGACCGAAACAGAGCATCTAGTAGCCGAACGACTCGAGCTGCTTCTTGGTCTCCTCGCTGACGTTAGCGCTCGCCTTGGCATCCGCCAGCTGCTTCCTCGCCGCCTTCTTGCGCTCGTAGTACGCCTGTCCCTTGACTTTTCTCCTCTCCTCAAGCCTGTAATTGTGTCAGCATGCCGCTGCCTCACACAGCCACGCTCAAGATATCCATACCTGGCAACCACATCCCTGTACTTCCAGCCGAACTCGTGACCCAACCGGCCGACGGTGCAGTATTTCCTGCCAGGCTGCAGCCTCAGGACACGGAGAGCCTGAGGAACCACCATACGCTTCTTGCGGTCGTAGGGAGGCGGGACACCCTCGAAGACCTTCAGACGCTCGAGCGCCTTCGCACCACGCTCAGTCTTGTGGGGCATCATGCCGCGGACAGTGCGCCAGAACATCTTGGCGGGGGAGCGGTAGTGCCATGGGCCACCGCGGGTCGCGTTGAAACGGGTCTGCTTGCGGAGGAAGGCCTGGTACTTCACTGCAATGCCGAATGTTGTGTCAGTGTCTAAGTTCTCAGTGGAGGCATGTGGTGCTTCGTCTGAGCCGGGAAAGGTGCGGAGGACGGAATGGGCATGGACGTACGCTTCGCCCTGAAGAATTCGCCGGAGATGTTGAGCTGCTCGCAGCGCACCACGACGATCTTTTGGCCGTTGAGCAGCTGCTTCGCGACGGTGCTGGCCAGGCGACCGAGAAGGTGGCCCTTGCCGTCAATGACAATCTATATCAAGTCCTCCGTCAGCGCCTGTGTCCGTACTCCAGCGTCCGCCGCCAACATCCACCTGCTGCGGGAGTATTTTCGGGAATGCATACCACCGGCTCGAAGGTCGACATTGTGCCCGGGGTGTCGTGTGTCGTTTGGGGACGGACGGTCGTCGTTGTCGTCGCTGAAAGTTCCGCTTCAACATTCCAGGTGCGCTTGAAGCGCACTAGCAATTCTCGGTCTTGGCACTCTCCGCAGGCTTTAGTTGCCTCAGGCACATAACCCATGACTCAAGCCAGACATCCGCCTTGCTCTCCACTTCGTCTTCGTCTTCGCTTTACCCTCGTTTTGCGCTTCGTCTTGCCCATCCATCAACGCTGCATCATCTCTCTGCGACAGATGCTCAGCACCAAGCCAAGCCGCTGTAGCTGAAGAGGTGACTGGAACGTATCCTTTGGCCCGCTCAGAAGAATGAGCCGGGACTGCTACTTCTGACCCCTTCATACCCATCCAGCCTGCTGGTCTTTGGCTCGCCATGTGGACTTCCCTGGCGGTACAGAGGTGGCGGCCTGGCAGCTCTCAATGGCGCTTATGCGGGTAGCGGCCATGCGAGGTTTGTGGCTTCGACAGTGGGGCTCTCTAGGGCCCGTGATGCTTCGTTTGTCGGACGCGGCATCTTGCCCTCACTGACCATGCCCTTGAGCTGATTGATCAGGTACTGTACGCTCAACGCTTGTTCCACAGCTTGTGCAGAACCAAAAGGCACAACGCAAGTACGGAAACGATCGTGATCAAGAGGACGATGACCAGCACCGTAAGCGTCAAAGACGTGTTGTCACCCATTTTGCGCCGGCAAATTTGGATTTCGATATCACCCCGATTGCGCCTTGGCGGATGCTTTTTGAAGACTGTGGATGAGCTCGCCGTTGACGTTCGACTGCTTGTAGTGCGGACTGGATGGACCGACAGAGAACAAAGACGCCAACCCAAATGCGGTTGCCCAAGGCCCCGGCATATCTATTGTCTAACTTGGACACCATGGTCACAGACTCGGTCACGTGGTAACGTGCTTCGACGTGTCGCGGCTGCCAGATTGGTCTAGTTTCTCCCGTCTCGCCATCCACCCAGGCAGCAGCCACCTCGCAGAGTCATGGCCTGCACCCTGCGCCGCGCCCACTGCTATTAAGTTATGTCTCCCCGCAGTATACTCATTGGCGCATTTTTTTCGTTCACCCCGTTTCTTGCTCGTTCTTCCCACTTGCAGAGGCGCCTATCGCATTTTGAGGCGCGCATCCACCTGCAACAGTTTCGAATGGCGTTCTCACCTCATGGAGATCCGGATTATGTCCGCGAGCATAATGACGATGTTGACGCTCTGGAGTCGAAAGCCCGCCTCACTGCCGAATACATACGTACAGCTCGCCATCTGATTGTCTTCACCGGAGCCGGCATCTCCACCGCTGCTGGTATACCTGACTTCCGAGGGCCGCAAGGCGTGTGGACGTTGCGTGCTCGTGGGGAAGAGCCATCTTTCAGAACGAGCACTTTACAGGCAGTCCCGACGCCCACGCACATGTCGTTGGTGGAGCTGCAAGGAAGAGCGGTGCTCAAATACCTTGTCAGCCAGAACTGCGATGGACTTCACCGGCGAAGCGGTATCTTGCCGGTATGAAAGCTGAAGTGTCAACGTGATCTTCAACTGACATCTCAGGAACGCATCTCCGAACTGCACGGCAACAGTAACCTCGAAACGTGCAAGCGTTGTCACAAGGAATATCTACGAGGTATGCCTGGAATTTTGCCACCTTGATGCCTACCGCTCACAGGCCGATGCAGACTTGCGTGCAACTGCGCCTGAGTCCAAGGACTTGAGCGATCACCGCACTGGTCGCAGGTGCGTCCTTTGTCGCGGAGAGCTTCACGACAGCATCATTCACTTTGGCGAAGACCTGCCGCAAGCGGCGCTTGGCAACGCTTTCGAAAACGCAAAGCAGGCCGATGTCTGCCTCGTTCTGGGCTCATCGCTGACAGTCACACCTGCGAACGAGATCCCAGCCACCGTGGGAAGGAAAAAGAAGGCAAAACTCATAATTTGCAACTTGCAAAAGACGCCGCTTGATGACGTCGCCGATGTACGAATCTTCGCCAAGACGGATGCCTTGATGGCCAGCGTGATGCAGCATCTCGGATTCGAGATCCCGCCTTTCGTGCTCACTCGCCGATTGTCACTAAGTGTGCAACCGAGACTACAAGGGCGTGGCTACCAGGTGACTTTGCAAGGTGTGGACACCGATGGCACCCCATCGAGCTTCTTACGCTCTGCACGAGTCGGTAGAACAACGATGCGGACTGAGCCATTCTCGTTTAGTCTTCGTGGAAGCTTTGATGCCGACACGGATCGCTTGCTTGAGGTGGAATTAGAATTTATGGGCCATTACGCAGAACCGAAGATGGTGCTGAGGCATCCTTACAGCGGCGAACAAGATGCGGAAGCGGATTATCTACTCCATTACCATTTACGTGAGGGTGAGTGGACGACCGAGCGGGCGCAGCGTGCGGGCCTGTCCGCGAACGGAGCAGCATGATGGATGCGTCGTTGCTCGTGCCTCTTTTCCGTTAGCATCAGGGTACCCATGGCCAAGTGCGTAGCTCTGGTCCGATACGACCTTCACCAGAAACCAGCCCACGATTGCCAGAACATAATTCCACAACCCAAGACTAGCTAAGCCTGACGGTTCGAGACTATGCTGGCGGTTGATCGACTGCGATCGCAACGGCGAGGACCATGTAATTGTGTCCCGATACTGACAGCTCGCCTTTCTGAACCCAAGCCTACCAGTGTACGTGAACAAAGCCACATTCTGTCGAACGGATGCATGCGATGCAGTGGTTTGACAGAGTCGCAGGAGGAGTGGCAAGGCTGAAGCGAGGTCGCTTAGCTCCGGCGGTTTCCCCGGCTATGTCGCCATAGATTTCGGCAGCCGCATTGATATGTAATCGCCGAGCACGCAATCGCGTATAACCATTCTTCGCACTTCAAGTCTCTCCTGCAACGAAGCAAAACATCAACACGCCCGTCACCGCCAAACAGTCGCCCACCACGAATTTCATACGCTCTATATTCGGCGGCGCTCGCGCAGCCAGCCCAAACACCATCATGGCCGCAAAGAGAAAAGCTCAGGACATCATTGACAACAACGCCGTCGGCACGTTCAACAAGCTCGGAGCCGAATCCGCCGTTCACTGTCGCTAACGCAAACCCCAGCCGTCTTCTCGAAGTCCTACTGCCCCTATTGCCATGCCACGAAGCAGCTCCTCAGCCAGCAGGGCGCAAAGGCCTTCATCATCGAGCTCGACCAAGTCGACGACGGCGCAGCGATTCAAGATGCGCTAGAAGAGATGACAAACCAGAGGAGCGTGCCAAACATCTTCATCGACAAGCAGCACATTGGCGGGAACTCGGACCTACAGGCGAGGAGGAGCCAGTTACCGCAACTGCTTAAGAAGGCCCATGCGATCTAGACGGCAGAGACAGATAGAGAAGGATCGAAAGACTCAGTGCAGCGAAATACAATTCTATACACGTTTTCAACACTGCAGCCACTCAGCCATCCAGCTCGCCATCGGCGGCCATCTTCCTCATGCGCTCGATGGACGAGTGCACAGCCATCTTGGCTGTTCTCCGCCTTTCCTCGACTAGCTTGTGATGTTCTTCGCTGCCTTCCTTGACATGTGGATGTCGCCACTCGAAAGTGTAGGTCATCATGAAGTCGTTCTCCTCGCCACTAGGTCCGTCTGACACGGTGTTCGTGATTAGCGCGCCATCAGGCTGGTGGAAGTCGACCTGGCGATTTGTCAGTGTGATGCGCTGGGCTACGCTCGAGGTGAACATGCTCACTTTTGTTGGGTAGAAGCTGACGCATCGCTCCTTCACTTTCGTTTCCGGGCCGTCTTCCTTCCACTTGAAGTAGG
Organism: Acidiella bohemica; assembly: GCA_019670975.1. Taxonomy (NCBI): domain Eukaryota; kingdom Fungi; phylum Ascomycota; class Dothideomycetes; order Mycosphaerellales; family Teratosphaeriaceae; genus Acidiella; species Acidiella bohemica. The sequence continues at coordinate 625,203 of JAGUCJ010000010.1, forward strand.
CAATACGGGTGACCTCATCCGCCTTCTCCTCAAGAACGTCTGTCTTGTAAATCACGGGCACGAAGTCCTGTGCTTTGCGGATCTTGCGTTGGAGCCCGCGCCAGATCTGATCTCTGGTGAGGACCGGAGTCGCCCCAGGGGGGTTTATGGGCTCCGTGTAGGCGTTGTGAATCACGACCATCTTCAGTGCTGTTTTGTATCGTATTGCGAGGGCTGGAGTGATGCTGCCTCGTTGCTGGATCACGGAAAGCGCTGCGATCAAGTCGATATATATGGACCCGAATCAATGCTTAGCGCACAGACCGCCGTAGGTAAGCTGTACGGACATAGTGGAGCAATGCAGCCCGCGGTCGCGGCTCGAACACAGCTTACGGAAATCATGGTCAGTCAATGTTGGCTACTCCTATTGCCCGTCCACCAGCTGTGCAACGTGGACAAGGCCACCGGCTGAGATCGTCTCGCCGCGCCCGAGCGGTCTTTGTAAGATGCGCGACTGCGGAAAGCCGAGCGTCGCAATCGATAAGCTGTACCCAATGAGACGCTGTCTATTTTACCCGCTCTCTGCTGCATCGGGCGGACCACTCATTCTGGCGTGGCACGTCAATAAGCGCGAGACATCTCAAGTGCACGCCGCCTTCTCATGATGGCGTCTGAGCGGATGTACGACGACTTAATACCTTTACACGCTCTCTCAACAGCCCGGCCCTTCAAGCAATTGTTGGAGGGCAGGCACACCCACAATGTGCGCCTGCGACCTTTTTTGTCGGCTGTGCCAAATCAGAGCGCCAACGAAGTCGCTCTCTGCACTGAGCACAGCGTCTAGTCATGCCGTTCGGCGACTGATCGGTCGTTGCCCCGGTGATGGTCAGGAAAGTCTAAAATCTGGGCAGTATCAAACGCACTGGTAATGGCGATGGCTTCTTCGAGAGACCTACGGTTGCTGATGCTGGGCTCTCTCGAAGATGATTATTTCAGACCAACAACCAGAAGCTAGATTACACGGTTCTTCGAAGAAAAAGAGAAGTGGCAGAAGGGAGATCCGGAACATCGTCATGTCCGACGAGACATCTCACGTCAACCCCACACTCTATTCGCCTCCAGATCGCCCGGAGCGCGTGATATCGTCATTGACGCGGGTTTGGTTCGAATGCTTGTCTTTCCCAAAGTCCCGCCTCGGTATAGATACATGAGGTAGGTGGGTCTCTCCATTTCCCTCCTTTATTGCCTGTATCTTCATCTCGTTTACTTTTGCACGTTGCACACACACTCGGAGCGGCAGCAGCTGGGTGTAGGAAAACGAGCGCGCGACAATGTCGGGCAGAATAGGTGTACACTGCGAAGGTCCAGGCGACCATGACATCAACTGCCTCTCCATCGAGGAGCTGGAGCAGCTCGCGCGCACCCGCATGGACAAGATGACCCGGGACTACTACAACGAGGGGGCAGATTCGGGGTCGACTCTGCGGGAGAACATCGAGGCGTACAAGAAATACCGTATCCGTCCGCGGGTGCTACGAGATGTCTCCAGAATCGACCCTTCGAAGGAGATATTTGGCTTCAGGAGCTCTGTGCCGATCGGTGTGGCACCGACGGCGATGCAGAAGCTGGCGCATGCGGACGGCGAGTTGGGCACTGCGAGAGCCTGCAGAGCGAAGCAGGTGCCAATGGGTCTGAGCAGCTTCGCCACGACTACGTTGGAAGATGTCGCGAAGGAGAGCGCGGAGATTCCGAATGTGCTGCAGCTATATCTGTTCGAGAGCCGTGAGCACAGCAAGAAACTCATCGCTCGAGCCAAGAAAGCTGGATACAAGGCCGTGTTCTTGACGGTAGATACCCCGTTCCTCGGTCGAAGGAACCTGGAGATCCGGAATCAGTTCAAATTGCCGCCTCATTTCAAGATTGCCAACTTCGCTGAGGAGGAGGAGCCTGCATTGGGCGATGAGAACACCCAGAATACGGCGAACCAGAGCAAGGCTAGGAGCAAGCAGAAGGTGCCTTCGAAGGCCGGCTACACAGATGGTGGGAACCGTGTTGCCCCCGAAGGTCCAATCACCTTTCACACGCACGCCGCGAACCCGACGTTGTGCTGGGAAAAGGACATTGAATGGCTAAAGCAGGAATGCTGCCCCGAGATGGAAGTCTGGGTCAAGGGTATAGCGACCGCCGAAGATGCGCTGCTGGCACTGCACTATCAAGTCCGTGGCATTGTGGTGTCGAACCACGGCGGCAGGCAGCTGAACGGTGCGCTTGCAACGCTAGACGCGCTGCCAGAGGTTGTTGAGGCAGTGCAGGGAAAGATCCCGGTGCACGTCGATGGTGGTATTCGGCATGGTACGGACGTGTTCAAGGCGCTGGCACTTGGAGCCGACTTCGTATGGGTCGGCAGGCCGGCGTTATGGGGATTGGCATATAACGGAGAGGTGAGTCCACGCCGCAGCATGATCTTCCGCAGAGGGCTAACGATCGGGTTTTGCAGGCTGGTGTTGAACTGATGCTGAAGCTCATCAGTGATGAGTTCAGGTTGTGCATGGCTCTGGCAGGCATCGTCAAAGTCGAGGAGATCAGTAAGGATTATCTGGTCAAGGTCGGTCATCATGGGAAATGTACAAGAATCCTACTGACAGATTCTGCAGATGGACAAGAGCGGCTTTGTTTCCCGACTATAGCCAATCGACATCGTAACCCTTCATCACTACATTCTCGTTGCAACGAAAGCTCCCAGCCGAGGGTTTTGGCCCAAGCTTTAAGTCTCTCCGCGAAGGGCCTTACCTGTGACGAGTCCGTGGATGACAATGGCAGCTCCACCGCCCTGGTGTGGTCTCTGTCGCAAGCTTTGGTAATAGGCTTCAGCCTTTACTGCCAAGCTGACCCGCATGCTTTACTTCACCAGGCTGATGCCACAGAGGTGCACAATCTAATATCGCTTGAATGAAGCGAGGCCTAGGTGTGTAGGGAAGGTACGGCACAACGGGTGCATCGTCCCACGAAGCCCCCCGTTCTCTGGTCTGCCGGCTATTATCGGTCACAAATTGTACTACGCATCGCAAACCAAGTTCTGTCCCAGACTAACAGCAACTGCTTCGATGGTGTTGGAGCCTGCCAGGGTGTCACTTTGAACACAATTAAAACCACATGTTCTACCGAAGGCCTCCCAACTGCCCTGACTACTCGTGATGGACTTTTTACAAACACTCGCTCAGATAACAGTTTTCGTTCTTGCCACGGTCATCATCCTCTTCCGCATGCTCACCACGAAAGCAGAAACATCCCACAAAGTGTTATATCTCGGCGAAGACGCCACGCTCATGCTCTCAGATTCTGGCGCACTGCGTTACGTGTCCGGCACAGCAAGCGGCTACCCGGTCTTCGTGCTACACATGGATTTCCCGGCTCTTGCGTCAAGGTCACTATCTGGCACGAACCCGCTCTAGGGATGGGATGCCACGTTATAGGCATCGGCCGCCCTGGTATTGGTCTCCGCTCCACACAAGAAAAACCGCAAGATCCTGAGTCATGCGAACGACGCGGCGGAACGTGCAACACATCTCAGCCTGGAGTCCTACGCGGTCGTCGGTGTAAGCGGCGGCGGACCGTACGCCCTCGCTTGCGCTGCAACTCATTCTCCTGCCCAGACTAAAAGCAGTCGTCCTTGTAGCAGGTCATGGTCCCGCGGGCATAGGGGTGGAAGGGGAGCGCTTGAGAGCACACCCCTTGGCTGACCGCGATGATTGCAAATAGAGCAGCGAAGCGGATAGTGGATCCAAAGGCAACAATCGAAAGCCTAATGAAACTGGAGAGGATCCAACACGTAGCCAGGCGGTTCTCGATCGCGGCGCAGCCATGGACTACGAAGCTGTCAACGACCACGTGAACTTATCTATGATGCTGAAAATGAGTGCCAAGCAGTTCTGGCGGCATGGTGGCGGGGCCTTCACCGAGGAAGGGAGGCTGTTGGTAACAGATCCTGGAGCCTCGCTGGGAAGCGTTCGCGTACCGACAAGTTTGTGGAATGGAAAGTTCGACACGGATGTTCCAGCTGCTATGGGAGGACGCATTGCGAAGCAGTTTCCTGCTAGTGCAATTACAAGAGTGGAAGAGGTGGCCGAGACGGATATTAGTCTGGTTCTGAAATGACAGAGAGAGGTGATGGAAGACCCGACGGAAGTCGTTGACTAGTCTGAACGATAACCGCTCAATGGATTTTAGTTGGCGCACAGTGGCGAAGGGATATCATAGTTAGCCTTGCATCGCTCTGCTACTTGTGGATATAGAAGGCAAGGTCCGCTGCTGGATCATATTCCTATATCGCATTAGCAACTCCTCTCAACCGTCGCGAGGGAAAGGCTCGGTCGACGCACCATCTTCGTCCGTCCATTTCCCATGAAGCGAAATCGGTTCTTCGTGCGGTACTTGATGTCGAAGTCCTCCGGCCTGATGTTGTCGATCCTGCAAGGAATGGAGATGAGCTTAGCGTGCATGACAATTGGGAATCCCACTCACATCTCCTTGAACCCAACCGCACTCCCTGCCCACACTGCTGTCACCTTCCCGTCAACGCGATGACCCTTGTACCAACTCTGACAACCACCACTCCACACCAGCCCCTGCATGATCTCGTCGGCATAGGTGTTGTATTCATCCACTGCCTCCTGCTTAGGCGCCACCCACTTGATATCCTCTTCCGCGATTTTCCGAATCCATTGGCACATCCAGTCTGCCGCCCATCCTAATGACGCCACGAAGGATCCGTGACCGACGGGCGCATTTGGCCCGGAGAACATGAAGAAATTTGGGAAATTTGCAGCGCCGAGAGAGAGGTAGGCCATGGGCTCGGGATCAAAAGCATCTGCCAGGCTGAGCCCATTGAGACCAATCAGAGGCCAAGGCGGACGATGGCTGACGTCGAAACCAGTCGCGCATACAATGGCGTCGAACTCGTGGAGCTTGCCGTCGACTGTCCTGATGCCTGAAGCCTCGATGCGATCGATGGAGTCGGTGACAAGGGACACATTGTCTTTGGTGAAGGCCTCCAAGTAACCCGGGCCGGGCGTGGCTCTTCTGCAGCCCACCTCATACTTGGGGATAAGCTTTTTCGCAAGGTCTTCGTTGCCGCCCAGCTTCTGCTTCATCATGTCGGCCGTCGCTTTGCGAGCCTGTTCTTGCGCTGTGGAGTGTTTGACAAACATATCGAATGCCTTGTTACTCCCGGCTTGAATCCGTTTCCGGTACTTGTTCAGTTCTTCAGGGTGCTCCCTGAAAGTACGTTTCTCGTCCTCGGTGTAGTGATACTGTATCTGGCCGCCAATCATTGACGAGCCTAGGCCGGGCGTGATGTAAGTGGGCTTTCTGACGAAGTTCGTTACGTGTCCTGCTGTCTTGACCATCTGTGGCAATATCTGGATGGCTGAACTGCCGTTGCCAATGATGCCTATCCTTTTGCCAGTCCAGTCGAATGGCTTCCATGCTGCAGAGTGAAGCAATTGTCCTTGAAAGTCGTGCAGCCCCGTTATTGATGGCCATCTCCATTTCGATAGAAAGCCTTGATGCGCGTCAGCCCCGGGTCAGTCGCCGGGCTAATAGCAGCAGGTCAAAGAGAAACTGGAGACTTACCAGTCGCAGACACGAGGATGTCACAACTGTCCTTGACCACGCCGTTTTTCGTCGCTACTTCCAGATGCCACTTTCCACTCGGCTCGTCAAATTCTGCCCGCTCGACTCGATGGCCCAGCTTGACGTCTCGGGCGAGGTTCCATTTCTCGACAGTCCGGTTGAAGTATTGCAGAATCTCTGCGCCGCCAGCGTAGAACGCGCTCCAATCCGGGTTGGGCTCGAATGCTGTGGCGAGACTGAGTCAGCGCGTGTGTCTCCAGCGATTGCCGGCCACCGCAATGAGCATGTATAAAAACGACGGGCATGGATCCGTCTCATACATCGACGACACCAACGAGCGAGAACACATTGACTCACGAAATGTATAGATATGAGCGGGGACATCGCAAGCAACACCGGGGTACGTGTTGACCAGCCACGTCCCACCAAGCTGTTCATTCGCCTCGTAGAAGCACAGCTCCACAAGCCCGGCTTGATCCAGCTTGTACTCATAGTAGACCTTGTGCGCCAGGTTGAGCGCGCTGATGCTGCCTCCAATCACGCATACACGTAGCTTGCGGGTGGCGGTTCGCATGGGCTTCTTATAAAGTGGGATCCATTCTGGGGGCAGAGGCTGACCATATCGTTCGAACGGTTCCGGTATCGATCCGTTGGCCTCATCGGGCGGAACGCCGTTTAGGACGACTGTCGGGTCTTGGGCAAACAGATCCTCGATGGATTGGCCTTCGCTCATGAATGCTCCCGCCATTGCCAGCAGTAGCAGTGCTTCCCCCGAATAGGGAAGGGAGAGTTGTCAATACTCGATCAAAAGAAAAGAGACTGTCCGCGATGTCGGGCAGGACGGGATTCGGTACTTGGCCTCATATCGTCTCAAAAAAAGGGACGCTCTCAGGAACAGCATGCGGCATCGCTCTTATTGCCGGCGAGAAATGAGGGGAAAACAAGGCGGATTTGCGGCCTTTCGGCCTGTAGACCTCGGAAATGGAGCTCTTGACGGGCACGATTGCCGTCAAGCCAGCCATCTGGAGGCTCGAGAAGATGGATGTCGCTCCGAGGACGATCGCGGTATTGGCCGGGGGAAGTTGGAGTGTCGTCGAGGAGGTGCGCTCTTGACATCCAGGCGGTCCCTGCTGGCGCGACTCTCAGCCAATCAGCGGCCAGCAACATCTCAGCCTTGAGCTGAATTTGAGGACTTGGATGCGATCAACATATCTATTACGCAGACCAGCATGTCCTCGCCAAAGCGCAAAAGCACCGATGAGGCTGCTGACGATACAAACTCA